>BSUD01000006.1:26948602-26972337 GCA_033239045.1 Fagopyrum esculentum | reverse complement strand
CCCCCCCCCCCCCCCCCCAACATGTACCCTCTACACTCCCACATAGTTGCACTATACTCTAACTAGATGTTGGCTAACCAGGACTCTGACCGGACTTTTCAAAAAATAATTAGTCGTTTCTCTAGGCCGGACTCAAGCCAAGTTCGGGATTCAGGTCTAAGCCCTTGTGCATACCCGCCCCCGTTGGGCTTTGGGCCGGGTGGGTGGGACCCGGAATGTTTTTTTTTAAAAAGATAGAAAATATTCCTATTAAATATTTTTAAAAAAAGAAGTCAAAATATTACACAAAAAACAAAGTAACCCAATGGTTGTGGATACATGAACCTTACCTTAAGGTCTCAAGTTTGAATCTTACCATATATTGATGAGTGTCAAATGTAACATTATTTAAACCATAGAATCATGCATTTTATACCCTTTTTTCTCTCTTTCTCATACATCAGTGTTTGTATAGAAAGCATTCATGTTTAATACTTCGGTATCTACCTTGGTTTTTCTATGTTTCATGCATTTGCAACATCACTTGTGCTAGAAATACATCCTCCCTACAGTCGGAGCTGAAGAGAAGACCTTACATGGTTGAGGAACTGCAACATGAAGTCTCTTGAATATACCTTAAAGTGAAGATCTACGATTTGAAGCAACAAAGAAGCCAAACGGCTAGATAAAACGGCCTTGAAGACCATATGGTGGCCGTTTCGACGAATCATTGTTGTAGAAGACTTGGTCAAAGCTCATTTCGATGTCCATCCCAAATTGTCCATTACGACCTGGAAAATTGGCTTGCTTATGACTTGCTTACGGCCGTTTGGAGGCCGTTCCGTGACCATTTTGACTACCGTAGAGAAGAAAATCAAATCTTCCGATTTTAACTTTGGAATGATTATATTTTGTGTAACCTAGACTCCGATATTTCCCTCTATATAGTCATACGTCAGTTGTAGAGTTAAATACGCTACTTCATCCCAAATTAGGCATTACTCAGATTTATCCTTACCCTATCGTCAAGTAGTTTTCAGATTTGAAAGTTTGCCTTACTGGAACCAAACATTTGTGAGTTGTCTTTCTTGATTTCATATATTTTCTTCGCTTTATATCTGATCATGTCTGGCTAATCTCTCTCCTGATCTAAGGATTGGATGATCCCTATAATGGTTTAATTTATTGTTTGCAGATATATTTATGAATTGGGATTGTGATATTGTTTCTTTTCAAAGCGCTTCATTCCTACCTTTTATTTACTATCGAAAGAAGTGGTGCTTATAACTAGTTTAGATAAAACAACTGAAGAGCCACAAGCAAAGAGTGTTTTTATTGGATTTACTAAAAACAACTTGGTTTTGAGAGTACTAGTTTATCAAAGTTTCGAGGATTTCTAACTATCGTAGAAAGTTCCAGTCTTTGTACCTTTTTCTAAATGAAGAATCAAAAGTAAAGATTGTTCTTGGTCTTTTCGGAATTTGTAAGTTTTAAATGGGTTTTTCTATACTTTTTGAGCAACTGAATGGAGAGTTACACGAGTTGGATAGCACGGTCTTTGTTTATCTATGTCAAATTTTATTTTAGATGGTTACTTGTAATTATTCATATATGAACGTTCATGAGTCATATATATGTAACAATATCTTAATTCATTACATGTGGATTGTTGTTTCTTTAAATCGCTTCCGTCATACATTTGTTTACACTTATTATTACGTTTGTCTACTATCATTGTTTCTTATTTCTTTCTTTTCACTTACAATAAATAATTATTAGTATCCACCAAATCAGGCGTTGTTCCTAAAAATTCGATACCCGAATATTCTACATCCGTTCCCGTGATAATTGCGGGGGAGATTATTTTTATCATTCGCTAAAACTTCCACGATCATATACCCCTATATATTACATTATAGTTTTTAAAATAAAATATAAACGGGCTTTCAGGTCAGGTTTTTTTGGCCCGGACGGACCCGTATCCGCTCGACTCGGGCTCTAGGCCAGACTTTTTGGTCCAAACGGGTTTGTTCCCTTTTCCATACCCATCCATTTATCCGGGTGCAAGGGCGGATACAAGGTTTGGTGACACTGGACCTGCGTCCAACCCAACCCAACCCAGAAAACTAAATAAAATTTAGTGTATATCTTCCTTTTAAATTTGAGTATGTCAAAGCTTTTATTACTCTCTAGGGTATTGATACGGTGAATCTGTAGAGAAACTAGAAAGTAATCTATTGTCCATCCGTCCTTCACCTTGACCTTCATCAGAAACTTTATCTATATTTTGATTTCACTAGTATTGTCCAATCTAAAGAAAACAAAAGTGTATAATTTACTTTTAAATTATAGTTTTTTGTGTATGTCACCTATATACCCTAGATGATGGCTTATCGTGTCAAAATGTCTAATTATGCTTTTTCATTATGTAAAGCCCCGTTTTTAGCCTTCATAGCCCTTGCGGTGAAGGGGAGCCGCAGGCGCGGCTAGGCCAAGCCCGCCTACGGTTTGTTTTATCTTGGTCTTCTCCTATCTTATTCTATCCATGTTCTTTTGGCCCGTCTTCCTTCTATCCTCTAAACCCTAATCCGATCTCCCTTCGTCCTTTTCCAATCGTCCCCTTTATAATCCTGTCTTCTCTTCTTTTTCCCGTTTCTTGCATACGTTATTCTTCAACCCTGAAAGCTGCAGCCGTTTCCCTTCTTCCCTTGCTGAACATGTAAGTCTCCTTCTCTCAGTTCTTCATCACGTTCATGAGTTGTTGCAAGCCTTTCCCTTCTGTTTCGTTTTGTTCTTCGTTCTTCTCTTTTCCTTCTTCTTCAAGGATCAAGATTGAGTCTTGATTCTTGTGAGCATTCTGTTGTTGATATGTTGACGTTCACAGGCTCCCCTTGCTGAGTTATGAAGTGTTCGAGTGTTGAGAAAGCAAGATTAAACCTTTGTTGAAGTTCTACTGTCAAACGAGAAGTCGACAACCGTTTTTGTCACGCCGCCGCCCCCGCGGTTGCAAGCCTCCGCCCCCACGGATCAAGCCAAAAACCGCCCCCACAATTTGGTCTACCCACCCCCGCGGCTAACCCTAGTTGCCGCCCCTGCGTCTCTTGTCTCCCGCCCCGCGGTTCTTCTGCAGTAACTCCCTGATGTGCCCTTGACCCCTATGTCCCAAGACGAGGAAGACGAGGCACTTCGGGTTCGCTCCGATGGACCGCTCACCCGTTCCCGTGCTAAAGCAATCGCTCAAGCTACCGGCTCCATCATTAGCCGCACCGTTGCTTGTCACGGACCCATTGGTTGCAAACCGTGTCTCTACGCCACTATGACTTGAAGTTTGTCAAGCCGGCACCGTTCCGGCGCATTTTCCGCATTTTCCATAATTTAGCGTTTTGTAATAATAAGTCTTTTTATTTTCGGAATATTAATTTCCGGGACTTTATTTCCGGGTATTAATTTTCCGAATTTAAGATTAGACTTTTGGTTTCGGAATTTAATTCGGAAACTTAATTCCGAACTTAAATTCTCAACCTTTCATATTTTTAGGTGTTTCATTTCCGGAACTTAAATTCCGACTTTATTTCCGTCATTTAATTTCCGACTCTTTGTATAGCCTTCATCCACTATATAAGGTGATGCTTGGCTCATTTGTAAAGCATGTTCAATTTGATTAAGTAATGAGAAGTATTTTCCTCCTACTTACTTGAGCATCAATCCCTCTTCCAATCCTCTCAAAGTTCTTCTTTTGGATCTTCGATCCAAACTCAACCACATTAAGGGTTCTTCAAGAACCAACTCAACCGACCCACTTCAAAGTTTGATCGATCAATCTAGATCGACTCAATCATACAACTTCCGCCTCCATCTCTAAGCTTCCGCAACCCATCTTCAATTGCATTCGCACTTCAACTAAGGAGTAGTTGAGCTTCAGCTTGATCTAGATCCGGAATACTTCATTGACGTGTCCAAGGACGCATCAAATTGGCATCAGAGCAAAGGGATCTAAGCTAAGTTATCTTTACTCTTGTTTTTGTGCGTTATTATATTCATCCTTTTTGCCTTTTGTTCATGATCATCTTCATCTTGTTCTTCGCATCTTCATCCACGTTCTTGAAATTTTTTTTTTCTCGATCCATTTTGCAAAGCAAGTTTAGGAGATTTTTGGTTTGCCATCAAACCATTAATCAACAAAACATTTTTCCTTACCCAATCCGACATTTTTGTTAATCAATTTCACCATTTTCTTGGGATTTTTTGTTGACAAAATCGGATATCACGCCTTTTGATATTCCAAAAAAAACCAAAAACAAAGCAAAAACTCTTCAAAAAACGGATTTGTTTCAAAGAAAAGTGGATTCATCTCTTGCATTCCAAAGGTTGCATTCAAAAGTTTCAAAAAGAAACAATTCCACAAAAACAAAAGTAAAAGACGTCCGGCAAACCGGTCCATCCGAAAAATCGGATTTTTGAAAAGGTCAAAGACCAAAGCAAGTAAAACTTGCCGATAAACGATCCGTCCATTTCCTACCTCTCCATTTTCTTACAAGTTGCAAATTTTCTCTTGAATTTGTGTGCATTTTGGTTCAAAGTTGTTGGATTTGCCTTCCTTGCCTCACCGCCAAACGGCTTTCCCAAAGGTAGAACCTTAACGCACTTGAACTTGGGTAATGTTGACTTATCTTGTCACCTTGCTCATTTGATTGCTTGCAATTTGTGTCCAATCTTGGAGTTATGACTAACGTCACAATGGAAAATTCTCAGGAATCTAGTGAAAGGCATGAGATCACTACTTTTACCGAAGCAAATGCCTCCCTTAGGCAAGAACTTGAAGCTTTGAAGGCCCAAATGCTTACCCTTACGACCGCCCCACCGAATCCAAATGGAACCTTGGTCGATGCTTCCACATCCGATGGACGTCGCAAAGGCAAAGGTATATTGGGAGCCGAACCATCTAACGGTCGACGGCTTGCCTCCGTCATCGAAAACCACGGCCCCCCCATAATGATGGTCATGAGTCCCACAATGAAGGTGACGAGAACCCTGACCCTTCTCCAAATGATTTGCTATATGTTGACACGGAGAATCGGCACAAACGATATGAGCACAACCGACGTAAGTATGGCACTTCCCCATCTCCATCTAGTGCCCAACGCACCAACCGTCCCTCCCGGATTGATGACCGGTACCATCATCAAACAAATGACCGCTCTCAACGTCCCGAGAATGATCGGTCCGGCCAACGCCGCCAACGGCATAGCCGGCAACCGATCTATCTTGATTATGACGAGTATGACGAAAGAGATGACTTTGATGAGTTCTCCAATGATGAGTCGGACTTGGAACGGGTGGCACATGTCCGTCCATGGCACCCACCCATCCGAGAGCCTTTTGAGAACCAAGATCGAGGTGAGGAACGGTTGCCTCCTCCTAACCCACAAAGGCGTGCACCACATAATCATGGGCGCCAAAGGCATAACGATGGCCACCGGTGAGCCCATCACGAAGACGCCTATATAGCACCACTCCGAACGGATCCCTACCGAGCTCGTAGGGAAGGTAAGGTTAAATTTCCGGTATTTTATGGTGAATATGATCCTTGTGCGTTTCTTGATTGGGCACATGATATGAAAAGAGCTCTCAAGCATTGTCATTATGAAGAGTATGAGAAAATCGAAGCGGCGACACTTTACTTTGAAGGTGATGCAAAATCTTGGTGGAACCGGTATGAGACCAACCGTGAGAACCGAGGATGGGCACCGGTTGCGACATTTGATCAATTGATCTATGTCATGACTACGAAGTACGTGCCCGACGACTTCAAAAACGACATGCGGTTACAAATTGCCGAATTCCAACAAGGAAGCCTTACTCTGGTGGCTTACTTAGCCAAGCTGGAGGACATGCATTTGAAGGCCGGCATCTCGGCCTCCGCCTCTGCCCTTCGAACCAAATTCATGAGCGGCCTTAATCCATCAATCCGGCGGCCCCACGAGATTGTCCCATACAAGGACTTAGGAGCCTTATGTCATGCCGCCATGAAACTTCACAATTAACAACTCGAAACGCCTCGATACTCAAGGTATAACTCTTCCACTAGTCAATACTCTTATACCACTAATTCTCGTTCTCGAGATGTTTCTAGTCCCCAAGATTCCGGAGCCGCTAAAGGATCACCACGGATGAGTCAACCCACCCGGCAAGCGGCTACCGAGACACCACCATACCGTGGCACCGTTGCTCCACCACAAACGCCTCCGGGCCGACCCCAACAAGGATCTCAAACGGTGGCCCGCCCAAGAGAACCCGTGTGTTTCAAATGTAGCGGGTTTGGTCATGTCCAACGTGATTGCCCGAACACCAAGCGGGTGATGTTTGCCAACCCATCATATGACGATGGCGAAGAGGATTATAATGGTGATATCCTCTTGGAAGATGACCAAGATGCCGACCCATACTATGGCATGGAGCCATACGACGACCAACTTGCTTGCGGTCCGGCACAACCAGGTAAGTTTGCTCTTGTCTCTCGTCGCATTCTTGCCATAAAAGAGCATCTCCCTATTGACCAACGCGAGAATCTCTTCCACTCTCGTTGCTTGGTCAATGACACTAGTCTCTCTCTTATCATCGATGGGGGTTCGTGTTGTAATATTATCAACGAAAAAGTGGTGAAACACTTTAAGTTGCCAACAACCCCCACCCACAACCTTACGGACTCCAATGGATTTCCGATAAGGCAAGTGACACCGTCACACAACAAGCGTGGGTGACGTTTTCTATTGGCGCCTATGTTGATAAGGTCCTTTGTGATGTTATCAAAATGGATGCCACACATGTATTGTTGGGACGACCATGGCAATTTGACCGTAAAACTTTTCATGATGGTTATCTCAACCGTTACATGTTCCAATACAATGGAAAACGGATCACACTTTTGCCTATGACTCCACAGGAAATTTTAGTTGACTATGCAGAACGAAAGAGGCAACAAGTGATCGATGACACCACTACACCGCCGGCCACATCGGACCCTTCTCGTCATTCTCCCGATGTTGTGGATGTTCCTACTTCCGGTTCCCGTAATTCCGGCCATAAGGGTAATGCTACCGAAGCAAGAGGTAGTAAGAGCATTGTCCCGACACATGCACCTCCGGTTCCTACCATTCAAAGGCGATGTGAGCCCCGAATTCTTTTGGCCCGACGACATGACTTGACACCGGTCATGGAAGGTAAGTTTCCTTGTTTCTTACTTGTCCTTTTTTGTTTATCTATTTCCCATGACCCTAGTAATGTGTGATAGCATGAATTATAGTCTATATTTGGGGGTTTGTTTGGACGTTTTATCTTTCATAATCTGCATGTTTGTATGTACATTATGTGATTTTGCTACCATTTCATCTACCTTTGCGAGAATCGAGGTCTACACCTAGTTTCGTTGTAATTGCAGGTAATATGGTACGTATTGCATCAAAAAGGAGCAAAAGGAGTCAAGAGTCATTTGGAGCTACATTCAGGAAGCACAACCATGGATTAAAGATTTACTTTGGACCAGTTTTGAGAGATTCTACATTCAGTTATGAGTCACCTCGGTTAACCAGAGATTCATCTCGACCGAGGCGATCCAGAGACGCCGACTCGACCGAGGCGAACACCTAGGACGCGGCGAGAATATTTTATTCTTGGCTGAGATCTTTTAAAATTGGAAAGTGATCTTATATTTTTGGGCTGAGCTTCTAGAAGGAAGGAGATATGCAGAATCATATATTTTACCTATATTTATGGGATAATATCTTCTTAAGATTTATTATCTTTGGAGGTTTATTTTTCCTATAAAAAGGGTTGATTTTCTACAATTCGATAAGCCCGCTTACACCGAAATACAGGCTGCATACGCTATCAGCGCAGCAGCGCAGTATACTCCAAGTTGGGAGTTGTTGAAGAACCTTTTTGAAGGTTGAAGGAAGATTGAAGACTATAGCTTTTTATAGCTTTTGAAGGGTTTTGTAAGATTGTCTTCAATTCCTTCATTGATTGTCTTGTCTTGTTGGATTATTATCCAAGGAACGATTTTGTGTGATATTTGATTCAGTTATTGAAGTGTTTTCATTAAATTCTTCTTTGTTCAAACATTCACCTTCTTCCCATATAATTAATACTTTCATTATGATGATGAGTGGCTAATTTCCTTGTGTGATTCTAGGGTGATTGGCTGAAGGTTGTGGGAAAAACAGTGATAGAATAATCTTAGATTCCAGTAGGATCCTGAAAGTTCGAGTCTTTAACCTTAACCCTAAGCATCTCGTTCGGTTGATGAACATCTCGGCCGGGGTGGAATACTTCTGACCGAGGTGACTTATCCGACCCTAAACTGAGAGTTAATGTGTTAGTTTGAGGTTATAGTTCTTCATCTTAATTCCTTGAGACTTACCCGGTAATAGGAGTTACGGTTTAGGATTAGTGTGTAGTGAGACTTACCCGGTGATCTACTCCACTTTAGAAACGCCTTCCCCACGCAAAAATCTCAGCTTTGTCCGCTTATCGATAGATCTTGAGTTGGAACCACAACTAGATGCTTTAATCCCTAGAATTGCATGTTTGCTTTATTTGACATCTTATTCATCTTTGATTGTATTACTTGCTCTTGTGGTTAGCATTGACATTAGCATACTGTACTGGACTTTGTTTCACCAAGTCCCTGTGATCGACCCCTGGAATTTTCTTGCTTTTACTACGATTGACCCGTACACTGCGGGTTCGCATCCTTGTTTTAAGCTTAAGTCTAGGGTTATAAATTTAAAGCTTGCACACACCGTTTGGAGCGAACAAGTTTTTGGCGCCGTTGCCGGGGACTTGGTCTAGACCAAGCCGGTTGCGGTTTGCTTTCGGGGCACTTGCCCCTGTTGCTACTAACTACTCTTTCTATGAGTTTTGTAGTTTTCAGGATTTCCGATGACTACATTTGATCCAGCCTGGATAGCAAGACAAAGTGCTAGGGCGGACCATTATGAATACTTGGAGGAGAAGTACTCCTTCTATTGGTTCAACAATGAATGGGAAAGAGAAGAGGCCATTCAACATGAACTTGCGATATGGGATGAGAAGAATGTCCCTAAAAACATTTATGAGCAACCTTTCGAAGACTCTCTCGAATCAAGATTGGAGAAGTTGATGAAGAAGGTGGAGGAGCTCAAGGAAAGCACCATATCCTATGCTAAGCCGGAAGAGGAGCATAAGGAAGTGTTACACTTTCCAAGCATTCCTTTGGTCGGACCGGAAGCTTCTCCTGAAGTTTTTGTGGAAGAGGAGATGTGGAGGATCTCGATCCGACTGTTGAGACCTCGGCCGAGGTGGAAGAGATCTCGACCGAGATGAAAGAAGAACCTGCAGAACCGGAAGAGGCAGATGCAGAAGACTTTGGCCAAATTACTGAGATTGTGGTCAAGGTGGAAGAAAGACCAGCTGAACTGAGAGAGATTTCGTGTGTGGATCATCAACCCAACATGAAACTTGTCTCAAACCTTGGAGAACTTTGCAAGGTACATTCTCCTACTTCATTTGAATTCCCTATTAATATTTCTGAATTTTTCAGGAAGGCACCGGATAGTTGGAGGTCTCTTCCGAAAGAACCTCCTAAAATCAAGATGAAGTCTTCCTTGAAATTGTTGGAAGAAGAAGCTCCTTGGATTATAAGGAGTGGAGTTTGCAAACACTACACCGCTAAGTCGATGAAGTATCTCTTGTTCAAGTATGGGGTCCCTCGCATGCTAAGGACCTTGTACCATCCCCAAGCTATAGATGGGGAAGCTGCTATGATTCTTGAGAAACTGTTTTCTCGATCAAGGAAAGGATGGGACACGAGGAATGTCCCATTGAACTGCAGGAAGTCTAGAAGGATTCCGGTGAGAATCAAACCGTACAAGCTTGTACGTGGGAGATCTTACCATTTGCCGGTGAAATTAGGAACCGGAACCTTTTTGGAAGAATTTTATGATGGATGTGATGAGCACTCCACGGTGTTCAAGGTACATTGAGTAATTCTATGGAGAAGGGTCCAGCTAGCGACCTTAAACCAAGCGCTTCTTGGGAGGCAACCCAAGGTATTGCTTTCTTCTCCCTTTTCTAGTTTAGTTTAGATAGTTGCTTTGTTTTTGTTTTCCTCTAGACAACAACCAGGTATTCCAAAAGGAAGGATCACAGTTCAGGAGCTACACTGGAAGAACAAAATTTCGAGAAGTTGAGGAATCGAGCTTTACTGAGATACATCTCGGGTACTGTCAGAACACCTCGACCGATTTGTGCTTCGCCAACCGAGATGGTCTTATCTGGGAGCTGTTTCTTACTTCTTTATGCAGTTCAGCTTATTATCCGGTGAGTACGTTTATCCTTTAGACTTATTTTGACCCACTTGGGGCAGTGTGTCCCAAGTATGGGGTATTTGATGTATTATTTGACTTTGATGTATGACTCTATTGACCGGATATTCATATTTATGCTTCACTTCTGCATTTATATGATTATCTGATATTACATGCATACCTACAGGTTATTTGATTACGAAAAACGTCGAAACCGAAAAAAAAAATGGTTTTAAAAAAAAAATTTTTTTGACCTCGACCGGAAAGATTCTGGCCGAACGAGGTGTTTCACCTCGGTTGACCTACGAACACCTCGACCGAGGTGCGTAACAGAAAGTTTTCGAAAATGATTTTGTGCTACTTATCTGGATATGATCTCAATGAAGATTTTGTTTGCTGACTGGTTTTAAATTCTTTATGTGTTTGAAAGGTTTTATAATATGTTTAAGTTGCTAAATGCTTTGTTTGAAATTATTAGCATGTTTAATACTTTGTTTTTATCCAAATTATGTTGAATTTGAAGGTTGACACCGCAGGTTAAGTTCTCTCACTTTCTTCTTGGAAAGACCAAGGCAATTCATCTTCTCCTTCTTCTTCTTCTTGATCATGCTTAGCCCCTCATATACGTTTTGCCCCCTTTACCTATCCGGGAATTTGGAAGCAAGCGAAGTGGTGAAAGCAAGTTAAAGTTGAGAAGTGGCTGGAAGTGAAAGTGTTAGAAAGTAATTTTAGGTTTGGGGAAGTCAATCATGAAGATGAGTAACTCGGCACCATTCACATAGCCGGGTGTTTGTGTCTTGCCAAAGTCGGATTGGGCGATATTCCTAACGGGTCATGGTATGTGCATCAAGGGTTTGATGCATCTCGAGAAATTGATGATTGCGGATTTCCTAGGCTTCGGTTATTGTGCACCTCTATCCATGCATCCCAAAAAGTAAAGTAAAAGAAAAAGTGTGAAATAAGCAAAGCTTATTGATGGAAGATGTTGAAAGACAAAGTGGAAGTGAAGTACATCCTTTTCCCGGATTCTAGCACCACATTACCTTACACACATCCCTACCCTACACGTTTCTTGACCTTTTCTTTTGGGAAGCCCTTGAGACCTTGAGCTTGTTGATTGACTTAGCGGTTTAAATCGGATTATACATGATTAATTTTGATAATTATGATTTATTATGCATTCTATGATTTTATGCAAAGATGCACAACTTTCCTATATTTATAAAATGTTTTGATCATATTGAGTTTTTAATTTCCAGGAAGTATTCTCTTAGAGTGATCTATGATAGTTTCACACCATAAAATGTTTTTGAAAGACTTTTCACTGATTTTCTTGACTTACAATCCATTCTATCTTGATTTCTATATGAGGAACTTGCTTAGGGACAAGCAAGGGCTAAGTATGGGGTATTTTGATAGCATGAATTATAGTCTATATTTGGGGGTTTGTTTGGACGTTTTATCTTTCATAATCTGCATGTTTGTATGTACATTATGTGATTTTGCTACCATTTCATCTACCTTTGCGAGAATCGAGGTCTACACCTAGTTTCGTTGTAATTGCAGGTAATATGGTACGTATTGCATCAAAAAGGAGCAAAAGGAGTCAAGAGTCATTTGGAGCTACATTCAGGAAGCACAACCATGGATTAAAGATTTACTTTGGACCAGTTTTGAGAGATTCTACATTCAGTTATGAGTCACCTCGGTTAACCAGAGATTCATCTCGACCGAGGCGATCCAGAGACGCCGACTCGACCGAGGCGAATACCTAGGACGCGGCGAGAATATTTTATTTTTGGGCTGAGCTTCTAGAAGGAAGGAGATATGCAGAATCATATATTTTACCTATATTTATGGGATAATATCTTCTTAAGATTTATTATCTTTGGAGGTTTATTTTTCCTATAAAAAGGGTTGATTTTCTACAATTTGAGGAGGCTGCATACATCGATTAACATCCTACATACGCAGCAGCGCAGTATACTCCAAGTTGGGAGTTGTTGAAGAACCTTTTTGAAGGTTGAAGGAAGATTGAAGACTATAGCTTTTTATAGCTTTTGAAGGGTTTTGTAAGATTGTCTTCAATTCCCTCATTGATTGTCTTGTCTTGTTGGATTGCTATCCAAGGAACGCTTTTGTGTGATATTTGATTCAGTTATTGAAGTGTTTTCATTAAATTCTTCTTTGTTCAAACATTCACCTTCTTCCCATATATTTAATACTTTCATTATGATGATGAGTGGCTAATTTCCTTGTGTGATTCTAGGGTGATTGGCTGAAGGTTGTGGGAAAAACAGTGATAGAATAATCTTAGATTCCAGTAGGATCCTGAAAGTTCGAGTCTTTAACCTTAACCCTAAGCATCTCGTTCGGTTGATGAACATCTCGGCCGGGGTGGAATTCTTCTGACCGAGGTGACTTATCCGACCCTAAACTGAGAGTTAAGTGTTAGAGTTTGCCAAATCCTATTCTTATTACACCTTTCTGGTTCAAGGCAAGCTTAGGATGAGACTTACCCGGTAATTCCTTAGTTTGTGTACCAACGATCATAAGTGTAGGTAATAAAGGCTTGTCCTTTATTGGGGTTTGAGTGTGCTTCCATCCCATCTTTGTGAGTTAGCCTGAGACTTACCCGGTAAAGGTTGATTCTATTCCCTTAGATGGTGTGTTAGTTTGAGGTTATAGTTCTTCATCTTAATTCCTTGAGACTTACCCGGTAATAGGAGTTACGGTTTAGGATTAGTGTGTAGTGAGACTTACCCGGTGATCTACTCCACTTTAGAAACGCCTTCCCCACGCAAAAATCTCAGCTTTGTCCGCTTATCGATAGATCTTGAGTTGGAACCACAACTAGATGCTTTAATCCCTAGAATTGCATGTTTGCTTTATTTGACATCTTATTCATCTTTGATTGTATTACTTGCTCTTGTGGTTAGCATTGACATTAGCATACCGTATTGGACTTTGTTTCACCAAGTCCCTGTGATCGACCCCTGGAATTTTCTTGCTTTTACTACGATTGACCCGTACACTGCGGGTTCGCATCCTTGTTTTAAGCTTAAGTCTAGGGTTATAAATTTAAAGCTTGCACACACCGTTTGGAGCGAACAAGTTTTTGGCGCCGTTGCCGGGGACTTGGTCTAGACCAAGCCGGTTGCGGTTTGCTTTCGGGGCACTTGCCCCTGTTGCTACTAACTACTCTTTCTATGAGTTTTGTAGTTTTCAGGATTTCCGATGACTACATTTGATCCAGCCTGGATAGCAAGACAAAGTGCTAGGGCGGACCATTATGAATACTTGGAGGAGAAGTACTCCTTCTATTGGTTCAACAATGAATGGGAAAGAGAAGAGGCCATTCAACATGAACTTGCGATATGGGATGAGAAGAATGTCCCTAAAAACATTTATGAGCAACCTTTCGAAGACTCTCTCGAATCAAGATTGGAGAAGTTGATGAAGAAGGTGGAGGAGCTCAAGGAAAGCACCATATCCTATGCTAAGCCGGAAGAGGAGCATAAGGAAGTGTTACACTTTCCAAGCATTCCTTTGGTCGGACCGGAAGCTTCTCCTGAAGTTTTTGTGGAAGAGGAGGATATGGAAGATCTCGATCCAACTGCCGAGACCTCGGCCGAGGTGGAAGAGATCTCGACCGAGATGAAAGAAGAACCTGCAGAACCGGAAGAGGCAGCGAAGACTCTGGCCAAATTACTGAGATTGTGGTCAAGGTGGAAGAAAGGAAGGCACCGGATAGTTGGAGGTCTCTTCCGAAAGAACCTCCTAAAATCAAGATGAAGTCTTCCTTGAAATTGTTGGAAGAAGAAGCTCCTTGGATTATAAGGAGTGGATTTTGCAAACACTACACCGCTAAGTCGATGAAGTATCTCTTGTTCAAGTATGGGGTCCCTCGCATGCTAAGGACCTTGTACCATCCCCAAGCTATAGATGGGGAAGCTGCTATGATTCTCGAGAAACTGTTTTCTCGATCAAGGAAAGGATGGGACACGAGGAATGTCCCATTGAACTGCAGGAAGTCTAGAAGGATTCCGGTGAGAATCAAACCGTACAAGCTTGTACGTGGGAGATCTTACCATTTGCCGGTGAAATTAGGAACCGGAACCTTTTTGGAAGAATTTTATGATGGATGTGATGAGCACTCCACGGTGTTCAAGGTACATTGAGTAATTCTATGGAGAAGGGTCCAGCTAGCGACCTTAAACCAAGCGCTTCTTGGGAGGCAACCCAAGGTATTGCTTTCTTCTCCCTTTTCTAGTTTAGTTTAGATAGTTGCTTTGTTTTTGTTTTCCTCTAGACAACAACCAGGTATTCCAAAAGGAAGGATCACAGTTCAGGAGCTACACTGGAAGAACAAAATTTCGAGAAGTTGAGGAATCGAGCTTTACTGAGATACATCTCGGGTACTGTCAGAACACCTCGACCGATTTGTGCTTCGCCAACCGAGATGGTCTTATCTGGGAGCTGTTTCTTACTTCTTTATGCAGTTCAGCTTATTATCCGGTGAGTACGTTTATCCTTTAGACTTATTTTGACCCACTTGGGGCAGTGTGTCCCAAGTATGGGGTATTTGATGTATTATTTGACTTTGATGTATGACTCTATTGACCGGATATTCATATTTATGCTTCACTTCTGCATTTATATGATTATCTGATATTACATGCATACCTACAGGTTATTTGATTACGAAAAACGTCGAAACCGAAAAAAAAAATGGTTTTAAAAAAAAAATTTTTTTGACCTCGACCGGAAAGATTCTGGCCGAACGAGGTGTTTCACCTCGGTTGACCTACGAACACCTCGACCGAGGTGCGTAACAGAAAGTTTTCGAAAATGATTTTGTGCTACTTATCTGGATATGATCTCAATGAAGATTTTGTTTGCTGACTGGTTTTAAATTCTTTATGTGTTTGAAAGGTTTTATAATATGTTTAAGTTGCTAAATGCTTTGTTTGAAATTATTAGCATGTTTAATACTTTGTTTTTATCCAAATTATGTTGAATTTGAAGGTTGACACCGCAGGTTAAGTTCTCTCACTTTCTTCTTGGAAAGACCAAGGCAATTCATCTTCTCCTTCTTCTTCTTCTTGATCATGCTTAGCCCCTCATATACGTTTTGCCCCCTTTACCTATCCGGGAATTTGGAAGCAAGCGAAGTGGTGAAAGCAAGTTAAAGTTGAGAAGTGGCTGGAAGTGAAAGTGTTAGAAAGTAATTTTAGGTTTGGGGAAGTCAATCATGAAGATGAGTAACTCGGCACCATTCACATAGCCGGGTGTTTGTGTCTTGCCAAAGTCGGATTGGGCGATATTCCTAACGGGTCATGGTATGTGCATCAAGGGTTTGATGCATCTCGAGAAA
Source organism: Fagopyrum esculentum (assembly GCA_033239045.1). Taxonomy (NCBI): domain Eukaryota; kingdom Viridiplantae; phylum Streptophyta; class Magnoliopsida; order Caryophyllales; family Polygonaceae; genus Fagopyrum; species Fagopyrum esculentum. The sequence goes on along the minus strand of BSUD01000006.1, from coordinate 26,956,635 downwards.
TTGATGATTGCGGATTTCCTAGGCTTCGGTTATTGTGCACCTCTATCCATGCATCCCAAAAAGTAAAGTAAAAGAAAAAGTGTGAAATAAGCAAAGCTTATTGATGGAAGATGTTGAAAGACAAAGTGGAAGTGAAGTACATCCTTTTCCCGGATTCTAGCACCACATTACCTTACACACATCCCTACCCTACACGTTTCTTGACCTTTTCTTTTGGGAAGCCCTTGAGACCTTGAGCTTGTTGATTGACTTAGCGGTTTAAATCGGATTATACATGATTAATTTTGATAATTATGATTTATTATGCATTCTATGATTTTATGCAAAGATGCACAACTTTCCTATATTTATAAAATGTTTTGATCATATTGAGTTTTTAATTTCCAGGAAGTATTCTCTTAGAGTGATCTATGATAGTTTCACACCATAAAATGTTTTTGAAAGACTTTTCACTGATTTTCTTGACTTACAATCCATTCTATCTTGATTTCTATATGAGGAACTTGCTTAGGGACAAGCAAGGGCTAAGTATGGGGTATTTTGATAGCATGAATTATAGTCTATATTTGGGGGTTTGTTTGGACGTTTTATCTTTCATAATCTGCATGTTTGTATGTACATTATGTGATTTTGCTACCATTTCATCTACCTTTGCGAGAATCGAGGTCTACACCTAGTTTCGTTGTAATTGCAGGTAATATGGTACGTATTGCATCAAAAAGGAGCAAAAGGAGTCAAGAGTCATTTGGAGCTACATTCAGGAAGCACAACCATGGATTAAAGATTTACTTTGGACCAGTTTTGAGAGATTCTACATTCAGTTATGAGTCACCTCGGTTAACCAGAGATTCATCTCGACCGAGGCGATCCAGAGACGCCGACTCGACCGAGGCGAACACCTAGGACGCGGCGAGAATATTTTATTCTTGGTTGAGATCTTTTAAAATTGGAAAGTGATCTTATATTTTTGGGCTGAGCTTCTAGAAGGAAGGAGATATGCAGAATCATATATTTTACCTATATTTATGGGATAATATCTTCTTAAGATTTATTATCTTTGGAGGTTTATTTTTCCTATAAAAAGGGTTGATTTTCTACAATTTGAGGAGGCTGCATACATCGATTAACATCCTACATACGCAGCAGCGCAGTATACTCCAAGTTGGGAGTTGTTGAAGAACCTTTTTGAAGGTTGAAGGAAGATTGAAGACTATAGCTTTTTATAGCTTTTGAAGGGTTTTGTAAGATTGTCTTCAATTCCTTCATTGATTGTCTTGTCTTGTTGGATTATTATCCAAGGAACGATTTTGTGTGATATTTGATTCAGTTATTGAAGTGTTTTCATTAAATTCTTCTTTGTTCAAACATTCACCTTCTTCCCATATAATTAATACTTTCATTATGATGATGAGTGGCTAATTTCCTTGTGTGATTCTAGGGTGATTGGCTGAAGGTTGTGGGAAAAACAGTGATAGAATAATCTTAGATTCCAGTAGGATCCTGAAAGTTCGAGTCTTTAACCTTAACCCTAAGCATCTCGTTCGGTTGATGAACATCTCGGCCGGGGTGGAATTCTTCTGACCGAGGTGACTTATCCGACCCTAAACTGAGAGTTAAGTGTTAGAGTTTGCCAAATCCTATTCTTATTACACCTTTCTGGTTCAAGGCAAGCTTAGGATGAGACTTACCCGGTAATTCCTTAGTTTGTGTACCAACGATCATAAGTGTAGGTAATAAAGGCTTGTCCTTTATTGGGGTTTGAGTGTGCTTCCATCCCATCTTTGTGAGTTAGCCTGAGACTTACCCGGTAAAGGTTGATTCTATTCCCTTAGATGGTGTGTTAGTTTGAGGTTATAGTTCTTTATCTAAATTCCTTGAGACTTACCCGGTAATAGGAGTTGCGGTTTAGGATTAGTGTGTAGTGAGACTTACCCGGTGATCTACTCCACTTTAGAAACGCCTTCCCCACGCAAAAATCTCAGCTTTGTCCGCTTATCTATAGATCTTGAGTTGGAACCACAACTAGATGCTTTAATCCCTAGAATTGCATGTTTGCTTTATTTGACATCTTATTCATCTTTGATTGTATTACTTGCTCTTGTGGTTAGCATTGACATTAGCATACTGTACTGGACTTTGTTTCACCAAGTCCCTGTGATCGACCCCTGGAATTTTCTTGCTTTTACTACGATTGACCCGTACACTGCGGGTTCGCATCCTTGTTTTAAGCTTAAGTCTAGGGTTATAAATTTAAAGCTTGCACACACCGTTTGGAGCGAACAAGTTTTTGGCGCCGTTGCCGGGGATTGTTCTTGCTTTTTCTACTAATCATTCTACTTGAGTGTTCTTGCAGATTTGTGTTCTTAGGTACACGCGAAGTTCTTGTTCCGGCAACGGAACAGAGTTTCGCCAAAGAACAAGTTTTTGGCGCCGTTGCCGGGGACTTGGTCTAGACCAAGCCGGTTGCGGTTTGCTTTCGGGGCACTTGCCCCTGTTGCTACTAACTACTCTTTCTATGAGTTTTGTAGTTTTCAGGATTTCCGATGACTACATTTGATCCAGCCTGGATAGCAAGACAAAGTGCTAGGGCGGACCATTATGAATACTTGGAGGAGAAGTACTCCTTCTATTGGTTCAACAATGAATGGGAAAGAGAAGAGGCCATTCAACATGAACTTGCGATATGGGATGAGAAGAATGTCCCTAAAAACATTTATGAGCAACCTTTCGAAGACTCTCTCGAATCAAGATTGGAGAAGTTGATGAAGAAGGTGGAGGAGCTCAAGGAAAGCACCATATCCTATGCTAAGCCGGAAGAGGAGCATAAGGAAGTGTTACACTTTCCAAGCATTCCTCTGGTCGGACCGGAAGCTTCTCCTGAAGTTTTTGTGGAAGAGGAGGATGTGGAGGATCTCGATCCGACTGTTGAGACCTCGGCCGAGGTGGAAGAGATCTCGACCGAGATGGAAGAAGAATCTGCAAAACCAGAAGTGGAAGATGCAGAGAACCTTGGCCAAATTACTGAGATTGTGGTCAAGGTGGAAGAAAGACCAGCAGAACTGAGAGAGATTTCGTGGGTGGATTATCAACCCAACACGAAACTTGTCTCAAGCTTTGGAGAACTTTGCAAGGTACATTCTCCTACTTCATTTGAATTCCCTATTAATATTTCTGAATTTTTCAGGAATGCACCGGAGAGTTGGAGGTCTCTTCCGAAAGAACCTCCTAAGATCAAGATGAAATCTCTCTTGAAATTGTTGGAGGAAGATGCTCCTTGGATTATAAGGAGTGAAGTTAACAAGCGCTTCACCGCTAAGGCAACGAAGTGTTATTTGTTCAAGTATGGGGTCCCTCGCATGCTCAGGACCCTGTACCATCCCCAAGCTATAGATGGGGAAGCTGCTATGATTCTCGAGAAACTGTTTTCTCGATCAAGGAAAGGATGGGACACGAGGAATGTCCCATTGAAGTGCAGGAAGTCTAGAAGGATTCCGGTGAGAATCAAACCGTACAAGCTTGTACGTGGGAGATCTTACCATTTGCCGGTGAAATTAGGAACCGGAACCTTTTTGGAAGAATTTTATGATGGATGTGATGAGCACTCCATGGTGTTCAAGGTACATTGAGTAATTCTATGGAGAAGGGTCCAGCTAGCGACCTTAAACCAAGCGCTTCTTGGGAGGCAACCCAAGGTATTGCTTTCTTCTCCCTTTTCTAGTTTAGTTTAGATAGTTGCTTTGTTTTTGTTTTCCTCTAGACAACAACCAGGTATTCCAAAAGGAAGGATCACAGTTCAGGAGCTACACTGGAAGAACAAAATTTCGAGAAGTTGAGGAAACGAGCTTTACTGAGATACATCTCGGGTACTGTCAGAACATCTCGACCGAGATGTGCTTCGCCAACCGAGATGGTCTTATCTGGGAGCTATTTCTTACTTCTTCATGCAGTTCAGCTTTATGTCCGGTGAGTATTTTATTCCTTAGACTTATTTTTACCCACTGGGACAGTGTGTCTCAAGTATGGGGTATTTGTTGTTATTTGACTACATGATGTATGTTATTTGACCACCTTTGATGTATTTTATTTATCGGATATTTTATTGATGCTTCCCTTCTGCATTTATATGATTATCTGATATTACATGCATACCTACAGGTTATTTGATTGAGAAAAACGTCGAAACTGAAAAAAAAAATTGGTCTTAAAATTTTTTTTTCGACCTCGACCGAGTCAGTATTGGCCAAACGAGGCGTTTCACCTCGGTTGAACCAAGAACACCTCGACCGAGGTGTGTTAACTGAGAGTTTTCGAAAACGATTTTTTGTTACTTATCTGGATATGATCTCAGTGAAGATTTTGTTTACTGACTGGTTTTAAATTCTTTATGTGCTTGAAAGGTTTTACAATATGTTTAAGTTGCTAAATGCTTTGTTTGAAATTATTAGCATGTTTAATACTTTGTTTTTATCCAAATTATGTTGAATTTGAAGGTTGACACCGCAGGTTAAGTTCTCTCACTTTCTTCTTGGAAAGACCAAGGCAATTCATTCTCTTCTTCTTCTTCTTCTTGATCATGCTTAGCCCCTCATATACATTTTGCCTCCCTTTACCTATCCGGGAATTTGGAAGCAAGCGAAGTGGTGAAAGCAAGTGGAGTTAAAGTTGAAAAGTGGCTGGAAGTGAAAGTGTTAGAAAGCAATAATAGGTTTGGGGAAGTCAATCATGAAGATGAGTAACTCGGCACCATTCACATAGCCGGGTGTTTGTGTCTTGCCAAAGTCGGATTAAGCGATATTCCTAACGGGTCATGGTATGTGCATCAAGGGTTTGATGCATCTCGAGAAATTGATGATTGCAGATTTCCTAGGCTTCGGTTATTGTGCACCTCTGTCCATGCATCCCAAAAAGTAAAGTAAAAAGAAAAAAAAAAGGTGTGAGATAAGCAAAGCTTATTGGTGGAAGATGTTGCAAGTCAAAGTGGAAGTGAAGTTCATCCTTTTCCCGGATTCTAGCACCACATTACCTTACACACATCCCTACCCTACACGTTTCTTGACCTTTTCTTTTGGGAAGCCCTTGAGACCTTGAGCTTGTTGATTGACTTAGCGGTTTAAATCGGATTATACATGATTAATTTTGATAATTATGATTTATTATGCATTCTATGATTTTATGCAAAGATGAACAACTTTCCTATATTTATAAAATGTTTTGATCATATTGAGTTTTTAATTTCCAGGAAGTATTCTCTTAGAGTGATCTATGATAGTTTCACACCATAAAATGTTTTTTGAAAGATTTCATTGATTTTCTTGACTTATAATCCATTCTATCTTGATTTCTATATGAGGAACTTGCTTAGGGACAAGCAAGGGCTAAGTATGGGGTATTTTGATAGCATGAATTATAGTCTATATTTGGGGGTTTGTTTGGACGTTTTATCTTTCATAATCTGCATGTTTGTATGTACATTATGTGATTTTACTACCATTTCATCTACCTTTGCGAGAATCGAGGTCTACACCTAGTTTCGTTGTAATTGCAGGTAATATGGTACGTATTGCATCAAAAAGGAGCAAAAGGAGTCAAGAGTCATTTGGAGCTACATTCAGGAAGCACAACCATGGATTAAAGATTTACTTTGGACCAGTTTTGAGAGATTCTACATTCAGTTATGAGTCACCTCGGTTGACCAGAGATTCATCTCGACCGAGGCGATCCAGAGACGCCGACTCGACCGAGGCGAACACCTAGGACGCGGCGAGAATATTTTATTCTTGGCTGAGATCTTTTAATTTTGGAAAGTGATCTTATATTTTTGGGCTGAGCTTCTAGAAGGAAGGAGATATGCAGAATCATATATTTTACCTATTTTTATGGGAATATATCTTCTTAAGATTTATTATCTTTGGAGGTTTATTTTTCCTATAAAAAGGGTTGGATTTTCACAATTCCATAACCCCGCTTACACCAAAAAGGAGGCTGCATACATCGATTGCATCTCGCATACAAGCGCAGCAGCCGCATCCTACCCTAATTTGGGAGAGAGTTGAAGAACCTTTTTGAAGGTTGAAGGAAGATTGAAGACTATAGCTTTTTATAGCTTTTGAAGGGTTTTGTAAGATTGTCTTCAATTCCTTCATTGATTGTCTTGTCTTGTTGGATTATTATCCAAGGAACGATTTTGTGTGATATTTGATTCAGTTATTGAAGTGTTTTCATTAAATTCTTCTTTGTTCAAATATTCACCTTCTTCCATATATTTAATACTTTCATTATGATGATGAGTGGCTAAATTTCCTTGTGTGATTCTAGGGTGATTGGCTGAAGGTTGTGGGAAAAACAATGATAGAATAATCTTAGATTCCAGTAGGATCCTGAAAGCTCGAGTCTTTAACCTTAACCCTAAGCACCTCGTTCGGTTGATGAACATCTCGGCCGGGGTGGAATTCTTCTGACCGAGGTGACTTATCCGACCCTAAACTGAGAGTTAAGTGTTAGAGTTTGCCAAATCCTATTCTTATTACACCTTCCTGGTTCAATGCAAGCTTAGGATGAGACTTACCCGGTAATTCCTTAGTTTGTGTATTAACGATCATAAGTATAGGTAATAAAGGCTTGTCCTTTATTGGGGTTTGAGTGTGCTTCCATCCCATCTTTGTGAGTTAGCCTGAGACTTACCCGGTAAAGGTTGATTCTATTCCCTTAGATGGTGTGTTAGTTTGAGGTTATAGTTCTTTATCTTAATTCCTTGAGACTTACCCGGTAATAGGAGTTATGGTTTAGGATTAGTGTGTAGTGAGACTTACCCGGTGATCTACTCCACTTTAGAAACGCCTTCCCCACGCAAAAATCTCAGCTTTGTCCGCTTATCTATAGATCTTGAGTTGGAACCACAACTAGATGCTTTAATCCCTAGAATTGCATGTTTGCTTTATTTGACATCTTATTCATCTTTGATTGTATTACTTGCTCTTGTGGTTAGCATTGACATTAGCATACTGTACTGGACTTTGTTTCACCAAGTCCCTGTGATCGACCCCTGGAATTTTCTTGCTTTTACTACGATTGACCCGTACACTGCGGGTTCGCATCCTTGTTTTAAGCTTAAGTCTAGGGTTATAAATTTAAAGCTTGCACACACCGTTTGGAGCGAACAAGTTTTTGGCGCCGTTGCCGGGGACTTGGTCTAGACCAAGCCGGTTGCGGTTTGCTTTCGGGGCACTTGCCCCTGTTGCTACTAACTACTCTTTCTATGAGTTTTGTAGTTTTCAGGATTTCCGATGACTACATTTGATCCAGCCTGGATAGCAAGACAAAGTGCTAGGGCGGACCATTATGAATACTTGGAGGAGAAGTACTCCTTCTATTGGTTCAACAATGAATGGGAAAGAGAAGAGGCCATTCAACATGAACTTGCGATATGGGATGAGAAGAATGTCCCTAAAAACATTTATGAGCAACCTTTCGAAGACTCTCTCGAATCAAGATTGGAGAAGTTGATGAAGAAGGTGGAGGAGCTCAAGGAAAGCACCATATCCTATGCTAAGCCGGAAGAGGAGCATAAGGAAGTGTTACACTTTCCAAGCATTCCTTTGGTCGGACCGGAAGCTTCTCCTGAAGTTTTTGTGGAAGAGGAGGATGTGGAGGATCTCGATCCGACTGTTGAGACCTCGGCCGAGGTGGAAGAGATCTCGACCGAGATGAAAGAAGAACCTGCAGAACCGGAAGAGGCAGATGCAGAAGACTTTGGCCAAATTACTGAGATTGTGGTCAAGGTGGAAGAAAGACCAGCTGAACTGAGAGAGATTTCGTGTGTGGATCATCAACCCAACATGAAACTTGTCTCAAACCTTGGAGAACTTTGCAAGGTACATTCTCCTACTTCATTTGAATTCCCTATTAATATTTCTGAATTTTTCAGGAAGGCACCGGATAGTTGGAGGTCTCTTCCGAAAGAACCTCCTAAAATCAAGATGAAGTCTTCCTTGAAATTGTTGGAAGAAGAAGCTCCTTGGATTATAAGGAGTGGA
>BSUD01000006.1:26918746-26948592 GCA_033239045.1 Fagopyrum esculentum | reverse complement strand
TCTCTTAGAGTGATCTATGATAGTTTCACACCATAAAATGTTTTTGAAAGACTTTTCACTGATTTTCTTGACTTACAATCCATTCTATCTTGATTTCTATATGAGGAACTTGCTTAGGGACAAGCAAGGGCTAAGTATGGGGTATTTTGATAGCATGAATTATAGTCTATATTTTGGGGTTTGTTTGGACGTTTTATCTTTCATAATCTGCATGTTTGTATGTACATTATGTGATTTTACTACCATTTCATCTACCTTTGCGAGAATCGAGGTCTACACCTAGTTTCGTTGTAATTGCAGGTAATATGGTACGTATTGCATCAAAAAGGAGCAAAAGGAGTCAAGAGTCATTTGGAGCTACATTCAGGAAGCATAGCCATGATTAAAGATTTACTTTGGACCAGTTTTGAGAGATTCTACATTCAGTTATGAGTCACCTCGGTTGCCCAGAGATTCATCTCGACCGAGGCGATCCAGAGACGCCGACTCGACCGAGGCGAACACCTAGGACGCGGCGAGAATATTTTATTCTTGGCTGAGATCTTTTAAAATTGGAAAGTGATCTTATATTTTTGGGCTGAGCTTCTAGAAGGAAGGAGATATGCAGAATCATATATTTTACCTATTTTTATGGGAATATATCTTCTTAAGATTTATTATCTTTGGAGGTTTATTTTTCCTATAAAAAGGATTGGATTTTCCACAAATCCGATCATGCTTAAAGCCCGCTTACACCGAAATACAGGCTGCATACACCCGCTATCAGCGTAGCAGCCGCATCCTACTCCAATTAGGGAGATTCGAAGAACCTTTTTGAAGGTTGAAGGAAGATTGAAGACTATAGCTTTATAGCTTTTTGGAGGGTTTTGTAAGATTGTCTTCAATTCCTTTCCTTGTTGTCTTGTCTTATTGGATCATTATCCAAGGAACGATTTTTGTGTGATATTTGATTCAGATATTGAAGTGTTTTCATTAAATTCTTCTTTGTTCAAATATTCACCTTCTTCCCATATATTTAATACTTTCATTATGATGATGAGTGGCTAATTTCCTTGTGTGATTCTAGGGTGATTGGCTGAAGGTTGTGGGAAAAACAATGATAGAATGATCTTAATCACAGTAGGATCCTGAAAGTTCGAGTCTTTAACCTTAACCCTAAGCATCTCGTTCAGTCGATGAACATCTCGGCCGGGGTGGAATCTGGCTGACCGAGGTGGCTTATCCGATCCTAAACTGAGAGTTAATGTGTTAGAGTTTGCCAAATCCTATTCTTATTATACCTTTCTGGTTCAAAGCAAGCTTAGGATGAGACTTACCCGGTAATTCCTTAGTTTGTATACCAACGATCATAAGTGTAGGTAATAAAGGCTTGTCCTTTATTGGGGTTTGAGTGTGCTTCCATCCCATCTTTGTGAGTTAGCTTGAGACTTACCCGGTAATAGGAGTTACGGTTTGGGATTAGTGTGTAGTGAGACTTACCCGGTGATCTACTCCACTTTAGAAACACCTTCCCCATGCAAAAATCTCAGCTTTGTCCGCTTATCTATAGATCTTGAGTTGGAACCACAACTAGATGCTTTAATCCCTAGAATTGCATGTTTGCTTTATTTGACGTCTTATTCATCTTTGATTGTATTGATTGCTCTTGTGGTTAGCATTGACATTAGCACACCGTATTGGACTTTGTTTCACCAAGTCCCTGTGATCGACCCCTGGAATTTTCTTGCTTTTACTACGATTGACCCGTACACTGCGGGTTCGCATCCTTGTTTTAAGCTTAAGTCTAGGGTTATAAATTTAAAGCTTGCACACACCGTTTGGAGCGAACAAGTTTTTGGCGCCGTTGCCGGGGACTTGGTCTAGACCGAGCCGGTTTCGGTTTGCTTTCGGGGCTATTACCCCTGTTGCTACTAACTACTCTTTCTATGAGTTTTGTAGTTTTTAGGATTTCTGATGACTATATTTGATCCAGCCTGGATAGCAAGACAAAGTGCTAGGGCGGACCATTATGAATACTTGGAGGAGAAGTACTCCTTCTATTGGTTCAACAATGAATGGGAAAGAGAAGAGGCCATTCAACATGAACTTGCGATATGGGATGAGAAGAATGTCCCTAAAAACATTTATGAGCAACCTTTCGAAGACTCTCTCGAATCAAGATTGGAGAAGTTGATGAAGAAGGTGGAGGAGCTCAAGGAAAGCACCATATCCTATGCTAAGCCGGAAGAGGAGCATAAGGAAGTGTTACACTTTCCAAGCATTCCTCTGGTCGGACCGGAAGCTTCTCCTGAAGTTTTTGTGGAAGAGGAGGATGTGGAGGATCTCGATCCGACTGTTGAGACCTCGGCCGAGGTGGAAGAGATCTCGACCGAGATGAAAGAAGAACCTGCAGAACCGGAAGAGGCAGATGCAGAAGACTTTGGCCAAATTACTGAGATTGTGGTCAAGGTGGAAGAAAGACCAGCTGAACTGAGAGAGATTTCGTGTGTGGATCATCAACCCAACATGAAACTTGTCTCAAACCTTGGAGAACTTTGCAAGGTACATTCTCCTACTTCATTTGAATTCCCTATTAATATTTCTGAATTTTTCAGGAAGGCACCGGATAGTTGGAGGTCTCTTCCGAAAGAACCTCCTAAAATCAAGATGAAGTCTTCCTTGAAATTGTTGGAAGAAGAAGCTCCTTGGATTATAAGGAGTGGATTTTGCAAACACTACACCGCTAAGTCGATGAAGTATCTCTTGTTCAAGTATGGGGTCCCTCGCATGCTAAGGACCTTGTACCATCCCCAAGCTATAGATGGGGAAGCTGCTATGATTCTCGAGAAACTGTTTTCTCGATCAAGGAAAGGATGGGACACGAGGAATGTCCCATTGAACTGCAGGAAGTCTAGAAGGATTCCGGTGAGAATCAAACCGTACAAGCTTGTACGTGGGAGATCTTACCATTTGCCGGTGAAATTAGGAACCGGAACCTTTTTGGAAGAATTTTATGATGGATGTGATGAGCACTCCACGGTGTTCAAGGTACATTGAGTAATTCTATGGAGAAGGGTCCAGCTAGCGACCTTAAACCAAGCGCTTCTTGGGAGGCAACCCAAGGTATTGCTTTCTTCTCCCTTTTCTAGTTTAGTTTAGATAGTTGCTTTGTTTTTGTTTTCCTCTAGACAACAACCAGGTATTCCAAAAGGAAGGATCACAGTTCAGGAGCTACACTGGAAGAACAAAATTTCGAGAAGTTGAGGAATCGAGCTTTACTGAGATACATCTCGGGTACTGTCAGAACACCTCGACCGATTTGTGCTTCACCAACCGAGATGGTCTTATCTGGGAGTTGTTTCTTACTTCTTTATGCAGTTCAGCTTATTATCCGGTGAGTACGTTTATCCTTTAGACTTATTTTGACCCACTTGGGGCAGTGTGTCCCAAGTATGGGGTATTTGATGTATTATTTGACTTTGATGTATGACTCTATTGACCGGATATTCATATTTATGCTTCACTTCTGCATTTATATGATTATCTGATATTACATGCATACCTACAGGTTATTTGATTACGAAAAACGTCGAAACCGAAAAAAAAAATGGTTTTAAAAAAAAAATTTTTTTGACCTCGACCGGAAAGATTCTGGCCGAACGAGGTGTTTCACCTCGGTTGACCTACGAACACCTCGACCGAGGTGCGTAACAGAAAGTTTTCGAAAATGATTTTGTGCTACTTATCTGGATATGATCTCAATGAAGATTTTGTTTGCTGACTGGTTTTAAATTCTTTATGTGTTTGAAAGGTTTTATAATATGTTTAAGTTGCTAAATGCTTTGTTTGAAATTATTAGCATGTTTAATACTTTGTTTTTATCCAAATTATGTTGAATTTGAAGGTTGACACCGCAGGTTAAGTTCTCTCACTTTCTTCTTGGAAAGACCAAGGCAATTCATCTTCTCCTTCTTCTTCTTCTTGATCATGCTTAGCCCCTCATATACGTTTTGCCCCCTTTACCTATCCGGGAATTTGGAAGCAAGCGAAGTGGTGAAAGCAAGTTAAAGTTGAGAAGTGGCTGGAAGTGAAAGTGTTAGAAAGTAATTTTAGGTTTGGGGAAGTCAATCATGAAGATGAGTAACTCGGCACCATTCACATAGCCGGGTGTTTGTGTCTTGCCAAAGTCGGATTGGGCGATATTCCTAACGGGTCATGGTATGTGCATCAAGGGTTTGATGCATCTCGAGAAATTGATGATTGCAGATTTCCTAGGCTTCGGTTATTGTGCACCTCTATCCATGCATCCCAAAAAGTAAAGTAAAAGAAAAAGTGTGAAATAAGCAAAGCTTATTGATGGAAGATGTTGAAAGACAAAGTGGAAGTGAAGTACATCCTTTTCCCGGATTCTAGCACCACATTACCTTACACACATCCCTACCCTACACGTTTCTTGACCTTTTCTTTTGGGAAGCCTTGAGACCTTGAGCTTGTTGATTGACTTAGCGGTTTAAATCGGATTATACATGATTAATTTTGATAATTATGATTTATTATGCATTCTATGATTTTATGCAAAGATGCACAACTTTCCTATATTTATAAAATGTTTTGATCATATTGAGTTTTTAATTTCCAGGAAGTATTCTCTTAGAGTGATCTATGATAGTTTCACACCATAAAATGTTTTTGAAAGACTTTTCACTGATTTTCTTGACTTACAATCCATTCTATCTTGATTTCTATATGAGGAACTTGCTTAGGGACAAGCAAGGGCTAAGTATGGGGTATTTTGATAGCATGAATTATAGTCTATATTTGGGGGTTTGTTTGGACGTTTTATCTTTCATAATCTGCATGTTTGTATGTACATTATGTGATTTTGCTACCATTTCATCTACCTTTGCGAGAATCGAGGTCTACACCTAGTTTCGTTGTAATTGCAGGTAATATGGTACGTATTGCATCAAAAAGGAGCAAAAGGAGTCAAGAGTCATTTGGAGCTACATTCAGGAAGCACAACCATGGATTAAAGATTTACTTTGGAGCAAATTCGAGAGATTTCACATTCTGATCACCTCGGTTGACCAGAGGTTCACCTCGACCGAGGCGATCCAGAGACGCCGACTCGACCGAGGCGAACACCTAGGACGCGGCGAGAATATTTTATTCTTGGAAGAGATCTTTTAATTTTGGAAAGTGATCTTATATTTTTGGGCTGAGCTTCTGGAAGGAAGGAGATATGCAGAATCATATATTTTACCTATTTTTATGGGAATATATCTTCTTAAGATTTATTATCTTTGGAGGTTTATTTTTCCTATAAAAAGGGTCGGATTTACCATAATTCCGACATCCGCTTACAGCTGGGAACCTCGCATACACGCGCAGCAGCCGCATCCTACTCCAATTTGGGAGAGATTTGAAGAACCTTTTTGAAGGTTGAAGGAAGATTGAAGACTATAGCTTTATAGCTTTTTGGAGGGTTTTGTAAGATTGTCTTCAATTCCTTTCCTTGTTGTCTTGTCTTGTTGGATTATTATCCAAGGAACGATTTTGTGTGATATTTGATTCAGTTATTGAAGTGTTTTCATTAAATTCTTCTTTGTTCAAATATTCACCTTCTTCCCATATATTTAATACTTTCATTATGATGATGAGTGGCTAATTTCCTTGTGTGATTCTTGGGTGATTGGCTGAAGGTTGTGGGAAAAACAATGATAGAATGATCTTAATCACAGTAGGATCCTGAAAGTTCGAGTCTTTAACCTTAACCCTAAGCATCTCGTTCAGTCGATGAACATCTCGGCCGGGGTGGAAACTGGCTGACCGAGGTGGCTTATCCGATCCTTAACTGAGAGTTAATGTGTTAGAGTTTGCCAAATCCTATTCTTATTATACCTTTCTGGTTCAAAGCAAGCTTAGGATGAGACTTACCCGGTAATTCCTTAGTTTGTGTACCAACGATCATAAGTGTAGGTAATAAAGGCTTGTCCTTTATTGGGGTTTGAGTGTGCTTCCATCCCATCTTTGTGAGTTAGCCTGAGACTTACCCGGTAAAGGTTGATTCTATTCCCTTAGATGGTGTGTTAGTTTGAGGTTATAGTTCTTCATCTTAATTCCTTGAGACTTACCCGGTAATAGGAGTTACGGTTTAGGATTAGTGTGTAGTGAGACTTACCCGGTGATCTACTCCACTTTAGAAACGCCTTCCCCACGCAAAAATCTCAGCTTTGTCCGCTTATCGATAGATCTTGAGTTGGAACCACAACTAGATGCTTTAATCCCTAGAATTGCATGTTTGCTTTATTTGACATCTTATTCATCTTTGATTGTATTACTTGCTCTTGTGGTTAGCATTGACATTAGCATACTGTACTGGACTTTGTTTCACCAAGTCCCTGTGATCGACCCCTGGAATTTTCTTGCTTTTACTACGATTGACCCGTACACTGCGGGTTCGCATCCTTGTTTTAAGCTTAAGTCTAGGGTTATAAATTTAAAGCTTGCACACACCGTTTGGAGCGAACAAGTTTTTGGCGCCGTTGCCGGGGACTTGGTCTAGACCGAGCCGGTTGCGGTTTGCTTTCGGGGCACTTGCCCCTGTTGCTACTAACTACTCTTTCTATGAGTTTTGTAGTTTTCAGGATTTCGGATGACTACATTTGATCCAGCCTGGATAGCAAGGCAAAGTGCTAGGGCGGACCATTATGAATACTTGGAGGAGAAGTACTCCTTCTATTGGTTCAACAATGAATGGGAAAGAGAAGAGGCCATTCAGCATGAACTTTCGATATGGGATGAGAAGAACGTTCCTAAAAACATTTATGAGCAACCTTTTGAAGACTCTCTCGAATCAAGATTGGAGAAGTTGATGAAGAAGGTGGAGGAGCTCAAGGAAAGCACCCTATCCTATGCTAAGCCGAAAGAGGAGCATAAGGAAGTGTTGCACGTTCCAAGCATTCCTCTTGTTGAACCGGAAGTTTCTCCTGAAGCTTTTGTGGAAGCGGAGGATATGGAAGATCTCGATCCAACTGCCGAGACCTCGGCCGAGGTGTCAGAGATCTCGACCGAGATGGAAGAAGAATTTGTAGAACTGCAAGATGCAGCGAACCCTGACCAAATTACTGAGACTGTGGTCAAGGTGGAGGAAAGGAATGCACCGGAAAGTTGGAGGTCTCTTCCGAAAGAACCTCCTAAAATCAAGATGAAGTCTTCCTTGAAATTGTTGGAAGAAGAAGCTCCTTGGATTATAAGGAGTGGAGTTTGCAAACACTACACCGCTAAGTCGATGAAGTATCTCTTGTTCAAGTATGGGGTCCCTCGCATGCTAAGGACCTTGTACCATCCCCAAGCTATAGATGGGGAAGCTGCTATGATTCTCGAGAAACTGTTTTCTCGATCAAGGAAAGGATGGGACACGAGGAATGTCCCATTGAACTGCAGGAAGTCTAGAAGGATTCCGGTGAGAATCAAACCGTACAAGCTTGTACGTGGGAGATCTTACCATTTGCCGGTGAAATTAGGAACCGGAACCTTTTTGGAAGAATTTTATGATGGATGTGATGAGCACTCCACGGTGTTCAAGGTACATTGAGTAATTCTATGGAGAAGGGTCCAGCTAGCGACCTTAAACCAAGCGCTTCTTGGGAGGCAACCCAAGGTATTGCTTTCTTCTCCCTTTTCTAGTTTAGTTTAGATAGTTGCTTTGTTTTTGTTTTCCTCTAGACAACAACCAGGTATTCCAAAAGGAAGGATCACAGTTCAGGAGCTACACTGGAAGAACAAAATTTCGAGAAGTTGAGGAATCGAGCTTTACTGAGATACATCTCGGGTACTGTCAGAACACCTCGACCGATTTGTGCTTCACCAACCGAGATGGTCTTATCTGGGAGTTGTTTCTTACTTCTTTATGCAGTTCAGCTTATTATCCGGTGAGTACGTTTATCCTTTAGACTTATTTTGACCCACTTGGGGCAGTGTGTCCCAAGTATGGGGTATTTGATGTATTATTTGACTTTGATGTATGACTCTATTGACCGGATATTCATATTTATGCTTCACTTCTGCATTTATATGATTATCTGATATTACATGCATACCTACAGGTTATTTGATTACGAAAAACGTCGAAACCGAAAAAAAAAATGGTTTTAAAAAAAAAATTTTTTTGACCTCGACCGGAAAGATTCTGGCCGAACGAGGTGTTTCACCTCGGTTGACCTACGAACACCTCGACCGAGGTGCGTAACAGAAAGTTTTCGAAAATGATTTTGTGCTACTTATCTGGATATGATCTCAATGAAGATTTTGTTTGCTGACTGGTTTTAAATTCTTTATGTGTTTGAAAGGTTTTATAATATGTTTAAGTTGCTAAATGCTTTGTTTGAAATTATTAGCATGTTTAATACTTTGTTTTTATCCAAATTATGTTGAATTTGAAGGTTGACACCGCAGGTTAAGTTCTCTCACTTTCTTCTTGGAAAGACCAAGGCAATTCATCTTCTCCTTCTTCTTCTTCTTGATCATGCTTAGCCCCTCATATACGTTTTGCCCCCTTTACCTATCCGGGAATTTGGAAGCAAGCGAAGTGGTGAAAGCAAGTTAAAGTTGAGAAGTGGCTGGAAGTGAAAGTGTTAGAAAGTAATTTTAGGTTTGGGGAAGTCAATCATGAAGATGAGTAACTCGGCACCATTCACATAGCCGGGTGTTTGTGTCTTGCCAAAGTCGGATTGGGCGATATTCCTAACGGGTCATGGTATGTGCATCAAGGGTTTGATGCATCTCGAGAAATTGATGATTGCAGATTTCCTAGGCTTCGGTTATTGTGCACCTCTATCCATGCATCCCAAAAAGTAAAGTAAAAAGAAAAAGTGTGAAATAAGCAAAGCTTATTGGTGAAAGATGTTGCAAGTCAAAGTGAAAGTGAAGTTCATCCTTTTCCCGGATTCTAGCACCACATTACCTTACATACATCTCTACCCTACACGTTTCTTGACTTTTCTTTTAGCCCTTGAGACCTTGAGCTTGTTGATTGACTTAGCGGTTTAAACTGGATTATACATGATTAATTTTGATAATTATGATTTATTATGCATTCTATGATTTTATGCAAAGATGAACAGCTTTCTTATATTTATAAAATGTTTTGAGCATATCGAGTTTTTAATTCCGGGAAGTACTCTCTTAGAGTGATCTATGATAGTTGCACACCATAAAATGTTTTTGAAAGACTTTTTCATTGATTTTCTTGACTTATAATCCATTCTATCTTGTCTTCTATATGAGGAACTTGCTTGGGGACAAGCAAGGGCTAAGTATGGGGTATTTTGATAGCATGAATTATAGTCTATATTTTGGGGTTTGTTTGGACGTTTTATCTTTCATATTCTGCATGTTTGTATGTACATTATGTGATTTTACTACCATTTCATCTACCTTTGCAAGAATCGAGGTCTACACCTAGTTTCGTTGTAATTGCAGGTAATATGGTACGTTTTGCATCAAAAAGGAGCAAAAGGAGTCAAGAGTCATTTGGAGCTACATCCAGGAAGCATAGCCATGGATTGAAGATTCACTTTGGAGCAAATTCGAGAGATTTCACATTCTGATCACCTCGGTTGACCAGAGGTTCACCTCGACCGAGGCGATCCAGAGACGCCGACTCGACCGAGGCGAACACCTAGGACGCGGCGAGAATATTTTATTTTTGGGCTGAGCTTCTGGAAGGAAGGAGATATGCAGAATCATATATTTTACCTATTTTTATGGGAATATATCTTCTTAAGATTTATTATCTTTGGAGGTTTATTTTCCTATAAAAAGGGTCGGATTTCCCATAATTCATCCATCCGCTTACAGCTGGAACGCGGCCTACACCGAAATACAGGCTACATACGCAGCAGCACAGTATACTCCAATTTGGGAGAGATTTGAAGAACCTTTTTGAAGGTTGAAGGAAGATTGAAGACTATAGCTTTATAGCTTTTTGGAGGGTTTTGTAAGATTGTCTTCAATTCCTTCATTGATTGTCTTGTCTTGTTGGATTATTATCCAAGGAACGATTTTGTGTGATATTTGATTCAGTTATTGAAGTGTTTTCATTAAATTCTTCTTTGTTCAAATATTCACCTCTGGATCCCATAATACTTTCATTATGATGATGAGTGGCTAATTTCCTTGTGTGATTCTAGGGTGATTGGCTGAAGGTTGTGGGAAAAACAGTGATAGAATAATCTTAGATTCCAGTAGGATCCTGAAAGTTCGAGTCTTTAACCTTAACCCTAAGCATCTCGTTCGGTTGATGAACATCTCGGCCGGGGTGGAATTCTTCTGACCGAGGTGACTTATCCGACCTAAAACAGAAAGTTAAGCGTTAGAGTTTGCTAAATCCTATTCTTATTACACCTTCCTGGTTCAATGCAAGCTTAGGATGAGACTTACCCGGTAATTCCTTAGTTTGTTTACCTAAGATCATAAGTGTAGGTAATAAAGGTTTATCCTTTATTGGGGTTTGAGTGTGCTTCCATCCCATCTTTGTGAGTTAGCCTGAGACTTACCCGGTAAAGGTTGATTCTATTCCCTTAGATGGTGTGTTAGTTTGAGGTTATAGTTCTTTATCTTGATTCCTTGAGACTTACCCGGTAATAGGAGTTACGGTTTAGGATTAGTGTGTAGTGAGACTTACCCGGTGATCTACTCCACTTTAGTAACACCTTCCCCACGCAAAAATCTCAGCTTTGTCCGCTTATCTATAGATCTTGAGTTGGAACCACAACTAGATGCTTTAATCCCTAGAATTGCATGTTTGCTTTATTGACTTCTTATTCATCTTTGATTGTGTTAATTGCTCTTGTGGTTAGTATTGACATTAGCATACTGTACTTGACTTTGTTTCACCAAGTCCCTGTGATCGACCCCTGGAATTTTCTTGCTTTTACTACGATTGACCCGTACACTGCGGGTTCGCATCCTTGTTTTAAGCTTAAGTCTAGGGTTATAAATTTAAAGCTTGCACACACCGTTTGGAGCGAACAAGTTTTTGGCGCCGTTGCCGGGGACTTGGTCTAGACCAAGCCGGTTGCGGTTTGCTTTCGGGGCACTTGCCCCTGTTGCTACTAACTACTCTTTCTATGAGTTTTGTAGTTTTCAGGATTTCGGATGACTACATTTGATCCAGCCTGGATAGCAAGGCAAAGTGCTAGGGCGGACCATTATGAATACTTGGAGGAGAAGTACTCCTTCTATTGGTTCAACAATGAATGGGAAAGAGAAGAGGCCATTCAGCATGAACTTTCGATATGGGATGAGAAGAACGTTCCTAAAAACATTTATGAGCAACCTTTTGAAGACTCTCTCGAATCAAGATTGGAGAAGTTGATGAAGAAGGTGGAGGAGCTCAAGGAAAGCACCCTATCCTATGCTAAGCCGAAAGAGGAGCATAAGGAAGTGTTGCACGTTCCAAGCATTCCTCTGGTCGGACCGGAAGTTTCTCCTGAAGCTTTTGTGGAAGAGGAGGATGTGGAGGATCTCGATCCGACTGTTGAGACCTCGGCCGAGGTGGAAGAGATCTCGACCGAGATGGAAGAAGAATTTGTAGAACTGCAAGATGCAGCGAACCCTGACCAAATTACTGAGACTGTGGTCAAGGTGGAGGAAAGGAATGCACCGGAAAGTTGGAGGTCTCTTCCGAAAGAACCTCCTAAAATCAAGATGAAGTCTTCCTTGAAATTGTTGGAAGAAGAAGCTCCTTGGATTATAAGGAGTGGAGTTTGCAAACACTACACCGCTAAGTCGATGAAGTATCTCTTGTTCAAGTATGGGGTCCCTCGCATGCTAAGGACCTTGTACCATCCCCAAGCTATAGATGGGGAAGCTGCTATGATTCTCGAGAAACTGTTTTCTCGATCAAGGAAAGGATGGGACACGAGGAATGTCCCATTGAACTGCAGGAAGTCTAGAAGGATTCCGGTGAGAATCAAACCGTACAAGCTTGTACGTGGGAGATCTTACCATTTGCCGGTGAAATTAGGAACCGGAACCTTTTTGGAAGAATTTTATGATGGATGTGATGAGCACTCCACGGTGTTCAAGGTACATTGAGTAATTCTATGGAGAAGGGTCCAGCTAGCGACCTTAAACCAAGCGCTTCTTGGGAGGCAACCCAAGGTATTGCTTTCTTCTCCCTTTTCTAGTTTAGTTTAGATAGTTGCTTTGTTTTTGTTTTCCTCTAGACAACAACCAGGTATTCCAAAAGGAAGGATCACAGTTCAGGAGCTACACTGGAAGAACAAAATTTCGAGAAGTTGAGGAATCGAGCTTTACTGAGATACATCTCGGGTACTGTCAGAACACCTCGACCGATTTGTGCTTCACCAACCGAGATGGTCTTATCTGGGAGTTGTTTCTTACTTCTTTATGCAGTTCAGCTTATTATCCGGTGAGTACGTTTATCCTTTAGACTTATTTTGACCCACTTGGGGCAGTGTGTCCCAAGTATGGGGTATTTGATGTATTATTTGACTTTGATGTATGACTCTATTGACCGGATATTCATATTTATGCTTCACTTCTGCATTTATATGATTATCTGATATTACATGCATATCTACAGGTTATTTGATTACGAAAAACGTCGAAACCGAAAAAAAAAAATGGTTTTAAAAAAAAAATTTTTTGACCTCGACCGGAAAGATTCTGGCCGAACGAGGTGTTTCACCTCGGTTGACCTACGAACACCTCGACCGAGGTGCGTAACAGAAAGTTTTCGAAAATGATTTTGTGCTACTTATCTGGATATGATCTCAATGAAGATTTTGTTTGCTGACTGGTTTTAAATTCTTTATGTGTTTGAAAGGTTTTATAATATGTTTAAGTTGCTAAATGCTTTGTTTGAAATTATTAGCATGTTTAATACTTTGTTTTTATCCAAATTATGTTGAATTTGAAGGTTGACACCGCAGGTTAAGTTCTCTCACTTTCTTCTTGGAAAGACCAAGGCAATTCATCTTCTCCTTCTTCTTCTTCTTGATCATGCTTAGCCCCTCATATACGTTTTGCCCCCTTTACCTATCCGGGAATTTGGAAGCAAGCGAAGTGGTGAAAGCAAGTTAAAGTTGAGAAGTGGCTGGAAGTGAAAGTGTTAGAAAGTAATTTTAGGTTTGGGGAAGTCAATCATGAAGATGAGTAACTCGGCACCATTCACATAGCCGGGTGTTTGTGTCTTGCCAAAGTCGGATTGGGCGATATTCCTAACGGGTCATGGTATGTGCATCAAGGGTTTGATGCATCTCGAGAAATTGATGATTGCAGATTTCCTAGGCTTCGGTTATTGTGCACCTCTATCCATGCATCCCAAAAAGTAAAGTAAAAGAAAAAGTGTGAAATAAGCAAAGCTTATTGATGGAAGATGTTGAAAGACAAAGTGGAAGTGAAGTACATCCTTTTCCCGGATTCTAGCACCACATTACCTTACACACATCCCTACCCTACACGTTTCTTGACCTTTTCTTTTGGGAAGCCCTTGAGACCTTGAGCTTGTTGATTGACTTAGCGGTTTAAATCGGATTATACATGATTAATTTTGATAATTATGATTTATTATGCATTCTATGATTTTATGCAAAGATGCACAACTTTCCTATATTTATAAAATGTTTTGATCATATTGAGTTTTTAATTTCCAGGAAGTATTCTCTTAGAGTGATCTATGATAGTTTCACACCATAAAATGTTTTTGAAAGACTTTTCACTGATTTTCTTGACTTACAATCCATTCTATCTTGATTTCTATATGAGGAACTTGCTTAGGGACAAGCAAGGGCTAAGTATGGGGTATTTTGATAGCATGAATTATAGTCTATATTTGGGGGTTTGTTTGGACGTTTTATCTTTCATAATCTGCATGTTTGTATGTACATTATGTGATTTTGCTACCATTTCATCTACCTTTGCGAGAATCGAGGTCTACACCTAGTTTCGTTGTAATTGCAGGTAATATGGTACGTATTGCATCAAAAAGGAGCAAAAGGAGTCAAGAGTCATTTGGAGCTACATTCAGGAAGCACAACCATGGATTAAAGATTTACTTTGGACCAGTTTTGAGAGATTCTACATTCAGTTATGAGTCACCTCGGTTAACCAGAGATTCATCTCGACCGAGGCGATCCAGAGACGCCGACTCGACCGAGGCGAACACCTAGGACGCGGCGAGAATATTTTATTCTTGGTTGAGATCTTTTAAAATTGGAAAGTGATCTTATATTTTTGGGCTGAGCTTCTAGAAGGAAGGAGATATGCAGAATCATATATTTTACCTATATTTATGGGATAATATCTTCTTAAGATTTATTATCTTTGGAGGTTTATTTTTCCTATAAAAAGGGTTGATTTTCTACAATTTGAGGAGGCTGCATACATCGATTAACATCCTACATACGCAGCAGCGCAGTATACTCCAAGTTGGGAGTTGTTGAAGAACCTTTTTGAAGGTTGAAGGAAGATTGAAGACTATAGCTTTTTATAGCTTTTGAAGGGTTTTGTAAGATTGTCTTCAATTCCTTCATTGATTGTCTTGTCTTGTTGGATTATTATCCAAGGAACGATTTTGTGTGATATTTGATTCAGTTATTGAAGTGTTTTCATTAAATTCTTCTTTGTTCAAACATTCACCTTCTTCCCATATAATTAATACTTTCATTATGATGATGAGTGGCTAATTTCCTTGTGTGATTCTAGGGTGATTGGCTGAAGGTTGTGGGAAAAACAGTGATAGAATAATCTTAGATTCCAGTAGGATCCTGAAAGTTCGAGTCTTTAACCTTAACCCTAAGCATCTCGTTCGGTTGATGAACATCTCGGCCGGGGTGGAATTCTTCTGACCGAGGTGACTTATCCGACCCTAAACTGAGAGTTAAGTGTTAGAGTTTGCCAAATCCTATTCTTATTACACCTTTCTGGTTCAAGGCAAGCTTAGGATGAGACTTACCCGGTAATTCCTTAGTTTGTGTACCAACGATCATAAGTGTAGGTAATAAAGGCTTGTCCTTTATTGGGGTTTGAGTGTGCTTCCATCCCATCTTTGTGAGTTAGCCTGAGACTTACCCGGTAAAGGTTGATTCTATTCCCTTAGATGGTGTGTTAGTTTGAGGTTATAGTTCTTCATCTTAATTCCTTGAGACTTACCCGGTAATAGGAGTTACGGTTTAGGATTAGTGTGTAGTGAGACTTACCCGGTGATCTACTCCACTTTAGAAACGCCTTCCCCACGCAAAAATCTCAGCTTTGTCCGCTTATCGATAGATCTTGAGTTGGAACCACAACTAGATGCTTTAATCCCTAGAATTGCATGTTTGCTTTATTTGACATCTTATTCATCTTTGATTGTATTACTTGCTCTTGTGGTTAGCATTGACACTAGCATACTGTACTGGACTTTGTTTCACCAAGTCCCTGTGATCGACCCCTGGAATTTTCTTGCTTTTACTACGATTGACCCGTACACTGCGGGTTCGCATCCTTGTTTTAAGCTTAAGTCTAGGGTTATAAATTTAAAGCTTGCACACACCGTTTGGAGCGAACAAGTTTTTGGCGCCGTTGCCGGGGATTGTTCTTGCTTTTTCTACTAATCATTCTACTTGAGTGTTCTTGCAGATTTGTGTTCTTAGGTACACGCGAAGTTCTTGTTCCGGCAACGGAACAGAGTTTCGCCAAAGAACAAGTTTTTGGCGCCGTTGCCGGGGACTTGGTCTAGACCAAGCCGGTTGCGGTTTGCTTTCGGGGCACTTGCCCCTGTTGCTACTAACTACTCTTTCTATGAGTTTTGTAGTTTTCAGGATTTCCGATGACTACATTTGATCCAGCCTGGATAGCAAGACAAAGTGCTAGGGCGGACCATTATGAATACTTGGAGGAGAAGTACTCCTTCTATTGGTTCAACAATGAATGGGAAAGAGAAGAGGCCATTCAACATGAACTTGCGATATGGGATGAGAAGAATGTCCCTAAAAACATTTATGAGCAACCTTTCGAAGACTCTCTCGAATCAAGATTGGAGAAGTTGATGAAGAAGGTGGAGGAGCTCAAGGAAAGCACCATATCCTATGCTAAGCCGGAAGAGGAGCATAAGGAAGTGTTACACTTTCCAAGCATTCCTTTGGTCGGACCGGAAGCTTCTCCTGAAGTTTTTGTGGAAGAGGAGGATGTGGAGGATCTCGATCCGACTGTTGAGACCTCGGCCGAGGTGGAAGAGATCTCGACCGAGATGAAAGAAGAATGCAGAACCGGATGAAGATGCAGAAAACTTTGGCCAAATTACTGAGATTGTGGTCAAGGTGGAAGAAAGACCAGCTGAACTGAGAGAGATTTCGTGTGTGGATCATCAACCCAACATGAAACTTGTCTCAAACCTTGGAGAACTTTGCAAGGTACATTCTCCTACTTCATTTGAATTCCCTATTAATATTTCTGAATTTTTCAGGAAGGCACCGGATAGTTGGAGGTCTCTTCCGAAAGAACCTCCTAAAATCAAGATGAAGTCTTCCTTGAAATTGTTGGAAGAAGAAGCTCCTTGGATTATAAGGAGTGGATTTTGCAAACACTACACCGCTAAGTCGATGAAGTATCTCTTGTTCAAGTATGGGGTCCCTCGCATGCTAAGGACCTTGTACCATCCCCAAGCTATAGATGGGGAAGCTGCTATGATTCTCGAGAAACTGTTTTCTCGATCAAGGAAAGGATGGGACACGAGGAATGTCCCATTGAACTGCAGGAAGTCTAGAAGGATTCCGGTGAGAATCAAACCGTACAAGCTTGTACGTGGGAGATCTTACCATTTGCCGGTGAAATTAGGAACCGGAACCTTTTTGGAAGAATTTTATGATGGATGTGATGAGCACTCCACGGTGTTCAAGGTACATTGAGTAATTCTATGGAGAAGGGTCCAGCTAGCGACCTTAAACCAAGCGCTTCTTGGGAGGCAACCCAAGGTATTGCTTTCTTCTCCCTTTTCTAGTTTAGTTTAGATAGTTGCTTTGTTTTTGTTTTCCTCTAGACAACAACCAGGTATTCCAAAAGGAAGGATCACAGTTCAGGAGCTACACTGGAAGAACAAAATTTCGAGAAGTTGAGGAATCGAGCTTTACTGAGATACATCTCGGGTACTGTCAGAACACCTCGACCGATTTGTGCTTCACCAACCGAGATGGTCTTATCTGGGAGTTGTTTCTTACTTCTTTATGCAGTTCAGCTATTATCCGGTGAGTACGTCTATCCTTAGACTTATTTTGACCCACTTGGGGCAGTGTGTCCCAAGTATGGGGTATTTGATGTATTATTTGACTACTTGACGTTATTTGACTTTGATGTATGACTCTATTGACCGGATATTCATATTTATGCTTCACTTCTGCATTTATATGATTATCTGATATTACATGCATATCTACAGGTTATTTGATTACGAAAAACGTCGAAACCGAAAAAAAAAAATGGTTTTAAAAAAAAAATTTTTTGACCTCGACCGGAAAGATTCTGGCCGAACGAGGTGTTTCACCTCGGTTGACCTACGAACACCTCGACCGAGGTGCGTAACAGAAAGTTTTCGAAAATGATTTTGTGCTACTTATCTGGATATGATCTCAATGAAGATTTTGTTTGCTGACTGGTTTTAAATTCTTTATGTGTTTGAAAGGTTTTATAATATGTTTAAGTTGCTAAATGCTTTGTTTGAAATTATTAGCATGTTTAATACTTTGTTTTTATCCAAATTATGTTGAATTTGAAGGTTGACACCGCAGGTTAAGTTCTCTCACTTTCTTCTTGGAAAGACCAAGGCAATTCATCTTCTCCTTCTTCTTCTTCTTGATCATGCTTAGCCCCTCATATACGTTTTGCCCCCTTTACCTATCCGGGAATTTGGAAGCAAGCGAAGTGGTGAAAGCAAGTTAAAGTTGAGAAGTGGCTGGAAGTGAAAGTGTTAGAAAGTAATTTTAGGTTTGGGGAAGTCAATCATGAAGATGAGTAACTCGGCACCATTCACATAGCCGGGTGTTTGTGTCTTGCCAAAGTCGGATTGGGCGATATTCCTAACGGGTCATGGTATGTGCATCAAGGGTTTGATGCATCTCGAGAAATTGATGATTGCAGATTTCCTAGGCTTCGGTTATTGTGCACCTCTATCCATGCATCCCAAAAAGTAAAGTAAAAGAAAAAGTGTGAAATAAGCAAAGCTTATTGATGGAAGATGTTGAAAGACAAAGTGGAAGTGAAGTACATCCTTTTCCCGGATTCTAGCACCACATTACCTTACACACATCCCTACCCTACACGTTTCTTGACCTTTTCTTTTGGGAAGCCTTGAGACCTTGAGCTTGTTGATTGACTTAGCGGTTTAAATCGGATTATACATGATTAATTTTGATAATTATGATTTATTATGCATTCTATGATTTTATGCAAAGATGCACAACTTTCCTATATTTATAAAATGTTTTGATCATATTGAGTTTTTAATTTCCAGGAAGTATTCTCTTAGAGTGATCTATGATAGTTTCACACCATAAAATGTTTTTGAAAGACTTTTCACTGATTTTCTTGACTTACAATCCATTCTATCTTGATTTCTATATGAGGAACTTGCTTAGGGACAAGCAAGGGCTAAGTATGGGGTATTTTGATAGCATGAATTATAGTCTATATTTGGGGGTTTGTTTGGACGTTTTATCTTTCATAATCTGCATGTTTGTATGTACATTATGTGATTTTGCTACCATTTCATCTACCTTTGCGAGAATCGAGGTCTACACCTAGTTTCGTTGTAATTGCAGGTAATATGGTACGTATTGCATCAAAAAGGAGCAAAAGGAGTCAAGAGTCATTTGGAGCTACATTCAGGAAGCACAACCATGGATTAAAGATTTACTTTGGACCAGTTTTGAGAGATTCTACATTCAGTTATGAGTCACCTCGGTTAACCAGAGATTCATCTCGACCGAGGCGATCCAGAGACGCCGACTCGACCGAGGCGAACACCTAGGACGCGGCGAGAATATTTTATTTTTGGGCTGAGCTTCTAGAAGGAAGGAGATATGCAGAATCATATATTTTACCTATATTTATGGGATAATATCTTCTTAAGATTTATTATCTTTGGAGGTTTATTTTTCCTATAAAAAGGGTTGATTTTCTACAAATCCGATCAGGAGGCTGCATACATCGCTTAAAATCCTACACGCGCAGCAGCGCAGTATACTCCAAGTTGGGAGTTGTTGAAGAACCTTTTTGAAGGTTGAAGGAAGATTGAAGACTATAGCTTTTTATAGCTTTTGAAGGGTTTTGTAAGATTGTCTTCAATTCCTTCATTGATTGTCTTGTCTTGTTGGATTATTATCCAAGGAACGATTTTGTGTGATATTTGATTCAGTTATTGAAGTGTTTTCATTAAATTCTTCTTTGTTCAAACATTCACCTTCTTCCCATATAATTAATACTTTCATTATGATGATGAGTGGCTAATTTCCTTGTGTGATTCTAGGGTGATTGGCTGAAGGTTGTGGGAAAAACAGTGATAGAATAATCTTAGATTCCAGTAGGATCCTGAAAGTTCGAGTCTTTAACCTTAACCCTAAGCATCTCGTTCGGTTGATGAACATCTCGGCCGGGGTGGAATACTTCTGACCGAGGTGACTTATCCGACCCTAAACTGAGAGTTAAGTGTTAGAGTTTGCCAAATCCTATTCTTATTACACCTTTCTGGTTCAAGGCAAGCTTAGGATGAGACTTACCCGGTAATTCCTTAGTTTGTGTACCAACGATCATAAGTGTAGGTAATAAAGGCTTGTCCTTTATTGGGGTTTGAGTGTGCTTCCATCCCATCTTTGTGAGTTAGCCTGAGACTTACCCGGTAAAGGTTGATTCTATTCCCTTAGATGGTGTGTTAGTTTGAGGTTATAGTTCTTCATCTTAATTCCTTGAGACTTACCCGGTAATAGGAGTTACGGTTTAGGATTAGTGTGTAGTGAGACTTACCCGGTGATCTACTC
Source organism: Fagopyrum esculentum (assembly GCA_033239045.1). Taxonomy (NCBI): domain Eukaryota; kingdom Viridiplantae; phylum Streptophyta; class Magnoliopsida; order Caryophyllales; family Polygonaceae; genus Fagopyrum; species Fagopyrum esculentum. The sequence goes on along the minus strand of BSUD01000006.1, from coordinate 26,928,574 downwards.
CACTTTAGAAACGCCTTCCCCACGCAAAAATCTCAGCTTTGTCCGCTTATCGATAGATCTTGAGTTGGAACCACAACTAGATGCTTTAATCCCTAGAATTGCATGTTTGCTTTATTTGACATCTTATTCATCTTTGATTGTATTACTTGCTCTTGTGGTTAGCATTGACATTAGCATACTGTACTGGACTTTGTTTCACCAAGTCCCTGTGATCGACCCCTGGAATTTTCTTGCTTTTACTACGATTGACCCGTACACTGCGGGTTCGCATCCTTGTTTTAAGCTTAAGTCTAGGGTTATAAATTTAAAGCTTGCACACACCGTTTGGAGCGAACAATGTGCCACACGAGGTGTCCTTGTTGTTGTCCGAATTTCAGGACATCTTGACCGACAAACTACCACCCGGCTTGCCACCAATCCGAGGAATTGAGCACCAAATCGATTTGGTGCCCGGCGCGTCTTTGCCCAACCGTGCCGCTTACCGTGCAAGTCCGGAGGAGACCAAGGAGCTACAACGCCAAGTCCAAGAGCTCCTAGACCGGGGCTATGTCCGTGAGTCCTTGTCTCCATGTGCCGTGCCGGTCATACTTGTGCCCAAGAAAGACGGATCTTGGCGGATGTGTGTAGATTTCCGAGCCATCAATCAAATCCCCGTCAAGTATCGTCATCCGATCCCGCGCCTTGATGATATGTTGGACGAGCTCCATGGCGCCACTATCTTCTCAAAGATCGATCTCCGGAGCGGATACCATCAAATCCGCATGGCCGAAGGTGATGAACGGAAGACGGCTTTCAAGACGAAGCATGGCCTCTACGAGTGGCTTGTCATACCATTTGGCCTATCCAACGCACCATCCACCTTCATGCGCCTCATGAATCACGTCTTGCGCAAGTTTTTGGGTATTTTTGTTGTTGTCTATTTCGATGATATCTTAGTCTTTAGCAAGTCTTTGGATGCTCACATCGAGCACCTTCGCCAAGTGCTCGAGTGCCTTAGACAAGAGCAATTATATGTCAATTTGGAGAAATGTGTCTTTTGCTCGGACACCACAATTTTTCTTGGCTATGTCATGTCTAAGGACGGACTACGAGTGGACGAATCAAAAGTTCGCGTCATTCGGGAGTGGCCTACTCCTACCACGGCCACCATGGTTCGAGCCTTTCTCGGCTTAGCGGGTTTCTATCGACGCTTTGTCAAGGACTTTAGCTCGATAGCGGCACCGCTAGTTGGGTAGAGTTTCTTGAGACCTTTCCTTATGCGGCTCTTTCATATCTCAAGGGTCAAACTACTTTGAGTCGGCGCCATGCTAGTTGGGTAGAGTTTCTTGAGACCTTTCCTTATGTCATTCGACATAAGAAAGGTAAAGAGAATGTGGTAGCCGACGCCCTTTCTCGCCGATATATCCTTCTTGTGCATATGGACGCCAAGATCCATGGCTTTGCTCTTATCAAAGAGTTATATGCCACGGATCTTGACTTCAAGGATATATTTGCTCAATGCCTTGACCTCCGAGAGCATGTGTCTTTCTTTATTAACGATGGCTACTTATTCCGTGCGGGCAAACTTTGTATCCCGCGCTCGAGTATTCGTCATTTGTTGATAAAGGAGGCCCATGAGGGTCGTGGTCACTTCGGTGCTACCAAGACTCTCGCCGCTCTACAAGAGCACTTCTTTTGGCCCCACATGCGCAAGCATGTGACACGGTTTTGCACAAGTTGCATCACATGTCACCATGCAAAATCGCGCCAAGGTCCGGATGGATTGTATTCTCCTTTGCCTATACCAATGGGACCTTGGGAGGATCTTTCTATGGACTTTGTGGTTGGCCTACCCATGTCAAAACGAGGCAAAGACTCCATTTTTGTGGTAGTCGATCGTTTCTCGAAAATGGCACATTTTATTGCATGTAAGAGCACACAAAATGCTAGTGAAGTAGCTACCCTTTTCTTTGACAATGTTGTGCGCTTACATGGAATACCGCGTTCCATCCTTAGTGATCGGGACGTAAAGTTTGTGAGCCATTTTTGGAGAACCTTATGGGGGAAACTTGGAACCAACTTGTTGTTTTCAAGTAGCTATCATCCCCAAACCGATGGTCAAACGGAGGTGACCAATCGGACTCTAGGCGCTCTACTTAGAGCGACCCTTAGGAACAACCCACGCAAGTGGGAGGACTTACTTTCTATTGTGGAGTTTTCTTATAACAGGTCTCGACACTCGGCAACAAAGCTTTCACCCTTTGAAGTTGTCTACGGCCTTAATCCACACACCCCGATGGACTTCACTCCGCGTCCACTAAAAGACGGAGAACACATCACCGGAGCAAGTCGTGCCGCTCACATCATTGAGCTTCATGAGCGGACTAGGACACAACTCCAACGGCGTGCCGATCAACTTGCCACACAACGCAACAAAGGGCGCCGTCCAATGTCATTCGAGCCCGGTGATCTTGTTTGGCTCCACTTAAGGAAGGAGCGTTTTCCATCCCGCCGCAAAGGCAAGCTCTCGGACCGCGGAGATGGACCATTCCGCATCTTATCCCGCCATGGCCCGAATGCTTACAAGTTGGAGCTTCCGGACGACTATGGCGTGCACCCGACGTTCAATGTCAAGGACCTTGCACCATACATTGAGCCCCTATTTGACGAAGGTGAAACGGGGACGTTTCACATCCAAGATGGGGGGACTGATGCGCCCTTGACCCCTATGTCCCAATACGAGGAAGACGAGGCACTTCGGGTTCGCTCTGATGGACCGCTCACCCGTTCCCGTGCTAAAGCAATCGCTCAAGCTACCGGCTCCATCATTAGCCGCACCGTTGCTTGTCACGGACCCATTGGTTGCAAACCGTGTCTCTACGCCACTATGACTTGAAGTTTGTCAAGCCGGCACCGTTCCGGCGCATTTTCCGCATTTTCCATAATTTAGCGTTTTGTAATAATAAGTCTTTTTATTTTCGGAATATTAATTTCCGGGACTTTATTTCCGGGTATTAATTTTCCGAATTTAAGATTAGACTTTTGGTTTCGGAATTTAATTCGGAAACTTAATTCCGAACTTAAATTCTCAACCTTTCATATTTTTAGGTGTTTCATTTCCGGAACTTAAATTCCGACTTTATTTCCGTCATTTAATTTCCGACTCTTTGTATAGCCTTCATCCACTATATAAGGTGATGCTTGGCTCATTTGTAAAGCATGTTCAATTTGATTAAGTAATGAGAAGTATTTTCCTCCTACTTACTTGAGCATCAATCCCTCTTCCAATCCTCTCAAAGTTCTTCTTTTGGATCTTCGATCCAAACTCAACCACATTAAGGGTTCTTCAAGAACCAACTCAACCGACCCACTTCAAAGTTTGATCGATCAATCTAGATCGACTCAATCATACAACTTCCGCCTCCATCTCTAAGCTTCCGCAACCCATCTTCAATTGCATTCGCACTTCAACTAAGGAGTAGTTGAGCTTCAGCTTGATCTAGATCCGGAATACTTCATTGACGTGTCCAAGGACGCATCACTCCCGTCTTTGGTGAGTTGCTTCCTTCCTTGCTTCCTTTGCCCTTTCCTTATGTTAGATCATGTTAGGCTGGACCTAGATGATTAGTGGGAATGCCAGTTAGTGGCTTGTTGATTCCTTTCAGTGGTTTACGCCTTTGATCTATGTTGTTGATGATGTTCCTTGCAAACCTTGAGACTAGGAATCCTTCTCCTAGCATGTTGAGATCTTTAGCGATCATCGAGACTAGAAGTAGGGAACTTCTAGCACACTGCAGTAGATCTAGTAGAGATCATTGAGACTAGAAGCATGTAGGCTTCTAGTATTCGTTCAATTCTGATTCCCGATGCTTGTATGAGCAGACATCTATCCTTTCCTTTGAGAATTTGAGCAGTTAGCGAATTCTTGAGTTACCTTCGAGTGAGGTAAGTCCCTTGGACTTACTTAGCTTCATTCCGTATATCCAATTGATTGCTTTGGCTTGTTGTGTTGTTGTTTATCATTATAACTGATAATCAGACTAGGATTGACCTTAATTGGCCCAAGTGTGTTATAACCGAGTGGTGACCGCTTGTCCAGTTCAGAATGGGGAAACTGGGAAGTGCTCTTGCGACCAGTCCAGCAGGTCATAGAGGGATGCATCCGCTCTATTCCTGTTGGTGAAAGGGGACAGAGGCAAGATCCTAGCGATTCTCATGTGACAACATAAGTGAATTTGTAAAGGGATTAACTTAATGAAAGATAATAACTGGTTGAGTGTGAGCATGATTACGTGTTTTACTTTCCCTTAGGTGTGTTTGTGCCTTTACTGTCTTTCTGATATCTAGAATGTTAGAAAATGGTTTATACCGATGTTGTAGATGTTCCACAGGTTCATGATGCTGTTGAGTGCTCCGGATGGTGTGGACAACCGGGGTTCCCATGCATTATAGGACGGGATCGGGTTTATGTTTATGTTGTTGCTTTTTATATTGTTTTGAACTCGGCTGTGAGTCTTTTACGCTTCCTTTGTTTAAATCTTTTGTTTTATATTGAGTTTTGGTTTTCGTTCGTCTATGCCTTGTTGTAAGATCTGTTGTGTCGTTGCTACTCTAAGGGTCGGGACCCATTGTGAGGTCCTAGCCCATAATGCTTCGAGTTCCCAGAACTTGGGATGTTATAATATGGTATCAGAGTTCTATGTTGGGAACAATGGCACTCGAAATCTTCTAAAGGTTGGATGGATAAATAAATAGAACCTGCAAGCGGACTACGCTTTCAAAAGGGGGTTTTGTTTTAAACTTGTTGGTCTGGGATAGTTGTACGGGCAACCACCACTACCTCCGCGGATCTCAGAAGTGTAGTTTTCTTTTGTGTTGGCCTTGAAGTGTTTTTTCTGGATTTCTGCTTTAGTTGTAGCGTGATCTTATATCTATATAGATTCTTATATATTATTCCTTATAACAGATGGTGCGTACTAGAGCTACATCATCTATAGGGAAAGTAAGGGGTTGACCACCCCTTCCACCTACCGTCCGTAGATGAGGACGTGCAGAAGGACCTCCACTAGCTAGAGGTCGGGGCCAAGCCTTGCTTCTGACCCGCCTATCGTTGAGGCGTCCACTGGAGAAGTTCCTGAAAGAATAGTTCCTGAAGCAAGGAACGGGACTATCGAGAAGTCTAAAGCACAAACGATCGAGTCCCATCAAGTGACCATCGGAGTATTTGCATATCGCAACTACATGCAGAGAGTTGAAGAAGCTATCAGGACTGGAGGACCTGCACCTATACCGTCAATACCCGTGGAATCAATTGAGGACGTCAGAGTTCAAGATGGAGCAAGTCTGGAAGTCGAGCTTTGGCTAGACCATCTAGATTCAGCTTGGGAGTCAATAAGAAACATGCACAGAAATCGACCGGATTCAAGGAGAGCTTCTCAGGCAAGAGGTCTTAAGAAGAGACAAAAGATTGGACCAGCTAGTGCTGAAGCTGGAGCATCAGGATTCGGGCATGGTCAGATAACAGGACGTTCAAGTTCCAGAAGACGAAGCAAAGTTATGACAGAGGACGATAGTGTCATAACTGCGGAGGTGTTGGATACACCCGAGAAAATTGGGAGAAGCTTGCAGTGACTTGCTTTTCCTGTGGCAAGTCCAAACATAGAGCTAAGTTTCACCGTCAGGGCAGAGGCCGAGGAGGTGGTACTACCGACACCAGAGATGCTTCAACCAGAGTTTTCGAGCTGAGGAGTGCAGTGCAGTGGAGCCGGAAGATCCAACAACCACGAGAGACCTTTCCTTACCCGATGGGGGTAAGAGGTATACAAGAGGTTCGCGATTACCCTATTAGATAGGGAGGCCGTGATTGGCCAGTAGACTTCTTAATCATGTACTTAGTACATGAAGAAGTTATTCCGGGCATGAATTGGATGGATTGACATCGAGCAGTTCTGGACATCGGCAAGAGGATAGTGACGGTAACTACAGATCCAGGCCATGTTGAGATCTTCATAGGATGGGATCTCGAGAAGACGTGTACAATCATCAGTGCAGCGCGAGCTACGACACTTATCAGTCACGGTTGTCAGGCTTTTTGGTGCTATGTCATGAAGGATAGTACGAGTCCAACTTTGGAGGAGATTCCAGTAGCTTGCGAGTTTTCCAACGTTTTTGGAGAGCCATCAAGTTTACCTTCATAAAGGACCGTAGACTTTGGCATTGAGCTAGAGCCCGGTACGAGACCGATCTCTAAGGCTCCTTACCGTATGACGCCTATCTTGATGCTCGAGTTGAAGAAACAGCTCGAGGAGTTAGCAGATAAGGGCTTCATCCTCCCTAGTGTATCTCCTTGGGGCGTAGTAGTACTCTTCGTCAGGAAGAAAGACGGGTCAATAAGGTTATGTATCGACTACTGAGAGCTTAACAAGGTGACGATCAAGAATAAGTATCAATTGGACCGTATCGACGATCTTTTGGATCAGTTGCATGGAGCGTCAGTTTTTTCCAAGATCGATATGAGATTTGGATATCACCCGCTGAGGGTGAGAGAGAAGGACATACCCAAGACGGCATTTCGGACCAATTATGGACACTACGAGTTTGTAGTGATGCTATTCGGGCTCACGAATGTGCCCACAGTCTTCATGGAGTTGATGAACAGCATCTTCATTGACTTTCTAGACCAGTTTGTAGTTGTCTTCATAGATGACATTATAATTTTCTCTCGCAGCAGACAGGAGCATGCAGGACACTTGAGGATCGTTCTTCAAGTCCTGCAGGATAGAGAGATTCACGTCAAGCTCTCTAAGTGCGAGTTTTGGATGCCTGAGGTAGCATTCCTTGCTCACATCGTTTCAGCTGAAGGGATCAAGGTAGATCCGGCAAAGATCAAGTCAGTACCTTCTTGGCCGCCTCCTAAGAACGTCAAGGAGGTACGCAGCTTCTTAAGATTGGTGGTCTACCAGCGGTGGTTTGTTGAGGGCTTTTCAGTTATTGCCCGACCGCTCACTTTCTTACTAAGGAAGTCTACGAGGTTCGTATGGTCCGAGCCGTGCCTGCAGAGCTTTGAAGAAATGAAAAATAGGTTGACCTCTACTCCTATCCTAGCTCAGCCAGAGGGCATTGAGGACTTTGTGGTTTACAACGACGCATCCAAGCTGGACTTAGGATGTGTTCTGATGCAGAGGGGTAAGGTGATTGCTTACGCGTTGAGATAATTGAAGGCTTATAAGAAGAATTACCCTACTCGTGATCCTGAGTTGGCTGTTGTGGTTCACGCTTTGAAGATTTGGAGGCATTATCTGTACGGAGCTATGTGTCAGATTTTCACTAACCACAAGAGTTTGAAGTACATATTCACTCAGCATGAGTTGAATAACCGCCAGCGCAGATGGTTGGAGTTGATCAAGGACTTTGATCTTGAGATCTTATACCACCTGGGGAAGGCTAATGTGGTAGCTGATGCTCTTAGTAGGAAGGCTCCCCGGGAGAGGCAATCGCTAGGATGACAACTCAACCTCAGTTATAGCGAGACCTTGCGTGGTTAGAGATGGATATCCACTTCCCGGATTTTAACAGCCAGTTGTCCACCTTGGAGATAGTACCTAATCTGTTGGCCGAGATCCGATAGAAGCAAGAGAGTTGCCCAGCTTTGACGCAGATTCGAGACCGGATGTCTCGAGGAGAGACACCACAGTTTGCAGTTGGTGCTGATGGGATCTTGAGATGCTAGGAGCATGTATGCGTACCTTCAGATCGAGAGTTGAAACAGAGGATCCTTCAGGAGGCTCACTCTTCACCTTACTCAGTGCACCATGGCGCGAGTAAGATGTACAAGGAAATCAGATGCTCTTTCTAGTGGGGAGGTCTGAAGCTAGATGTGACGAGATACGTAGCTCAGTGTGCGACCTGTCAGAAGGTCAAGATCGAGCATCATCGACCAGGAGGCAAGCTACACCCACTTTCCGTTCCTCAGTGGAAGTGGGAGGACATCTCTATGGATCTTGTTACCGGTTTGAGATCGAGTCGAGGTTTTGATGCTATCTGGGTTATAGTAGATCGATCGATGAAGACCGCACGCTTCATTCCCATCAAGGAAACGTGGCCGGTAAGTCGATTGGCAGATGAGTTCATTAGACAAATAGTGAGACTTCATGGAGTACCTAGGACTATAATCTCCAATAGAGACGGACGGTTCACCTCGAGGTTTTGGCAGCAAGTGCATGCCGCCCTAAATACGAGTCTACGGTTCACGACTGCTTATCATCCTCAGACCGATGGTTAATCTGAGCGGACCATCCAGACTCTAGAGGATATGCTGAGAGCCTGCGTATTAAACTGGGGACAGGTGTGGCGAGATCACCTTCCCTTAGGGGAGTTTTTGAATAGCAACAATTGGCACACATCGATCAGGATGGATCCTTATGAGGCTTTATACAAACAGAGATTCGGTACACCGTTGTGTTGGGACGAGCCGAGTAGTGCTAGCGGAATAGCACCTGAGCAGATTCAAGATGACATGGCACGAGTAGCAGTGATCCGTGAGCGGATGTTAGCAGCACAGAGTCGACAGAAGTCCTATACAAATAAGAGGTGCATACCTTTAGAGTTTAGAGTTGGTGCTCCGGTTTGGTTGAGAGTATCTCCGACACAATGCGTTAGACGTTTCGGCATCAAGGGGAAGCTGAGTCCTAGATATGTCGGACCTTTTGAGATCCTTGAGCGAGTAGGAGATGCAGCATACAAACTTGCTTTGCCACCGAGGCTTGAGGGTGTTCACCCCGTCTTCCATGTGTCTCAGCTACGGGAGTCAATACCGGACCCGAGACACATCGTCAGTCATGAGGATTTAGTGGTTGAGCCAGACCACACGTTCATAGAGCACCCGGTAGCTATCATAGAGTGTAGTACAAGACGCTTGCGATCGAAGGGCATACCGATGATGAAGATTCAGTGGTCGATGCGAAGAGTTGATGAGGCGTGGGAGACAAAGGATAGTATCTAGATGAACTATCTAGAGTTTTACGTAGAGCTCGATGCACCTTTAGCATAGTTGTGTGTTTCGGTTTTTCTTTTGCTAAGTTGCGTACACTTGTGTGACGTTATGAGTTGCGTGCCCCGCGTGAGAAAATATGAGTTGTATTCAGTGTTTTTGTGTTGTTGTTGTGTGATCTTTTGGGTTATTGCAAGTTTCGGGAAAAACTTCTTTTTAGGGGGGATCTGATGTACAGCCCCGTTTCCGCCTCCTTTCCGCGGTCGCGGCACGGCCCAACCGCAGGTGCGGATAGGCCCAGCCCGCCTATGGGTTGTTTTATCTTGGTCTTCTCCTATCTTATTCTATCCATGGGATTTTGGCCCGTCTTCCTTCTATCTTCTAAACCCTATTCTGATCTTCCTTCTTCCTTTTCCAACCATCCCCTTTATAATCATGTCTTCTCTTCTTTTTCCTGTTTCTTGTATACGTTATTCTTCAACCCTGAAAGCTGCAACCGTTTCCCTCCTTCCCTTGCTGAACGTGTAAGTCTCATTCTCTCAGTTCCTCATCACGTTCATGAGTTGCTGCAAGCCTTTCCCTACTGTTTCGTTTTGTTCTTCGTTCTTCTCTCTTCCTTCTTCTTCAAGGATCAAGATCGAGTCTTGATTCTTGTGAGAATTCCGTTGTTGATATGTTGACGTTCACAGGCTTCCCTGGCTGAGTTGTGAAGTATTCGAGTGTTGAGAAAGCAAGCTTTGACCTTTGTTGAAGTTCTGCTGTCAAACGAGAAGTCGACAACCGTTTTTGTCATGCCGCCGCCCCCGCGCCTGCAATCCTCCACCCCCGCGGATCAACCCAGAAACCGCCCCCGCGGTTTG
>BSUD01000006.1:26901014-26918359 GCA_033239045.1 Fagopyrum esculentum | reverse complement strand
CCCCCCCCCCCCGGCTTCACCTAGTTGCCGTCCCTGCGTCTCTTGTTTGCCGCCCCCGTGGTTCTTCTGCAGTAACTCCCGTCTTTGGTGAGTTGTTTCCTACCTTGCTTCATTTGCCCTTTCCTTATGTTAGATCATGCTAGGCTGGACCTAGATGATTAGTGGGAATGCTAGTTAGTGGATTGTTGATTCCTTTGAGTGGTTTACGCCTTTGATCTATGTTGTTGATGATGTTCCTTGCGATCCTTGAGACTAGGAATCCTTCTCCTAGCATGTTGAGAACTTTAGCGATCATCGAGACTAGAAGTAGGGAGCTTCTAGCACGCTGCAGTAGATCTAGTAGAGATCATTGAAACTAGAAGCATGTAGGCTTCTAGTATTCGTTCAGTTCTGATTCCCGATGCCTTGTATGAGCAAGCATCTATCCTTTCCTTCGAGAAGTTGAGTAGTTAGCGGATTCTTGAGTTACCTTCGAGTGAGGTAAGTCCCTTGGACTTACTTAGCTTCATTTCGTACATCCGTTTGATTGTTTTGGCTTGTTGTGTTGTTGTTTATCGTTATAACTGATAGCCGGACTAGGATTGACCTTGTTATACCTTAATTGGCCCAAGTGTATTATAACCGGGCGGTGACTGCTTGTCCAGTTTAGAATGGGAAAACTGGGAAGTGCTCTTACGACTAGTCCAACAGGTGACAGAGGGATGCATCCATTCTATTCCTGTTGTTGAAAGGGGACAGAGGCGAGATCCTAGTGATTCTCGTGTGACAACATAAGTGAACTAGTAAAGAGATTAACTTAATGGAAGCTAATAACCGGTTGAGTGTGAGCATGATTACGTGTTTTACTTTCCCTTAGATGTGTTTGTGCCTTTAATGTCTTTATGATATCTAGAATGTTAGCTAACGGTTTATACTGATGTTCTAGATGTTTCACAGGTTCAGTATGCTGCTGAGTGATCCGGATGGTATGGACAGCCTGGGTTCCCGTACATTATAGGACGGGATCGGGTTTATGTTTATGTTGTGTCTTTTTCTTTTGTTTTGAACTCAGCTACGAGTCTTTTACGCTTCCTTTGTTTAAACCTTTGGTTTTATATTGAGTTTTGGTTTTCATTCGTATGTGCCTTGTTGTAAGATTTGTTGTGTCGTTGCTACTTTGAGGGTCGGGATCCATTGTGAGGTCCTAGCCCGTAACGATTCGAGTTTCCATAACTTAGGGTGTTACACATTAGGTATTGGATGAATTTGGTACTTTGAGGCTATTTTCTGTTTTGGGTTTAGTAAGTAGGCCCATACTATAATTCTATTAAGTAAATAGACCCCGTTTTATTTTTAGGGTAAAATGGTTAAGTAGGAACTTTTTGTTAATGTAATATTAAGTAGGCACTTTTTTTATCTTATTGATAATTTAATTGAGTCCAAGTTCAATCAATTTAATAAAGTCCAAGTTCAGGTCCAATAGGCCCACTCGAGTTACACAAGTTGAGGCCCAATCCAAAATACAAATTTTGCAGTTAGTGAGTTTCGAACTCTGGATAATAGGCCCAGCCACCCGCCCTTATACCAGTTGAACTAATTGAACTTCATGTATTCTCTTGTTGATACACAGTATTAATACACAATTTCTATTACATAAATTCAATTACACAAATTCGTCATTTCTCAATTACACAAGTTCTTCATTTCTCAATTACACAAGTCCGTCATTTTTCAATTACACAAGTCCGTCATTTCTCAATTACACACGTCATTTCTCAATTACACAAGTCCGTCATTTACACAAATTCGTCATTTCTCAATTACACAAGTTCATCATTTCTCAATTACACAAGTCCGTCATTTGTCAATTACACAAGTCCGTCATTTTTCAATTACGCAAGTCCGTCTTTTCTCAATTATACACGTCATTTCTCAATTACACAAGTCCTTCATTTCTCAATTACACAAGTCCGTCATTTACACAAAGTCCGTCTGTCATTTAAAAAGCCCGTCATTTACACAAAGTCCGTCCGTCATTTACACAAATTCCAATTACACAATATTAAGCTAAATTTCGACCCTTTAATTTATGTAATGCGTCCTTGTGAATTTGTGTATTGTTTAGTCGAAACATAATATTAATACACAATAGTCCATCATTTACACAATTCCATCATTTTTCCATTACACAAGTCCGGTGAGTTACACAAGCTCAAATGAGTTACACAAGTCCAAATTTCCGTAATTTTTCAATTACACAAGTCCGGTTCTTAGTTTACATAAAGTTTAGTTACACATGCTCAAATGAGGTGCACATACCCAAAAAAATCCATCATTTACACAAGTCCGGACCGTTGTTTACACAGGGTTGAATTACACAATTCAATTGGTGTACTTATACGTGTAGTATGCTAGATCATACGAACAAGTTGGTTGTACTTATGAGTAGTAAACTTGAAACTGGAAAAAAAAGTTATGAAAACAATTAACGATTTATGCATCCACCAGTGGACATCCTTGTAGAACTACACAAGATTTTACACATTTAATTTGAAACACATCCATGCTACCATTAGTAAGATCCCACCAAAACTAGCTGCAACATTATATTTGACATTTCGATAACCATAATTACAAGCCTGAAAATCAACAGTTCGAATCTTAGTAAGATTTTACACATTTAGTTTTTATCCCTATCAAAATCAATCAACAGTTACTTTGAACTGCTCAAAAATTCATGGACCTTTGCTTCATTTACAAGACTGAAAATCAGTCCAATAGTCATAAGAACATGCAGAAGCTAAAATAAAGACATTGGCCTTCTTCTCAAAGACTAGATTCAAAGCCATGGCCAAATGTATTTGATGTATTTGATGCCGACTTAATAAGCTCGGCGTCATAAATAAGAACGTGAACTAAGAACATACATATCTAGTTTAAATTTTGGAAAAACCGATCTGGTTTGAGTTACCAGCAAAAATTAACTTACACGGAAGCAGCGGTTGATGTGGAAGGCGGCCAAACAACAGGCGGGGGTGAGGACGACAAGCAGATCAGCGGTTTCAGATGTTGAAGATGGCCAAGCAGCAGACGGGGGCGTTCTAGACGGCTAGGCAAGCGGCCGGCCAAACAGATCGGCGGTTTACGCTATTGAAGTGGCCAACCAGCAGGCGAATCTATTTACGGCGGCAACAGACCGGCGGATCTGCTTGCCGGCGGTTTACGATGCGGAAGCGGCCAAGTAGCAGGCGGGTTTAAGCCGATGGCGATTCTGTTTCCTTTGCTTGCTCGTCATCACTGGAGGTTGGGGAGGATTGAGCGAATTCAGTTCTGAGATATGGAACGGCTGCAAAAACCCTAACCGATTTTATAGGCTTTATATTTTACGTTTACCCTTATACCCCTTTAATTAATTTCTTTTAGATTTAAAAATTTAGACTAAAAATAGAGGGGCCTAGTTAGTTAATGAGAAACAAAAAGTACCCTATTAACTAAATCTTCCCTTATTTTTACTGTTCAAACCCTAGATCTTCACCTTTCTTCTCCTTGTACGATCTCGTTGTTGAATATCAGCCACCGAGAGCCTCGACAATCAGAACGATTTTTTTTCTTTGACATCGTTCGTTTCTCTTGGGTTTTGGCTACTATTGTGCAAATTGATTGTTGATTGTGCCCCAAATCGATTAATTCGCTTGGTCTATGACTATTTTCGCTCGATCCTCTTTAGATCTTGACTGCCCAAAATCATCCAATTGATTGGTGATTTTGCGGACGAAGGTGTGAAAGATTTTGAAGATAGTGTTGATGGATTTGAAGGTGAAGTTACAGATGGTTGGGTGAAACAAATTCAGCCTAGATCTACCATTCATACAAACAAAAACGCCTCCAAACCGATCTACTCCGCCAGTTCCTACGTCGATGATCTCGTCAAAACCGTTGTAATGTCTCCTTTAGATTCCTGAAAATTTTGATTTAAATATTGATGTATAATCTCACGACGAGGTGTTACACTATTTTGTATAGGTTCTCATTATAGTTGGTATTGTAAGAGCTAGAATTTTCGAATCCTAATTAATGATGATTAATGTTGATTAACTTAATCATCGATAGTAATTGACACTAACTCGCGAAAAGTGCGTAAGTGAGGAGTGTGAGTCCCACCGTTATGTTCCTGGCGTAATTTTGGACATATGGGGAATTTTTCACTTTTTCCCCCGGGTAATTATTTTTAACCTCTGGTGCTATTTAGGAGGTTCAATTAATAAAAATGCAGTTGAGAGAAATGATCATGACATCGGACATGTCCTAGATATGAAATAACATGGAAAGACAAAACGGCCAAAAGAGTCGCTATTCCGTTTCTTAACGGCTAAGAAAGACGGCTTAGAAATACGTGTTTTCCAAGAGAGTTGCAGAATAATTATCCCTACAATATTCCAGATTTATTATTCCAATTTCGAGAAGTTTGGATAATGGGATTCAACTCGCATTTGGATCGGTGAAAGGATAATTATCGACTTCGCTAAAGGATAATTATCGTCTCCGCTATAAATAGCGGAAATCGTTTATTAATTCATTTCTTTTCACGTTTCATCGCAAAAGCTCTAATTTCTCTCAACCTTCAAACTCAAATCTATTCTCCGTTTCTAATCCGATTTCAATTCCGTTTGAATTTTTGAATTGTAACACCCCGAATTCTCAAAACTCGGGACATTACTGGTTAGGACCTCACAATGGGTCCCGAGCTCAGTTTGACAACAATATTACTAGGATCTTGCAACAAGACACAAATAAGAAAAACTGAAATTCGTAAAAATGTATTTTTAACAGGATGAATGCAACAAGTCTAACAGCCTATAATACTTAAACGACGGAAAAGACTAACTGTCTTAACAAGAGGAAAGAACAACAAAGCAACAACCCAAACCCCCACTCTAAGGAGTACGGAGACCCGGCTGACCACTACTTCCGGATCGCTCAGTTGCTGTTCTAACCTGCGGTAAATCTAAAAACGTAACAAAATAACCATTAGCTAGTTATCTAAACATTAGGAGAATAATAATAGCACACACACACATAAAAATATTAAACACTCATCATGCTTTCAAACAATCCATTTATTATCTTCATTTAAGTCATTCACTCTAATGATACTTATTTTGTGACACGAGGGATTCCCAAACCTCGCCTCCGCCCCCGTGTACCCATCAGGAGTGGATCCGATGCATCTCACCGTGTACCTGTATGGTCTGGGTATAGAGAACCTCCCAGTCTCCTGGCAGAGCTGGGCAGTGATGTCACGGCCCGTTATACATACACTTGGGCCTTAACACATAATAACGACGGTCGTCCTAACAAGTTGTTATTATAACACACATGGTACACACACCACTATTATCACTCAACTAATATCCAGAAACCAGCTAAGTAAGTCGCAAGGACTTACCTGAATCAAATCACACTTTATCAAATCTCAACTCGGTCCGTACTCGTGATAACTCAAACGCTTGTCAAACAAGGCATGTGGATCAAAATCACATCCATTACTCTTAGAAGTTATAAACTTCTAAGAGGTACAATCTCATGAGGAGAATTTATGAAAATACAATTTTCTTAAGGTAAAAGATTATTTTACCCCTGATCCCAGGAATTCTCAAAAGTCTATGATTAAATTCTAATATTTTCTTTTACTTGTTTTCATAAACTGGTTCCTCAAGGATAGTTTACTAGAGCTTATAAGGTTAACAAAGTTTTAGAATTTCGAAAGGGTTGCTAAGGTTCTACCTTTACACTTAAGCTACTATAGCTAGGGTCAAAAACATAATCTTACTCGTCAACGAGAACAACATCATTCCACTCCCATAACACTCCCGAGTTTAGATAACTTCCTCACAATTATTCTAGGTAGAAACCGAGAACCTATACGAGCTTAGCTTATGCCAGCATAAAGAGTCCTTAGGATATTCTAACAAGTAGAACTCGTTATCAACGATAGTATTTGAACACCCATAGAACACACCGCAACTTTCATATCTAGTGCACACTATTCCGGCCGTACTAACTAACTATAAACTCTAGCCCTTCTCGGTTACTATTATACCACACGTTCCTACCCACGTACTTACCTTCTCAGGGGCTCCTACTTTCACCACTCTTTACTTATATATATACATATACTTATATATATACATATCCACGTACTAACAAGGTTCTAGTTAAGGACACCTATATATATATATATATATATATATATATATATATATATATATATATATATATATATATATAAATCTGATTCAAGACTTGTTGTACTCACTTTGATGTATTTTCTAATATAAATTATAACTAGCTTAAGGCTTGCTATAACTCGTAACACAGCTTATAAAGAATACAAGATAAGATCTCAAGTAAGAGTATATATATATATACTACACTTCTACATATATTTATACACCTATATATATATACATTACACTGAGGAAGCAACTCACATGTCCAGCACTACGTCACGCACCAGGAGAGAAAGCGGCGGCCTGGTTCGGTCGGGACTACCTTCGAATGGAACCCCCACGTCCTTCCGTTATGACGAGTCGAAGATGGTAGCAGGCTGGCGGTACTCCGGATGACGAGAAGAGACCCCGATCGATGCGGTGCTGCCTGAGTCGCGGAGAGGGATACGCCGCAGAGGTTGTTGGATGGGTTTGCTGGTCCGGGAGTCAATCGAAAAGAAGGCGGCGAGAAGGTGAGGGTACGTTCTTGCCTTCAGTTTCATTACCGCTCGCAGGCACCCCGACGGCGTTGGCGGCCTCGTCTCGCTGGTAGACGCAGTCGCAGCAGTCCGGCGCAGAAAGGTCGTGTGAGAGGATTGTAGGCGGACGTCTTCGGCTCTGTGTGCGGTGGTCTGTGACCGCCGGGGTTGCTGAGTTGCGGTTACAATCGATCTCACAGAGGGGGCAGGATATAGGAACGTATGTGTTGCCGCTTAGATTAGGTTAAAGCTGATTAGATTAGGTTTTAGGCTAATGCTGATTAGATTAGGTTTTAGGTTAATTAGAGGGCTTTAAAGTTACGGCTAGCTGAAGAGAATCATCCTAGCAGGCTCTCTTTTCCTTCTCTTTGGGCCGGGCCGGTAGAAACAGGAGAAGTGTTGGGTTGGCTGTAAGAAGAGTGAAATAGCTAGCCTATATTTTATGTAAAACAAGTTTCATTTTATCATTTTATGTAATTCAAGTTACATAAAATTATAGCCTCCTTGCTTGTGTGAAAAAAAAAAAGTCTAGTGGAACAAGATGAAAGGATTAAAAATCCGGTTTAATTCGGGACTAAACGGAATAAAAAATTTTCGGGTATTACATTAGTGCCTCCTTAAAATAAGTTTCGTCCCGAAACTTAGAATAAAGTATCTAATCCAACAACTTTCTTGGTATAACTTGGTTTTTATTAAGTCCCAATTTCTAACATGCACTACTCAATCATCATAATTAGGCACACATCAAAGAAAACACAAACACACAATCCAAGGTAAAGCATGAAAAATCAAACAACACAACATCCGAGTACTAACTCGTCGGTACAGAAGTAACACCTAACCCCGCAAAGAACTCGGGGTAATTATGTCTAATACTCTCCTCTGTCTCCCAAGTGACCTCATCAGCTCCTCATCTAGACCACTGGATCCTCAACCTCGGTATCTCCTTGGACCGTAGACGTCTGGTACTGCGCTCCTAAACAACTACTGGGTACTCCACAAATGTATGGTCGGGCTCAACTATCAGATACTCATGGCTGATGACGTGTCTCGGGTCCGGGATGTACTCTCTCAACTGAGATAAATGGAAGACCGGACAAACACCCTCTAGTCTCGGTGGTAGTGCTAATCGGTAGGCGACTTCTCCAACCCTCTCCAAAATCTCAAAAGGTCCGACACATCGGGGACTCAACTTCCCCTTAATGCCGAAATGCCGGACTCCTCTCTTCGGTGACACTCTCAACCACACCTGGGCACCAACTCTAAACTCGAGGGTCGACGCCTTTTATCGGCGTAGGATTTCTAACGACTCTGAGCTGTCAACATCCGCTCTCGGACGAGGGCAATCTGGGCGATGTCATCCTGTATCTGGTTTGGAGCTGCTCCATCAGCTCTACAAAGCTCATCCCAGCATAATGGCGTGCAAAATCTCCTCCTGTACAAGCCTCATAAGGGTCATCCCAATAGACACGTGCCAGCTATTATTATACGAAAACTCTACCCGTGGAAGATGATCTGGCCATACCTGTCCCCAATCTAGTACACAAGCCCGCAACATGTCCTCTAAAGTCTGGATGGTCCTCTCAGACTGACCGTCAGTCTGTGGGTGGTAAGCAGTAGTAAAGTGGAGACTCGTCCCCAAAGCAGTATGTACATGCTGCCAAAATCTCGAGGTAAAACGTCCATCTCTATCGGAAACGATAGTCCTCGGTACTCCATGGAGTCTAACAATGTGTTTGGTGAACTCCTCCGCTAGACGACTTACCGGTCACGTTTCCCTAATTGGAATGAAACGTGTGTTCTTCGTTAGACGGTCTACCACTACCCAAATAGCGTCAAAACCTCTGCTGAGTCTCAATCCTGTGACAAAATCCATCGATATATCCTCCCACTTCCACTGTGGTACCGGAAGTGGGTGGAGCTCTCCTCCGGACCTACGATGCTCAATCTTGACCTGCTGGCAGGTCGCACACTGAGCTACATACCGACCCATGTCGGGCTTCAAACCACCCCACCAGAAGGACCGTCTCACATCCTTGTACATCTTACTCGCTCTAGGATGTACTGAGTATGGGGTAACATGAGCCTCACCTAATATCCTATCTCCACTCACTATCTGATGGTACACGCACGCGGTCCTGACGTCTCATCACTCCATCAACACCAATAGTGAACTGTGGTGCCTCAGCTCGAGACTTCTTGTCTCGGATTCTGGTCAAAGTCGGGCAAGTCTACTGCTTCTGTCGGATCTCACTCAACAATTCAGGAAGAAAATCCTAAGTAGCCAACTGATGGACTGTATTGTCAACCGGCTATCGCCTTCTCCCGAGGCGTCTTCCGACTCAAGTGTCAGCAACTACATTCGCCTTTCTGGGGTGGTAGAGAATCTCAAGGTCAAAATCTTTGATCAACTCTAGCCACCGCCTTTGGCGTTTATTCAACTCCCGCTGAATGAATATGTATTTTAGACTCTTATGGTCTGTGAAGATCTGACGTGTCGTCCCATAGAGATACTGACGCTAGATCTTAAGAGCACGGACTACGGAGGTTAACTCTAGATCGTGTGTGGGGTAGTTCTCATATGTCTTCAGCGGTCGAGACGCATATGCTATGATCTTACCCCTCTGCATCAAAACACACCCCAAGCCTAGCTTGGATGGGTCACTGTATACCACAAAGTTATTTGCACCCTTTGTATACAAAATATCATATGCATATGGTTTTCTCAAAATCAAATTCTTCGCATCGCGTTTAGTATGGTTTCCTCATACCCATGTCGTTTTACCTTCTTTAAATCTTTACCACCAGTAGGATAGTTAAATCCCTTTGATTTTTCCTCGTATACGCCTTACGGACCACGTTGGTTGGTCTTATTACTTTTATCGACTCTTATATCATGAGTCGAGCTTGAATTTTGACTGGAGTACCACCATTTCTCATTAAACTCTTATATAGACACTTTTTTGGTAATTATCTTAATGGCGTAATACCGGATCCATATAGCAACCTTTAGTCATTTAACTTTACTCCTTCTCATGTCTGTTCTAGCCAACGTGTAGATTCCATCTGCAATCCTCACAACTCGATCACACATTTCACCAAGTCTTTAAATCATACTCTCTATGTTTGTATCGCCTCTGAAATTCCAATTATTCCGTGTCACATCTTTAATCACAAGGGTTTCCCCTGTCAGTCTAGACAGTTTGACCCCACCTTTTCTCGGAGGAGCACCATCAGTCCTACTTGTGTGGAATGCTAAGACATAGGACATGTTCACAATCATCTATTTCTTCTTACTTTTCTAGTTCTTCTTATAGGGATCCCTTCATACTAACTTTGATATGTATCTTTCCTTAGTCAGTAGTAAGTAACTACTCACAACAATTCCCTTTACACCATTACTATCATCAATGGTCATTACCGACCGTCAAGAGCTGCTCTTTAATTTCTTTATTAGAGTTATCATATTGGACTCATTCAATGTTATCATCAAGGCTACTAGTACTTGTATTGAGTTAACTTCACCATTGTCGTCATTGATCTCTGAAAGAAACTCACTAGATGTCGGTAAAATTCTTTATAACCTTGTGGTTATTCTTCTTATCTGTCAGCCAACCATCGCTAGTTAGCTAACACGTGTAAATTCTCTACCAATTTGTCTGTAGTTGACCTTCTATAAGATCGTAGACTTACTTTTCTTCTCTCTCTTTTGAGGCTTGATATACAAGGTGAAAATATATTTCTTCCATTTATACTCCTTTAGCTCACTCTACAAATTACACTCATATAAGAGTACTATACTCTTACGAGTCTAGTTGTATCTTCGTCTTCCGTCAACGGACTTATCAATTCTTCTACGATAACTTGTAGGCATTTCTCCATGATTCTTTTTACCCGAGTTATTGTCCACTTGCGGTTCTTTGTTATGACCCGCTAGTGTTATTAACTTAAATCCCTTCGTAAGTGAGAAGCTATTTGAGACCCTCTTTTCACCGAGATCGTTCTCCTACACCTTTCTTCCTTGGGTGTTGCTTGTACTTCCGCCTTTATAGAAATCCGGTCTTTGTTGTACCCCGATCCTTGTTGTATTTCTTGTGTGTTCTAGGAGGTCACACCACTTTCATGTTGGTGAAATATGCCTTCCACTTTCTAGCAACCTGTAAGCTTCCCTTTTGCGGCTCTTTTATTTTTCGTATTTGGATGGACAATGTATCTCATCTTGACTCCTACGCTTATGATTATCTCGGTTTCCCATCTTGATTGTGGTGTCAAGTAGCTAGTTAGGAGTGATCATATTCCGCCCTGCTTCTAGCCTCACCTTCTGGTCCGTCAGTAAGCTTAGATTCAATGCATCTTGTCTAGATCGCTACTATATTTCACCTTGACCTTCATGCCTATTTGTGTTTCTGAAGGCATCCCCATTGTTGTAACGTTGCTTTTCACCATCTTGAAAGAACATATGGGTTGTCTATTCCAATTTGTATACTTGCCGGTCATCCAACGCATTTCCGGAACTACTCTCATGTATATTCTTCATTTGATCCTATTGAGTTGACTCAGGATTCCCTTCTTGTCATAGCCGGTGGTGTTGTCTTTTAGTCTTCACTTTTCCGTCTCGATGTTCTTTAACAAGTTCGAAGGAGTTGTCCGGACGTTCACCTACCCTAATGCTCATAAGCTGAGCGTACTTATCCTTACGTTGAAACCCTTCAAATATACTTAGGCGTCTCAACGGAGTGTGGATCTCATTTTGTTATCTCCATTAAGGGCATAATTTAACTATAATTTCTACTAATCTTCGGCATATACTTACCTATATCACATATCTTTATAATCAAGCTAATAAGTCCCACGAGAGTAAAACCTAAAGTCCATACTAAGCATACTGAGATCCGCGGTAGTAGTGGTGGTCAGCCGTACTTTTCTATCCCCAACTAGACTATGCATGCATTTGAAAACCAAATTCCCTTTTTAAAACTCAGATCCCTTTTTGGGTTCTGCTCAAGTACTCATTCGGTCTTTCAGAAGATTTCAAGTGTCATTGTTGCCAACCTAGAGCTCTGATACCATGTTGTAACACCCCGAATTCTCAAAACTCGGGACATTACTGGTTAGGACCTCACAATGGGTCCCGACCTCAGTTTGACAACAATATTACTAGGATCTTGCAACAAGACACAAATAAGAAAAACTGAAATTCGTAAAAATGTATTTTTAACAGGATGAATGCAACAAGTCTAACAGCCTATAATACTTAAACGACGGAAAATACTAACTGTCTTAACAAGAGGAAAGAACAACAAAGCAACAACCCAAACCCCCACTCTAAGGAGTACGGAGACCCGGCTGACCACTACTTCCGGATCGCTCAGCTGATGTTCTAACCTGCGGTAAATCTAAAAACGTAACAAAACAACCATTAGCTAGTTATCTAAACATTAGGAGAATAGTAATAGCACACACACACATAAAAATATTAAACACTCATCATGCTTTCAAACAATCCATTTATTATCTTCATTTAAGTCATTCACTCTAATGATACTTATTTTGTGACACGAGGGATTCCCAAACCTCGCCTCCGCCCCCGTGTACCCATCAGGAGTGGATCCGATGCATCTCACCGTGTACCTGTATGGTCTGGGTATAGAGAACCTCCCAGTCTCCTGGCAGAGCTGGGCAGTGATGTCACGGCCCGTTATACATACACTTGGGCCTTAACACATAATAACGACGGTCGTCCTAACAAGTTGTTATTATAACACACATGGTACACACCACTATTATCACTCAACTAATATCCAGAAACCAGCTAAGTAAGTCGCAAGGACTTACCTGAATCAAATCACACTTTATCAAATCTCAACTCGGTCCGTACTCGTGATAACTCAAACGCCTGTCAAACAAGGCATGTGGATCAAAATCACATCCCATACTCTTAGAAGTTATAAACTTCTAAGAGGTACAATCTCATGAGGAGAATTTATGAAAATACAATTTTCTTAAGGTAAAAGATTATTTTACCCCTGATCCCAGGAATTCTCAAAAGTCTATGATTAAATTCTAATATTTTCTTTTACTTGTTTTCATAAACTGGTTCCTCAAGGATAGTTTACTAGAGGTTATAAGGTTAACAAAGTTTTAGAATTTCGAAAGGGTTGCTAAGGTTCTACCTTTACACTTAAGCTACTATAGCTAGGGTCAAAAACATAATCTTACTCGTCAACGAGAACAACATCATTCCACTCCCATAACACTCCCGAGTTTAGATAACTTCCTCACAATTATTCTAGGTAGAAACCGAGAACCTATACGAGCTTAGCTTATGCCAGCATAAAGAGTCCTTAGGATATTCTAACAAGTAGAACTCGTTATCAACGATAGTATTTGAACACCCATAGAACACACCGCAACTTTCATATCTAGTGCACACTATTCCGGCCGTACTAACTAACTATAAACTCTAGCCCTTCTCGGTTACTATTATACCACACGTTCCTACCCACGTACTTACCTTCTCAGGGGCTCCTACTTTCACCACTCTTTACTTATATATATACATATCCACGTACTAACAAGGTTCTAGTTAAGGACACCTTTATATATATATATATATAAATCTGATTCAAGACTTGTTGTACTCACTTTGATGTATTTTCTAATATAAATTATAACTAGTTTAAGGCTTGCTATAACTCGTAACACAGCTTATAAAGAATACAAGATAAGATCTCAAGTAAGAGTATATATATATATATATATATATATATATATATATATACTACACTTCTACATATATTTATACACCTATATATATATACATTACACTGAGGAAGCAACTCACCTGTCCAGCACTACGTCACGCACCAGGAGAGAAAGCGGCGGCCTGGTTCGGTCGGGACTACCTTCGAATGGAACCCACACGTCCTTCCGCTATGACGAGTCAAAGATGGTAGCAGGCTGGCGGTACTCCGGATGACGAGAAGAGACCCCGATCGATGCGGTGCTGCCTGAGTCGCGAAGAGGGATACGCCGCAGAGGTTGTTGGATGGGTTTGCTGGTCCGGGAGTCGATCGAAAAGAAGGCGGCGAGAAGGTGAGGGTACGTTCTTGCCTTCAGTTTCATTACCGCTCGCAAGCACCCCGACGGCGTTGGCGGCCTCGTCTCGCTGGTAGACGCAGTCGCAGCAGTCCAGCGCAGAAGGGTCGTGTGAGAGGGTTGTAGGCGGACGTCTTCGGCTCTGTGTGCGGTGGTCTGTGACCGCCGGGGTTGCTGAGTTACGGTTACAATCGATCTCACAGAGGGGGCAGGATATAGGAACGTATGTGTTGCCGCTTAGATTAGGTTAAAGCTGATTAGATTAGGTTTTAGGCTAATGTTGATTAGATTAGGTTTTAGGTTAATTAGAGGGCTTTAAAGTTACGGCTAGCTGAAGAGAATCATCCTAGCAGGCTCTCTTTTCCTTCTCTTTGGGCCGGGCCGGTAGAAACAGGAGAAGTGTTGGGTTGGCTGTAAGAAGAGTGAAATGGCTAGCCTATATTTTATGTAAAACAAGTTTCATTTTATCATTTTATGTAATTCAAGTTACATAAAATTATAGCCTCCTTGCTTGTGTGAAAAAAAAAAAGTCTAGTGGAACAAGATGAAAGGATTATAAATCCGGTTTGATTTGGGACTAAACGGAATAAAAATTTTCCGGGTATTACATGAATTCTCTCTTCATTCTCTTCATATCGGCGCCGAGTTTTTGCATTTCCGAGCAAATGGGGGTATGGTCGAGCATATATGATACGTATCCGGTTCCATCGCTCCGATTCCGGTGAATTTGATAGTGTCCCGAGCGTAGCCTACGTCGTTGTGATTCCGAATCTTCTTTCGGATCGTGAATCGGGTTAGCAACAAATAAGTTATGAATTTATTCATTTTCCGTATTGCGATTTGGCCTAAATTGATCTTAGGCTTGACAAAATGGATGATTGGAAATTCCATTATGCTCGTTATATTATTCTGGTGATTATGGGTTGTTTGTTTGATGAAATCTGATGACAGGTGGGTTTTGAAATTGCTTGCGGGCAAAACGTTATTTTGGTGAAAGTTAATTATTAATTAAAGGTTAATTAACTAAATCGGGATTAGGATTGAGATTGAGGAATGTTGATTCGATGATAACACGAGAGGTTTGAGGAATTGTGAGATGTTGAGTTTATCAGGCGTGGTGATTATTCCTACGGGAATTCGAGGTTGATTGATTGTTGTGGATATTTGGATTCGGGTAATGCCGAAGGACTTACTTAGCTGCATTCCTATATTGGATGTATGCATGAGTGTTGATTGTTATGTGCTTTATAGCATGCGATATTTATTATTACAGACGTATGATTGGCCCCCTTGAAGCGGGCCGTGATAACCTTTCTCTTTCATCTTGTAAAGAGTCTGAGAGGTTCTCTGAGTGCAGGCCGGACTTGGTATACGGTCAGGATACGTCACCTCCTCATATACATATGACATACGGGGGCGTGCGCCTGATTCCACTCCAGATGGTTATGGGACCCAAATGCGAGAATGATATACTTCTTGTGCCACAACTATAAATATGTTTTTTGAGTGTATAACGAATATTGGCCCACGATTGTTGGGTGGTGATAACCTTTCTCTTTCATATGTAAGGAGTCTGAGATGTTCTTTGAGGCTAGGCCAGACCTAGTATATGGACAGGGTACTTCACCACTCCCTATGGTACACGGGAAGTGCTCTTGAGTTCACTCTAGATGAATATGGTACCTGGAGGCGAGAATGATATATTTCTCGTTTCACAACCATAAATATGGTTTTGTGTGTATAACGTTATTAAACAGGAAATGTGTGATAGCGTGCTTGGTGTTTATCGTTATTCTGTTGTGTGTATGTGCATATGCATTATCTTATATATGATTTGTTAGCTAACGGTTTCATACCGTGTTGTAGATCCTTTGCAGGTTAGGAAGACTACATAGTGATCTGGAGGATTGATCAGCCGAGGACTTCCGTACATTTAGGTGTTATGGGTTTTTGGGTTGTGTATGTATACGTTGATGTTGTTTCTACTCGGTTGTGGGGTTTTGTATGTATTATATTATCAGATGTTTTTGTTTTATAAAGGTTGATATATATTTATTTGTGCCTTGTTGTAAGATCCAATGAACTTGTTGTCAGGCTAGGGTCAAGACCCATTGTGAGGTCCTAGCCCCGTGACACTTCGAGTCCTACGGATTCGGGGTGTTACAGATATGTTGTTGAATGATGAAGACGTAGAAGTGGTTAAACATACTTCTTTATCTGCTATTTGATCAGTATAATTTAGTTATCATTCCTCGCTTTTATGCCTTGTGT
Source organism: Fagopyrum esculentum (assembly GCA_033239045.1). Lineage (NCBI taxonomy): Eukaryota > Viridiplantae > Streptophyta > Magnoliopsida > Caryophyllales > Polygonaceae > Fagopyrum > Fagopyrum esculentum. Next base: position 26,902,263 of record BSUD01000006.1, on the reverse strand, counting down.
CTTGATAGGTGATGGAATCACTATCAATCAGGGTAGTTTTTAGAGTCTTTTTATTGCATTAGTGTTGGTTTATGCTACTAACTCCTTGGTCCAAAAGAAGAAGATCAAAAGAAGCTAAAGAAGGAGTTATAAGCACTTAGGAGTGAAGATCGATCACGAAGCAAAGCTTCTGCTGCCTTACCGCCCCTGCGGGTCCTTGCAGACGCCCCTGCGGTGACTTGCCTTGACGAGACGAAGACCAGCTCCCCTGCGCCTCGCCTTGGGAGCTGGGAGGTGAAGAGTCTGTTTCACCGCCCTTGCGTTGGCCTTAAGGCGCCCATGCGCCTTGACATCAGAAACGTCCGGAAGGCGAAAGGTCAGACGTTGAAGTGCATTAAAGATCCGCCCCAACGGAGTTATGTAGCCGCCCCAGGGGTTCTGAAGAAGATCAACCGATTCTGCCTAAATTGCCCCTGCGGTTCCTGAAGGCCGCCCCTGCGGTTTAACGCCAAAATTTTTACTCCGGCTGTTTACACCACCTTTATGGCATTTAAGGTGGCTGTTTTAGGCCGGCTATTTACTCCTAATTAAGTGTCTTTTGTAGTATAAATAGTCCATGGCTGATTTCTAGAATCATCCATACTTTTTCCCCACAAAATCCATTTTAGACTTGAGTCTTTCCATTGTAATGAGTTGCTAACTCCCTTGCTACATTGGGTTGGTTTGAAGCTGCTTTGTTACTTTGGTTGTAAGTTCTTTTTAATATAAGTTTTTATTCAGTAATGCTTTGTGTTTCCTTGATCTCTATTGTCTAATTGCGTGTTAACTATTACTTGAGATTGATCACCTTAGGTTCTAAAGTGCATGTAAACAACTAAGATTAACAGGTTCCGGGTTCGGGTCTTTAATCTAGTAGCAACTTTAAGTAATAATGGGTTGTAATTACTTAAAGAAAAGGAACACAAATATAAAGATAAGTTTAACGGTTTTAATCTTCTCTTTATATCCCTAGTCTTTGTTTGAATGCTAACTTGTTATTTGTTCTTGTAGGTTTACGGAACTTTAATAAGTTAAGTTGTGTTGATGCCGGTTGGCTCAACACATATGTATGACCGAGACGGGAGATTACTTAAGAATTTATAAAAGGAACGCACCAAAGTAGCAATTGCATGCTTAGAATCAACCTAGTGTAGATTCATCCATTATTGTCTTAATTGTCGCATTAATCGTTTTCATAAGTTTTTGTGCATCAATTCAACCAAACCCCCCC
>BSUD01000006.1:26846589-26896218 GCA_033239045.1 Fagopyrum esculentum | reverse complement strand
AAAAAAAAAAACTTTCAACAAGACTTGTTTAAAGTTCACCAGTTGTCAACAAGACTTGTTGATAATCCACAAGCTATAAATAAGATTTGTTGGTAGTCACAAAAAAAAAATTTCAACAATTCATTTCACACAAGACGTAGTATATTATTCAACAATTCATTTCACACAAGACGTAGTATATTATTCAACAATTCATACAAGAAGCTATGAATAAGGTTTGTTGACAGTCATTGAACTTACATTCATTGCACATAAGACGTACTATATCATTCAAAGCACCACTTACATTCAAAACACAAGACGTAGTAGATATCAATGCCATTTTTGGTATGGACGAGCTCCGTAAAGATGACAAGTTGTTAGTTGCTCATGCTAATAAGATCTAGAAGATTCTTGAGTCAACCTTTCATGTTGTTGGGGTCTCCATAGGTGCTCCTTGAAAATACGTTGAATTGAAGGAGAGCATCAAATACGATATATAATGATTGTTTTGGTATACGATATAGAATGATTGTTCTAGTACACTGCACACAAATATTTCCTTATCATAAAACATCAAATGTCAATAATCATTATACATGATTGAATGACATATACAATGACAAGCTGACAATGGTTTATTATGGAAACTTGTAGGGTGTATTGAATGACAAATACAATAACCTATCAAAACAATCATTCTACATGGTTGGAGGGATCGAAGAGGTCATTTCCAAGGCAATGAAGATTGCAAAGGAATTTGTTGCATAAGCAAACAATGACATATTTTTCATGTTCAACTCCTCTGACTCAACATTAAAACACGACATATTTTTAGCAAGTTCATCGTCTGGTGGGTCAATAATGTGAAGTTGTCTTTCTTAGTTAATTTGATTACAAGGAAGGATGAAGTAAATGGACTTAAATTGATGTGAATAACAAAATAAGACAGTAAAATTGTTAAAACCTAGATGATATGAGGATGTGTGATCAAAGAAGCTCTTGCAAGTAGCATTTCAGTAACTACGAATACAATATCTAAAATTACAATCTCTTTGTAGGATTAATACTTTCCTAGGGTTAGAAAATCACCATCAAAAAACTGCAATAAATACCTTCAATTCTCTTCGGATTCCTAGGGTTTTGAGGTTTCATGACAACTCTCTTCCGGCTAAGTATTTTTATGGCGACACTCGTCGTAGAGGAGGTAGTCGTCGATGGAGGGAGGAGAGAAGAGATGATTAAAAATGAGATTTTTTGTAAATTTAATAATGATTAGAAACCAAAACCCTAAATCTTCATGCTCATCTTTAATAGCCTAACTTAAATAGATCATTTATAATACCAACAAACATGCCAAAAAATGTAAAACTAGAGAATAACCTCTTATTTGAAGTTGGGGATTCTTAAAGCTTATTTGAAGCTATCTCGATTCCACTTCAACATCAAAGACCTGGAGATTATTGGCTTCTTGCTTGGGATACAAGTTACTCACATGCCTTCTGGTATCGTTCTTGCCCATTTCAAATTTACTCTTGAGCTCTTATTTGAAGCTAATCTACCTCTTGGAAGCCTATATCTACTCCATTACTTTAAACTTAAAGCTCCTTCCAAATGACGGTGATTTACTCTCTGATGCATTCTTATAGATCTCTTGTTGGAAAATTGAACATTCTTACACACACATCCGCATATATGCTATGTTGTTTAGTGTCAAAGCTAATTCATGCAACATCCATACACGTCTCATATGAATGATCTTGTCCTTACACTACATTATGGACTATGCACCATAGGAAATGGTATTCTACACAATAACTGTGACAAACCCAATGTATTGGCATATACAAATTCTAAATGGGCTTCTTTTTCTTATCCACGTCAAAGTGTTGGTGGATACATTGTTCTTCTTGGGTCTTTTCCTATAAGTTGGATGTCTAAGAAGCAAAGCACCTTCTCCAAAAGTTCAGCTGAAGCCGAGTATAAAGCAATGGCTCAAACAACCATTGAGATAACTTGGTTAATTCGATTGTTTTAAGAATTGGGACTATCTCCTCCCCCAACTAGTTCAAATGTATTGTGACAACAATTCTTCCATCCAAATTGGCAAGAATCCAGTATTCCATGAGAGAAGGAAGCACATAAAGATAGACTGACACTTCACAAGAGACAAAGTCATGGAAGCACTACTTCATCTGCAACACATTTCTACACGTGATCAATTGGCCGACGTTTTCACCAAAGTAATACTGTCTTCACATCAAAATCGTTTTCTTGTCAAACTATAGATGTATCCATCTCCTAGTTCGCCGGGGTAAGGGGGGTTGGGGGGGGGGGTTGACCCTTGTATACAATGACATCAAGCATTCACAAATCTGAGCTAATCTAGACCGTTCAATGTATAATTGAATTGCAACAACCAATTTACATGTTTTGTATAAATGTCACTTTTGACAAAAAAAAAAGAATGATATACTTGTTTTCTCTCTCATATATTTCTCTTCCTCAAATGTGATCTCTTATACCATATAACAAGAAATATAACAAAAGCGGTAAAGTTGAAAGAAAAAGTGAAACCTACCATATAATTCCAAAAAGCTTTTAACATTAACTTTTGAAAATCTCTCTAAACACTCCTTATAAACTCTATACAAATCTAAAATCCTTGCAAAACTCATTCACCAATTACTAATAAACTTGAAAATTTTTGACAAGATAACAAATCTAAAATTGCTAATTGAAAAAGTAAACACCAATTTTTCAACCTTTAACTTGTAAGCACTTAATTAAAAAATATTCGGAACTTTCAACAAGACTTGTTTAAATTTTACAAGATGTCAACAAGGCTTGTTGATAGTCATTAAACTTGCATTCATTACACAAGAGATGTACTATATCATTCAAAGCACCGCATACTTATAAAACACAAGACATAGTAAATAATATTGCCATTTTAGCATGGATGAGCTCCATGAAGATGACAAGTTGTTAGTTGCTCGTGCTCATAAGATCTAGAAGATTCTTGAGTAAGCCTTTCATGTTGTTGAGGTCTTCATAGGTGCTCTTGGAAAATACTTTTGAATTGAAAGAGAGCATCAAATACAATATAGAATGATTATTTTGGTATACGACGTAGAATGAATGTTCTGATACATTGCAAACAAGTATTTCCTTATCATAACATCAAATGTCAACAATCATTCTACATGATTAGATGACAAATACGACGACAAGTTGACAATTGTTTGTCATGGAAATTTATAGGGTGTGTTGGAAGACAAATACGATGACTTATCAAAACAATCATTCTACATGGTTGGAGGATCCAAAGAGGTAATTTTCAAGGCAAATAATATTGCAAAAGAATATGTCGCATAAGCAAACGATGACATCTTCTCCATGTTGAACTCTCGGAATCAATATTGAAACAACGACATATTTTTAGCAACTTTATCGTCCAGTGGGTCAATAACATGAAGTGTCTTTCTTAGTTGATTTGATTACAATGAAGGATGGAGTAAATGGACTTAAATTGATGTGAATAAAAAAAATAAGATAGGAAAATTGTTAAAACCTGGATGCTATGAGGATGTGTGATTAAAGAAGCTCTTGCGAGTAGGATCTAAGTAATTACGAATTCAATATATAAAATTACAATCTCTTCGTAGGATCGGCAGTTTCCTAGGGTTAGAAAATCACTATCAAACAAACTGCAATAAACACCTTCAATTCTCTTCGGATTCCTAGGGTTGGTTTCATGACAACTCTCTTCCGGATGAGTATGTTCATGGCGACTCTCCACGCTCGTTCAATCTCATCGTAGAGGAGGTAGTCATCGATGGAGAGAGAAGAGAAGAGAAGAGATGATTGAAATGAGATTTTGTAAAATTATATAATGATTAGAAACCAAAACCCTAATCTTAATGCTAATATTTAATAGCCTAACTCAAATAGAATATTTATAAAATTTACCCGACCAACATGTTAGAAAATATAAAACTAGACAATAACCTCTCATCTGAAGTTGGGAATTCTTAAAGCGTATCTGAAGCTATCTCGATTCCACCTTCAACATCAAAGACTTGAGATTCTTCACTTCTTTCTTGGGATAGAAGTTGCTCACATGCCTTCTGGTATCGTTCTTGCCCCGTTTCGAATTTACTCTTGAACTCTTATCTGAAGCTAATCTACCTCTTGAAAAGCCTACATCTACTCCATTACTTTAACTTAATGCTCCTTCCACATCACAGTGATTTACTCTATGATGCATCCTTATAGATCTCTTGTAGTATATTAACAATTCATACAAGAGGCTATGAATAAGGCATGTTGATAGTCATTAAACTTACATTCATTGCACACAAGACATACTATATCATTCAAAGCACCACATACTTTGAAACACAAGACGTATTCCATTTTTGGTATGCACGAGCTCCGTGAAGATGACAAATTGTTAGTTGGTCATGCTAATAAGATTTAGAAGATTCTTGAGTCAACCTTTCCTGTTGTTAGGGTGTTCACGAGTGCTCCTTGAAAATACGTTGAACTGAAGGAGAACATCAAATACGATATAGAATGATTGTTTTGGTATACGATGTAGAATGATTGTTCTAGTACACTGCACACAAATATTTCCTTATCATAACATGAAATGTCAACAACTATTATACATGATTGAATGACATATACAATGACAAGCTGACAATGGTTTGTTATGGAAACTTGTAAGGTGTATTGAATGACAAATACAATAACCTATCAAAACAATCATTCTACATGGTTGGAGGAATCGAAGAGGTCATTTCCAAGGCAAAGAAGATTGCAAAGGAATTTGTTGCATAAGCAAACGATGACATCTTCTCCATGTTCAACTCCTCTGACTCAACATTGAAACATAACATATTTTTAGCAAGTTCATCGTCCGGTGGGTCAATAACGTGGAGTTGTCTTTCTTAGTTAATTTGATTGCAAGGAAGGATGAAGACAATGGATTTAAATTGATGTGAATAACAAAATAAGACAGTAAAATTGTTAAAACCTGGATGCTACGAGGATGTGTACCGAAGAAGCTCTTACGAGTATGATCTGAGTAACTACGAATGCATATTACAATCTCTTCGTAGGATCGGTAGTTTCCTAGGGTTTAAAAAATGGCCATCAAACAAACTAAAATAGATATTTTCAATTCTCTTCGTCTACCTAGGGTTTTGAGGTTTCATGACAACTCTCTTTCGGCTTCATTGCGACCCTCCCCGCTCGTTCAATCCCATAGTAGAGAACGTAGTGGTCGATGGTGAAATGAGATTATATTTTACAGAACAAACATGTGTCGGAAAAAGCAAAACTAGACAATAACCTCCAACCTACACGCAGAATTGCCTATTTTGTGGCGGCCGTGTCTAGTTACCAGTGGTGAGAATCACATTTACCTATTCACCCTCAGAACCTACAGTATATAATGAACTTCATAATCAACGCTTTAGACCCGCCTTATGTTTAAGTTTTACTCTTTTTCACTATCACATGAAAATCGCGGGCTTCTCCAAAAAATAACCCCTGCGACGCTGCGGTAGTCTGCAATTATTGAAACCCCATCTCTTCTCCTCCACTAGCACCGCTGGTCCGCCATCGCCGCCGCTCAAAGATGAATCGTGATTTCCCTCCCAAGATGGTCGGTTCTGGTCAATTCAACCCAATAGACTTAGAAATGGTCTCCGAAGCTCCAAACCGCGAGTATCGCCACCGCCGGGCTCACTCCGAGACCTTCTCCCGCTTCTCCGACGACTTCCTCCTCGACCTCCCCGCAGGCGAAATACCTGCCGTCACTGACACTACGAATTTGATCGCCACATTTAACAATTGTCCCTTGAACGTTCCGATGGCCATCAATTCCTTGTCCGAGTGTTCGAGAAGCGGTGATAAGAGCACGAGTGCCGCTAGTCGACCTCCGCTCGGGCATCTCCGGAGCTTGTCCGTGGATGCTAATTTCTTCGAAGGGCTCTCACCCGGAGCTCAGGTGTTTGACGGAGGAGATACCGGAGGCAAGTCGGCTCTGCTAGCCATTCCGTCACCATCGGGGGAGAAAAGAGCGGGGTTCTACCGGCAGAATCGATCAATAGATTCATCTTTGGAGGTTGATTCGCATATGGATAGGTTAAAGAAGCCGATAACGTCCGAGAAGCTCGCTGAGCTTGCTTTGATTGATCCCAAGAGAGCTAATAGGTATGATTTTGAAAGTAACTATTTGGATCGATCTGACCTGTGTGACAACCTATTACACAGTCACAATTAGTTTCCGTTGCACCTAATTGTGATACTAATCTTAAATTCAACGTGTCACGTTCAAGAATGCCAATTCTTCCCCTATTACTACCACCTTGTTTGCTAAAGCAAAAGCCGTATATTTTAGCATCTACTGCAGTTCACCATCTTTGCGGCGGCTTGGTTCCTTAGAATTTCTGTAGGTGAAGGTAGAAAACCTAAAAAAGTTACCAAAAAAGGAAGTAAAAAATGTGAGAAAACAAACTTAATCCAAGCATTGAATTATAATTTGACGGTTAAGATCTATTCAAATTCTAGTCGAATTTTTTTTTTATACAACTTCAGGCTAATGGGAGCCATTTTGCTGATGTTTCGGCTACAAATTCGATAACAGTGTTTTAGGCGTATGTAATAATAGGGATCAACCTGATCTATGTCGTAGGAATAAGATTGGTGTTCTTGATTTTTGCTTGCTGAAATTTAATGAAATCACACCAATCAGCTTGTAATCGTTTCTTTCAACAACAAACAATGACTTAGAAGCTCTTTATGAACAAAACCGATTTCTATAAGGGAGTTGACCATTGTTGACTCACTGGGTCATTTTGCTGATGTTTCAGTTGAAAATTTTGCTGCAATGGTGCTTTGGTCAAGCTTCGGGTTCACTGGATGCAAAATAATATTCTATGTTATATTACTTACTTCTTGCCAGAAAGTTGAGATGGATTTCTGCTTCAGCATCTTGTCATGCAAGAATATAATTGAATTTTCCTGTCTTTGATTCATATATTACACTAAACTTAAATTTGAACGCTTATCAAAGCCGTCAAGAAAAAAATTGAAGTGTTGAAATTCAGTTTGGCAGTTTTTTGTTGTGGCACTGTTCAATTGTATTCATTCTAGAATATGTGTTCTAAAAAGAACATTTCTTCTCCACTGGGATACAGGATTATTTCAAATCGACAATCTGCTGCACGTTCTAAGGAAAGGAGAACAAGATATACTAGCGAACTAGAGAGGAAAGTTCAGACTCTACAGGCAGAAACAACAGGCCTCTCTGCACAAATCACAGGGCTTCAGGTAAGCAAAAATCCATGAATGCACACTTGTAATAAGCTGTATGAAATCTACACTTGACTACATTGGTTTTTAAGAAAAATGAGAACTCTGTCCTGTTAACTCAAATGGTGGGTTAGTATAAGTCCTGCTAAATTCCACATTTATCTTCTTGAATCTTGCTAGACTATTGGTGCAGTGAAAACTAAGACGGTAAACCCCACATTTTAAAGTCAAGAGGAAAAATGTTAGTCTGTAGTATTTTGAGTGAAGAGATGTATGCAAACAAATGTATGTTTTGTATGGTGCAGAAAGACAAAACTGTGCTGACAGCTGAAAACAGGGAACTGAAGTTAAAATTGCAAGCTCAAGAGCAACAAGCACCACTCAAAGATGGTATGTGAAACAAACCGAAAAATTTCAGTGTATGCAGCCTTCGTTTTCTATATATGAAGAGCTATTATTTCATCTTTTCTTCCTGATATTTTGATAGCTTTGAACGAAACTTTAAGAGGAGAAGTTCAGAGACTAAGGATAGCAGCGGGAGAAATGCCATTGACCGACAGAAGCTCAAACCCTTTTGGTAGCCAACAGACTTATCCGCCCCAGTTTGGCATGCATCAGCCACCTAGCAACAACCCGAACCCCGCTAAACAACGTCAGCCGAGCTATTTCGGCTTCAATCAATTCTGAGGTCAGAGACTAGTGAAGAACAGAAGCCGAACCTTTAGTAGTTTGAAAACATGGAAACACTATAAATTATTGATCATTTATGGCATGGACTCATGGAGTATATTTGGTTATTGAAGAACTTGACATGAAGTTCGTCAGACATTCAGGCCCTTGCACATGGGTTATACTGCACCAGGTATTATATAGATTCTTTTCTTCTTTTGGAAAAGGGTATTGTAATGCTCTAGATTTTCTGATGCATATGAAATGCCTGGTATTGGACAGCTGGGCAGCATGATGAAGGTAGTCTATGCCCAGAAAAGTTATTTTTGTTAAAATTATACAAAATAGCCTCATCTTTGAGGGTATTTGTGAAAAATAGACTGAATTTTGGGACGGTTTGTGATTGCTAGTCTAAGCAGTGCTGAAGATTACATGACATTGTCATTTAATGATTTGTCCAAATTGTTATAGATAAACTCATCTTTGGGGGTATTTGTGAAAAATAGACTGAATTAGGCGATCGAAATACACCCAACAAAGGTTATTGGAAACTCTTTGGAATGACATCAAGATGGTCATTGTTTATTCAGTTTAGTTTCTTTCTTTATTGAGAAACTCTTCTTTTTCAGACAAGAAACGCGCCATCGGATTTGAAACTCTTTTTTCTTTTTTGACTAAAATCGTAAAATAAAGGAAACAAAAGGGTTAAAAACCTCGAAGTTGTAATCCCACCATGACAAGGATGTTTTCGGAATTTCATATCGTCTTCCCCTCCTCTTCCATTTTTAATCTGCGCATGCTCAATCCTTCACACAAAAATTACTTTCGTGTCTGATTGTCTGTCTTCAATCTCCTTACCCTAAAGAATCTCCAAATCCAACCGCCATGGATTCCTCTCCAATGAACCTTCTTCCTCAAGACACTCTTCACATCATCTTCTTCAAACTCTCGCTTCGCCAAATCGGCGTATGCAGATCCGTCTGCAAATCCTTCCGCGAAATCCTAATCTCATCCACCTTTCTACACCTCATCTCCGCCTCACATTCACCCCTCTCTCTCCTAGCCCTTCGTCCTCCTCATCAGCACCACCACCAACGCATCGCCTGCACCACTTCTCCGACACTGCATGCTTTCGATCCGAGTTCCGGCGACTGGCTGAAATTCGACCTAAGTTTCCTTCCCTTCCGTTCCGTTTCTCCGGTCACCTCTTCTCTCGGTCTCGTCTATCTATGGGGCGATTCGCCGGAGTCCAGCAAATCTCTCGTCGTCTGCAACCCCCTGACACGCCGCTATCGTGTCTTGCCGCAGCTTGGCTCTGCTTGGTCTAAGCACGGTTCAGTGCTTGCTGGATCAGATAACCGAGTTCTCGTTCTCACCGAGCTCGCTACTCTCTATTTCAGTGGTTCGAGCAGCTGGCTCAAATTCTCCTCCAATTTACCTTCAAAGCCTAGGAGTCCGATATTAATTTGCGATTCCTTGTACACTCTTTGTGATGTTGGATCACCATGGAGAAGCCAGTGGAAATTGTTTAATTGCACATTGCCGGAATCGAGGAAATCCCTTGGTTGGACTAGGGTTGAGAAGCATGAATGGGGTGATGTGTTCGATATACTGAAGAGGCCTCGCCTGGTTAGCGGTGTAGGGAATAATATCTTGATGATTGGAGGGCTAAAATCATCATTTTCTCTGAATGCGATGTGTTCTACTATTGTGATCCTGAGGCTTGATCTAGACACATTGGAGTGGCATGAGGCTGCCCGAATGCCGGCTGATATGTATAGGTTTTTCCAGGAATCTAGCAAGTTTAAGGTGTTTGGGGGTGGAGATAGGATTTGTTTCTCTGCTAAGAGGATTGGAGAGCTGGTATTGTGTGATTGTCCGGTGGAGGCGGAGCCTGATGGAGTGTGGAGGTGGGTAGATGGGTGCTCGGGTATTGGGGATGGGCTTTGTCGTGGGTTCACTTTTGATGCAAGGCTTAATGATCTTGATGGTTGATCAAGGGAATTTGAGACGGTGAAGAGTTTTGGTAAGTTTCTCTGCAATGTAAATTCAGGATATGCCATTCTGTGTTCTTTGTTCTGAAAGTGATATCCGAATTCAGTTGCTAATTGTCCTAGCCTTTTAATATGAATCTTGAGTTGTTGGTTATCAATCTATCATTGATGATTTTTGAAGTGGGACTGTCGCTGTCAATTTTACTAAAGCTGTGCAAGTGAGTCGTGTAATATAATTCATTGTACCTGGGTTTTAACTAATGCAGTCCAAATCTTCTGTCCTGCAGTCGTGGGGTTATGTCCCATGTATCGTGCTGATAGCATAAAGTAACACTACTCTACGGGCAGATGATGTGAGAGTTTCATTTTACCTGGGGTTGTTAGTGTAATGGGGGACAGTTCATGGGACATTGACTAGGATAGTAGCTGGTAGAAGAAGAATGAAAGTGTTTATTCTGGTGAACTTCACTCTTGAAATGCAATAACTTGAAATTTTGTTTGAACCATCCTGCTCCATACCACCCTGTTTATGCACACTAACAAGTTTTTCTTTTGAGGACCTAAACTACAATTTAGAGTATTTTGCTGAAAATGACTCATACTATGAAACCATATGCACCGCCCAAGCCTGGTTATTAGTAGAATAAAGTTGATGTTCAGCATAGTCCAGCTCAATACCTTGCCCAATTGGGTATGAAAGCTAACACGGAAATTATTCATGGTTTATGTTTCATTAAGCCAACATGCACCAATTATATTCTTAGCATCGTGTTGTGCATTGGGTGCAGCTGAATTCCTGCTGTGGAGATCATATGGTATTTGCTGATGCATCTCTAGCATCACTGTTTGGGCCATAAACTTGATGCAAATTGAAGATGTGATTCAAATTGAGAGATCTATATGTTGTCATTATCTTGCCTGTGCACAGATCAGGAATGCGCGGGATCACAATGAACAAAGAAATGGCTTTGCCTGCACCTATTCCAACTGCTTAAAATGCATCTGGTTATGGAGTCTGCCAATCTCCTTACCATCCCATTCCCCAGTGAGATACATGCAACGAAGAATGGTAAAGTTGGTCTGTATTCGTCCCAAAAGGATTATCAGACACAATTATACCACTTTTCCTGGAGGTTAAACGACTTTCTGAGCATGCAATTATCTTCGCTCTTCAGTTGCATCATTACATGCAATAATCCCGGAAGCATGCTTATGACATTTTATCAGTTAACGGAAGACCAAATTCAGCATGGTTGATGTATGTATCCAACTAGTGCTTATATTCTCTCTTTAGTGATTAATCGGACTTTTTCTTGATTTAGTGCTGATATTCTCTCTTTAGTGATTAATCGTTGTATTTGATTCGATCGATGGATAGTATTAAAAGGGCAATTTATTCACTGAGGATAATTTGGGAAGTTTTACTCTCGCAGAGTGTACGTTCTCCGTTGCAACAATTCAACTCGCTTTTCAATTCAACGTGTTTCATCCTAAAACCAATTGTCAATAGGAGGAGTAGTCCTAGTACTTATATATATTAGGTTCACACAATATCGTATTGTCGATGTGGGACTTTTTCCCTACATCTCAACATTCAGTCTAATCTAAATCGTCCATGGAGTATCAATTTTCTAAATCAGTCCATGGAGTATCAATTTTCAGGTTTCAAGTTCTTCAACAATCATGAAAGAATAAAAGTCGATTAATGAAAGAAAGAAAGAAAGTGACTTTGTAAAACCTTTATGTGAACTCATTTCATTGTTTAGCTACCGTAAACATGTGTATGGTATTGTTGTTAGGTTGATTTTGTTACTAATTTGTTACGTGTTTGACACATTGAAATTCAAGTGTTTTTTACAAACACATTGAAATTCAAGTGTTTTTTATTTGAAACCTAACGATCAATGACCGTAATTGGTTTAAAAATTGTTGTTGGTTGATTTTGTTTGCACACATTTTTTTGATATTGTAGGGTAATAAATTAGATTGGTCATCTTTTGGAAACTCTTTAACCTAGGGCATCCTTTCGAATGAGATCTTCCATATGGGGATTAGTCAATGTTGAAAACTACGGGTAGCCGTGTCCCAAATTTTGCAAGCTTATCGGCAACACAATTGACTTTCCTAAAGACCTTATGGATCTTGGCCTAACAGAAACTAGCCATAATGTTAGAGATATCCGAAATAATAAGGTCAAGTTCCTATGGGATTTCCAAATTTGTGTAAAAGAATTGATAATTGTAAGGTTATCCCCTTCAATTTCAATTTTTCTAATTTCCAAATCACATGTTCAGATCAAATAACACATTTCCATAGTGCACATGATTTAGCATGGAGGACCGATATGTTTCCACATTGTCCATAGTATGGTAATGGTTGATGTATGTTGGTATCTGAGGATAAATCCGAAGGCTGATTCTCCAAATTCAAGTTTAGAACCATCAAAATTTAGTTTGCTGAATTCATTTTCGGGTCTAATTCAATGAATATTCCGGTTTTTCCAACTATTCTTAGATGTATTTGATTTACTTTGATTCTTTTTTTTTTTTGCTTCTTGCCAATCATATATTTGAGTTTGAATAACTAAATCAATGTTTAGTGGTTTCTTATCATTAAAGATACTTTGATTTCTAGTGAACCAAATATTCCACCAAGTAATAGTCAACTGTACTAGTGTTTTATCATCTGGTTTATCCCTTAAAAGACTAAACATGCCACGGATGTTTTGGTTTGTGTTACTTACTAGTTGGAGTTCGTTTTTTTATTTTTCCATAACTTATGTTGTTAATAGGAAGTGACACCTAAATAATACATGTTTTGCTGACTCATATGGATGGTTGCATAGAGTACATTGTATGAGAATCAAAATCTTTTGTTTCTCGAGATTTTCCTTAGTTGAGAGTCCATTTATAGATAGTTTTCAAAGAAAGGTGTTTTTTTTTTTACTTTCTTTGGATTCAATGTTAATTCTTTGTTATTATGGATAAAGTCCGTGGCCAATTTTGTGGAGTATGAACCATTATCCGAACCTGCCCAATAGAGGCGATCTTAAATAATGACTTTGAGAGTTGGTAGGACTTGATTGCAGTTATTATCTCCTGAGGAAGGGAGTTTCATAGTTTGTGGTCTAGTTTCTGTGAGTCCCATTGGTTTTCAAATATGCAATTGCTAAGTATTTTATCATCATGAATAGAAATATTGTTCTTAAGTAGTTTTTATAAGTGGTTTATCCGACACCCACTGGTTTTTCCAAAATATAACATTCTTGTTATCACCTGGATTCCATCGAAAACCTGACTCAAATTCATGTCTAAGATTCATAAGTCTCTTCCGTTAGAAAAAGCATTTTTCACAGTTTTGTAATTACATAAGAAGGAACCTTTTTAGGTATTTTTCGTTTATAACTTTAACCCAAATCAGGTTCAGCCATAATTTTCCATAGTAGTTTCATTTAGAGAACCTTATTTATGTCTACTGCTTTCCTAATACCCACTCCACCTCTTTGCTTAGACTTGCAAATTTTATCCCAAAGGATAAGAGGGTGTTAGTTATGCCCTTTGTTCCAAAAGAAAGTTTTATTTTTTTGATCTACTTCTTTATGAATACTTGTAGGGAGCAAAAAATTTTGCATGATGAAATTTGGTTTAGCATTGAGGTTTGCCTTGATTAGGGATGCTATTCCTTCTTGGACAACATAGAAGCCTTCCATTTAGTTAATTGTTGTCTAGATTTAGTTACCACATCTTCAAAGACACTCTTATTTACCCTACCGTTGATAATTGAACACCCAAGTTATTTTTCTAAGCAATTTGTGATGGTTATTCCAATACTTAATGGATTTGTCTTCTCACATCGGGCCCAACATTTTTTATAGTTTGAAAGGATGATTTTTGGAAGTTAACTTTTTGCCGTGAGATGTGGCAATATCCATTCAAAAGATCTAGAACCTTAGTACTTGCCGTTGTTGAAGCTTTGATGAATATCTAGAACGTTAGTACTTTCCGTTGTTGAAGCTTTGACGAATATTATTTTATCATCTGCAAAGACAATAAATGGGATGGTAGACCCACCTCTAGTTATTGGAAACCCATTTTTTTGGTTACTTTCTTTTTGTATATTTCGTGCCAGAACTTCCGCAACTAAGTTAAATAGCATAGGTGAATTCGGGTCACCCTGGTGTACACATATTTTTGGATATATAAGATTTGTAGGTTTATCGTTTAATTAGAATGGACTATGAAGCGGTAGAGATACATTCTCTAAGCAGCTAATGAATTTCTTCTTAAAGCTAATTTTTTCCAAGATGACGAGAATAAATGACTATTCCACCCTATCATAGCTTTCTTCGTGTCGAGTTTAATGGCTATATAACCATCTTTTCCTTTTTTAGATTTAAACCCGTGAAAATTTTCATGGGCAATAAGAATATTGTGAATCGATCTGTTTCGCGTAAAAGCACTCTGAAAAGGATGAATCAATTTTTGTAAAATTGTTGCAATAATTATGTTTGTTGTTGAGCATAGACTAGTAGGTCTATAATGGTTAGTAGAAGTTGGGTTGTCGATCTTTAGGATTAGACTGATGAAGGTATGATTGATTTGTTTTAGAATTGTACCCGCATGATAGAATCTTTTTACCGCATGGATAATAGTTGGCTTATGATATTACAATATTTTTGCAAGAAGCCGACACGCATTCCATCGGGCCTTGGTGATTTATTCTACTAATATCAAAAACAACTTTTTTTAATGTCTTCATTTGAGAATGATTTGGTTAGTTCTATATTTTTCAGTTCGGTTATTTCTCTTGTGATTACTTGGAGGTATTATTTTAGGGAATTCAATTTAATATGATTTGATCGGAAGCGGTCTTTATAGTATTTGGAAAGTTCATTGATCATCTTCAGTATTCGGAGTTAGGCCGTTTACTCTTTCAAATGAGATTATTGATTTTCTGTTTCTTCTCCCCGTAGCTGTCTTATGATAGTAATTTGTGTTCTTATTGTCATACTCTAGCGACTTTGATTTTGCTCGTTGCATTCAATACTTTTGTTGGTACTCAATTAAACACTTTCTTTTTTGTTTAGTCTATTGAGTTTATCATTTTGTTGGATGAAAATATTTCAAAATTTTAATAAGTCAAGCCACATAAATGCTTCATAGAGGATCAACTCTCAATTAAAAAGTCACGTGCAAAGTACTAGCCGGAATAAAACTCGAAGAAGTGTATGTGCAAATTTGAACTTGATGTGACACAAGTTGAAGAACATAAATGGACATTGAGAATTATATTTGGAGTCCACAACCACATTATTTCTTCAGTTTTAAGGGGTCATGCATATGTTGGACGTTTGACTCCTATTCAATATCGAGTGTGAATTGGGGCCAGGGTTGAGACCGAAAAATATATTGAAATCCGTGCAATTAGATGACCCTGAATATGTCACAACCATCCGGAAAATTTACAATACAGGCTTGAAGATGAGGATGGAACAAGTTGAAGGAAGAGGGTCATTGCAACAAACTCGCACTTCATATGTTGAAGGAACGTGAATACTATGTGAGTGCAAGGGGATATCCGGACTCTGATGAGGTGGCTGATTTTTTATCTAACATCCCGATTCTAGGCATTTGCTCCACATGTTCCCTTATGTTATTGTGATGGACTCGACATATAAGACCAATGGGTAAGTATTCTTGTTCTAACTTTGTTTGATAAACGTCTATCTTAGTGCACAACACTTTTACTTAATTCTTCGTTTGTATTATTTGTAGATATAATATGTTGTTGTTGGAGATTGTTGTTAGCATGAAATATTGTGATATTTTAGGCACGTTTTCTAAGTATATTTGATTCATATTGATAGTCCTTGATTAAGCATTGTTGCATTTGTGAGCTAGTTTGCCTATATTGTCGATATGGATGTCTACACTAGCTTTATGTTGATTATAGGTGATTGAGAGCCATTTCCGAATGGAAGTTAGCAAAGAAAAGTTGATTGAGTTTGTCCATAGATTGAGGACATTCTTGGGAGCCAAAAGAGAGCCAACTTGAGGAATGCACGAGGCTAGGGAAGAATCACGTTCTTGCCCTAAACCACGCTCTAAAATACAGCCGTACTACGAACCACGTTCAGTTCCACGGCCGTGGAACCCTGCAGGAGAAGCGTGGTTCATTCCAGAAGCTTTTACGGTCGTGGAATCCATGGTTCAAACCGTATTGATTTCCACGCTCTAAATTACGGTCGTGGAACCTTCCACGACCGTGATCTTGGCGATCTTTTTCGCCACATTTTAAGCCACGATCTTTTAGAAGATTGGGCCGGGCCGATATTTTATCTTGCCCTATAAAAAGACGGACGAAGGGAGATTCCGTCATCCTGGCTTAGACGCATTTTGCGATCACCGCTTACACGTTCGCTTAGACGCACTTGGAGATTTCTGCGATTCTTGCAAAAGACGTAATTTGCGCTCATCCTTGGATCTGCCCTAATCTCGCACTTTTGGTGGAGATTGCTGTTGAGATTTCCGGATTGACGGAAGATCAAAGATTCGGAAGGTTATTCGCAAGAAGATTTCTCTTCTTGTTTAGGTTTGATTTAGAAGACGGATTGACATCCCGTTCTTCCTTCTTATCTACGATTGTGTTTGTTTGTTCTATTCCGAATCTTGTGACGATATTAGTTCTTGATTGTGACATTGAGATTGGTTTGAAGTTTATTGAAAGTTTTCGGAAGTTTTCATCTTTCAATCTTTTAATTCTTGAATTTGATATCAATATGACGGTTATTGGCTAAAAACCCTTAACAATTCTAAGGTGAAGGGTTGATAGTTGTGGCTTAGATGATGATAGATCGATTGTAAACAGATTGGACCCTGAGAGTTAAAAAGAATCGTCGACGAACCCTAAATCACGGTTTGTTCTTGAGTTCCACGACCGTGGAATCTCAAGATCCACCCGTAATTTCCCTTAAGTTTACGAACCTGCTTTTACTTCAATCCAAAGTTAAAGATTTGCTTTAACTTAGTTTAGGCTTGCCTTTTCTAGGTGGTAGTGAAGCCTCAACAACCTCTACCTCGATTGTGAGTGTCACAACCTTAATCGGTTTAGTTAGTCTCGATCCTTGGATTGTAAGTTTGGGTATTTGACATTAATTCTTACCTTTAGAACCTTTCTATATTGAAGCCTCAACAACCTGTATAGAGAGTGTCTTGTAGGTGAGTCATATAAGGTTTTTGGAACTTCACCGTACGATTACCTTACATTAGCATACCTTTGCATATCTTAACTCTGTCTTTATATCATTAGTATATCTTGAATCGATTGCCACAGCTGGATACTTGGATCTTTAGGATTGTTGTTTTCCCAATATTTGCAAAACCTCTCATATTTACTCGCTTGATAATCTGCAATTGAATTTGTTCCCACCCAAATCCCTGTGTTCGATACTCTGGAATTCTTGCTTAACTATATCGATCCGTACACTGCGGGTTCGCTTGCTTGATTCTAGTTTTATAATTAAAGCTTATTTGCACACACGTTTAGGGGCGAACAAGTTTTTGGCGCCGTTGCTGGGGATTTGGTTTCGGCCGAATTCGGTTGCCGGTTGTCAAGCTTGGGAGCTTTCTCTCTTTATTTGATATTTCTTTGAGTGCATGTGCAGGTCTAGGAACACCGAGGATCTCTTACCTCTTGACCAAGAGCTTGAGAAGACTCTAAGACAAAAGCAAAAGGAAAAGAAGATGGCTGAAGAACAAGAACGTGATCTTCAAGCGGAGTTGGCGGAGAAAGAAGCTCAACTCCAATGGAATGAGAATATCCGCCGGGATGAAATGGATCGTCATCAATCCCAAGTTAACGATCTAAAAGATATGATGTTCCAGATGAGGATAGAACTAAGCAACCTTAAGAATAAGGGGAGCAAGAAATCCTCAAGAAGGGCATCAAGATCAAGAAGAAGAAGTCATTCATCCGCCGATGATAGCGATTCTTCCATGCTACCACTAGAGGAAATTGATCCCACGATCAATGTAAATCCTTTCCATCCACGGGGAGCTGCTAATCGCCGCATTCCACCTAGGAATGCGAGGATCGAACGTGTGGATGATGAGCCAAGAACTCTTGGCCAAAGAATGGATCCAACACAACAACCGCGCCGTTTGGGCGTGAATTTTGATGCTGAAGATGTACAAGGGTTTAGCTTCAACCCTCAAGTTATTACTCTTGTTCGCCAAAACCAATTTGGCGGGACAAGCGGTGAATCTCCACACCAACACTTGCAAAACTTTGAGTGTATGATGGAGACAATGAGGCCGAAGAATGCTGCTACCAACAACTATAAGCTCAAGCCTTTCTTCTTCTCCTTGAAGGGGAAAGCGTTGTCTTGGTATCAAGCTCTTCCTAGTGGGAAACTAGACACGTTGGAAGACCTTTCCGCGGAGTTCCTCACCAAATTCTTTCCGCCATCTAAAACGGCGGAACTTAGAGGTAAGATCAATGCATTTTCCATGAGATCTAACGAAAGTTTGTTTCAATCGTGGGAAAGATTTCAGGACTTGTTATTGGATTGCCCTCATCATGGCATATCCAAGCTTGCATTGCTGGAGATTTACTATAAGGGGCTGGATGTGGAGACACAATTCAAGCTCCAATCCCTCTCATGTGGTACATTCATGGACATGAGGGAAGATGACGCTTGAGACTTCATTGAGAAGCAAGCAAGAGTCATAGAGAAGTATTCCCACCGGAAAGTGGAGGGAAATCGTGTGGAGCAAGGAGCAAAGCTCACACATGAAGCTCAAACTCAAATCTTTTCTCTCAACAATGAGATTAAAGAGTTGAAGGAGGCTATTAAGACTAACTTTCCAAAGCAACAAGGAAAGGACGTTGGCTATTTGGCCAACAACAACAATGGCGGTGATAACACAAACCGCAACAACAACAACAATAACCGGAACAATTGGAATGGAAACAACAACAACCGGAACAACAATTGGAACAACAATAGGGGTTCCAACAACAACAATTGGCGCTCCAATCAACAAAATTCCGGTAACTCTTATCCTTCCAATTCTAATTCACTAACTCCACCCTCCTCTTCCTCTACTCCTTTGAAAAGCCAGGGGCAATCATCTAATGGAGGAAACACTTCGGGGAAGGAGAAGCCCGATCCCATGTTGGAAACGATCTTGGGAAATCTACAAGGGTTGGAGAACCGCATCATTAAGGTTGATGATCAATTTTCTAAGGTTGATAAAGCCCAAAAGGTTTTAGAAAACCAAATGTTCAGCCATGCGGAGGAAGTTCTTAGGAATCAAGAGAAACTTCCAGGAAAGACGGAGGACAACCCTAAAGGAAGGGTTATGGCAATCACAACTAGGAGCGGAGTGACTACCACCGATCCGCAGCCTAAGTTTGTTGAAGTCTCCGTAGAAAAGGACAAGAAGAAAGAGAAGGGGAAGGAGAAGGAAGATGTCTACGTTCCTCCTCCGGCTTACAAGCCTCCCCTACCATTCCCTCAATCTAGAGCGAGAGCGCGCCTAGATAACCAATTTGGTAAGTTCATAGAACTCATGAGCAAGCTGCATATTAATATACCCTTCATTGATGCTATTGTAGGTATGCCGGCTTATGGCAAATTCTTGAAGGAGCTCCTCTCTAACAAGAGGAAGCTAGAAGATTTCGGTGAGGTTAAGATGAGTTCGGATTCTTCGGATCTCATCAAGACCATGAAGGAGAAAATGCCCCCAAAGCTAAAGGATCCGGGGTTGTTTTGCATTCCCATAGGAGTGGGAGATGTCACATATGACGCTTTATGTGACTTAGGAGCAAGTGTGAGCATCATACCACTTGCATTGTGCAGGAAGATCGGTTTAGGCGACCCTAAACCGGTGAAGATGACGTTGTACATGGCGGATCGATCCATCACTCGCCCCGTCGGTATTGTAGAAGACGTCCCGGTCAAGCTAGGTAAATTCTTTGTCCCCGTTGATTTTGTCGTGCTTGACATTCCTGCAGATAGTCCGGTCCCGATCATACTCGGAAGACCGTTTTTGCAACTTCCGGCTGCATAGTCGATTGCAAGAATGGGAGACTCGCTTTTGATATAGGAGAAGAGAAAGTAGAGTTCGTTCTTTCCACTCTAGTGAAGGAACCAATCTTTGATGAGGATATATTCAATATCCAAGATGAAGAAGGGTTGTCTAGGGAGGAGGTAAGTGCGATTCTCTTTAACGATCTTTTACAAAAAGTTATCACTATGAGTCTAACCAATGTAGGGGAAGAAGAGGAGTGCAATGAGGCAATTGAAGTCTTAGAAGCACAAGAAGAGATGCATGAAGTGGAGTTTGAAAAACTCCACGATGAGGCAGAAAACGTGAGAATCCACGGCCGTGGATTTCACAAACAAAACCGTGTCCCACTCCAGAGAGTTATACGGTCGTGGAGAAGATATGACAACTGTATTTCCTTTCCACGCCCTAAACCACGGCCGTGGAGAGCATGGTGAAACCGTAATTCTGGCCGTGGAAAGGGGTGATCGAGGCACTTCTTCGACTTCTTCTCCTACATACTCAACACCCTTAGACACTTCTAAGGAAACATCGGATGCCCCTCAAGGATCATTGGAAGCTCCGAAAGCAATGGAGCTAAAACCACTTCCTACTCATCTAAGGTACGCTTTTCTAGGACCTAACTCTACCTTTCCGGTTATTGTTAGTTCCGATCTAAGCATAGATGAACATAATCAGCTCATGATTGTCCTTAGGAAACATAGGAAAGCTTTAGGCTATACTATTGAGGACTTAGTAGGAATTAAACCCTCCCTATGCATGCACAAGATACTAATAGAGGAAGATTTTAGAACTTCAAGACAACCTCAAAGGCAGTTGAATCCGACCATGAAGGAGGTTGTCAAGAAGGAAATTCTTAAACTTCTTGATGCAGGTATCATCTACCCTATCTCCGATAGCAAGTGGGTGAGTCCAGTTCAAGTAGTTCCGAAGAAGGGAGGAATGACGGTCATCACCAACAAGAACAACGAACTCATTCCTACCCGAACCGTAACAGGATGGCGGATGTGCATCGACTACGGCAAGCTCAACAATGCAACGAGGAAGGATCACTTCCCGTTGCCATTCATTGATCAAATGCTTGAAAGGTTATCACAACATTCACATTTTTGCTACCTTGACGGTTATAGTGGTTTCTTTCAGATCCCGATACACCCGGATGGTCAGGAGAAGACCACATTCACGTGCCCATGGGGTACGTTCGCATATAGGAGAATGCCGTTCGGGCTTTGCAACGCCCCAGCCACCTTTCAAAGGTGCATGATGGCCATCTTCTCCGAATACATAGAGGAAATCATGGAGGTCTTCATGGATGACTTCTCCGTATACGGTTCCTCTTTTGACGATTGTCTTTCTAACCTTTCTCTTGTTTTACAAAGGTGTGAAGACACTAACCTAGTTTTAAATTGGGAGAAGTGTCAATTTATGTTTAAGGAAGGAATTGTATTAGGTCACTTAGTCTCTAATAGAGGGATAGAAGTAGATAAAGCTAAGATAGAGACCATAGAGAAGCTTCCTCCCCCAACTTCAGTGAAGGGGATAAGAAGTTTCCTAGGACATGCTAGATTTTATAGACGTTTCATTAAAGACTTCTCTAAGATATCAAAACCGCTCACTAATCTATTGATGAAGGATGCAGTTTTTGAGTTTTCGCAAGAATGTCTGGATGCGTTTAACACAATTCGGCAAGCTCTAATTTCAGCACCTATCATCCAACCTCCGGATTGGACTCTTCCCTTTGAGGTTATGTGCGATGCTAGTGACGTAGCTATAGGAGCTGTACTTGGACAACGAAAGGAAGGGCGAACCCATGCCATATACTATGCTAGCAAGACGCTAGATGAAGTGCAGCTCAACTACGCCACTACCGAAAAAGAGTTTTTAGCCATTGTCTATGCTATTGACAAGTTTCGCTCTTATCTTGTAGGTGCAAAGGTGATTGTCTACACGGATCATGCTGCGATCCGGTACCTCCTTGAAAAGAAGGATGCAAAGTCAAGGCTAATAAGATGGATTCTTCTCCTACAAGAGTTCGATCTTGAGATCCGCGACAAGAAAGGTTCAGAAAATTCTGTTGCGGATCATTTGAGTCGCCTAACACATCTAGAGGACGATCATTTACCCATCGACGACTCCTTTCCGGACGAACACCTACACATTATTGAGGAGTGCATCGATGTGATCTCCAAAGGTAACGAACCATGGTTTGCTGATTTTGTTAACTATTTGGTTTGTCAGGAGATACCGCCCGGACTATCCTATGCACAAAGAAAGAAGTTCTTTAAGGATGTCCGGGAATACTTTTGGAATGAACCTCTCCTTTTCAAGAGAGGTCCGGATGGCATTATTCGGCGATGTGTGCCGGAAGATGAGATGCAAAGTGTCATCCGCCATTGTCATTCACTACCTTGTGGAGGACACGCTAGTTCGAACAAGACTAGCGCAAAGGTATTGCAATCTGGATTCTTTTGGCCTACTTTGTTTAGAAATGTGCAATCCTTTGTTTCTTGCTACGATGCTTGTCAAAGAACAGGAAATATCTCTAGGAGGAATGAGATGCCCCTCAACAACATCCAAGAGGTGGAGATTTTCGATGTTTGGGGAGTTGACTTCATGGGACCGTTCCCATCGTCTTGTGGAAACCAATACATACTATTGGCGGTGGATTATGTTTCTAGATGGGTGGAAGCAATAGCCTCTCCCACCAATGATGCCATGATGGTGGTCAAGTTCTTCAACAAGACCATCTTCCTGCGATTTGGGAAGTCTTGTCACTTGCCGGTGGAGTTAGAGCACAAGGCGTTTTGGGCTATCAAGTGGTTGAATTTCAGCATGAAGGAAGCGAGAGAGAAGCGTCTCCTAGACCTTAATGAGCTGGACGAACTCCGCTTGAATGCTTATGAAAACGCTAAGATCTATAAGGAGAGAGCAAAGCGTTGGCATGATAAGCACATCATTCCAAAGGACTTCAAAGAAGGAGATCAAGTTCTCCTCTTCAATTCAAGGCTTCGTCTCTTTCCAGGTAAGCTTAAATCTCGTTGGATCGGACCTTTTCTAATTAAGCGTATTTTCCCCCATGGTGCAGTTGAAGTATGGGGTGAATCGAGCGGAAGCTTTAAGGTGAACGGCCAACGACTCAAGAAGTACACGCCGGAACTCCAAACTGAAGAGTTCGCGCCTACCGCACTCGAATAAGTGCGAGATTGGTCTAGCTACGGACCTTAAACAAAGCGCTTCTTGGGAGGCAACCCAAGGTATTGCATTTTTGTTTTTGTTTTCGATTCATAGCTTAGCTTAGTTTAGACGTTTTTGCTTTGTTTTTGCCTTCGATTCCTTCCGGTATGTTCGTGTTTTTGGATGTAGGAACGATGGAAAAGGAAAAGGGAAGGATAATGTTGAAGAAAAGTGACGAAATTTAGACTTTGGAGCTTTACAGAGAGTTTCACGGCCTAAACCACGGTCGTGACAGCTACAGTGACCGTAATTTCCAAAAGCCTTTGAAAAATCACCAAAACCACGGTTCCGTACAAAACCACGGCCGTGGAACACCCCGACAAACCGTGATTTTCAAAATTTTGCCTGTGACTATATAAACCACGTTCTTCACAAAAATCACCCACAAACCCCCTTCCACGACCTAAACGCCGAATCCACGCCCCCTCCTCCAATTCTTCGTTCGTTAATCGTTTTTAACGATTCTTCTTCCTAAATTGAAGCAAATTCGACCACCAACAAGATCCAAGCGACGAATCGAGCGGAAATTCACCAAGGAACGCGCAATTCGGATTTTTAAATCCGAAAAATAGGTTTTTCCACTCTTCTTGATCTTTGTCGATTTGGTTCGTTTTTGTTAGAGATTTTAGGAAGAACTGATTGAGATTGGAAGAAATTAGAAGGGCTGATTGATTGTTGAGATTGAGTGCTGAATTCTGAGATTTGCGAAAAACTGAGACAAACCACGGTTCCTGGAAGAATCACGGCCGTGGAACCTCTAGAACAGCCCGTAATTTTGAACAGAAATGGACTTCGTGAGGAGAGTTTCAGGGAGGATTAAAGAGAAGAAGAATGATCAGAACAAGAAGAGGAAGGGTAATCCCTCTTCTTCCTCATCCTCTAGAGCACCACCACCCTCTTCTCCTTCAACTCCATCATCACCTTCATCACCCTCACCTCCTAGCCCTAGGGTACCGACCATTCATGAGGATCACCTCTACGCACTCGAGAGGATCAAGGAGAGGGCTGTGATTGGTCCTAGGTACTTGTTGTTAGAGGATCTAGCTCCTCTCAACATTGTAGATGACCTTACTTGGCTCTTAGATAGAGCCGGACTTGTTGTCTTCTCGGCTATCCGAGAAGACGCCTACGAGGAGATTACGAGGGAGGTAGTGACGTCCTTTCAGCATAGCCATGTAGATAGGACCGTTTTTTCCGTCTTATGGAAAGAAACTATGACTTTTCCATCCGTGAGTTCGGGACTTTCTTCGGGTTTCATGAGACCTTTAACGGTCGCTTTCCTAGTGGCGTTTACGCCAAGGACTTTTGGGAGGAGATAGCGATGATTTACGCCAGCGAGGACCGCTGGCAACCTACTAACACCAAGGCTAGGTTGATGTACCACCTAGCCTTGAAGATTGCTCACCGTGTTCTTTCGGAGTGTCTCTTTCCTAGGACGGAGACGCCCTAAAAGATCAAGACGGATGAGCTCTTTTTGCTGTATTCTATGCTGTACGGGCGCCGAGCTGACTGTGACACTCTCTTGGCTGCTACTATGAGCAAGCTCAAGAACAAGAGGAAGGGCAACATTGGATATGGTGGGATAGTTACCCACCTTGCTAGGAGTTTGGGAGTTGACTTTTCTGCGTGTACCCGTATACCGGCCGTTCCCTTAGGACTCCATGCCTTCATGACTAGGGGTCTCATCTTCCCCACACATAGAGGTCCGCCTTATGCGGCCATGCCTTGGGAGAGCAGGACAGATAGGGATATAGAGTGGCTACCGGAGTACTCCATTATGGCTGGACGCCATAATTGGAAGGAGACGTTCGCTGCTATGCATGCGAACAGGATTGCAGCTCCCCCATATGTCCCACCACCAGTTGTTGAGGAGGAGGACATGAGAGATCAGTTTGAGGGTGGAGGAGGAGCCGAGCAGGAGTTTGGCACGTTTCCGGATCAGCCGGATGCTGCCCCCGATGTCCCTAGACGTTCTCCACGTCCAGCCAGAGCTTCAGGCTCGTCTTCTCGCCGCGCCAGCGTGAGTGAGAGACCCACATGGTCTGAGACACCTCCTGCATGGTATGGAGTTCCACCTCCATGGTCTACACAGGTACCATCTGCACCAGCGCCAGCACCATCCGACGCTCCGGCATGGTATAGTCACGCTCCGGGATGGTATGAGCAGATGCCGGATTGGGCTACTGGCCTTTCGGAGAGAGTAGGAGCATTGTAGATTCGAGCCGATGCTAGAGACGGACGCATGGATGATCTCGATCACATGATGAGGGACGTCTACCGCCAGTAGTTTGGGCGGCCCTACGACTCCAGCTTCTCTCCATTCCCGCCTCCACCAGCGCCACAGTGATGATTAGCATGACCGTTCGTTTTAGCCGCTCCACCGCCACTTTGTGAGTTTCTTTTTCTTTTCTTTCTTTTCTTTCTTTCTTTTGAACATTAGGGACAATGTTCGTCCTAAGTATGGGGTGGGGTGTGACTAAAAGTTGTAATAACTCTTACTCACTATGTTTGCTTCTATTCGAGACTATCATTGCATGTTCATTATATTGTTGCACGTTTCATTATTGCATTGCATGAAGAAGAACTTGAAAAACCCATAAAAATTGAAAAATTTTGAAAATTTTGTGCTTCTAATGAATTGAGATGATCTCCATGATAATCGCTACTTGTGAATTGAGTTTGATGACAATTGCATGCTTAAACGAATAGTGAATTGAAAAGAAATTGAATGAGTTGATTATACCTCTTTTGCAAGTTTCATAATATGATAAATATTACCTAAATCATGTTGAGAAATTGAAGTTGAAATCACACTATGAGTTCTTATACTTCTTGTTGAGATGATTAAGGCAATTCGATTTTTGTTTCTTCTTTCTTTGATCATTTTAGCTCCTCATTGAAATATTGACCTCCTTTACCTATCCGGGAATTTGGAGAAGTGAATGAAAAAAGGCATGTTTGATGTGGGAGGGCCATGAGAGCAATTATTTGCAATCAAAAGAATAGAAAGAAATTGTAGGTTTGGGGAAGTCAATCATGACGATGAGTAACTCGGCACCATTCACATAGCCGGGTGTTTGTGTCTTGCCAAAGTCGGATTGAGCAATATTCCTAGCGGATTATGGTATGTGCGCTAAGGGTTTGAGGCATCTCATGAAAATTGAGAAACGCCAATCTCCTAGGCTTCGGTTTTTGTGCACCTCTATCCATAACTCCAAAAGTAAAGTCGAAAAATGAAAGGAAGAGAGCGAAGCTCAAAGTTGAAGGTGTGCGGAAACCGCAAGAGGAAAAGAAAAGAGTAGTTGTCCACTTTCCCGGATTCATGCACCACATTCCCTAAAAGTTTCCTTCCCTTTCCATATTCTAGACCTTTTTCTTTGAAAGTCCTTAAGATCAAAAGAATGTTATATGACTTGGTGATCTAAATTAAAGTTTCTTATGATTGATTTTGATAATGTTTGAAGGTTATGATGCTTGTATAGAAGTTTAATTGATTCATGAGTTTTCTTTGCTTTTTACCCTTTGATTAAGTGTATGAAAGTCTTATAAACGATTGAAGCAAGATTTGAGAATGATCTATTCTTTAGAAGGCACATTCATCCAAAAGAAGTATTGCTTTGAGAAGGTACACATATTTCATCCTAACTCTTGTTTTAAAAGCTTTTGAAAGACCTTGCTTAGGGACAAGCAAGTTGCAAGTATGGGGTTATTTGTTAGCATGAAATATTGTGATATTTTAGGCACGTTTTCTAAGTATATTTGATTCATATTGATAGTCCTTGATTAAGCATTGTTGCATTTGTGAGCTAGTTTGCCTATATTGTCGATATGGATGTCTACACTAGCTTTATGTTGATTATAGGTGATTGAGAGCCATTTTCGAACGGAAGTTAGAAAAGAAGAGTTGATTGAGTTTGTCCATGGATTGAGGACATTCTTGGGAGCCAAAAGAGAGCCAACTTGAGGAATGCACGAGGCTAGGGAAGAATCACGTTCTTGCCCTAAACCACGCTCTAAAATACGGCCGTACTACGAACCACGTTCAGTTCCACGGCCGTGGAACCCTGCAGGAGAAGCGTGGTTCATTTCAGAAGATTTTACGGTCGTGGAATCCATGGTTCAAACCGTATTGATTTCCACGCTCTAAATTACGGTCGTGGAACCTTCCACGACCGTGATCTTGGCGATCTTTTTCGCCACATTTTAAGCCACGATCTTTTAGAAGATTGGGCCGGACCGATATTTTATCTTGCCCTATAAAAAGACGGACGAAGGGAGATTCAGTCATCCTGGCTTAGACGCATTTTGCGATCACCGCTTACACGTTCGCTTAGACGCACTTGGAGATTTCTGCGATTCTTGCAAAAGACGTAATTTGCGCTCATCCTTGGAGTTGCCCTAATCTCGCACTTTTGGTGGAGATTGCTGTTGAGATTTCCGGATTGACGGAAGATCAAAGATTCGGAAGGTTATTCGCAAGAAGATTTCTCTTCTTGTTTAGGTTTGATTTAGAAGACGGATTGACATCCCGTTCTTCCTTCTTATCTACGATTGTGTTTGTTTGTTCTATTCCGAATCTTGTGACGATATTAGTTCTTGATTGTGACATTGAGATTGGTTTGAAGTTTATTGAAAGTTTTCGGAAGTTTTCATCTTTCAGTCTTTTAATTCTTGAATTTGATATCAATATGACGGTTATTGGCTAAAACCCTTAACAATTCTAAGGTGAAGGGTTGATAGTTGTGGCTTAGATGATGATAGATCGATTGTAAACAGATTGGACCCTGAGAGTTAAAAAGAATCGTCGACGAACCCTAAATCACGGTTTGTTCTTGAGTTCCACGACCGTGGAATCTCAAGATCCACCCGTAATTTCCCTTAAGTTTACGAACCTGCTTTTACTTCAATCCAAAGTTAAAGATTTGCTTTAACTTAGTTTAGGCTTGCCTTTTCTAGGTGGTAGTGAAGCCTCAACAACCTCTACCTCGATTGTGAGTGTCACAACCTTAATCGGTTTAGTTAGTCTCGATCCTTGGATTGTAAGTTTGGGTATTTGACATTAATTCTTACCTTTAGAACTTTTCTATATTGAAGCCTCAACAACCTGTATAGAGAGTGTCTTGTAGGTGAGTCATATAAGGTTTTTGGAACTTCACCGTACAATTACCTTACATTAGCATACCTTTGCATATCTTAACTCTGTCTTTATATCATTAGTATATCTTGAATCGATTGCCACAGCTGGATACTTGGATCTTTAGGATTGTTGTTTTCCCAATATTTGCAAAACCTCTCATATTTACTCGCTTGATAATCTGCAATTGAATTTGTTCCCACCCAAATCCCTGTGTTCGATACTCTGGAATTCTTGCTTAACTATATCGATCCGTACACTGCGGGTTCGCTTGCTTGATTCTAGTTTTATAATTAAAGCTTATTTGCACACACGTTTAGGGGCGAACAATTGTCGGCATCACAAGCTCAAAGAAATCATTCGCAAATGCTTTTGTATTTATGGAACACGAGAACAGAGATCACTACGAGTGGGCTTTAAGGAGACTTCTTCATTTGTGCTATAACAAAATACCGGATGTGATATTGGATAGGAGTCAACGGACAACATATGCATGACCCCTTAAAACCGATGGAATTACGTGGTTTTGGACTCCACATATAACTCTCAATGTGTATTTTTGTACTTAAAGTTTGTGTCACCTCAAGTTCAAACTTGCACATACACTTCTTCGAGTTCTTTTTCCGGATAGTACTTGGCACGTGATCGGGACCAACATTTTTCTTCTTTCTAGGTGCTCTGTTCCTATCACATGTCAAATGAAAGATACGGAACCCCGTCTATCCGACTATGATTTGTTTATGACCAACATCATATTTCATCGAGTACCCCACAAACCGAGTTCAACCCACTATGTAATCTCTATCAAAAAAATATCCATAAAGCTCAAACTTGGAAGAAAAATCGGTACCGATTATACGAGAAATTTCTTAAGATCCTATTAAAGCGAATAACATATTAATTTTTAAATTTCAGTTATCTATTCTAACATGTCTAAAACTAATAAAAACGAAATAAACGATTAATTTTAAAATCCCGATTCTATATTCTAGCATGCCTAAAACTAATAAATAAACGAAATAGAGCATTAATTCTAAAATTCTGGATTTCTATTCTAACATGTTAAAACTAGTAAAAACAAAATAAATATATTAATTCTACGATATCGGTTCTCAATTCTACCATGCCTAAAACTAGGAAATAAAATGAAAATAAAAAGGAAAAGAGAAAATTGGTGATTTAGGGCCCTTTTTGATTAGTGTAGATTAACTAGGCCCCTAGGATTATTAACCAAATAAATAAAGATAAAATAAAATGAAGAGGAGATAAAATAGGAGAGTCGGATGAGCAGTTAAATAAAACCGTAATCAAAACGTGCCTTAATTAAACAATGAAATTTTTAAAAAAAGGCAACCGTAATCACCAAGAATATCGCGCCATCTGCAACCTCTATGAGAGAGGGTACATCCATCAATCAAACACATCAGCGCGTATTTCAATCGCCGGTTACTTTACTCTTTCTTCTCCATTTTAGGCGATTCCAGGTCCAAATCTTCTCTGGAGAACTCTCAGCATACTCGATTCAAGGTATCGTCTTCACATACATTTTTCGTTTCTTGTACTAATACATATATAATTAAGGCGATACTTATAATCGTTTATTTCATGCTCCATTGAAGGAAAGTATACGCATATCGCCATTGAAGACCGTTGAAGATAGCTGAAGAACTGTTCAGAGTATCGTCTTCCACAAATCAACAAAAGGTACATTTTTTGGTTCGAAATGAAGTTTATTGCAACCTATTCGTCGATTATGTACCAGATTATTACAAATCGAACACTAATTTGACTATCGTCTTCCATAAATCACACAAAGGTTAACATTGAAAGTATTTTGTGAAAATGTTCTGTTTCTATGTAGACTGGTTGTCTTAATATGTAAACAAACTATGCAAAGACAGAGTAATATTCATCTGTTTCATTCCTTCATCTAAGTACTCAGTATATGCCCAGATCTGTTATTGTGATATCTGGTTATGATAATCCAAATGTATTGACGAAGTTGCATGTTCAGTTAGATGTTCGTATATATAGAGAAAATCTACATATCATGTTATATTGTTATGATACACACAAATGTGATACATGTTTATATCAAAGTGAATAAATGGTGAATGTGTACCAGATTATACCAAATATGTCTAATATGTGCCTCATATTTATTAGAATTTGATGCGTAAATGAGTAATTGGTGATTATTTGTTGATGCATGTCGGTTATTGTACTGAACAATAGCAAATACACACATATTATTTAGAAAATTTATACTGGATACATGTAGAATATGTATACATATCAAAAAAGGCAAATTGATTATGAATTGAAATATCATACATGTAGAATATGTAGACAAGCATCATATTTGGTACATATAAGTGCAGATGTTTATGAAATATCATACATGAATGTGTTACGTTTATAGCTCGTAATAGGCATACAAATTATGTATTTACAATATGTACATATAGCATTCAATGTAAGTTACAAAATCAACTAATCGTACTAGTTCATTGATAGTACAAACACTATGGCAAGAAAAAAGCAAATGGCCATTAAGCCCCACATGAGGAAAGATCATCCTACTTTTGGGGCTGGTCCTTCCAAGCAGGTATCCAAATGTCTTCATTATGTAGTTATTAATCAGTTGTAGCTCATTAGATAAATGTACAGATATATAAGTAGTAAAATGTAATGGTCTAATTGTAATCATGTATTAGTAAACAAGCATGAGACTATCATACATCATATGTATAACACACTTCAGTAAGCACATATTTATGTAACTGTCATGTATATGTTGTTAAAATCATATGTTTTTCATAAACAAAAAAAAGATATTGATTAGTACATGAGTAAGTACATATTTATGTAACTGACATCATATGTATTAATAATATACACAAATTGATGAAAAAAATGCAATATGTTTAAATATATACAAATATTATGATAGCATATGTACAGGTTGTCGAAAACAGTTGATTGTACACATGTAATGTACTTCAATATGTAATAGGCAGCACATATTTATGAGTATATCATTATATGTATTACATATAAACATACAAATGTGATGATAAGTCAAATTATGAACAGGGAATGGAAGGTACATACACTCAGGATGTCGCAACAATGAATAGGGAGGACAATCCTCAACTGAAGGTTGGTAAAATATTGTAGACTACATTATATTCATTATTTTTTTTAATGTACTAATATATTACAACATATTAAATTTACCTTTACAGTTCACCTACCGATGGGTGGAAAATGAATCCCCTCGGATGGCTCGTATTAACAGCTTTAGTCGACTCCAGCTTATACCATTGATACTTGACGGGCTGTCTGATTTAGACAATAAAAGAATGAAGAATGGGGTATTTGGCCCAATAATTGAAATGAGCACACGACTGAAAATGTCAAACCAGATCATACACTTCATGTTGATGAGGGAGGTTCAGACAAGGAGACAACACTCTATGTGGTTAGGAGTAAAAGATGTACTGCTGAGGTTTGGAATCAAGGAGTTTGAAGAAATAACGGGGCTCAACTGCGAGGAGGATTTCTTTGAATCATACGATGAAACACCCGATGTCGAAATGAAAGCTGTTGTTGGGGTAGAACGATGTTCAACTAAAGATCTGGAAGAAATCTACATGAAAGAACCCAAGGAATCCCCATTCAAATACAGAATGGCCCTCATCCTTTTCATCGAATGTGTTGTTGTGTCCAAAGATAGGAAAACCCAAATCAACCAGCAAACGATCAACATGGTAAATGATATGGACCTTTTTAACTCGTTTCCATGGGGTAGATTAGCTTTCGTACAGACTAAGAAGTTCCTTCAATCCTGTGAGGCTGGTAAAGATAGGAACAGCGGTGGCTACAACATTGGAGGGTTCCCACTTGCGCTGCAGGTATGTGTAAATATGATTGGTGTTTATTTGCAATTGATGTTTCTAGTTAGGCAACCAGAAATTGTGCATTGAAAATACAATGTTTATGTAGGGCATATCCACATATTTTAATACATAATCATAAAATATATAAGTGTGCATAAATATTTTATGTTTGTATGACATATTATACAGATATTTGCTTTCCACTCAATTCCAAAGCTTGCAAGGGTATTCGCAAGCTTAATAAATGAAAATGCATCACCTTTGTGCCTACGTTGGGTATCAAAGTCTGGTAAAGGGGGTAAGCCGTTCCCTGGGTATGCAGACATTAAGGGTATTATAAATACCCTTGAAAAGAAGGAAATAAAAACAGTCCAAGGTCTCAGTGAATCGGATGACATCGATAGGTGGGTGACAAAAGAGGGAGAAGATGAGAGGATTGATTTCTTGTTTGAAGCTGGATTTGAAAAGTTTGACTTAATAATTACAAGGCCAAATATTGTGCACGAGAAGGAAAAGGAATTTAGGTACGTTATGTACTGATTTGTACATTATATTGTTTTATGTAGATAACAGTTAGACATATTTATTGATAGGTTTTGGTTGTGTAGTCCAATTGTACCAGAAATAAAGATTAGGAGCATATCAAATACGAAGGATGATGAAGATGTTGATGACTTTGTTGATCCACCTAGTAAGTTAAAGAATTTACTTATTGATTACATATTAAATGAGATGTACTGAACATATAATTTGTGTACACAGAAAAACAAAAATTGGAGGCGAAAGCTGTGGAAAAGATGAAGGGGAAAAGGAAAGCAGAAAACACTAGCCCAATCATCAAGAATCTCAAGTTATCACTTTAATTAAAACAAGTTTTTTTATAAATCCAGAATATATGTAGTTGATAATACATATGTTAAACGTCATGTAGATCGTCCAAGAGGACGAACAAGAACAAGGAATCCCTATCTGCAGAAACGATAGATGCAGCTCCTGATAAAGAACCCGAAGGAAAGAAGGAGAACTTTGTTGAAAAAACAGAGGAAAAGATTCTGGATAGCCCAAGGTCAGTATTACAATGTACATAATTTAATACATAAACTAGAAACATGGCAATATATATATATATATATATATATATATATATATATATATATATATATATATATATATGATTCAAATTGTAAAGAATATTTATCGTGTTTATCAAGGATGTAAATACTGACCTTGTTGAACTCTCAGAATGGGAGCAACTCAGCCGGAGTGGGTTGCAAAAATAATGGAGAATTTGGAATCAATTGAACGGGATCAGAAAGATATTGCAGACAATGTTGAACAGCAAGGAATTATGATTGATGATTTGACAACATATTCAAAGGATCTTGGAACGCTATATGATAAGATAGACACAACTGTTTACATGGCAAGCAAGAGGACCGAGAACAAAATCAAAATTCTTGTCAAAGAACTTATAGCCCAATCAGCTGATACAAGAGGGAATGCCCCAACTGAAAAGAGTGCTGCTGCTTCTCCAAAACAGTCTGCAGATGATGTTTCTGTTCAAGAAATAGGTGTTGGGTCGAGCGAGGTATGAAACAACACAAGTGTGTAACCTATAATACAAAAACATCGTAGAATATGTAATATATATGTATGTTTATGTAACTGAATATGGTACTCTACATATGACATATTAAAAAAATATGTAATGTCTGTTTATCATTTTGTTAAAACAGGACGTCAATGTAATAGAGCCTGTTCGAAGGGTTGGACTTAGGGTCCCAAAAGATAGTAAATACAAGCGTACCCCGTTCAGGAAAAACGTGAAACTTTCGAAAGAACCACCAATGAGCTTGTTACAAACAGCTGAGCGTCAAAAACTGTATAATTGGGTGAAGAACAAAGACGATCAAGGTATGATTCGGGGTTATATTAAGAACATATCCAGAGAATCAATACAGGACATACTGAAACAAAGCGGCTGGATTAAAGACGAGGTATGTACACATAATCAATACATATATATACACAGTCGATACTTATTGAATTATTCAGATATGTACATGCGCAGGATGTACAAGTTGCTCACATTTATACACAGAAAATGTATAAATAATGTGATTCCAATATTTATGTTTTGCCGTAGAATATTGAATAGATCAACATGTAACTGCTAATATGTACATATTTTTTTAATTTTTCATATAGAATATGTATTAGTATGTTGATCTCGTAAGTATATTTTATCACATGTTTATTGATTATATCATTATGTAAATGCTCTTACTGAGTTCATTATGTAACTCTTCATATTTTCATATTGCAACTGCTCTTGATGTGGTCAATATGTAACTGTTGTTGCCTTGAATCAACATGTAAATGCTCATATGTACAACTTAATTATATATATATATATATATATATATATATATATATATATATATATATATATATATATATATATATATATATATATATATATATATATATATATATATATATATATACAGAATATGTGTAGTTATGTTTGACCCCGTAAATTTATTTTCCACAGGCTATTGATGAGATCATTATGAACATGCGGATGAGCATTGTTGAAAACCCTGAACGATTCGCCAAGATTGCTGTGCTTTCAACTGTTTGGTCTAGGGCATACAACCGTACAGTATTTGAAAAGCATATTACTATGAAAGAATCGAAGCAAAGTTTCAATCAAAGCATGCACGAGGTTATTTCTGGGGACAGTCCACAGATGTTCCGAAAGGCGTTATATGATGTTGATGTCATATATTCACCATTCAACCTCCAAGAATCTCATTGGGTTGCTCTTGAAATTGATTTTCGTACGTGGTGCATATATGTTTATGATCCACAGATACACTACACAAAGGATGACAAACTGCATAACCTTCTTGAGCCCATGGCTGTTATGCTCCCTAAACTGCTTGGAGTACATGGCAAGCACAAAAGGCTTGGAGATCGACTAAAGGGTCCACTAAAAGTGATCAGGAAGACTGGGTTGAACATCAACGCTGATGGGTACGTGCTGTGTACTTCAATTATGTAGTTTCCATATAATACTACATACTTTGTAATTATGTACACTTTTTTGAACACATGGGAAGCTGTGGCATATTCACTCTGAAGTACATACAGTACTTAGCGTCTGGACGTAAAGATTTGAGTGCTATCAGCGATGAATTTGTTCAAGCAAATAGAGAGAAATTGGCAAATGTTGTGTTCACCCGGGAATGGCGCGACTGGTTCAATGAGGACTGAAAAACATTCAATTATGTAATGGTTTATGTAACCCAAACACTAAGACTTCCATTTTACTGCTTTGTGTTTTAAGTTGCTCGAATGGGTTGATGAGAATTGAAAAACTTCTGTTTATGTAACGGTTTATGTAACCGAAACACTTAGACCCCAATGTTACTCATTGTTTTTAGTATGACCCGTAGCTACTATACACATGGTTGTGTATAACTTTTTGATGTTCATTGCACATGTTCGTATGACATAATAAAGTAAGATAAACAACATAGAAAGTTACAATTATTCAGATTATTAACTTATACAATATATTTGTACATAATCGATAAATTTTTATATTAAAATAAAGCACACATATCAATTGAAATTTACGTACATAAAATAGAAAAATACACATACGCATATAAATTATGTACACAATGTCGTTTGAATTCGACTTTGGATATATTGATTCGCAAATACATTATACATTTATTAACACAATAGAGTATACGAGTTATATATGTATGTGTGATATACATATTTTAAAAAAACGACGTTTGTTTATATATAATAAAGGCAATTTTTATAAAGTTGATAACAAACTAACACATTAAATGTACGGATAAAAACATTGAATTAATTATCAAATAAACTTGGCTATTTCGGCTGATTTACACAAGTTTTTTTAGTGTGTCCACTAAAGCCACAACAACTACATTTTCTCTTAGATCCTTGTTCCCAAGATGCACGAAACCTGGACTTTGGCATTCTTCCACACCTCTTACGCTTCAATGGGAGCTCACAAGCAATATCTGAAACGTATATCGGTATATCCCAATCTGACTTGCTCGGCACCGGGTAAATAACCTCTGCATATCCAGACCTCCAATATTCTGTGGAATAATATTTACTTACAAGATAAGAAGGACTCATACCTACATGTTTCGTTGCAGCTACTGCATGTATGCATGTTATTTCTTCTATATCAAACTCTTTGCAGGCACAAGTCTTCATTTGCAAACAAACAATGACATGTTCATCCACCCTTTTTACCTCAAATTCCATCCTCTCTGCGTCAAGTGTGTACACAAAGTAAGAACCTACTTCATCAAACCTTTTTTGAATGATAGCCTCAACTTTTGGTGTGGAAACATCCACACAAGATTGCGATTTTTAACGGTGTTCCGCAAACCACCGTGACATAAACTGTCTGATTTCATCCAGCATTGCTAACACTGGATATTCCCTCCCTTCTTTCATTATGCCATTAACACACTCGGCGTTGTTGCTAGTCATTATGTTATACCTTTTTCCAGGAGATAATGAACGAGCCCACGTTGATATCCCTATCTCAGTAAGCAACTCTCCCACCTTCGGCTTTTCCTATACATATTTTTATACATAAGTATACATATTATATACATAACGAACAGATGAACCCATGAAGTAACAACACATACCAGAGATATTTGCCTAAGTAGTTCAATGCAGTCAGATTCTCTACATTTCTTCGCCCCTTCAATAAACATTTGTAGGATACGGTTCGATCTTGTCCTCTTTCACAGGTTCCCCTTAAGATGCCAAATACAGTAACCATGAAATGCCAACCGATAGTTCGCTGAAATACCCTTCTTTATTGAATTATGTCGATCAGAAACAAACACAAGTTCCTTGTTATCCGGAATTATACGACTCAAATTATTAAAAAAGAAATCTCAGGACACATCATTCTCACTATCAACAATACCGAAAGCAATTGGGTAGATTTGTTGATTTGCATCTTGCGCAGTTGCAACGAGCAACACTCCTCCATATTTTTCACTTAAATGTGTGCCATCTACCATTATAACCTACATATTTTTAAAAAATGTACACATTGAAATACATAATAAATTATTAAGTACTACATATTGTTAAGAAAAAAGGTATTGTACCTTTCGCATTGCACCAAATCCTTTGATAGATTGACCAAACGCGACAAATACATATCTGAAACGATTCTCCTCATCAAGTACAAGGGCAGAATAGGTACCATTGTTCACTTCCTCTAACATATACAAATATGCGGGGATGGAGCTATAATTATCTTCTGAAGTTCCTCTAATCATATCCTTAACGGCCTCCTGTGCTTTC
Organism: Fagopyrum esculentum; assembly: GCA_033239045.1. Classification (NCBI taxonomy): domain Eukaryota; kingdom Viridiplantae; phylum Streptophyta; class Magnoliopsida; order Caryophyllales; family Polygonaceae; genus Fagopyrum; species Fagopyrum esculentum. The sequence goes on along the minus strand of BSUD01000006.1, from coordinate 26,858,522 downwards.
CAACACTTCCAATAACTAGCATCTATTCGATGTAAACTCTTCATAACAGTGACTATCTGATTAACCGAAGGTAACTTTTTCGAGTTGCCGTACCTACATAAACATTGTGTACACAAATTAGTACACAACTTACATTAAATAACATAAAGTGAGCTATAATATACAACATACATTGATTTCACTTTCTCTGCAATTACTTGATAGGAAGCTCCCCTGTTCCCAGCTCTCCTCATGTGATATGAACATGTGTGTGTGGACACATACCTTGTTGTTGTAAAATAACTTGATCCCCCAAACTTAGTGAAACGAACCCTCCATTTACATTCTTCGTCAATACATCTTGTTGTTACTGCCTTCATTTTTGACTTAACAATCCTATATTGGGAACATTCGGATATTGAATGCAAACACAAAGCATTCTTTAACTCTACCTTCGAAGAATATGTTTTGCCCAATGCAAGCTCATAATCATGCACATCTGGTACATATGTATCTACACGAGGCACTATCGCTAGTGTGTCACCCGTCGTAAGATCTTCTTCTACTGTCAACGACATATTTGATGAATATGTACTTAAATCAAGTTGCAGATACTCGTTCATATTTTGTTCTGCATTATGTAACGCATCCAGTGTCACAACATTGTTAGGCTTATGAACACTTACTGCCGTCACACACATTGACACACACCACATGAACTGCTGCAGACCATTTATTTGGAGGAATGTTTCCAAATCAACCGTTGTGGTGACGTTGAATGGCTTGAGTGAAGGATTGAATGGATTCTTGTACGATAATTTGACATCAAAGTCGGACTTACATATCCCAAACTGCGTTGAAACCTTATCTATTAATTCCTCAAATGTGCAAGATCCATCTACAGCAAGAGGCTTGCTTGTAACATCACCAATGTATTCTCATACATTAGTCTTCAATTCCCAAGCACCACCGTAATAGAATGTCGCAAATACAGTACTCATACCTAATATATAAATAACAATAACATGTTACACTACATACACACTAATTAACGTAACGACATATTCAATACACAAGACACATACATATCATACCCACATATATTAGTTTTTCATTATACAACGACTCAGTAACAATTAGGTTTACATTCAAACAAAACACACAAAACGACATAAAAATACATATTACCTGGTACATACGCAATCTATTGATTAATACCACACATATGTAGTCGAATCCCACCGTCTTGTGTATACACTCGTTATCTTCTGATGATACTGAGTAGATCAGAAGGACCAACAATGGCGTCCATAATTTCGGATGAAAAAAACGGAAGAACACAATCAATATGTTTTTGATTATGAGCGCCTTATGTATACGATCGAATCCTATCGAACGATTAAGGAGGAATGCATATGAGAAATCATAGATTCAAGGTAGAAGACGACAATAGCACAAACTCGGATGAAGCAGCAATGGCGTCCAGAAAGCTTCTGCAAACGATCGTCTAATGGATATTGAAATAATGAATGGTAATTATCAAAACGCCTATTCCCTTATTTAACGGCTGAAATAAATTTTAATGACTTAAATTAAGCTAATTAATACGGATAATTAGGAAAGAGGATTATTCAACAAATCTATAGAATCCTACATATTTATTTGATTAATCTTTTTTGTAAATTATAGAGGGGCCTAGTTTGTTAACAAGAAACAAAAAGGGCCTAGTTTGTACACACCATTACATAAGTTGCCTACTTACCCAACTCATCCAAAGGAAAATAACAATCCCGTTAATGAAATAATATACTTACTTCCATATGTTTAAGAAGCTCATTTGAATCGCTATACTTCTTTTCACCGAACGGAAGATTAAAGTTTTCACCATCGGATGCAACTTCGATCTCTTCGGAAAATGTCGACATATTTTATGAGGTTTTTTGAATTGAGATGTCGAATTGTGATTTGGATTACTTAAATTACATATTGAGGCAGCGGCTTGGGTAAGCGAGACGGGCGAGGTTCGTTCAAAAGATAAGGTCCGGGCGCAGTTGAAGATAAACAGTGGGGCACAATTTCAATGCACCTCCGGGGCACAATTTTAATGCGCCTTTGGGGCACAATCGCAATGCGCCTCAGAGGCACACTTGGATTGCGCCCAGGAGGTATAGACACAATGCGTTCATGCTGCCTCTCGTGTCTAGCCATATAAAATCACTCAATTTTGTTGTACAAATAGATCTTCTTTATAGGCAAAGGGACTACACTCCACCATATTTGTAGGGGACCCCGTTTCAAGTGTAAATGACTCTCCTTTTGTCGTGCAAATGGATGTTCATTTGATGAACTTGCTTACACTTGATCAAATATGTAGGATGTTGTGTTGTGGCGTATTCTTCAGGATTTTGGATCTTTGCGGATGATTGTTAATGGACTAACATGTCTATTATGACGCTTCTCACCGATGTTTATGTGCTAGTGTTAGAGATAAAAATTTTCCACATCAAAAGTTAGGGACATTCCGAACCTAGTATATAAGATCGGCAAACTCCTCTTCTTATTGACAATTGATTTTAGGATAAAACATCATCGGATTTATGATTTAGGATTGAGCGTAACACGTATGTGACTATGTGCTCGTATGCATACGACTTCTGCTCTACGCTCCGTCTAAATTATCTCTACTCTTATTTACAAGTTGATTTTGTGCTTCATATTTTCTCCTCCTCAATTGTTTCTGCTTCTTTGGTAGTAGGGGTGTAAATGGGGTGGGGATTACCCGATATTCACAGGTATTACGCGTCATGGGGATGGAGATTTTAAATGGGGACGGGGACGGGGATGGAGAAAACTTTGATTCCCTGCTTGTGGATGGGGACGGGGATGAAGATAGGGGTATCCGCCCCACTCCCCGATTCGAACCCGAACCCGAACCCGTTGGGGATCCTCGACGGGTAACCCGATGAGGATACTCGATGGGCAACCCGATGAGGATTCCCGACGGTTTACCCGATGGGGATCCCGATGGAGAATCTGTCGGGGATACATATATAAACAAATTGTATTTATATTACAATTTCTTTGTAGTTACATATATAATTCAAAAACTGTTGATTATTACTATAATTTCAAGCTATATAAACTTTTGTACTTTAAGATTACTCGTTCCTACTTACACAAAATATATTTTAACGTAAAATATCTATTTGATAATTATATGTGTAAATTATACTAATACTAACCTATATTAATTTGGTTTTCGATCAAATGAGGATAACACCTCGTGAAATTTTTGAATACGTCGTGAACGTCAAATCACGATGATTAAATGCACATCCCACTACATGCTGTGTTTTTTTTATGTGTCTTACTCTTTTAGATACGTGTTTTGATATGCAATCTAAATCCTAAACCGTAAAATAATATAACACTTTATCTTAATATCGTAAATCTAAATGCTAGTAAGATATAATTAATTTAATTTACACAAGTTTGTACTACGGGTTTCGATCCTACTTGAACGAAAGAAACATAATATATAGATCGTATAACTTTACTTTGCCAAGTTTGTATTTTTTTTTAAAAAAAATAAAAATTTCTTCTTTCTTTTTTTTAGCTCGTGTTTTTTTTTGTTATTTATATAGATAAACAAAGTAACAATTTTGTATTTTATGGTCTAATTTCACATTTGTTATACGAGTCAGTGTTTTTTGAGTAGAAGGGGTAAGTAGACTTTTATTGTATAAATGTAGATTAAGTAGGCTTTTATGTTTGAATTTGTATTAACTATACCCTTGTAATTTGTATTAACTATAATTTAATTTAGTTTTATTTTTAGGGAGAAAATTGGAGGGACCTAGATTGTATCATTCTACAAAAAAAAAAAAAAACTTCCCTACGCCAATTTTCTCGTGTTTTTTTGTCAAACTCATAAAAGTTAACGGGGATGAGGATTTTTACGGGGAAAACCCATAAAGTTTTAAAATAGAGAAATTAAATGGGTACGAGGATTCTCGATGGGGACGAATATCCGACGGGTACGGGGATGAGGACAATTCTCAATACCGAATGGGGATGGGGACGGATAAATTATATTAAACGGGATGGAGATGAATAGGGTATTCCCCAAATCCGACTCATTGACGCCCCTATTTGGTAGTTTAATGGATTTGGCATTTGATCTCCTCTATCGAGATTCTGCAAAACAGTGTTTTATACTGTGTCACCAACTGATCAATCTAGACCTTATGTGCTGAGTTATTTCTGTTTTTCGAGGTGAATCACAAAAATTAATAGCACATCGAGATTATCATGAAAGATATGGAAAAGTTTGGTACATCAAGCGCAATTTGCAACCTCTATCCGCTGCGCTAGATTTGCTGTTTTATCTTTGAGACATTTGGTCGAACACCCGGCGCACACCCTTCGTTGTATCCTCCCAACATATTAGCCAACGTGTCGAAAGCCAGAACCCTCTAAGTTACACCTGTCATCCTCACAAACTCGCCGCCTCTTTCAAACCCTCTCTCGTTCTATTGCTCATGCGTGACACTGCTGTTGATCACATACTGCAAACTTTAACCGAAGGCAAAATACTTGAAGCAGAGTCAACATCCAAATTGAGAAATTATACACCAATGTCCCGTTGTAAATTCTCCCTGCGCTTTCTGCGACTCAACATCATAACTGGCAACAAGAATTCAACCAGAATCCTCGCAAAATCCTTCTCTTCGCAACCAGGAACCCACCTCGAAAATGCAGGCCCCATGGCTTCCCAGCTGAAATCAAGGTCCGTAATCCGATTCCGAGGCCCAGAAACCGTCAAATTTCTACAGGGTTTGTTGACGAACGACTTAAGTAGGTTCAACGATGAGCCTGTCGGTGAAAAGAAGAACGAGAAGCCCACTTCAAGTTTACCCACTTCGAATATGCCTATGGCATCTTACCCGCCGGTTTATGCAGCTATGTTGAATCCTCAAGGGCGGTTTCTGTACGATTTCTTCATTTATAGACCGGCTTCGTCTGATCAGAAGTTTGATGAATCAGGATCGGGTCCGGGTCCTGAACCGGATGAGTTGGAGCTGTATGCTGATGTTGATGGGTCTGTTGCGGATGAGTTGTTGGACTCTCTAAACAAGTAACTTTCTTTGCCTTGCTTTGGCTCTTTCCTATTTTTGTTTGTCTAGTCTTCTTTTTCTTCCTTGCATATCTGAATGTTTCTGAAGATATTTCTTTGTTTAAATTGATTATTTCTTGAGTTTAGAGTGCTGTGGAATGAACTTGTGGTTTACAGTGCTGTCAACTGTATTGGAATACCCTGTTCAAACTTATTGCTTGTTTCTGTTTGGTCTTGTTTTTTGGGCTCAACATGTACTCAAACCTTCATCTAAATTCATCCATTGTTATTTATGTAGCACAAAACCTCTAATGGGGCATCAATTCGATTCCTAGTCTTTCAGGAAACACAGACGCATGGAAAACGAAACATTAAGCCTCTGTAAAACTATGACAACTATGATGTTGCTGTTTTTGCATAAACATTGTGTCCGGTTATTCATCAGTTGCTGTGCAAAATAGATTTTAAGTTGATTTTGGCTTGAGGGTTGTTGCAGTTTAGTCCATGTGATCCAAGATAATTTTTTTGGTGCATATCATGGTGCTTGTGTGTGTATAGCTTCTTGATTATGCTCTTGGGCTAGTTTGAGAGAGACGTCTTATATTTTTTAGTTATTAGTTAAGGTAGTGAAGATTACAAGTTTTTATTCATAAAATTATACTGCACAAATTGGAAAATTGAACTTGATCTATATGCTGATCCTTTGCTGTCCCAATAGCATGAGTGGAAGAAGTTTTATCTTTGACCTTTCTATTGCTCCTAAGCGGCTAGTTCTTTGCATTTGGTTATAGTTGTACATTAGTTTATTGAAGGCTATGAGTGAACTATTTTTTTCCTTATTGATGTAGATACCGGTTAAGATCTAAGGTTGACATTGAGAATGTGGGCGAAGAATATTGTTGTTGGCAGCGGTACGGTGGAAAGCTTTCTGATAAATCAACCTCTGCTGAAGAACCAGAAGCTGCTAGTGTTGGCTGGGGTGGCAATGTTGATTGTACTGCGATTTCGTCCACACATGGAAATAGTATGGGATGGCAATGGTACAATGATCCCAGATTAGATTGCCTCGGGTTCAGGGGAATATTTCCGTCCAACACGGCACGTAAGTCTTTTCTAGAACCTTCACTTTGTATATAACATACTATATCTTGAGTTCTTCACTGTAAATGAAATGTTCCTCTTTGCCATTGCAGCGCCCTTGGTTGAAGCTGACAAGGAAGCTGCTGAGGAAAATTATCTGCTCTGGAGACTGGAGAAAGGAGTTGCAGAAGGCTCATCTGAAATTCCAAAGGGTATGATTTGTTACCCGAAAATTTCCGTCTTTCTTTTTAGCCGGGTTCTCATTGCTTGCAATTCTATTGAAGAAGCTGATGCTAATTAAACTCATACACTTGTGTTGTGCGTATTAGGCGAGGCAATGCCACTCGAGTACAACCTTGCTGGTCTAAATGCTATTAGTTTTGACAAAGGATGCTACATCGGGCAAGAACTAGTGGCTCGTACGCACCATCGGGGAGTCATCCGCAAGCGTCTACTTCCCTTGAAGTTTGTCAGTGAAAACGGAAAAGGTTAGCTGTAGGCCATAAGATTGTTTCTGTCTTTCTGGTGTTTTCTCATTCCAGGAATGCTTCATTTGAACTGTTTGTCCTTCAGAAATGGAGCAGAAAGTCGCGGCTGGATCGTCGGTGACCAACCCTGCATCTGGGAAGAAAGCCGGGTCAGTAACAACGGCACTCGGGTCTCGTGGGCTGGGTTTACTGCGTTTGGACGAGGCCTTTAAAGGGTCTGGTTCACTTGCCATTGAAGGCAGCGAGGATGTTAAGGTTAAAGTAATCAAACCCGATTGGTGGCCTGCTGACTGGGTGCGGGATCATCAAGAAGAAACTGCAGTTGCTTAATATCTTCTCTTGAACTTGGCCATTTAGTTGGTGTGTTTGTATCAAGATATAGCCATATCAAGCTCTCAGCCCACTTATGTAGGGATTACTAGGCTACGTTTGTTTGTTGTATAAAGCTATATATAACAGCTTCTTCTATTCAGAACAAAGCTATATATAACAGCTGCTTCTATTCAGTAAACATATCAGTTTCATTCAGATCATTTACATGGTATCAAGAGCATCGATCCAATCTTATCTTGTTATCTTTTCTCTAAGCATAACAAGGGCAGCCCCAAACACATCAACCATAACTTTTTTCTTTTCTATAAGCATAACAATGGCAGCCCCAAACACATCAACAACAATACCAAATGATCTTTGAGCCAATACCAAATGATCTTGAACCAAGTCCATTCATGGTTGTGAATTTTCCCGATGCAAACAAGCTTTTACGGGAGACAACGCGACAAAATATGGGTGTTTTTACGTCTAGTGATGATACACTTATGTGATTCAATTATAAATTTTGAATCTAAAGATTTGATACTATGGTACGATAATAAGAATTTCATATATGGTATAAGCATGTATAAGACAATTCAACTGTAAATATTGAATCTAAAGATTTGAAAAATATGGTATGATAATAATTTCATATATGGTCTAAGCAAGTATAAGACAATGAAATTATAAAATTCATAAAATTATTACCTCATTTGAATTTTAGGTAAATAAGGTTAAAAATTTTGTATTTTACAATTTAGTGAAAGTAAGTATATATTTATCAATGATATACTATTAGTTTGCAACCAAGAGATTTCTCATCATGAGTTTTGAGATAAAAGATCCTGGGGACGTTTCTTTTATTTAAGCAAAAGATACTAAGAGATAATTCCCAAAGTCATTAAGTTGTCACAAAAAAGCTAAAGGCTATCAATTTTAATCTTAACGTATACCCTACGGAATTCTTTTAGGCTTTCAAGATATAAGAGATACCCTATACAACTGTCATAGAAAGTCTAGTGTTTTTTGGGTGTGTGCACTTCCGGATATAGTATACAATACTAAGTTGTATAGCAGATTATTAAGTGCATGAAGTCATGCGGCCTTGTAAGGAATGAAAGATTTCATTTTAGAATATAGAAATTGAGAGTTTGAAGATCATTGGATAATTTTATCTTGATTTCTTAGAAGTCGAATAAAAGACGATCAACTTAAGACTATAGGTTGGTTGGAAGAGCTTTGTTTAGGAAAAGTGTTGAGCAACACTTGTAGCTACTTCCACTATGGTTGCATATGTTTGTCATTAACTACATGCTTTTAATATCTTTAAGAGCCAAATAAAGTTATTTTGTGATAACATATATGCAGGTTGAATACAACACTTATTTAAGCTCCTTGATGGAGAAACATATTGGCATTATGTTTATGTCAGTGAATGAAAAAAATCCAAGAAATGTCAAGTTCTATAGAACATATAACTTACATAATTTTGTAATCCCTTGATCTAGTGGGAGTTTGAAAATGATGTTATATACCTTCCATTTTATGCATAATAAAGTTTTATGAGTTAATTCACAAATTATATTTTTGGACTTAAGTTTGATTTTTTGGATTGGTCTCCTAAATAAAGTAAGACCAGTTGAAAATAGGCATGTTATGAAATCACATTGCATGTAATTTTCATGTCACTCATCCATACTTGATCTATGTCATTGAATATACTGACATGATGAACACGGAAGGTTTAGTTACGATGATGAAACCAATTTCTCGTAAAACCGTTTCAAAATTAATTTCTAAATCTTACGAACAAAAGAAACAAAAATTCTGACGATTTTACATTCATTTTTGCATCAAGTTTTGTAGTGATATTTGGAGTACATTATCACAAAGACATTTTTACATATACATTACTTTACATTTTATGGATAACGATATGTTTTTGCATAAATTTATTATTACATTTCGTCATTTTAACGAAAGACATAATGCCACAAACATTGCAAACTTGATAAAAACTGTTTTACAAGAATATAATTTACAAGGTCGAGTTTTTTGATATTCTTTTGATAATGCATCAGCTAACACCTCCGCCGTAAACGAATTGGTAGAGGATGCGGGACTATATTTACGAACTCCTTTTACTCACCAAAGATGTGCATGTCATATTTTAAACTTATGTGTTCAAGATGAAATTAAAATTTTACGTTCTATGTTAACCCCTATCACCAATGTAATTGAACATATTTGACACTAAACCGATTCGGAAAAAAAAATGGAGAACAATGTGTTTACAAAATTATGTTCATCCAATTGCATTTTCAAAAGACATTGGAACTCGTTGACACTCTACTTGCAAACTACTTGGTCAAGCTCTTCGTTACAAAGAGCTTTTACAATCATTTTCCGCACAAAAATATTATGTGGTCTATGTTAGATGACGAAACTATTTGGCAAACATGTTTTGAAGTTTATAATGTTTCAAAGGTTTTTAGTGGTTCAACTAATATGATGACTTATGTTTACACTCCACTTCTTGTAGCTTTTTTGAAATAGCCGTAAACGTTGTCGAGACTTACAAACCGGTTTTATTTATCCAAACCTTATAAATGCTATAAATGAAATGAAATTAAAATGGATAAAATATTACGCCGATATTCCCTTGATTTATCTTTTTTCTCCGTTTTTTGATCCTATACTTAAAATCGACGGTGTTACCAAATTGTTGGGTGTTTATTATGAATGTTTGGGTTTACGTTCTTCTAGAAACATTTCTACCATTATTCATGAAGTTCGTATTGAAATTGAAAATTTATTTTCTTCCTTTGAAACAAGTGTTAGTTTTTTCGCCAAGCTGACTTCTTCTTCTTCTTCTTCTTCTTCTTCTTCTTCTTCTTTCAAAAGCTAAACAAATTTTAGCTAAAAAAAAACAAAAACACAACGGCATTCATTCGCAAGTGCGGAATTTCAAGATTAACTAACAACGTGTTTTAATTTTGATAGTGAAACTTTTGAAATTTTGGATTGGTGGAAGAGGTTAGCCCTGAAGTATCCAACCTTGATCAAATTTGTGCAGCAACTCATGGTTGTGCCCGCATCAACGGTTGTCGTGGAGCAAGCATTTAGTCAATGAGGAAAAATGCTAAGTTACAAGAAAAGTCAATTAAAACCCGAGAAATTGGAGGAACAAGTATGCATTCAAGGTTGGATAAGGGCGGAGAAGTGGAAACAACGAAATCCTCCGGTTTATGACTCAAAATCGGATATCAACTCCGATGATCCGGACACAACTTCCGAGTCCGATGCATGAAGGTAAGCGGGGTAACTAAACTCGGAAGTCCGACAAAAGGTAAGCAAAGGTAAGAGAACTATGTGGGCTTTGATTCCTCTTAACCCCGGGATGATACGTAGGAAACCGGGAAACCGGTTCAAGCCCTTTCTTTTTTCTGTTTTTTAATTAAATTACTAATATTATCATCGAGATTTTGAGTTTAAAAAAACTGACAGCAATCTTGGGTTTTTTATTTATAATAAATTGGCTGCTAAACCGCCAAACCGGCGGTTTGGCGGTTTCATTTCTGCCGGTTTAGGTTTAGCTTTGGCTTTGGGTCAAACCTAAACCGGCGGTTTAGGTTTGTGACCCAAGTCTAGTTTGATGGTTCAGGTAATTTAATTATTTCAACAATGCTCGCCATATGTTTGATGAAATGCCCGTGAAAATGAGGAGCTTTGTAACTCTGGAATTTATTGCTTTAGTACCGGGGGATTGTACGAATTGGTTTTGGATGTGTTTGGTTGACGGTATTGTGAAATTTTGGATGGATTTGGGTGTTTGTTAGCGTCACGGGCGTTGCATTTTGATTATGGCTTGTGAATTTGAGGTTCCGCGATATACGAAATGTGAAATGCAATCAATAAGATTCAGGGAGGATAGACGTGCAAACAACACGAGGAACTTCACTAACGTCTCACCTCTCGCCGAAAGAGAACCTCTTGTCTCTTGCCTCCTACGAAGAAACACAAAGAGTGAACAATATTCGATGTTTCTTATTTCTTTTTTTTCTAATTTTCTAATTTTCTTATATTTGTTTTCGTTATAAAATGACAGAAAGTTAATAATAAACACTTTTAGATAAGAATGGACGTAGAAAGAAAAGGAAAAGACAAAAGCCTTATGACGCAAACCAAAAATATAAAAATTGGTGAGCACTAATCGAAAAGACAAAGTCACGAGTACACCAAACAAATTTTTTCCAAAATTAATATAAATGTTAAGTCGAAAGTCAGGGACATAATGGAGCCTGCATATGCCATGCAAATAATTAAAAGAAGTCCTAAATCATCGACTTATAATTAATTTGGTTATTATATAGAATTTTCAATAATAATAATAATGACTTTAAAACAAGGATATAAAAGTCCCCTAATATGTAGCATAATTTTTACCATAATTATAAAATACGATATAATTTTTTTTTTCAAAATCTCATTAAAAAATTGAATTTAAAATTTTTATTAAATTTAATGTTTGAGGGTTCAAAATATATTATTTAAGTTTGAATTTTTCCTCTTGGTGACATCATGGTTTGGACTTTTTCTCTTAGTATTCACTAAGTTTTAAAATTTCTCTTGGTACTCTTATGGTTCTATCTGTTTTCACTTTATACCCATTCTTAATATATTACATTAAAACACATTATAAAATAATAAAAAATCATAAAAACCAAATTTTAAAAAAAAATATGACCTCATTAAAGTTAAATAAATAAATTTATAATAGAAATAGTTTATATATTTTTTTCATTTTTTTAAATAAAGATATTTATTTATTTTTGAATTGAAATATTTTTTACTTTTTACTTTTTATTTTACATATATATATAATTAAATTAAAAACAATTTTTTGAAATTATATTAAGATTCTAGAGAATTAAAAAAATAATAAATTTTATTTA
>BSUD01000006.1:26826686-26845369 GCA_033239045.1 Fagopyrum esculentum | reverse complement strand
TATTATAATTCATGAACTATCCCATAATAAGTTTTGAACTATTACTTTCACTCATTTATAAATTTTGCACTATGAACTATTCTATTATAATTCATGAACTATCTTTTTAGAAGTTATGAACTATTCCTTAATAAGTTTTGAACTATTACTTCCATTCCTTTATAAATTTTACACTATTAACTATTCTATTATAATTCATGAACTATCCTTTTATAAGTTATGAACTATTCCATAATAAGTTTTGAACTATTACTTTTACTCGTTTAAAAAAAAAAAAATTTCCGGGGACACGTGTCGGCCGTACGGACGGCCGCACGGCCGTACCGGAATAATGGGCCTTACTTGAACACTACCCGATGTTTATGAATGTGTTTTCACTTGTTATAATTCAGAGTGAAAAAGAAAAATTAAATTGGAATGATATGTTGATGTTGAGATTTATCTTAATTTATTTGAATTTTCAGTACATTTGTAATTTAATGTAAATTTATGTTGCAATTTTTATTTTTAGTGTATTGTTCATTATGCTTAAAAATAGGTTATTGAATAAAACTTATAAAGATAAATAGTATATGCTAGTAACAAAATGCAAAAAAATAGGATTTGTTTTATTTTTATAAGTTAATTTCCTACTAAATAGAGGACTTTAAAAATAAAGTATAAGGTATATATACAATTATATAAGTCTAATAGAGCTACATCTTAAAACCAATTCACTAGTAGTTTCATGTTTCCAACCTTAATCAATTTTTTTTTTTTACGTTAGACATGAGAAATTTCTTTTTGTAATACTACTTGAAAAAAAATAACGTTCAAATATCCATGTGTGCATCCGCACTAAATAGTTATAAATCTATATATAAAGGCAAAAACACTTATAAAAATGTGTCATTTATTTACATCGGATAACACGTGTTATTTTATCATATTTATCTTTTACTATTTTTTAGTTATATATTTTTATCAACTAAAATTTATTTATTTTTACAATATAAACTAAAATAAAATAAAATATTACTAATCTAAAAAGACAACGTTTACCTAATTGATATTTTTAACTTTTAAATACATTTTAATTTTGATAAATAAATTATTTCTCATATATGTAATCATTTTCTAATATACTTGATTGGACATATTTTTTGTCAAACTTAATTATAAATTACTAAAAATTATAATATATAACATTTAATAAATCCAAAAAAATAATTTTAATTATAATTGTTAGAAATATATTTATAAAAATGTATTCACGTTAATTTTTTTAAAAAAATACTCGTGTGGTATACAAAGGATAAATAAAATTTGAACGTTTTCTTAATTATCCCCGCAATGATGTAAGGGGGTCGCAACAAGTACATGTTTGTTTAGACAATACAATATATGAACCAAATCTTACATACAGCTTTATCGCAAAAAATGAACATCGATTGACATGGAAGTTTAAATTCCTTATTCTTGAATACTAAAACTGCATTTTGGTCCTTCATCTCGATCCTTGTGTAGCCTCTCTCGCGTATACTTGGATCTTTTATAATTTCCTCCCTGCAAAATTTATGTACAAAGTATTATTACTTACATCTAATGTTATACAATAGTGTGTGCATGTGCGTATAATTCAACATTACATAATTACATTAACTAAATTAGAAGTTAGAAATAGTAGAAGTATATGTATTAGCTGATAATAAGCAAAATGGATTAATAATTTAGTACCGTGAGAGAGGGATCGAGTGAGCAGTGGATTGTTTAGTAATGGTATGGGGGAGGAGGTGATTTATAAACGTAGCTTGGGTGTGGAGACTTGTGAACCGGTGTTGGTGGTGGGTATTGGTGAATTGGAGGGGGTGGGGACTTGTAAACCGGTGTTGGTGGTGGGTATTCGTGAACCGGTGGGGGTGGGGACTTGTAAACCGGGGTTGGTGGTGGGTATTCATGAACCGGTGGTGGAGGAGAATGGTAAACGGGGGTGGGTGGTGGGTAGACGTGAACTGGTGGTGGTGGTGACTTGTAAACCGGAGTGGGTGGTGGAGGAGACTTGTAAACCGGTGTGGGAGGTGGGTACACGTGGACCGGTGGTGGAGGGGACTTGTAAACAGGCGTGGGTGGTGGGTATACGTGAACCGGTGGTGGAGGGGACTTGTAAACAGGCGTGGGTGGTGGGTACTCGTGAACCGGTGGTGGAGGGGACTTGTAAACCGGTGTGGGTGGTGGGTATACATGAACCGGTGGTGGAGGAGACTTGTAAACTGGTGTGGGTGGTGGGTATACGTGAACCGGTGGTGGAGGAGACTTGTAAACCGGGGTGGGAGGTGGATATTTGTGAACCGGGGTAGGGGGTGGGTACTCATGATGAACCGGTGGAGGTGGAGACTTGTAAACCGGGGTGGGTGGTGGATATTTGTGAACCGGGGTATGGGGTGGGTAATAGGTAGGAGGCTTGGCATAGTGGTGCTTTGGCGGGGAGGAGTAACGGTAATGCGGGGGTGGAGGGGAAGAGTACTTATAGTCAGCGGTGGCCACCGAAGCGAAGCTAATCGACACTAAAGCAACTACAAGAGTTGCCATGAGAAAGGCTCTCATATTTTCCGAACCGAGTAGTTGTGTGTTTTGTATGGGATGGTGAGAAGCTTAAGCTCAGTCCCTTTATATAGGTAAGAGCATGCAAATATTGACGTTTAATCAACGAACACTATCATTGTATGCATGCCAGCTACAATTGTTATGAACTCGTTCAATCACAACAAGTACGTAGATAGGGTTGGCGGGATATGACTTTCTCATATACGTACCAGCTTTCTAATTCACTTTTTTGTTTATTCACGATTCATCTCATTTTATCTTTACTCAACAACTATATTTGATTATCTTTAATAAGTGTCAAACTCCTCCATTTTAAGATTTTGTTTCAAACAAATAAACTCTATTTAGCCCCTATTATATTTAGTAAACAATTATGGAAATCAAAATAGAAATAAAACAAGTCTATTTGTGTTTTATAATTCCGTAAGCTATTTCTCATTTACATCTTATGATTTATAAGATAACTCATATTTAAAACAAAATCTATATACTAATATTAAAACAAAAGCTATAAACGTCACATTTTAATTTTTCGTTACATTTTAATTTTAGATTTTTTAATCAATTAAATTAACAAACTAACAATCTAACTTTTAAATATATTTCTATATAAGTTTTAACAATTTCTTTTATTATATTTTACTTCTTCTTATTATATTATTATCTAACACACTTTATACTTATATATCAAATATATTTATTTTATAACTAGATACATAATAATATATAATTACTAAAGCCCTAATCATTTTTATATATTTTCATATTATATTTATTAGTATTTTAAATAATATTTTAATATATTAAGTATTATTTTATATAAATTATATTTTTTTAATTATAATTTACTTAAATCACATCAGTATATAAAACGGTTATTACAATAGTTTAGTTACGAATCAGGTAAAAATATAGAATATAGAACGAAAGTACGATTTGTCTACGTTGGTACATAATTGCGAAAATTCTCATTTGTCCTCCCCACTGTCATTTTTTATACAATTAAGCAAATTGGTATTAGAAAAAGCATAATTTTCCAATTGGAAGGGCGGGTAGTTAAATATTTGACTTTTCTTATCATCATTAAGCTAAGTGGCAGTAAGTAATCATGTGAATCATCAAGAACAACTGGTTTACATATTATAAAAAAAAAACTTCACCTATAAAACAATAACTCGCTACTATTTATATAAATAAAATTCAAACAAAACCAAATTAGCTTTGATTATTGCTGTGAAAATGCTTTAATTATCAAAAGAAAAATAAATTGAGGATATGATACTTTAATTGAATTTTGTCGCATTAATCGATCGACTGATTTTGAAAGAAAGACTTTTTGTTTGTTTTTTTAAAAAAAAAGAAGAAGAAGAAGAAGAAGAAGACTTTTTTGTTAATATGCAGAAACATATTATAATATTGAAGGTATGTTGAAATGCCGAACTGAAGAAGAAAATGTGTCCCAATGCATTCAAATAATTGAACAAAAATTAAGGATTTTTTTGGATGGGAACAATGCGACGTCGTAAGCGGTTTCGCTGTCACTTTGACTGTTATCGTATCTTTTTTCTCATTCCTAATCCCATTTGAATATGAGAGTGACGCCCACTCACCTTTTTTGTCTTTTTACTTCTTTAAACTTTATGTTTGATCGAATTAAAATTAATCACCGTCGGGGGAAACAAATCCGCGTTAATCATTACATTTTTTATATGGAAATTATTATTTTCTTATCAGCATTTTGATTTTATTATGTTACATTTGTCCAAATGATTTGAAAATTTACGATGATTTGTTTATTGAGTTGTTATATGAGTCAGCGTGGCATATATTCAAATTCGATGACTGGTTTATAAATAACGTATTCAACTCGTTTAAAAATTTAATGATTGGTTTATAAATGATGTATTGAACTAGTTTAAAAATGAAAGAGATAAATAAATAAAAAAATAAAAAAATAAAGTGAAGTAAGCTTTTTTATGGGCATTTGTTTTGTTACTCTCTAATTTTTAACACTCTAATCTTTTTACCACTATATTACTCTATTAGGATATATTTACTAAATGAGATTATACTATAATCCTATTTACCGGCATCAAATAAAGAATGATCCTTACAATACACTTCTCTAAGGTTTTCCCCGTCATGCCTAACACTATTCTAATCGTAAAATTGACTATTATCTTCATATCTCCGATCACCCAGACCTCTCTATATGCTCATTGATTTTGAACGGTGATAAATACCAAGGATGGAATGTCACAATGTTGAATGCGTTCTTTGCAAAATGCAGAGAAGGGTTTCTCGATCACTCAATTGTGAAGCATGTAGACAATTGATAGTCGTAAACTACCCCCACAAGTATGACGGAACCAGTCGTAGTATTGAGTTTCGAATCACGAGGACTATGCATGTATTAATTAATTGAAACTTTAGTATTATTCGGCTAAGCCTATGAAAAGAAAGGGTTTACAAAGATTCTTGTTTGTGTTTTAATATCGAGTAACCAATTGCAACAGATTTCAAATTGGAATAAGATGTATGATGGATAATCTAAGGAATATGTAACACCACAATAATATATCAATCAGTGACTAAGTTTATAAAATCATGAGTTCAATCAACATCAAATGAAGGTAATTGTCTAATATCACCTCTACCACCTCTCGATACGTAGAAAATGTGCCTACCAAACACCTATAGATGTTTTCGTAGTTATTATATATATAGGTCAATGTTCCAGAATACATAAGACGGAGACGGGACGGAGAGCTGCCGTCTAGCGTCTAGACGGCCGGACGACCATCTAGACGGACAAGACGTTTTTTGATTATTTTCATGTAAATTACCCATAATTCCTTCTAAATTTGTGTAAAATATTCATATAATTAATGCAAATAAATATTCATTTTCATAATCTTCACCATCTTAAACAATATATAATACAGAGAGAAGACAAAACATCTGATCAAAAAGTTGTAATCTACGCTTAGTAAAAGACAACTAGACACGTTCAAAGAGAAAACATTCAACAAAAGTTGCTGAGTATTCAACAAAGAGGAGAATCAATAGAAGTTGATGAGTATTTTCAAAGACAAGACAGAGTAGAAGTTGCTGAGAACATTCAACAGTGGACATTCGACAAAGAAGAGAATCAAGAGATGCTGAGCAACAGTGAACGTTCTACAGTGAACATTCAACAGAAGTTGTTGAGTATTTACATATTCAGAAATCAGAACTACAAGAAGAGATCATAAAGTGGAGACACATTCAACACAAGTTTATAGAAGAGATCAAAGCAGGACAAATTCAACACTTTCAACATAGTTTCATGTTATAAAGTGCAAACCGAAGAGATTAGAGAATTGAGAGAACTCGTGACTCGGAGAGTGTCAGAAGAGAGATGTCTGTCGAGGAGAGTAGAAGAGAGTTGGATTTCTGCACAAACGGCGGTTGTCGGAGAGAAGTCGACGGCGGTTGTCGAAGAGAAAAGAGAAGTTGGGGGTTCGTAGTCCCCAGGGTCGTTCGTAGTAGCTGGAGATTAGGAGGAAATTCAAACTGAAGACGTAAAACCTAAAATCAAAACGCGTTTCACTGTCTTGCCCGTCCCGTCCCGTCCTACCCTCGTCTTGACCCGTCCCGTCCCGTCTTAAACCCGTCCCGACTCCAATTTCTCTTAAAAACGTCTAGGCAGTCCCGTTTTGGCCAAAAACAGGACGGCCACCCGTCGTCCAGCATCTAGACGGCCCTAGACGGCGTAGTTTGGAACACTGATATAGGTCAAACACTTTGAGCACCTAAAACATAAGAATTAAACTAAATTGTCCAAGTTCTCGCATATAAACTAGAATAACGTAAATCCTATAACATTACGACATCTTGAGATCTCAAGAGAAAGGTAGTCAACATTATCCAAATCTTCCTCAATTCTAGTTGGTCAAATAGAGCTAGCACACTCTCGTAGAAGACTAGTGTATTTCTATTCCTAAGTTAAATATCATTTATCAATGTATGCAAACAAAAGGATTGAACTCTTCATATGGTCAAGGTTAAGGTCACTAGGATAAAATAAATACTCGGCTGAATTGGAACTCATCAATTCATATACAAAATCATAAATCAATACATTATTGGGTTCAACCAATTCTTAGATATAAAAAAGGTAGTTAGACATGGTTTTAGAATGACATCGATAAACTTGTATAAGAACTGAAAACATAAATTCAGCAAAGGACGGAAGATCAAAACAAATATGCATTAATCTAAACAAAACTCAAATTCCAAGCTCAACAACTCAATGAAAATAACAAAATTTTCAAATTCAAGACAAGTTCAGCCAAAAATCTCACTGAAATCTCGACCCAAAATAGTCGATCAATATACGGCTCAACTAGAATTTTTCTCCAAGGGATCAAATCTCAAAATGACCTAAGAGACATTGATTTAATAGATGAACGTTCCATATTCATTCAAGTAAATAATCTGATAATGGTAAGTATTTATTAGGGAATATGCATCTAATTAATGAAGGATTTTGAATTAGGTAACTTCCAATATTTATTAGGAAATTAAAATTTGTTTCCATGAATAACTCGTAAGTCGTAATATTGTGTTGTGATCGTGGAAGTTTTATCAAAAAGTAACAACAACCTCACCCGCGAGTATTACATGATCGGATGTAGTATGTCCGATATCGAATCACGGGAACCGCGTCTGTTTGGATATATATGATTGGAGTTATTCTAAGTAAAGGGAGAAGAGAAAGAGAAAGGGAGAGAAAAATATGTTTTTGAAGCATTTTAAGAGAACAAGAAAGCAATGATGGTAGTTATCAAGAATAAGGAGAGAGATGATATAAAGAAACAAGAATCCCCAATATAATGAATTGAAGTATGATCATATATATGAAACTCATGAGCATTGATATTTGAACATTGCAAGCAACCATCTAAAACAGCCTTTGACATAGACAAACAAAGACCGTGCTTTCTAACTTCCGCATCTCTCATACTAGCGGTTCGGCAAGTATAGAAAACCCCATTGAAAACTTGGAAATTTGAAAAATACAAAGAACAACCTTCGTTTGCCTCTTTCGTTAGAAAAAGGTATAAAGACCGAGACATTTTACGAAGTTAGAAATCCGTGAGGCAATGACAAAACGTTACTCTCAACACCAAGTTTTTTTCAATAAATCCAATAAAACTCCCATCGCTTGTAGCTCTTCTGTTGTTTTATTTGAACCAATTATAAGCATCATTTCTTTTGAAGAAAATTAAAAGGTAAGAATGACATACTTTGAAAAGAATAAATATCGCAATCTGAATTCACAAACATATATGCAATAATAAAAGATAAGACTTTCATATATATCAAAGTTGAAAATTATTTACGAAACAAAGGAAAGATAAATTTAACTTTATTGTGCCGCGGCACGGACTTGGAACTTTGGAAACCCTAATCGGCTTCTCAATAACGGGATACCTCTAATCTGGCCTAAAAAAGTCTATATGTAATGTTTACAACAAAACCTAGGGCGGACACAGCCCAACCCATAAACATAAGATAAGATAGGGCAAATATGATTTTGCGTCGTAGGAAAGAAATACGGTCTTTAGGGAAAAATATGGTCTATATGTAAATAATATACGGTATGTAGGCCGTATAATAACAACACATAAACAGTATATTTGTTTGTCTCAAGGGCTGAGTTATTTCCCAACTCAAACCGCGCGACTCTTAGCTATATTGTCGCATCTAACATGCTAAGATCAGCCTTACTCCTCGACGCTCCTTGACTACGAGCGCTTCGTCTAGATGGCTAGGCAAACTCGGATAGTTGTCAGCAAACCTTGTCTTTATATTACTTAAAGAGAGCTTTACAAATGAGAGCTTTGTGCAAGAGAGCTTTTGGAGTGGATTTTTGGTGGATGATGAAAAAGAAGGGTGACCTCCCTTATTTATAGCTTTAGCCACCTCCTCTCCGGAAAGGTTCCAGATCCTAATTCTCGTAGGCCATTCCGGATCCTTCCTACCTTGATCTTATCTAAACGACTCTAATACTTTCCTAAGACTCTAGCTAAATCTTCAAGGTTCCTTCGAGTTCTAGATGTCTCCGTCGTCTTTCGAGGAGATTCACCTCCATCCGGATCATCCTGACAACATCTACACAAGTCTAGAGACTTTTGCCGGTTTAAAGACTTGTCTCGCTCCTTCCAGTGCCTTTTGGGCTCGTCTCGATCCTCCCGGGACCTTCCGTATAATTCCTCCATCTTTGGGATTTCTTATGAGCAATTCGGGTCCTCCTTGATCGCCCTAGATCTTTCCGGAATACTCCTTGTCTTCCCGACATGCCATCTTGACAAGGTTTTTGTCCAACCTCCCGCTTGGCCTTCTTCCCATGCCATTTCTGTCTGACCTTGTCAAATGGCGTCTTGATGGCGCTTCCTGGCATGTCGTCTTGTCTTGCCGGCCTTGGCATCGTCACGGAAAACCGGTTTGTGACATACTCCTCCACTTGTTTTCGCAACGTCCCCGTTGCGAGTATGTTCTTAAGGTCTTCCTCGACCTTGTAAACCTCTTTCCCCAAAGAGGTCTTATCTACCAAAGGCAAGCTTTATGTCTCCTCCATCAACGCTACAATTCTTCTTCCGAAGGCTCCCATTGCATCTCATCCCGCAACGTTCCATCTTCTTTTTCCGAAGGCTCCCGTTGTATCTCCTCCCGCGACGGGCCTTGACTTCCTTGGTGTCTCCAGGAGGCTTTCCATCCTCACATGCCCCATATGCTCTAGACTCTTTCTCTTTTGGTCTAGCAACATTGCATGTCCTCACGGCCCCGAGCCTTACTACCCGTTTACCCGGCTCCTCCTCGGGTGACGACTCTTTCCTCTTTGCTCTCTTTGGGTAGTACCGGTTTAAATGATCACCGTCACAACTGAGGCATTTGAATAACCTCACTCTAGGGGTACTCTTCACCATATCCCCAAGCCTTTGCGACTCCCTCTTGGGCTCTTCTTTCTTTGCCAAGACTATCGCGACAAGCTTGTTCTTCATCGGGAAATTCCTTACGAGGTGCTCCCTCCGCACAAGAGGCAACTTATGCAGCGTCTTTCCGTTGTCTCGCCCTTGTCTCTGTTGATCATGTCCCTTCGTCCCAACGGACCTCTGTCGTCTTATTGGAACTTTCTTCTTTCCAAGGAACTCTCGTCCGTATGAAGCTTGCTTTTCCGGTCCATAGGCCGTTCGTCATCGCTCCCCAATGACTCGTGATCTTGCTCCACTCCCCCACTTTTACCCTTTCTCCTTCAAGGATTACTTCATTCCACGCCCTTGAACTCGAACAAGGAGTAAGTTACCGTCATGGCTTCGGTGAGGGTTTGTACGTTTTGACGTTACAGCTCTTGCTTTACCCATGTAATGAGGCCGTCTAAGAATGTGAAGAAAGCCTCTTCTTCTCCTACGTTAGAGATCTGAATCATGATCTACAAGAACTCCTTAACATAATTACGCACGGTACCACGCTACATGAGCTGACGAAGCTTAGCCCGTGCCTTCACCAGTCCTACGCCTCCACCATAGCAAGGCAACATCGGTAAGGTACATCAATGTGGTACTTACCTTGCGTTCGTCTTCCGTGATTCCCACGACACAGAAGTATTTCTCCAAGCCCCACATGAAGTTTTCCACGTCCTTATCTGACTGTTCGCCCTTGAACTCCTTCGGCTTCGGTGCTTCCATCTTGTGCACGGGCTCCATCGCAAACATGATCACGCCCGACGGTTGTCTTGCATGTCTTAAGCTCCTTTTTTAGCGCCTCTATCTCCGCATGCATCGTCATCACCATGGCTTCTAAGCGGGTAGTCTTGCACGCCATAAAGAGCGTTTATCATCTCGCCAATCTTATGCTCTACCTTCTCTAAGCGGGCTTCCATATTTGTCGCCACGTCCCTTGACGGTTCCCTCGGGATCTTCTTGCCTTAGTTGTCCTCGTCATCAACTCCGGGCACTCCTCCACTAGCTATCGTGTCTTCCCTCGGACCTTAATGTGCTATATGTCCCTACCTACTTACCAACCTTCCTCGCAACCACTTGGCAATCCACGGAGAGCTCCTCCTCGATCCATGCCCCTGCATATATGCTTCCCTTGGTTGTAAGCGCTTGACACTCAAATAGAACGATTCGTTGAACCTGGCTCTGATACCACTTGCCACGAAACGAGTTATTCCCCAACTCAGACCACGCATCTCTTAGCTATATTATCGCCCCAAAAAGCTAGCTAAGATCAACCTTACTCCTCGAAGCTCCTTCACCATAGCGCTTCGTCTAGATGGCTAGGAAAACTCGGAGAGTTGTCGGCAAACCTTGCCAATATATTATTCAAAGAGAGCTTTACAAATGAGAGCTTTTTACAAGAGAGCTTTTGGAGTGGATTTTTTGTGGATGATGAAAATGAGGGGTGGCCTCCCTTAATTATAGCTTTGGCCACCTCCTCTCTGGGAAGGTTCTGGATCCTAATTATCCTAAGTCATTACATATCCTTCCTACCTTGATCTTATCTAAGCGACTCAAAACTTTCTCTAAGACTCTAGCCAAGTCTTCAAGATTCCTTCGAGTTCTAGATGTCTCCGTCGTCTTCCGAGGAGATCCGCCTCCATTCGGATCGTCCCGACAACAACTACACAAATAGACTTCTGCCGGTTTCTAGACTTGTCTCACTCCTTCCGGTTCCTTCTGGGTCTTGTCTCGATCCTCCCGGGGCCTTCCGTATGATTCCTCCATCTTCCGGATTCTTCTTGAGCATTCCGGGTCCTCCTTGATCGCCCTAGATCTTTCCGGAATACTCCTTGTCTTCCCGACATGCCATTTTGACAAGGTGTTTGTCCAGCCTCTCGCTTGGTCTTCTTCCTATGCCATTTCCATTTGACATTGTCAAATGGCGTCTTGATGGCATCTCCCATTGAGTCGTCTTATCTTGCCGGTGTTGGCATTGTAACGGAAAACCGGTTCGTGACATTTGTACATAGGCTGTATTGATAGTTTTCAGCAGTTTAATAAAAATGAATTTCCGTTGCTTTGGTTGGAACCATGAGACCATGAATACTTCTTTCGATGATCTATAACTTTGTAGTTGACACAATTGTCCAAATACAAAGGAAAGATGGTTGAAATTTGGAATCTCTAAGAGGTCGTCATAAAATGGTATCCAACGTCAATGATCTTCACAAATTCTTCAACTCTTCTTCCTCCAACATAAATCAATCTTGGAACTTTGATCCTCAGTCATTATAAGTGTCTTTCATGATGTCCTTGACCTCGGGGTAGATTGAAATTCAAACTCAAGCGTTATTTCATCGTTTTTGCTCATTTTTGGCCTCAAACGCTTAAGATGCAAAATAAACCAAAGTAGACACCACAATATGAAGTATGAAGGATTTATGCTCTATATAAACACAAACCAAATAAAATGAGAAGTGAAACGCATTATGATGACTAAAAAGACGTATGCTTTGGACTTATCATGTTGCAAGATCTTTCATTTACAGAGAAAACACACTTGACCAATGGCCGTGTTATCATCGTCTATGGGCAAAATGTTTATTCCGCCTATCGTGTGAGTATTTTTTTCATAAATATTGTGCATCATTTAACTTACAAAGTCACAACCTTTTCCCGTAGTGTCGATTTGTCGATGTGTAACACAATATCTATCATGTAGTTAAATGTCGGCCTTCCACAACTTGAATTTATGGAGATTTTGCTTGCCGTATTCCACGAGGCCGCAATTGGTTGTCGCGAGATACACCGATGGTGATTTGGTGTGACGGTACCCAAGGGCGGCGATGAGGAGGTGGAGGAAGGAGTGAATCGGGAAGAGGTATGGGGTGATGGAAATCTTTCTTGTACGGTAAAAATGTGGATTTGCAACTTGAATCTCTTGTTTTAGTCCCTTTATTATTTTCTCAACTCTATTTGTAATGTAAAATTATTAGTTGGAATTTGAATCTCTATGACTAAATTGTTTAATCTTGTTTATTGTGTGATGATTTCAATCGTGAACTCTTGCATCTCAAGCTGAGGCGTTGATGAAAAAGTAAAAGTTGGTAGGTGCTTGAGAGCACTTTTGAAGTTCTTTCTAATTGTTGATTTATAGTTTTGGTGCTGCTTTGTTACGATTGATATCTATATGGATTGGCAACATAACGATCAATAGTCTCTTAAAATTTCCATCATCAACCACCCCAAAATGATAACATTATAGACAAAAGTATCTGACTGAGGCATACTTTCAAACAGCTGGAGTGCATCCTCCAAATGGTCTGACTTTACGTAATCACGAAGTGTTCGCACGAGTGAAATATGGTTTTCTCTTCCCACAACATCAGAATTCAACCTCTTCCGTCTTTTCTTTAACTTGTTAGCTGAAAACGAAGCTCTAAGCTGGAAAGTTTGAGATGGGTTTTTAATGGCAGGAGGTAGTAAAGGACTGGTGAACTGACATTGCTTGGGGAGCTTAGAGATGAATAGGTGATGAGTATGAACAATAGTTGTGAGTTGTGGTTATGATTGTGAAATATTCAAATGAAAATGTAAATTCAATACCTCCACATGTATTCACAAACGTAAGTTTTGAAATCCGCCTCTTCAGTCTTCAAGGAGAAGAGAGTTGGATTTTAACTGAGCTATCAGAAAAGTGTTAATTACTGGAGACTAGACACTGAAGAGTGTTCTTTTCTTTTTCTTTTTGTGAACAGAGGAAATCCAACTCAGAAGATGGAGAGAGGAAGAAGAAGATCAAAAGTTTTTATTTTTGTTTAGCTTTTTATATTCTCATAAAATCTAACTTAAATGACAATATGACACTAAGATGACATGTCACCCTCTTTGTCGGAATTTTGGGTGGAGTAAATTTTTATGGCAACGTGTTACATGTGTAATGAAAATTGGGGTATTTTTATTCCCTTTAAAAGTTTGTGGTACAAAGTTAACACCCCCTATAAGTTTGGGGTATTTTAATTAATTTTACCAAAATAATATAATTGAGCATTGAATATTCTTAGACAATTAAAATATAGAAATTTCATAAAATCTTAACCTTATGAGCGATGATAGAATGGTTGATGTTTGTGTAGGACCATAAAAAAAGTAGGATGTTGTGATATTTTTGTGAAGAATTAATATAATTCATACGTTTTATAATGGCCTTGGGGACGAAGGAAACACATGTTTTGATGATGTAGTTTTTCAAAACCAACTATAAATAGTTGAATACAAAAAATGCATTTTATTGTTGAATAACTTATTATCCTTATTTGTTTATGAAAAAAAAAGTTAAGCAGTTTTATTGCAAAAGAGGTTATTCCAATTCTTTATTTCATTCCAAAGACCAAGTATCACAACATTCTACCCTTTTATGGAGCTACACAAACATCAACCTTTATATGATCGCATAAAAAAAATTTAAACAAATAAGGACGTGCAAAAGAGGTTTTAAATTTTTTAAAACCTTATTTTACATCATACCAAACACAAAGCATCACAAATGGATGATTCCAATTCTTTATTTCATTTCGACTCTTGTTTTCAAACTCATTCCTAAAATCATATCAAACGATCCTTAGTGCTATAAAACCCTATTTTACATGTAGATACGAATAATTTTTTATTTTTTAACAAAATAAATATGAAAACATTAAATAAGAGTTACGTTTTTGTTAGAAAAAATTCTTATTTTATATGTAGATAAATATTATGTTATCATAACTTTTAATCTCCGATAGATTTAACCAAATAAATATGATAACATTAAAAAATATAAGCATTTATCAAGCAAAATATGTATTATACATGTAGATAGTTTTTCAAAACCTATAATATGATTTTACTAAATAAATATAGTTATATTGAATGATATCATTTATTGTTCTAAAATCCTATTTTATATGTACGGATAATTAATTGGGCTCCCATGGAGTTAAAAATTAATTCACGGTGAGGTTGATTCAATCTACACCTAGATGAATTTTAAAGGCTAAGATGATCTCTTGTGTTACTTATTATAGAAAAAAAAAATTCAAAATTAAAATTTTGTGATTAATAACATGGATTTAATTTAGGTAGATGTGGTCACAAGCTTTGTCGTTTATTATCATAAATAAGTGTATGGAATCACCAATTGAACCACACTTGAAGCTAGAGTCATCAACCCACACTTAAACCCAAATTTATGAACTTGCTTTCTTTTAACCAATGTATGATCTCCCATGTTAACACAAACATTAAAAATAGTAGAACATCAACCTTTTCAAAAGTCAAAATTGCATTGTCATACAACCTAGAAAACCCGTTGGTTAACATACAAAGCCTCAATGAACAAGGCATGGTGAAATAACCGAGCTATTAGAGTGAGGCATATATTTTTTGCAATGTGTCCACATTAGGCATACAATTTGGGCAGGGAGTTGGAAATTTGATGGTAGGCACATGTAGCTCACAATGGTTGAAAGGAATTGGGGCCTTGATTTCGAGTTCTTAACCTGCGGCAACAAAGGATATCACTAGCTTCATCTATTACTCTTGGAAGGCCCGTAATAATCTCATCTACAACAATACTTTTACTCGTGCCATTGATTGTGCTGATGAAATCATCCGTGCTACCAAGCTTCACCTTACCCACCATTGGAGTGACAGGTCTGCTGACTCGATTGCCACGGCTAGGATGCTCGGTATTCATCTAGGATAGGTTCTCACCCCTCTTATGATTTCATGTATCTTGCTTCTGACCCTTCTGTAAATCCTTCATTCTATTACAAGTAATTTTTCAAAAAAAAAGGATATCGAGTAGATTGTTGTGATATTTTGTTTTCGAGTTTTTCAGAAATAATTATAAACCTTGATTGTAGTTGAGGGCATGGGATCTAATAAACTTTACCCTAAAGTTTATTAGATCATAACTATAAGTTAGATTTAAAAAGTGGTTGAATTCACATATGAAATAATATGATTTGGTAAGCACGATAGGAAAGAGAGAGAGATGCATGGATCATATAACGTACAAAATGAAAAGCAACAACACGTACTCTAATCAGAAAGCGTAAACGATGAAATAATTGGTACAACAACAACGTAGAATGCTTAACCCTAAGTAAATCTGGATCACTACGATTTCCTTTATTATGCAACTTAATTGCCTGCATCTCCTCCATCTCCCTTACACGTACGTCTGCAAACAGAATTAAAATAGCAATTAACATGCAAAATTATGGCTTAAGAAATAACCTGCAAACCAAAAGAGTAGTGTAAAACTAAAAGGTTCTTACAAGCCAGTCATCGATGAACTAGAAGTGGTGAGGCGGAGGGGGAGCCTTGTGAACCGGAAGAGGGTGCGGGTGGGGATGGGGGTGGGGGTGAGGGTGGGGCCCACGGGGGTGGTGATGGTGGTGGTGCTCGGGCTTGTCATCATTGTGGTGATGTTTCGGCTTGTCGTTACGGTGGTGATGAGGGGGTGGTGCGTGGTGCACCGAAGGGTGATCAGCTGTGGCTACAGAAGCCAAGCTGAGAGCCAAAACAAAGGCAAGTAGAGCGCAAGTGATGAGAGAAGGTGGTGCCATAGCTTACGTACCAACAAATGATTGCTTTTGGATTTTGAGTTGTGTCATCCAACGTAGCTCTCACTTCCTTTTATAGATGAAATATTCTTAAACGATATCGATATGTTTGTAAACCAATGGTTGCCAACAAAAATGAAGTGACAGAAGCTTTGTTTGGGGGAGGGGGGAACCCCACTTTTTAATGGAGGTTTTATCTTCATTTGGGGAGGGCTTTTCCTTGAGCTTTTATTTTTAAAATCTTTACTTTCACACGATTCAACATTTTTGTTTCAATCAAGTTTATAGCTTTATTTGGGGACGGGAATGCCTCGCGTAACACTACTGACAGGAATAAAAATGACATTTTTTTTCTATAAAAATAGAAGAAACAAATTGCCAATTAAAATAGACTACTCATTTATGTATCCAACTTAACTTACGTCTCATTAAATCCAATCAAGTTTAATTCATACGAGTTTCTTTCCCATCTTATTCAACTTTACTTTACGTATTCAACTCCACTCACATATCTAACTTTACGTATTCAACTTCACGTACTCAACTTCACTCATATATTCAACTTCATGTAACCAACTTCACATACTCAACTTCACTCGTATAACTAACTTCATTCAAGTTCGTACCCAACTTCACATACTCAACTTCACTCGTATAACTAACTTCATTCAAGTTCATGTACCCAACTTCACATACTCAACTTCACTCATATAACTAACTTCACGTACCCAATTTCCGTTACCCAATTCGATTACCCAAATATGGATCATTCTTGTAAATATAAACATGTAATTATCCAAATTTGTGACAGATTTGTAAGTTCCAAAAGTTCGGGTCATTAACGCAATTACAACGTTTGGGGTGAATTCCGTAATTTACAAAAAAATTCCTCCATCAATCTTAGCCTAGGGTTTCTAGAGTTCATTCCGGCAGCCAGCAGATCCATTCCCGGTGGCAGCAAGTGCTTTGTCTGCTCATATCCGATGGGAAGAAGAAGGCACCGTTTGTTTGTTGTCAGGTTCAAGACCGGAGGAGAAGCATAAATTGTGGGTACAGGTTTTGTCCGGAGAAGAAGACCTAGCTGCTGCTTGGTTTCATCTGGAGAAGAACCGAGGCAGGAACTGCTCAGGCTCGGCCTTAATCGAGTCGAATTGGAGAAGTCCAGCGACAGCAAGTGCTTCATCGCCAGCGAAATTAGGCCGTTTAACTCTGATATTTTAAAAATCAAAGTGAACTTTCCCTGCCGACTATCATTCAAAAGAATTGGTCCGAGTAGCTCTCTCTGAAAGAAGAAAAACCCTCGTGCGAAAAGTCTAGGTTTCGTACATCCGGCCACATGGAGGAGGTACATCCTCCGGAGGCGGTGACTACCATAAGAGAGAGAGAATTCGGCCGAAGAAGATAATGCTATGGATGATTTAAATCCTTCAAAATCTGAAGTTAAGCACTTGTTGCTGCTAGTGCTATTATTAGGTCATCTTTATTCTTACCCAAAAAAATAAAAAGTTTCAGTCTTCAAACTTAGGGTTTGGACCACTTTGTAATTTTTTTAAACAAAATTTTATCACTTAACTTTTTTAGTTTATCAACGGATCTTCATTTCATATCTTACCTCGTTTTTCTCCCCCGTCCATTTATTTCCTCGTATCATATTACAAATATATCTCTATTAACTTTTTAATATTACAATTATTTTAGCTATATTTTTTAACCAAACTTTCTATTATTATAATATTAAATAATTATTTTAATTATTTGTCGTTAACTTAAAATTATTCAATTAAACTTAAAATAATACTTACTTAAATTAATTAAAATAATCATAAAAAGCATTACATAAAGTTTTGAGAATTTGGATGATTATCAATGTTGAATGTAGAAATAAGAGAAGTGTTTTGGTGTTTGAAAATGACCCAACACCTTCACCATATATGGACAAGAATACGAGTTAGTTTTATTATTTATTACATTGTTATACCTTAAAACGAAATTTAGGTTAATTTTATTATTTATCTCTAAGAACAATACAATAAGCAATGAAGAAATAGATTATTGCAATTAAAAATGACCCAACATATTTCAAAAATAAGGAATAATTTTTCATTGTTTATAATTTTTAAACCTTAAAATGAAATTTATTAATTTATTTTGTATTTTGATATTTTTATACCTTCAAATTTTACCATAAACAATGTTTTCTTAAAAACTATTTTAAATATATTCAAATTGGGTGTCTATGAATAGATAAAAAAAATTATGAATTTTGGTATAATTTTTTTATTTTTAAAATAAATATTTAAGCTGGAAAATGGATTTTAAAGAAATAAAAAATCCATTATCCATTGTCAATAATAACGCGACACGTGTCGCTGCATGCCTTGCGCCAATTAGAGCGCGACACGTGGCGCAAGCTGTAATTGTTTTTAATACAAAAGCCGCTTAAAGTGGCCAATGAGGAGTGACACGCCCCCCCCCCCCCCCCCCCCCCCCCCCCCCCCCC
>BSUD01000006.1:26813244-26826642 GCA_033239045.1 Fagopyrum esculentum | reverse complement strand
CCCCCCCCCCCCCCCCCCCCCCCCAAGAATAGGTCTTGTGAAGACCTTCTTAATTGCATTCCTGAGCCCAGTTTTTAAATAAATTACAAGAACCACCCCCTGGATCCTTGATAATCATGCCCTTACACTAGAAGTTAGTGATGACAAGAATATGAAAGAAAGTATAGAAAATATGTCAAGGCACTGGTACCGTGCGCGTGGAGGGTGAAAACCAGGCACAAAAGCCGCCTCAGACAATTGTCTCTACTGAGGGATCTCCAAGCGTGGATTATGTTGGTTTAGAAAAGACTATCGTGAGATCCTGGAGTGATGTCTTAAGAGACGTTAAACCTTGTTCTAGCATTAAGGATAGGGTAACGAAAGAATCTCTAAGTGGAAAGATTAAGATCAGTTTTCCCTTTGGATCTGAAGGCGACCCTGTGTTCGAAATTGATAAGGATGTCACCAAAGAATTGGAGGATAGGTGGCAGAGTTCTATTATGTTCAAGGTTCTAGGTTATCCCATCGCATTTCCGGTTATGGAACGTAAGATAAGAGAGTTTTGGAAATGTGGAGATAACATACAGCTTATAGACCTGTACAATAACTACTTCCTATCTAGATTCACCAACGAAAACAAACTCATGATGATCCTCACCGATGGTCCTTGGGCGGTTTTTGGTAGATGTCTTATTATGAAAAGATGGACGCCGGATTTTGTTACCGCCAACCCCATAACTTCAAAGCCTATATGGGCTAGAGTCACAGGAGTCCCAATTCAATGGTATCACGAAGCTATTATTTGGACTATGGCTGAAGGATTAGGTCTTCCGTTACTCATATATCCTAAAACTCTCCACTTTAATAGAGGGAGATTTGCTAGAGTTTGCATTGAAATTGATCTTAGTCGAACTTTGGAGAAACCTATATTTATCAATGGTAGAAGGTGCCCTATCGAGTATGAAGGGCTAGATACCATTTGCTTTAAATGTGGTAGATATGGGCACCTTGCTTCCCACTGTGACAATGGAGAGTCTGCTACGCATCAAGAAGATTCGGTTGCAGAGAATGGGTCTACTTATCATGGAGGAGTTAAAACATATCAAAGCAAAGTAGTCTTGAGTCGTCGGAGCAACTGTCGACAAACCTTGTTCAGGTGGACGAGGATGCATGGTTGGATCATGGATGATGGTGGCGCGTTGCAGAAAGATCGAGAAAGGAAAGAATATTTTGGGGCACACGTATGGCAATAATGCAAACCCTAACAGAAATACTAATCAGCTTAATCAAGGCAAGAACCAGCATGCAAAAGGGAAGAGTCATGTGAACATTTCAAGAGGGAAGTCTGGTGGTAACAGTCACATTTTGGTGGGCCCAAATGTTGCAGCCACTAATTCAAGCCCAGTTGTTGCTTCTACTAGTAAAGCCCAAACGGTTTTGAGCAACCAAACCCAGTTAGATAGTCAGCCAAAGGAGAACACTAAAGGAAAAGAAATAGCCCAAGAAATTGCAACAGATGCTTCCAAGTTCACTGTTGAGACGGTCATCTTCAACGCAAAATCAAGTTCTTCGACTGTGACTACTGCCAGTGAAGGGAAGAAAAAGAACCGTAACAAAGTCAAGAATGATGCAAGGCGAACCACTTGGAGGGCCAAGAAGCGAGAAGAGACCACCCATAACTCAGGTACTCCCAAGTGCCAGCGACATGATGAGGATGTAAGTAGAGGCGTCATACCTCCCATATCATCGCCACTGGTAAACAACCCAGGTAAGGATGTTCTCAAGCTTACCATGGGTCATAGCACTCAAACTACCATGGCTGCTATGACAGCACGGGAGGGTGAGGACCATATTGTTGGAAACAATGATGAATTGTCTGCTGAGGTGAAGAGGAATGACAACAACACTGATGTTGAGATGCTAGAGAACTCATTTGGATCCAGGAATTGTGAGGATGGTCCGCTGGGTACGTAACATCTCTGACTTTCCTGATCCTTTATACTCATACGTTTTCATTATGAATTTTCTTGTTTGGAATGTTTTTGGAGCTTGTAAGAACGGGTTCCGAAGAGCAATCAAGTACTTGTTTCGCCACCATAACATTGATGTGTTAGCGATTTTTGAACCTAGAACTTTCGGTGCTAAGGCCCAAGAAATTTGCGATCGCCTTAATTACTCGGGATGTTTTCGAGTTGAAGTTATAGGCTTTGAAGGAGGTTTATGGCTTCTGTGGAAAAATGATAAAGTAAATACGAGCATTCATACCAGTAGTAAATATCTTGTTCATGCCAAGATCACTGCTGAAACTGATTGTTATAGTCTGATTGTCGTGTATGTTGCTCCGTCCTATGCCCGGAGACAAGAATTGTGGCCTGATCTTGATAAGGAATTAGCTTCTATATCGGGGCCTCTTATCATTGGAAGAGATTTTAATGTCATCATATTTTTGCATGAAAGACACAGAGTATCTGAAAAACTTCATGCAGATTCCATTGAGTTTAATGATCTCATTTTAAAACAAGGGTTGATAGATTTGGATTACTCAAGCCCGGACTTTACCTAGGATGATGGGAAGTCGGCCAAGAGAAACGTCTTTAAACGACTAGATAGAGTGTTCATGAATCTTGAAGGTCGTCTCAAATGGGTGGACGTCCAAGTCAGACACCTTGCCAGGTTTTCTTCTAATCACTCTCCTCTTTTTCTCTCGTTAGAATCTACTCTAAATTGCAGGAAAGATAGGAGACCTTTCGGATTTGCAGCGGCTTGGATGACTCACCGCGACTTTCAACCTATGGTTGAGGCGTGTTGGTTCAATAATCCTGAGGTAAGTCTAGCTATACCTATGCTCTTATTGTTTGGAATAGATTTTTGTTTGGTAACATCTTCCGCAGGAAACAAGAAGCTATTACCAACTCACAAAGATCCAAACTAGACGATGTCACGATGATTCTACTAGATTGCAAATGGCACAAAGACGCTTGCAGAATGAGGTGGAATGCTCTCTGGAACAAGAGGAGATTCTTTGGTTCTAGAAGTCTAGAGAACAATGGTTGGAACTTGGCGATCGCAGTGCCTCTTTCTTCCATACGTCTACTATCATCAGAAGAAGCTGAAATAGGGTTGTTGACCTTAAGCTGGATAATGATATATGGGTGGAGGATCATACCCTTCTTGAGCAACATGTAGTTAAGTACTTCAAGGATTGGTATAGTTCGGGGACCTTCAAACAACTGCATATACCTCCCTTAGACACTATGGAATTCCCGTAGATTGACAACACTAATTGGAGTAGCATCATGAACCCGGTTAGCATGGTAGAAGTCTGGAATGCTACTAAAAGCATGGGGGCTTTTAAAGCTCCTAGAGTTGATGGATTTCAACTTGTCTTTAATCAGAAATGTTGGGGAGTAGTAAGGCAATCCTTGAAAGATGAAGTCTCCCGTTTCTTCTATACTTAGAAGCTTTATCTAGGAAGTAATGATACCCTGATTTCTCTCATCGCCAATGTTGGTAAACCGGAGTATATCAGTCAATTTCAACCCATCGCCCTCTGCAATGTCAGCTATAAGATCATTTTCAAGGTCCTCGTCCAATGGATGCAGAGTATCATAGGCAAACTAGTGGGACCGGTTCAAGGCAGCTTCATACCGGGTCGCTTATCCAAGATAACATTGTTCTCATGCAGGAAGTGATTCATTCTATGAGAAAGAAGAAGACCGGAAAGATATGGATGCTTATTAAACTCGACCTTGAGAAAGCTTATGATAGGATCAGATGAGATTTTATTGATGATACAATCATAGGCGGGCTTCCCAGTTGAATGGGGCAAGATGATAAAGGAGTGTGTTAGAACTGCTAGAATGCAAGCCATCTGGAAAGGAGAAGTCAATTAGTAGTTTATTCCGGAAAGAGGCGTTAGACAAGGTGATCCGATTTCCTCTTATCTGTTTGTCCTCTGTGTTGAGAGGCTTAGTCACCTCATCCTAAGAATCAGTGGATAAAGGAGATTAGAAGTCCATTACACTCTCGAGAGGAGGCTCACCTTTGTCACACCTTTTCTTTGCTGAAGATATTACTCTTTTTGTGAAAACATCCCTCTCTCAAATTAGAGTTATTATGCATTGTATAGAGGTGTTTTGCAAAGCTTCAGGACAAAAGGTTAGTATTCAAAAATAAAAATAAAAATTTGTTTCTCCTAATGTGTTGATAGCATGAATTATAGTCCATATTTTGGGGTTTGTTTGGACGTTTTATCTTCAATAATCTGCATGTTTGTATGTATAATATGTGATTATATTACCATTTCATCTACCTTTGCGGGAATTGAGGTCTACACCTAGTTTTGTTGTAATCGTAGGTAAAATGGCACGTTTTGCATCAAAAAGGAGCAAAAGGAGCTATGGAGTCATTGGAGCTACATTCAAGAACATAAGGAACCCTCCAGGAAGCATAGCCATGGATTTAGGATTCACTTTGGACCAGATTTGAGAGATTTCACATTCAGTTGTGACTCACCTCGGTTGACCACAGATTCACCTCGACCGAGGTGATCCAGAGAAGTCGACTCGACCGAGGCGAACACCTGGGACGCGGCGAGAATATTTTATTCTTGGCTGAGATCTTTTATCTTTGGAAAGAGATCTTATATTTTTGGGCTTGGCTCTTGGAAGGAAGAAGATATGCTAGATCATATATTTTACCTATTTTTATGGGAAGAGATCTTTCTAAAATATCTTATCTTTGGAGAGTTATTTTCCTATAAAAAGGGTCGGATTTCCCACAAATCCGACATCCGCATACAGTTGAAGATCGTGCGAAAGACCGCAACGGCCATACTCCAGTTGGGAGATTTGAATAACCTTTTTGAAGGTTGAAGAAGGAAGATTGTAGCTTTTATAGCCTTTGAAGGGTTTTTGTAAGATCATCTTAGATTCCCTTCCTTGTTGTCTTGCTTTGTTGGATTTCTATCCAAGGAACGCTTTTGTTGTGATATTTGATTCAGTTATTGAAGTCTTTTCCTTAAATTCTTCTTGTTCAAATATTCACCTTCTTCCCATATACTTGATTAATACGTTCATGATGATGAGTGGCTAATCTCTTTGTGTGATTCTAGGGTGATTGGCTGAAGGTTGTGGGAAAAACAATGATAGAATGATCTTAATCACAGTAAGACCCTGAAAGTTCGAGTCTTTAACCTTAACCCTAAGCATCTCGCTCAGTCGATGAACATCTCGGCCGGGGTGGAATTCTTCTGACCGAGGTGACTTATCTGATCCGAAACTGAGAGTTAAGTGTTAGAGTTTGCCAAATCCTATTCTTATTACACCTTTCCTGGTTCAATGCAAGCCTAGGATGAGACTTACCCGGTAATTCCTTTGTTTGTGTACCTAAGATCATAAGTGTAGGTAATAAAGGTTTATCCTTTATTGGGGTTTGAGTGTGCTTTCATCCCATCTTTGTGAGTTAGCCTGAGACTTACCCGGTAAAGGTTGATTCTATTCCCTTAGATGGTGTGTTAGTTTGAGGTTATAGTTCTTTATCTTGATTCCTTGAGACTTACCCGGTAATAGGAGTTACGGTTTAGGATTAGTGAGTAGTGAGACTTACCCGGTGATCTATTCCACTTTAGTAACACCTTCCCCATGCAAAAACCTCAGCTTTGTCCGCTTATCTTTAGATCTTGAGTTGGAACCACAACTAGATGCTTGAATCCCTAGAATTGCATATTTCCTTATTTGACTTCTTTATCACCCTTGATTGTTTTAATTGCTCTTGTGGTTAGTAAACTGCTTAAGCATACCGTAATTGGACTTTGTTTCACTAAGTCCCTGTGATCGACCCCTGGAATTCCTTGCTTTTTACTACGATTGACCCGTACACTGCGGGTTCGCATCCTTGTTTTAAGCTTACGTCTAGGGTATAAATTTAAAGCTTGCACACACCGTTTGGAGCGAACAAGTTTTTGGCGCCGTTGCCGGGGACTTGGTCTAGACCGAGCCGGTTACGGTGTGCTCTTGGGGCACTTGCCCCCGTGTCTAATAACCACTCTACTTGAGTGACTTTTGCAGGTTCTTTTCTTAGGTTTATGCGAAGAACCCGCACTGGGAAGGAAATCGTTCCTTACGATCCCGGACCAGAAAAGACATACAAACGACGCTTAAGAGAAGCGAAGATGGCCCACCAAGACAATCGCGATCTTGAGGCCGAGTTGAAAGAGGCGCTAGAACAGCTACGCCTCAGCCAGGAAGAATTGAGGCAGGAAAGAGAAGAAACTCGCACCAGGACTGAAGCGATCAAAGCTGATATGACAGCTTTACGAGACCAGTTTCTACCTCGACCGAGGGAAGATCCTGTTCCAGATCCTCGACCGATCCAGGTCCCAGTCGCTGACCCTCGACCGAGGCAGGTCCCAGTACCAGACGCCCCGGCCGAGATAATTCCACCTCGGATGCCAGTCCAAGGTGTTCTTCCTGCAGGAATCCCACAAACCCTAGGTCAAAGGATGGACCCTAATCAACAACTGAGGCGTCCAGGAGTTAACCTAGGAGATCCAGCGGACCATGACTATGAACTTCGACCGCAAGTTCTATCCATGATTCGCCAATGCCAGTTCGGAGGGCTAGAGAAGGAATCACCACATCAACATCTTCAAAACTATGAGATCTTGATGGAGACCTTGAGACCCTCAAGAATTGAAAATAACAACTACAAGCTAAGACCTTTTTACTTTTCTTTAAAAGATAGAGCTCTTACTTGGTATCAATCTCTTCCTCCAGGAAAAATTAGCACATGGGAGGAGATGACTACGGAATTCTTGACCAAATTCTTTCCCCCCTCAAAGACAGCTGAAATGAGAGGGAAGATCAACACTTTTATTATGAAGGACAAGGAGAGCTTGTCCAAGTCATGGGAGCGGCTCAAGGACATTCTTTTGGATTGCCCACATCATGGGATTCCAAAGATAGAGTTATTGGAGATATACTTCAAGGGACTGGACGGAAGCACCCAGTTCAACCTCCAACTACTCTCTGCCGGTACCTTCATGGACATGGCGATTGACGAAGCTTTGGACTTCATCGAGAAGCAAGCTTTGCATATGGAGAAGTACACTCATCAAGGAGCTGAAGGTGGAGTTAAAAGAGTTAACTTCCAAGAAACTCAGCCCAACAACAATCAACTCACGTCTTTGAAGAATGACGTGAAGCAATTGAAGGAACTCTTGGTTGCTCAAACCAAGAAGGAAGAGCAAGGACAAAGGAACAACAACAACGGATACCGTAACAACAACAACGGTTCCCGGAACAACAATTACAACAACAACAATAGAGGATCCAATAACAACAATTGGAGGGCGAACAACCAAAATTCTGGTAACAATCATTCAAACTCCAACTCTAACGATTCCTCTAATCCTTTCCTCTCTTCCCCTTCTTCTTCTTCTACTCCATTAAAGAGCCAGGGGCAAGGATCAAGCTCGTCTCAGCCGGAAAAGAAAGACGCAGTTATGGAGGCTATCTTGATCAAGCTTAGTGCTATGGAGACTTCTATGACTTTATTTTCAAAGGCCTAAAAAGCCTTTGAACAACAACTTGCAAGTAGGGCGAATGAAGCGCCAAGAGATCCAGGGAAGCTTCCAGCAAGGACGGAAAGCAACCCTAAGGGCTAGATCATGGCCATAACTACGAGGAGTGGACTGAAAACTGCAGATCCGGTGCCTCGGTCGGTGCCAGTACCGACGAAGACCACCTCGGTCCAGATGCAGTCGAAGAACACTTCGACCGAGATGCCAACCGAGGTGGAGCCACAGAAAGCGGAGGGAAAAACTGAAGTTTATGTTCCACCTCCTGCATACAAACCACCACTTCCATTCCCCCAGTCAAGGGCCAGAGCACATCTAGACAAGCACTTTGGTAAGTTCCTTGACTTGATGAATAAACTGCAGATTAACATTCCTTTCCTTGATGCTATTCTAGGAATGCCCGCCTATGGGAAGTTCTTGAAGGAGATCCTATCAAGGAAGAGGAAACTGGAAGATTTTGGTGAAGTTAGGATAACATCTAAATCCTCGGAGCTCATACAAATCATGAAGGAGAAGATGCCACCTAAATTGAGAGATCCCAGCTCATTTTGCATTCTCATTCAAGTTGGGGATGTCACTTGTGAAGCCCTTTGTGATCTAGGAGCCAACGTGAGCATCATTCCGCTAGAGCTATGCGTGAAGATCGGACTTGGAGAGCCCAAGCCGGTCAAGATTCGACTATACATGGCGGATCGCTCCATCACCCATCCCGTGGGCATCTTGGAGGACGTTCCGGTCAAGTTAGGTAACTTCTATTTACCTATAGATTTTGTTGTACTTGACATTCCCGCAGATTATCCTGTTCCTATTATTCTCGGGAGGCCATTTCTAGCAACTTCGGGTTGCAACGTGGATTGCAAGAACGCCAAGTTAAAGTTCAACATTGGCGGCGATGAGGTGGAGTTCGCATTACTTGCAGCCATGAAAGGGGAGCAGCTAAGCGATGATATCTTCAACATCTACGATGAAGAAGAATCAAGAGAATTGGTGAGCTCTATCCTTATTAACGATCCACTCGAAAGAGTTATTAGTTTCAGTTTAACGGAGGAAGGTATAGATGCTTCTTGTGATGCAGATATACGGAGCTTAAAAGCACTGGAAGAAGATCCAGGAGCTAAAACTGAGAAGCTAATCCAGGAGACGAAGATCTCCAGTTTCGGTTCCAGTTGCAATACCTCGACCGAGGCACTTTCTGGACTGAGCGAGGCGACTGAAGAACATCTCGGTCAACGCCTCTGTGCCTCGACCGAGGTCGATGGCGAGATGATGTCAACTGAGACTGCTGAAAATAACAAACCTCTTACTCCCTTCTCTGACATTCATCCTCAGTTGGTGGAACATTCAATCCACCAACTTTCTGATAATAAAGGACCTTGGTATGCTGATATTGTGAATTATCTTGTTTGCCAGGAAATACCGCCCGGATTGACGTACTCTCAAAAGAAGAGATTCTTCAAAGAAGTACGCCATTACTACTGGGACGAGCCGTTGCTATTCAAGCGCGGGCCGGATGGGATGCTTCGAAGATGTATCCCGAAAGATGAAGTTAATAGCGTCATACGGCATTGTCATTCACTTCCTTGTGGAGGACATGCTAGCACTGATAAAACATGCGCTAAGGTATTACGTTCCGATTTCTTTTGGTCTACATTATTTAAGGACGTACAATCGTTTGTTGTCTCTTGTGATGCATGCCAAAGAACAGGAAATTTGTCAAGGAGGAACGAAATGCCGCTTAATAACATTCAAGAGGATGGGAAAGGTCCCATGAAATCTTTGATTTCATGGGACCTTTCCCATCCTCCGGGGGAAACCTCTATATTCTTCTTGCAGTTGATTACGTCTCTAGGTGGGTTGAAGTCATTGCTTCTCCCACTAATGACGCCAAGGTGGTTGTGAAGTTCTTAAACAGGACTATCTTTCCACGTTTTGGAACTCCACGCATCATCATCAGCGATGGAGGAACGCATTTCATCAACCGGAAGTTCAAGGCACTTCTATCGAAGTATGGGGTAACCCATAAGGTATCGACCTCTTATCACCCTCAAACTAGTGGACAGGTCGAGATCTCGAATAGAGAAATCAAAGCAATCTTGGAGAAGACCGTCTCTAGGACGAGGAAGGATTGGTCCATAAAATTGGACGATGCTCTTTGGGCGTACAGGACCGCATTTAAGACTCTCATAGGTACCACCCCTTATAATTTGGTATATGGGAAGTCTTGCCATTTGCCCGTTGAATTAGAACACAAAGCATATTGGGCAATCAAATGGTTGAACTTCGACATTAAGGAGGCCGGCGAGAAGCGGCTATTGGATATCAACGAGCTGGAGGAGCTGCGTTTGAACGCTTATGAGAATGCCAAAATCTACAAGGAAAGGACGAAGAAATGGCATGACAAGCGTATCATTCGATCCAAAGGAGCTTAACGAAGGAGACTTAGTTCTACTCTTCAACTCCCGTCTCCGCCTCTTTCCAGGTAAGTTAAAATCTAGATGGACCGGACCTTATGTTGTGAAACATGTTTTTCCTCATGGTGCAGTTGAGATATGGGGCGAAACGAGCGGAAGCTTCAAGGTCAATGGCCATAGACTTCAGAAGTACAAACCGGAAACTCCGGTTGAGGAGGTTGCACCAATATACCTCGTTTGAGACGCATTATGGTCCAGCTAGCGACCTTAAACCAAGAGCTTCTTGTGAGGCAACCCAAGGTATTGCTTTCTTTTCCTTTTTTCTAGTCTAGCTTAGATAGTTTTTGCTTTTTCTTTGCTTTGTTTTGTTTTTGGCGTTCTAGACAAATAACAAGTGACATCTAAGGAAGGAGCATAACTAGAAGAACAGAAGATCAAGAATTTGAGAAGACGAAGTTTGACTGAGACATCTCGGTTGCTATCAGAGCACCTCGACCGAGATGATTCTTGAGCAACCGAGGCGACTAGGGTTTCTGAAGAACCACCTCGGTCCGTACCACCTCGGTCCAGTCGAGACCATCTCGACCGAGGTGACAGCAGTTCCAGAAAGGGTATAAAAGGGGGAAAATTTTCTTTTTATCCTCTTTACCTACCCCCTCGACCGCGGCAGCCCTTTCACCTCGCCTCCTTCGATTCTTGCTCGTTTTCGAAGATTTTCGCTTCCAAACTGCGATTAAGGCATAGAGGATCCCAGTGCATCGTCGATCTGCGAAGAAATCGAACCGATTCGGCCGAACGAGGTAAAACAAAACCGAAACCCTACCTCGCTGTTTTCGCTTCGATTTGGGCTTTGGTTGCTCTTGCATTTGCTGAGAAAAGGCTTAAGTACCCCATAGGAAGCAGTTGTAGTGATTTTGGGGGAAAAGAACTGAATTTTCTGAAGAAATTAGAATCCAGTTTTCTGCCTCGGTCCAGACGAGCTGTGCCTCGGCCGAGGTGATTCTTGAGTGTTGTCAGTCGACCGAGGTGACCTGACAGTGACAGATTTCTGAAAATGAGTTCTGACAGACGCCTTGCCCTTAGAGATAGATCCTCCCCTTCCCCTTCTTCCTCTTCTTCCCGACCCTATCGCCCGGTGATCCACGAGCGACACCAGGTCGACTATGAGCGTATTTCCGGCCGTCCAGTGATTGTTGTAACACCCCGAATCCGCGGGATATCGGGATGCTACGGGTTGGGACCTCACAATGGGTCCCGACCCTTAGCCTGACAACAATTTCACCGGATCTTTCAACAAGGCACAAATAAAGGCCAAAACCAAAATACATTTTTATGCAATGTTATGAAACCCGAAAATAAAAGAAAGAAAAGACTTCAGCCGTCCTTACAACAACATCAACATAATATACAATAACTACACAAAGACTCCAAAAACCCAAAACAACCTAAGATGTACGGAACCCCGGCTGCCCACTCCTCCGGATCACTCGGCCACATCCTATCCTGCACATCAACTACAACAATCGGTATAAAACCGTTAGCTCACATTCTATGCATTATAAGAATAATATGGCACAAACACATACATGAGAACACAAGGCACACAACATGAACATTCATTCCAAATATATCTTTTTAGGTTATTCCATATCTAATTCATTGGTTTCAAGTGTGACACAAGAGTCTTATAACTCTTGCCTCTGTCCCCGTGTAACCAACAGGAGTGTGGCGGCGCCCAACCCGTATACCCTGTGGGAGTGATGAAGAAGCCCGCCCGTATACCGTGTATGGCCTGGTCGTAGAGATCCCCCCAGTCTCCCTCGGGAAACTGAGCGGTGATGTCACCGCCCGATAATAATAATAGTAGTAACGATGGGCCAATAAATAATGTCAAGTAAATCCTAATCCATTTTCATGCTTAAAAGCGGTAAACACACACTACCATATATATCCAAATAAGGCATAAAAGCGGCTAAGTAAGTCCGAGGACTTACCTCGTCTCAAAGCTAAACGAAACCGATATCACTCTCCGAAGAAATATAACAAAAGCCTGTTCAAGACAAGGCACGATAATCAATAAGTAACTGATAAGCTAGAAGCCTCGGGCTTCTAGTCTCCCAAAACCTATATGAGGTCACCCCTAGCATGCTAGGTCCAACTCCTAAACTCGAAGGTCGTCCTAAGCTCATACCAAACATAACTCGACAAAAACTCATAAACTATCCAACAACCATACACGATTCAAGGCCACTACTTGGCATTCCCTCTAAGTTATGCTAGATTCACCTAGCATGATATACTACTACTATCATAACTATGTCGAGGGAGAAGTTACTCACACGAGGTCAAAGGCGGAAGACGAACTACGGATGTCGAGTATGGATTCTTTGGGCCTTCTTTGGGGCGCTTCTGAACCTAATACAAAACTAATCCAATTTAGCTTATATGCTAAATTCGAACGGAATATATAATATGTATAAGTCTAAGAAAAACTCGTTTTCAAACGCCAATGTTAAACTCGTTAAAACCCTTCCCGGGCAAAATATGAAAGCAAGCCACTTGGTAGTAAACCCGAAATTACAACTTGAACCATAAACCGAATTTAAAATCCGTAATTATATTTTTCGGGCAACATATAAAATCTTGTGAATGCGGGCCATAAACCGTAAATAAAACCTTGGCCATAATCTGTAAATATTTCCAGAAGGGTATAAAAGTTAATTTCAGAAATGTGGGTCAAATATGTAATTACAAAAATATGGGCACAATCTGTAATAAACCAAAAGTAGAGGGGCTCGATTGTAATTATGGCATTAGGGTTTCTCTTCACCCTTAGAAAGCACGCAGAAGAAAGGGGAACTGAGATGCGGCGGCGAGCAGTGTTG
Organism: Fagopyrum esculentum; assembly: GCA_033239045.1. Taxonomy (NCBI): domain Eukaryota; kingdom Viridiplantae; phylum Streptophyta; class Magnoliopsida; order Caryophyllales; family Polygonaceae; genus Fagopyrum; species Fagopyrum esculentum. The sequence goes on along the minus strand of BSUD01000006.1, from coordinate 26,813,788 downwards.
CGCATGGGCTCCGGCGGCAGTGCGAGGACTGGCGGTCCCCGACGAAGGCGAGGCAAGGGACACCGGTGGTGGTTCCCGTTCCTAGATCCGGCGTCGTTTCGACTGGAAAAGAGCAGAGGGAGGAGGGCTCCGGCGGTTGGCAACAGTACAAGAGGCAACCAGATGGGACTCCAGGGAGTCATTGGTGGTGGGTTCCGGTAGGGCAAAGGCGAGGCGGCACTTCCGGCGGAACGGTTGCCCCTCCCTTGTGACAGAGGAGAATAGAGGATAGGGGAGAAGAAGGCGGCTCCAATCTCCGGTGGGTTTGGCGGATGCCCATGCGAGAAGGCGAGGTTGTCCCTTTGGTGGCGTGACGGAGGTCCGATGGCAGCAGAAGAGAAGGAGAGGAAGGCCGCCACTTTGCTTCTCTGTTCGGGCTGGTGGCGCAAAAAGGGGGAGAAATGGAAGTAGAGGAGGTGGGAGGAGGATTCATGGTAGTTGTTTCATCAGGGTGAGGGAAGTTCCAGTCGAGACAGAGGAAGAAGGGGGAAGAGGGAGAGGGATG
>BSUD01000006.1:26730475-26794932 GCA_033239045.1 Fagopyrum esculentum | reverse complement strand
CCTTCAAAAAAAAAAAAAAAAAAAAAAAAAAAAAAAAAAAGAAAAGTGCGTTAGTACCTCATTAATTTCAATAAATTTCTTAATTTAAGATAAACAGATAGTTATTAATTATATATCAATAACTTTATAAATATTTATAAACTAATAAACAATAATAATTATAAAAAAATGCAACACTATAATGATATTTTTATTAAAATAATGATCAGTATATAACATTTCTGATTTATATTGATTATGATTGTATAATTATAAACTTGTTTTGTACTGATTTCACTTATAGTATAACTATTCTTGTTAATTCGATTTGGCCCTCTTGAACCAAATCAACATGAAAACCAAAATAATACTTTGAATTTGAAACTACGAAATCAAACCAAAGCCCTAGCTGGCTGGCTGGCTTGAATTAATGGACATTTCGACAATGTCGCTAATATGCATGTACGTGTCATGTGTACTCATCAACTCAGTACCGTCGGTTCCGGAACTACCAAATCTTTGGTTCTTTCCGCTTAACTCAACAAAACCAAAAAAAAAGTTTGTGGAATACACCATAATACAAACGCTAACCTATTCTCGAATAAAATTAAACCGAAGAGACCAGCAGCAGGAATCATACACCACCACATAGAGCTGCTGTTAGATTACAACAACCGCCATCCCAACCCCGCGCAACATAGTGGAACATCCCAAGTTAGTTGGATTACTTGGATGTATCTTTAACACTGCACTCGAATCTCTTCTGACCTAAATTGGCACAAGGCTGGTACCATTTTTATATTACCCATGCCGCAGGATCAAGTGTCATGTAGAGTGCCTATCGCCTGCCACGGGAACTGGCAGAAGATCGAGGACCATATCGAGAAAACTGAATACGCAAAAAAGAGGAATCTGAACTGTGTTCATCCATTTCATACCCTGTTAGCATTGCATCATAACATCAGCATTGTGAAATGTGAATGCAGCATCAACAACACTGTATTTGTGAAAACATGTATGCAGCTGACAAAATTGAATTTCTGGAAGTATATTGGTGATCAATAATATTCTTCTACTACTTTCTTTCTTAAAAAAGAAAAGACGAGATATCTCCAATCTCTAATAAGCATATACTATACCTGTCCATGCTACGATAATAAATAAATATCATCTGAAATGGAAGCAGTAAACCCTCTCATTTCTTTCCTTGAGAAGGAAACCCGTCATATAAAGATAGTACCCACAGACATCCTCTTTTAATAGTTTGATATTTACCAAAATCAGTTTTCTAAGAGGGTGGCCAACTAAGCTTCAAAATACATCTCCAAGTGGGATATGCAGTTACCTTGTAATGCAGTCATAGCAGTCGCAGCACAAGCTGGGTCAGCAAAGTCCACAAAGCACATAATTAGAGGGTCCCCTCGCTGCATATTTGTCAAAGAATGAAATGAGCAGCAGGAGGAGAATACATTCATAAATAGGATGGATATATCAACTGGTATAACCACATAAACATGACTATTGGTGATGCTAATTTTTGAACAAAGGTGAAACTGAAACCATACATCAGAAGACTATCAATATCCACATTAGCAATGAGGCCTATGCAGATTTTTTATTTTCAACAAATCTCAAGTACAAGATAACTCCATCGTCCATATTCTCAAATTTGAAAGTGACTGTAGTTTAAACATTACTCTAAGACTCTAAGTTGTTGAAGTGTGATTAAGCAGATGAATTGGACTATTTTTAAAATTTGACCAAAGTCTCCCACGGAAGTATTTGTGGGAAACTACCGTGAGAAAAGGGAACTAGTTCCAAAAGAGGGCATGTGCTGGTATGGTGAGACGTTAGCTGTGAGCATGGGTTTGGTGAGGATCACTTCAGTGACAGAACTGAGGATAACAGCTAGTAAGCAATAGGAGAATGATATTGTCACCACTTGACAAAATAGATCTTGATTTTCCCTAACAAGTATGTGATATGATTACCCTACATAAAAAAGCAACTACATTGTTGAATTTCCACCAATTGAACCTTTGTATGTGAGATTCTAAAACATGAGACTTCACACTAAAGTTGCTTGATTATTAGACCAAAGTGTAGAATGCAACTGTTCATCATAACATCACTGATTGTGACTTAATGGCAGAGACATCCCACCAAGTAACAGAAACAAAACAAAAGGCGAAATAAATATATATAAAAAAAAGGAGCAAAGTTCATAGAAAGACTTACAAACTTCCCATCTTTAAATATTAGTCTCACTTCTTTATATCCCACAAAAGGACGAAAAATATCTAGAATTGCAAATTAAGGAGCACACTTAAATAGGATTATGATCACCATCATTGAGTAAAACAATAAACCCAATTATATGAAGGATACGAGCCACCTCCCTTCTTGTAGCATCACGAGGAAGACCCTCAATATAGAGAGTTTTTGAAGCATCAGGTGGAAGTGATATATTTTCACTACCTTGCCGACTCACCATATCAACTGGCACCTGCCTACCAACACTTTGACCATTTTGCAACAGGTCTGATCCTACTGGCCTAGAAAGGCCCCGTTGCAAAGATTCCGCTAATGGTATTCCAGATATTCCACCCACCATTGCTCTTCCTAAGCCAGCTGCAGCCAGAGTGCTAGCACCTCCAGATGCATAAGGTGAAGCTTGCTTCAAACCAAGAAAATTGTTATTTTTTGCAAAACTAGAAACAATGATACAACTCAATAGAAAACAGAAAGTGGATCAGGGAAATACTGTAGCTTGGAGATAACGGTCATATGCCGATCCAATTGCACCAGTGTCTGTCACTCCTCTTTGTGCATTTTGATTGTTGTCTTGTATTGAATAGTTGTGTATCCCTTGAGATGCCAGCCCGGATGATAGTGACTCTGCATATCAAAATTATATTATGTAATCAAGTCCGGTGATCTGCTGATTCAAATACACTGTGCTAGGTTCTAGGTAAGAAGTGACTGAATGTTTATTGTGGATTTTGATTCAGAGAGCTTCATCTATTACATTCAAGATGGAAACACTTCACACAGCTATCAAGACAGACACATTAAAGTTCAGGGCATTAATACTTCAAGAAATTTAGAGACAACTTTCAAGTACTTCAAGAAGTATGATTAATACTTCAAGAAGTGTATAACTAAAGATTGTAGTACGGAAAATATGGTGTGATTATGCAAACAATGGAGGAAGTGTTTCGACTTGTAAGTAGACATTCTGCGAAGTACAAGAAAGAATAAGGTGAAAATAACGCGAGAAAAAATTCCGCAAACATCTTCGCTTCATACTGCAGAGACAAGTCGACATTCAAAAGAGCAGACAATTTGCAATCTAGTTTACAACAGAAAACACCAAACGCGAAGGATTTCCTTACTAATAAGGCCACAAGCTCCGGCATATTAACAAAGTAAAGTGCCAATCATGACATCCAATCAGAGTTGAGAAGTATGATTAAGCAGTTACTGCATTGCAGGTAGTGAGTGAGAGAGAGAAAGTTGACCGTATTCAGTGCGAGGTCGCTTGAGCAAGCTTGCCGAAGAAGAAGAGGAAGGATACAAATTGAGTCCATGACGATTCCAGACCCCGTCCGCCATTGCAACTGCACCAGACGAAGTGGTTGCTCTTTCTCTCCCGTAGTCCCGTGCCCTAGCCCGGTGAGGAAGTGAGTCGGTTCGAATGGTGCAAAGCGCGAGTGGTATGTTGTTCCAATATGTGGGCTGAGCTTCTATTGCTTTATTTAGTTCATGGGCCTGGCCCATGAGCTTCTATTGCTTCATTTAGTTCATGGGCCTGGCCCATGTACAATGGCCCATTTATGCATATCCATCAAATTAAAAAAACGGTGCAGTTTCTTTGAGGTGGTGGGCTTGGTTGGTTGCCTGGATTGCATTATTAATTACATATATATGTATAGTTTTCTTAAAAGATATAACCTATTTGTAAAGGTAGCTTTAAAGACAAGTAGTGCATAGTTGTCAAAAGGATGTAACACACGGACAAAGTGGGACAAAAGCAAAAACAAGGGTTTCATTGATCATCATTTTTTGTCTTCCGTGTTTCCATTATCTTAGAGCATACACTATCTATGACTCCATGAAGGGATGATCAAATATAAATTATGAGCTCATTGGGCTTTATTCACTGTTTCACCAAAATAATAGAGGATGTGGGCCCGTTTTAGTTTCCTTCGTGTTCCTCTTTATTTTAAATAAAAATTGGAAATCCATGTTCTGTCATCCAAAGCGAGTATCATCCATCATCATAATGTTTAGTTTTCTGTGTTTCGTACTTTTGGTTTTTAATATTTTCTGTTTCTTTATTTTTTCTTTCGCTATATTCTCTTAGTGGTTTGTCTGTCAAGAACATAAAGAAAACAAAAAGGTACTACAAATAGGACGCACAAAATTATATGTAATAAACTGCATGCAAAAGTCATATAAAAACATTTTTAATTCTACACGCACCCACTTGCACATCTTCCACCTTCCACCTTCCACGTTCAAAGTTCTTCAACTTGTTTGTTTTGGATTCCAATAATTTCAACGTTGCCTTATGTGGTTCCAGTTTATTGTTATTCGAGCCTTCAACTTTCCAAATCTATTATACTTACTAAAATAGAGCACGGGTTGATGACGTGACGCGTTGTGGACGCAAGATTTTTGAAATTGAGCTCCCACAATTAAAGCTAATAAATCTTTATTTTTTACACTATTTTTTAAACCATAAAATCTTTTATTATTAAAATAATAATTTTTTAGAAACCAAATCAATTAATTAAAATAAAAATTTTAATACACCAATAAGCATTATAATCCAAAAAAAAACAAAAAAGTTGTTAAATACAAAAAAAATTGTAAAATTAAATTGTTACCCATTGATCAAGAAAAAATCCTCAAACTCATTACATAATCGAAAAAAAAAAACAAAAATGTTGTTATATATATACATAATAATATTATTATTCTATTAAGTATGTCCATAGTATAATCTCATTTAATAAATTTATCCTTAATAAAGTAATGTTGGTAAGTCGATTAGATTAGAGAAGTATACAAAACAAAAGCACGTAAAAAAATCAATTTCACAATATTCTTTCTCATTTTTTTCAAAACCCGCACAAGGTGCGGGTATTATACTAGTAAATTAATATAACCACACGACTTCCACAAACATTATCATAAAAGTAATTCGGTAGGTAAGTTGAAAAGTAAAATTTACCCGTGATTGAATTTACACCGTCGTTGACAGGCCCACGCTGAGTAGTACTATCGTTTTCCAACATTTATTATTCTATAAACGACTCCCGCTGCAGCTTTTGACTCTTAACAAGTAACAACTTTGACCATTTCGTTTCCTTTTAAACCTCTTCAAGGAAGCTCTCTTCTCCTCCTTCGTTACCAAAATCACCCTTGCTTCTACCGAAGCTTCCAGAACTCATCAATGGCGAAGCAGGATCTTCACGTCTCCGTTCCCAGCTACTTCCGGTGCCCAATTTCGTTGGAGGTGATGAAATCTCCGGTGGCTCTCTGCACCGGCATCACCTACGACCGCTCCAGTATCCAGACCTGGCTGGACGCCGGTAACCTCACCTGTCCCGCCACCATGCAACCTCTTCCTTCAGCGGACTTCGTTCCAAATCTCAGCCTTCATCGCCTTATACATCTCTGGTCCCTTTCTATCCCTTCACCTCGCTCTCCTTCTCCTCGTCACCGTCTCTGCCTTCTCATGAATCGCATTTCCACCTCCTCAACCACCACCAACGTCAAGGAATTATCCGTTCATTTGGCGAGTGTTCTTCATTTGGCGAGGGATTGTAAGGATAACCGAGAAGCTTTGGTGAATTCTGAAAGATTTGTTGCCTCTCTTGTTGAATTGATGTATAAATCTAATGAGATTGAATTTCTCGAGCTTGCGGTGATGGTTCTGGATTTAATTTCACGCGATTCTGACAAATTTATAGAGCAAATTCAAAAACTACTCTTCAAGCGCGACCTGACTCCGGTTTCGCGTGTCTTACAAGCTGGAAAAGCTGAATCGAGAGTCGCCGCTGCGAAGTTCCTGGAAGCGATCGCAATCGACACCGAGGTCAAGCGCAAGTTGTCTGAAAATCAGGTATTGATTGACCATCTCTACAGCCTCGTCATCTCTGATGACGACAATTTAATCGAGGGTGGACTATCTACCTTGATCTCTCTTGCGACGATGAGACCTTTAAAATCGGAGTTGGTTCGGCTTGGAATAGTAAGAACTATTGGAAACATTCTCTCCAACAATAATCGCACGGGTGCAGTGATCATAAAGGCAATGGAAATGGTGGAAGTGCTGGCAACGTGTTCGACTGGAAGATCGGCAATCAGCGACGACGAGAAGATCGTGGCGGATATCGTGAAGAGGTTGATGATGAAGGGTTCGGAGAAGGCGACGGGGCACGGGATTACGGTACTATGGAGTGTATGTTATTTGTTCAAGAGCAAGAAAGCGGTTAATGCTGCAAATGGGAGCAATGGACAGGCAAAGTGCCTGCTGGTGATGCAGAGTAAATGCTCGGCGGTCGTTAGACAGATGTGCCGTGATCTTGTTAAGGTGCTCCGAGTTGACTCGGTTGCACCGGGATTGACGAGTTTTGAACACAAGACGATGCATATCATGCCTTGTTAAATTTTTGAACAAAACACCTAAAAGTGAATATTTTTGTTTTGATTTAGCTATTTAGAAACAACATAAACATCTGCGCAGTCTTATAAATACAAGGAATGGAACGTCAATTGTGATTCTGAAATTTTCTGCAATTATTTGATTTGTTTGGTGATCAATAATTGACTATCCGAGAAGCTGTGTTAAAAAAACATTGCTCTAGGCCTCTGGCTGGGGACGATATGCTACAATAAAAATATAACAGCATAGCAAAATCTCCTATAACTGTCAACACTAGCATACCTATATAGCACAAAAATCTGATCAAGCGTATCCTCCATTGCACCTGGTAGCATAAACTATCAAAGAAGAAACATTGGCACCCACACACTAGCACACAGTGTACATAGATGAGAACTCACAAGGTCTAAACTAAATATGCAATCAACAAAGTCTCGGAAAAGTACACCATCCCCAACCAACAGAAATATACAGCATCGAGCTCAGTTTGGTTTCATCTCGTTAAGGGGAATTACTAGCAAAATTTTCATGACAGAGTTTGTAATTAATAATGAGGAACTAAGCAGACTTCTTTTTCTGGGGGATAGCCAGATAGGAAGGAGACTGGTATTCAGCCTTCTGTTCTTCTACACTTATGTGTTCACAACAGCAGAAGTAACACGGATATAAGCAAGACCGTGACAAGCAAACCTCATCCAAAGTAACATTAGTAGCCCCTGTGTTTGAAAAGTTCCTTGTAACCAAAGACAAGAACATGTGTTTGATGTGGGCATTTACAGAGGTATCAACCAGACCTTAAGAGCTCGTAAACATCCACTGAACAGAAGAGCAACAGGTAATAGGAAGGCAAGAAGCTGCAATAAGAAACGGCAGTATATGAAGAAGAATTCCTCATTACTGCAACTCTTCCATTGGTCTTGATGATCCGGCCAAAGAGCACATAACGAATTTTTAATAGTGAAGATAGAACAGAACTATATAAGCAACAATGGTGTACCAAACCCAAGCACCCAAAAGGTCAAAAAGATCATAATAAAGCAATCAAGGCATCCTGCCAAAAGTTCAAAGGGATTAAAAAAACATGAGACTGAATATATTGAAGTTGAAAATGAAATAAGATAGAAAATTACCCCAATTCAAGCTTTCCTTATATTGGTTTAAAAAGATATAGTAAAAGGTAAAGCAAAGGACAACTTGACAACCCTACTATGTCTTTGACTCGTTAATCATTAAGCACACTGCTTCCAAATTTACCAAGAACTCGTATCAGTCCCGGAAGGAATTTAGAAGCCCATCCAAATGTCCACTTAGGCACATAGCAAACAACAGAGAGCCAGGGAAATGAACACAGCATATCCATGTAAAGCATCCAGAAAGCAGCACATAAAACACGATTCATTTTTCCGCAATATCCAAACCAGATGTGCTCGTCAGACAAGCATAAGATTGCATCAAAACATCAGTGAACATCTCAAACAAGAAATGGTCGAACATACGAGTCCAACTGTTAAACGAGAGCAGATGCACCTGGTGGGAGACATCAATTAATTTTCAAACAGCAACCTTTCAACCTTCCCATGCCTGTACTTTAGTCCAAAACCACCTTATCAAGTAGAACTGCCACATAAAATAAAACTCTTATTGACTCCAAGAATTAAGAGGAATACTGAAATAGGTTTCCATGACAAGATTCAAGATTAGCAACCTCAGAGAAAAGATCGAGGACGTTCATAAGGACCACCACGGTCACGGTTATGCCTATCATTTCCAAAACCACCACGGCGCCCACCTCCACCATAGCGATCCCCTCCACGATCAGGTCCATAACGGTCCCCACCACTCCTTCTGTCATCTCTCCCACCACCAAACCTTCCACCCCTACCTCCGTCACCAGATGGACACTCACGGGCAAAATGTCCAGGATTACCACACTTGAAACAATCCCCACCACCAGAACCCTTTGGAGCCCCATAACCCCGATCACCATGGCCCTTGTCTCTGTCACGTCCATGGCCACGATCATCGTCACGGCTCCTGCCAGATCCCTGATTTGGCTGAGATCTCTCCACAGTAATAGAGCGACCATCCAAGTCCATTCCATTCATTGCCACAATAGCTTCTTCCATAGCTCTCTTCTCATCAAAGGAAACAAATCCAAAGCCACGAGAGCGTCCAGAGACCTTATCAAGAACAACCTTCATTGCACAAATATTACAACTCAATCAATCATATATTATGAGGGTGAGTAAGGGAAGTAAAAAGAACAAGACCAAATAAAGGATAAAAAATAGTGAAGATGTATATCAAATGTACCTGGTTAAAACTTATAATCCCAATTTCTCTTTTGAACTTGCTTACCCACTCAACCAATTCACATGACTGAACTCGATTAAATCTTAAACTTTGTTCTTAAATACCTGATACATTTATCCATTCTACTTAATTTCATTTAGCAGGGAACAATATTGCCTCTCCCTTTGCCCACCAACCATTTTCGACTTTCACCGGTAACTCACGGGACAAGTTTGTTGCGTCTTATAAGTGCAGATCGAACATCCAACTTTTCTGAAGTCTGTTAAGAGAAAAACTAAAATAGAGTTTCACGAAGCAAGGAACATTTGAAGAGAGAATTCTGTCACAAAGTGGTATGAAAAAATGCAAATACCAAGGTCAATGAGAGGAAAATGTCACAATTTCTTATCATAAAGCATATAGCTAACAAACATAGACCTTCACATCCTATCATAAGATCTCACATATGGCGATAGAATGGTAACGAAATACTAGTAATGAAGGAAAACAAACAAATATGCATCAATATTATTACCTTGGCCTCCACAATACGGCCAAACTTCTCAAATGCCTCTTTCAAACCTCTGTCAGTAGTTGACCAAGAAAGGCTCCCAACAAAACAACGGTACTCATCTGCATCCCCCATTCCTTTTCCTGAAACTATAAAAGATTAATCCTTGAGAACTTAATGAACATTTATTAGGATCACTCATAACTGCAAAGCCCTTTAAACTCTAATACAGGAAAAGGTGTGCACATATTTCCTATATGACATGCTTGAAAGAAGTATGGAAACATTGATAGGTCCTTATTACCTTATTTAACTATAATTGACTGTCATTTACCTGCCAGCAATTTCTTCAATGATAAACCTGAATAATTGCAGATTGAACTAAGCTCTTCACTTCTTTTTACCTCTAAAAAGAACATGTATGTAGGTGTGCAACCAGACAAAATTTTCCTATGGACCACCATAACCTAATCTCTCCAATTCTTTTGCGGAAGGAAATTCACATTCACAATAAGAAGAGTCGACAAATTTATTTTACTAATAGAAAACAAACGAATGTACCAAAAAACAACAAAAATCAATACTTTATGCCATTATATGGCGATCAAAATAAGTTTCTTTTTTTTGGTGGGAATCAAAATAAGTTTCTAGTGCAATAATTACGAGAAAGACTTCAACACAATCGAATCTAACACAAAATAACAGAATTTTCTCCAAATTCTACACGACGAGGACATGACCGAAATATAACAAAGAAACCCAAAAACACGTCAAACTTGCAAAATCGGATCGACAGAAAATCACTTATATTTTACAAGAAATTAAAACGAAGCGTACAAATCAACTATCGCGACTAAGAATACACTCGGATCTGATCTACCAATCGCAAACCGATTATATGAACAACAATTCAGAAAGTTAGAAGAACAAACCTTGGAAAATTTCTCGGATTCGACTCTGGAAAGACAGCGGAGAAGGAAGCTGTTAGCGTGAGGAATGTGACAACAAATCGACAATGGCTAAAGGGAATCGATAAAGCGATGCTTAGGGGGAGACAAAATATAAAATATCTGCAGCGTTACTCCAGTAAGTCATTGACGACATGAAAACGCCGTTAAAAAATAAGTCGCGGTATTTTTAGTCATAGGTACGAAACGTAGCGTTTCGGAAAGCAAGAGCCGAAGAAAGTAATGTATTTGCAACTGCCATTCCAATCCACTTATTTTAGATACGAGGGTATACTTGGTAGTTTGCTGCTATGCTATGGTTGTATGCCCGCATCTGGTTAGAAACTGAATGATAAAAGGAATCTATGTAAGAACAAGCATTAAACTTCGCTCTTTTTAAAGTTCTGTTACAAACTCAGAAACATCATATCTTCTTCAAAACAATTTTGGTGATACAACTTCTTACAAATGTGTTTGTTCTGGTTTGCTGATTTTTGTATGCTGTTATCTCATTTTCAACCAAACTGGCTTCTAGGTGTCAACCATGGTGGATCGTCCAAACCAAGCATATGCTCATTTTCACCAACTTCGGACACAATATCTATAGAGCCAACATGCACAGGAGATTGGAGCTTCAAAATAGGCTTCTTCACAGGCAACACAGGGAGAATTTCTTCATTCTTTATCATCATTGCAACATCCTTCATTTTCGGCCTCTTATCACAATTCGGATGAGCGCAACACATCCCAACTATAAGCACCTTCTCCATATCCACTCTACTATACCTTCCCATCAGCTTAGAATCTACAGCCTCCATCAATTTCCTCTTTTCCCACAGCTCCCATATCCAATCAACAATCAACCCATCTTCATTCACAGGTTTCCTCCCTGAAACCACCTCTAAAATCACCACTCCAAAGCTGTAAACATCTGATTTCACAGTGGGAATGCCAGAGTGAACGTACTCAGGTGCCAAATATCCAATTGTGCCGGCCGGTAAAGTGGCTTGTCTTGACACAATACTGTGCTCATACACTTTAGCCAAGCCAAAATCACCAAGTTTAGCAGTAAAATCAGCATCTAGCAATATATTGCAGGCCTTGACATCTCTATGAATTATCTGTCGATCACATTCCTCGTGCAGGTAAGTCAGGGCAGAAGCAACTCCTACAATAATTCTCAGCCTTTGCTCCCATGTAAGAGTTATAATCGACCGTAGATTTCCGTGCAGAATCTGATAAAGGCTCCTGTTTGGCAAGTACTGGTAAACCAGCACTAACTCTTTGCGCTCACAGCACCAGCCTATGAGCTGAACCAAGTTCCGATGTCTCAAGCAACGAGCCACTGTCAAAAATTCTGTGGTGAAAGGGTTGATGAACCCGTCAATCCTGCTCTCTTGATTGAACCTTTTGACTGCAACTCGTTTTCCATTGATTAGGAACCCTAGATAGACGGTAGCTGATGCTCCTTCACCTATAATTCTTTCCCTTGAAAACCTATTTGTGGCGTGCTTAATTTCTGAGAGTGAAATTCTTGTTGGCTCTTGGTTGATTACAGCCCATTTGATCTTCTGATTATTTCTTCTTTTGTTTCTCATTGCATAACAAGTTACTGTGACAGTAATCACCATGATAGAAAACACAACTCCAACCGCACCTCCCAATACAAAACCTAAGTTTCTTTCACCAATCTTTGCGCCAAGGAAATTGAAGAAACGATGCCTGTTATCAGTTTCCTCTTCTTGTGAGCACATTAAGCAATCTCCATCGGGAGATTCGTCATCTCCAGCCTTGCTTGTAGTGGCCGTCGAATTGTGGAATCCGAAAGTCTTGAACCTCCATTGATCGACGATGTAGACGGCCGAACCGTAATTCCCGTTGGAAGCGGAAAATCCAACGTGCATAAACTCCCTGAGATGTTTTGAAAGATCAATCGAAGAATTGAAAACAGGAATTGGGGGTTTTACCGGTCGGTAACTCAACCAAACCCGCATTTGCTTCTGTGAATCTAAGTACTCAATCCAAGCGTTGATTTTCTTTCCACTGGTAAGATCGATCCCATTGGAGTGAGCATCGGCGGAAGCGAAAGATATCGGGGAATTAATGTCGACACCGACATGGTTCCCGTTGGAATCTCGGTGAGAGCCGTCTAGATTGGTGTCGAATTCGACGGCGATGAACGAGTCCTTGGAAAATCGGGGGAATTGAGGGAGTCCGAGATGGAATCCATTGGAGAAGGAGGAGGAACTTGGATTTGAGACGATTATGAAAGCGAGGCCGTCACCGGGAGAACAATGAGGAGAGGATCGTTCGACGGAGAAAGAGAACCGAGAGGAAAAAGAAGTGGTGGTGTTGGAAACGGGGTCAAGAAATCTGAAAGGACGGAGGTAGATTGCAGCTCCGGCACCGGTGGATGATGACTTCGGGGGACAAGGACGTCGATGAGTGAGGTGGACGGTGCGGTTGAGGAAGTGGGCTTCACCGAGGAGGGTGATGATGGTGGCGGAAATGGTGGTAGTCTGCAAGAGTAACAAGAAGAGGAAGGGTGTGAAAGAAGAAGATAACTGCATGTTTTAGCATTGTTTTTGTGCGTAATGATAATGATTGATGAGACTAGTAAGCAGTATAGGAATGCGATCCAGGGTAGAGGATGAGATTATACAGTTGTCAGTTGTAAATGGTGGAAAGAGTAACGCTGTTGTTTTCCTTCTCACTGAATCGAACCGGCCGTAGAGAGATAGTGCTCTTGGCGGCGGGAAAGCTTGTTAGGATTTTTTTTTTCTACACAATTTCCAATTTTTAACGTAACTAAAAATGCATCGCAGTTTAAATTTATTTTACCATAAATTTTTGTTAATTTTATATAAAGCCTAACATCAACACATATTCTAGTCAAGGGTGTATTTTAGTCAAGTGCGCTGCCAACACTAATGTTCCTTGTCCGCTTTAAACTGTAACACGTGAAAACACATCCGTAAGCATCAGTATTAAGCTGTGATTTGATCGATTTTAAAATAATTATACTTAAAAAAACATAAATGATGTATTTTGAACCCTGAATGTGGAATTTAACCAAAAGTTAAACCCTAAAATTCAATTTAAAGATTCAATGAGATTTCGGAGGAAATTTTATACCATATTTCATATTTATTGTAAAAGCTATGCCGCGACTATCGTTTTTTTAGTATGCTGAGACTTTTGTGTCCGGTTTTTAATTGTATCCGGTTTTTAATTTGATAAATACAACTTATGATATTAATGAGTAAGTTCATAATTGAGTTAGAGATTATTTGTGATCGCACCTGTATAATATGAAATTCGGGATTTGTTATACGATTCATGACGAATGTGAATACGTTTGGGGTTTGTCGGTCCTTAGCAATAATTATGAAAGCAAATAAAGATGACTATTAATAGAATAAATATTTCATAAAAATCCAAAAATTATTTATTATTCATTAAATAATACATGTCGCTTAAATCATATAAAGTAGTAAATCAATAACCAAAAAGCGTTGATAATTGCAACAATGTCGAGAAAACTCGATGGGGAATGAAATTCTAGACGCTTTTACATGTCTAGATATGCTTTAAAAAGCGTCATAAATCACCCGTATTTCCGGTAGTGAACAAAAAGTATGCTTCCCTATAAGTATTGAACCCTTCCTCATGGAAATTGATCCGATAAAAAAATTAAAAACATATGTGAAAAATAATATATCATCTCACAATAATGTTCATCGATATATTTGAAATAACGGTTTTTAATTATATATACATATATATAGTTTAAAATCACAATCATACATTTAAAAAAAACAAAACCGTTGTTCGAAATAACCGTTTTTAATTTAAAAAATTAAAACAAATACCATAACCATGATTTTGAACCACACTTATACTATTAAAAAAATACAAAACCTTTATTTTAAACTACGGTTATCCTAAACCTAAAAAACTTCCTATATAAGCTTTGTCCATTCCTAATTCCGGAATTATTTAAGGGAAAAAAATCTTCAATAAGTGATTGAATTTATTATTCAATATTTATTTGGTAGAAAAAAATTGAGGAATATTTAAAAAAAATACCCTTCATAAATGTGTTTTTAGCAATAAACAGCTATCAACATTCATCTATTTAAAATAAATAACCTTCTTTTTTTTTTGCATAAAATCATCCTTAATTTTAAATATTTACAATTAACCACCCTATACTAGTTAACAAATACATTAAATAATTTAAAAACCGAAGCATAGACAAGGTAATTTCCATTTAATATTAATATCATAATTAGTATCAACGACTGTATTAAAATTGGTTTTGTAGGGAATACTTTATAGACGAATTAGTAATTCTAATTTGAATATTTTTTCAAATGGGTAATAATTTATTTATTTTTATTCTAATTTTAATACCTAACCAACATATTGAAACTAATCATATCATATCATCATATATGTATTAAAGGAGAGCCCTTTTTGCCACATGTCGCAACCACGTTTCTCTAAGTCCAAAAAATTATTTTTAAAAAGTGAATAATTCATTGCCTTTTAAATAGATAATTAAAAATATCATTAAGATTTTGTTAAAGAATTATTTGATAACTAAAAAAATAAATAAATCTTATCTTTGTATATATATTAAAGCATAATTTTATTTTGCTATGTGTCCCACCAATATTTAACCTCAACCTCCCATTTTTTAGTTACATAATTTATAAAAGGAATTTGCAATTACAATTATTTTTTTAAAAAAACTTTAACAAAATTTATTAATTTATTTATAGAATCTACAATTCAATATTAAATTAAAATAAGTTATTTGACTTTATTTAATCTATTATATTTTATAATTCGAATTTGTTAAAAAATACTAATATTTATATATGTATATAATATTACCGGAGACACGTCACATACACTTATTTCGTCGGAATGACGTATGTATGTATGTATGATCAATTTCTCACTAAAAAACCGGTATTGTATTTAATATATAACCAACCACAATGAATATAAAAAATTTATTAAAAAAACACAGAAATTAAAATCAAAATATTTTTGTTACATATGTTGAAGTTTATCAGTTTTTTTAAAGAATATATATGAACAAATCCCGTGCAAGGCACGGGAATTACACTAGTTATGATATTACCATGCTGCTCAAACTTTGTACTTATGCATTTTCACAAGTCTCAACTCCGATTATATTGATGACGTGATCGCCGGATTTATATTTAAAAAAAACTTGTCACTTGTTTTAGTTGAGCAATAGCCACATCATTAACCAAATTTTCATTATAAAAAATCCTATAAAATAAATATATGGAAAAAATTACGGGTTAAAAAATTCTTAAAATAAAAAAATTACAACAAAAAAGTTATAATTCTTTGAAAAAAATATTCTTGTTAAAAGAAAACTCAAGGTAAAAATCAAAAGCATAATTAATGAAAAAAATATGAAACTTTTTCATTGAATTTTTTTTTCTTTTTCTATAGGTTGTTGTAGTAGTTTTTTTTTTTAAAAAAGTTTAAACTACCATAAACCAATCCCGATAAAAAGAGGCTTAAGTTTTTTCATAGCTTTCCGACGTTGGTTGCCACAAACCAATTCGAGTAAAAACATATATTAAGTTTAGGTTTTACCGTATCTTTTCATTGTTGATATATAGGCGATAATGTGTATACGATTTTTTTTTTTTTTAATTTGAATTGTTTTTGTACATGAACAATAATAAATATTATTTTCTTGATTATTTTTTGAATTATAAATTATAATATGTTAACCAAAATATTGATACTAATTATGATATAAATAATAGAAATTTACCTTGTCAAGGCTTAATTATAAATTATTTAATGTAATTTTCTCTTTAAACTAGTACAGGGTGGTTGATGATAAATATTTAAAATTTAAGGTGATTTTATTTCAAAAAATTTATAAGGTGTGATTTATTGTAGATAGATAAATACTAAAGATGATATTATGCTAAAAAACTTAAAGTTTATAAAGGATGATTTTTATATTATAAAAGATTAATTATTATGGGTGATTTTGCTTAACTTTTTTTAAAAAATAATAAGGAATCAGTCAAATCGGAAAATTGGACTTATGTTTTACGATTTCAAAACAAAAATTGAACTAAGTTTTACAATCGCACCAAATCATACCTATAAAATGAAATCAAAAGGGACAAAGAAAGTAGTAATTAATTAATCCACATGGAAATTGCTACATTCAATTCTGAAACCCTACCTTCTTATCATATGACAACAACATCTACCTGCTAATACTTCAATGGCGCTAGTTTCCCGGCCACTTGTTTGACAGCACAAAAAAGGGAAATATGAGTGTAAGAAAATCCAAAAAACACACATAATTTTCCCATTTTGATCAAGTTTTCAATCAAATTAATGCAAATCTACAAAATAAATTGTTTCACAGTACTAAAGTTACTGATCCAATAGTCTGGTGAGGAAATCAATGGAAGCTGGAGAAAGCATCGGATTAGGAGAGAGAAACGCCGCCGGTGAAGGACTCGAAAATAATACGTTGGTATTGATATCTCCGCCGCCATTTTGAATTTGTTGAATGGCCTTCAAATGATCATGTTGATGCTGATGATATAAGCTTATAAGCGGACTAATTGGATCCGTGAAAAACATGGGTGGAACGGGTCGGGTTAGTCCGGCTGGCTCAGGCGACAATATACTGCTATGCGTAAAACCACCACCATCTCGGGTACCGGATAAATACTCAAACCCGGTTGTATCTACAAGACCGCTATTAATATGCCTGGCTGCTGGAGATGATGGTGCTCCGGTGGATATGGTGGTGTCGGGACCGGTTAACCGTTGGACTAGGGTCATGAAGTCGCTAGGGTTTGTGTGGATGATTTTGGGGGAGAGTGCGTATATGATGACCGGTGGACGTGGTGGTGGTTGTGATTGTGCTTGGGACGGTGGTGGCTGGTGGTGAGTCGGCGGAGGTAGTGGGGCCACCGGTGGTTTCTTGATCTTGTGGGGAACTTTTCTGACTTTGAGTGGTGTTGGCCTGGGGCCTTGCAGCTCTTTACGTAGTGGTTGTCGGCCGCCTGATGACGAGTATTGATCCGATTGGTCCATAGTATGTTAACGGCCAGGCAAAAAGGGGCGTGGGCGGCGGCGGTGGGAAACCGGAAAGGGAGGAAAGATTTAGTGTTCGATGAAGAAGTAATTAAGAAAGAAGAGAGAGAGGGAAATGATAGGAGCGTGATGAGAAGATTAATGTTGGGGAATGGCAAATTATAAAAATGGGACAAAATTGGGGCCACAAGGGTGAAACATTTAAAGGAGGGAGGGCTCAATGTGAAGGATTGTTATTATTATTTTTTATTACTGCTCCCGTATTGAGAAAAAAACGTGGTTTTAACGTTTAAAATCAAGCTTAAGTGTTATCTTATGTTCATGGTGAATATTTAATAAGTGGAAAATTAAAATAATATTTATAAAATTAAAATTTTATTTAGAAAGAGTTAAGTTAAATAGGTTCTTTTGTTAATAAGCTCTTTTGTTAATAAGCTAGTAAATGGTTAAAACTATATTTTAATGAAAGAAAAGTAGTTACTGAGTTAAATTGTAGAAAATCACCCATACAAAAGGAGAATTTGACAAACCATCAACCCAAGTCCCAAAATATACGTACTCTAGAGTGTTTACTGTTAAATCGTTATTTATCAAATATTTACTTTGTTTCAAAAAAACTAGCATTTATTTCTGTACACATGTCTATTTCTTCATTTTTCTTGTATACGTGGAAGATTAAGGGCTCGTTTATGGAAGCACCGGAAATTATTTCCGGTAACGGAATGATTCCGAATTAATCAAAAATTACGTTTGGTTAGAGGTCTTTTAACACATAAAAGTAATCTCATCCATTCCATTTCCTTTCTCTACCCTTATTCGATTCCATTCCACCGCTCCAACCAAATGGGCACTAAATGTTTCCATTGATGATAAATGAATGACGAGTTTAGAATATAAGACATATAACTATTATTATTGTCATTTTTGAAAGGATGAAACTTTATTGAGTTTACGTGTTGAGCTCAAGGTCAAGGCGCATGTGCACTCGGACGGACATATGACAAAACCTCTCACGTGATTTTCGACCCGCTTAAACTTCACATTGTATCATAGCAATTCGATATTAGTTCTTGACTTATTGAGTTTGTCCGTCTTAAGATATTTGATGCTAGACCTGAATGAACTGAGTCCTATATATATATCTTAAGGTGCAATTATTGATTATGTTATAAGACGATACATAGAGATGTATAATTTGATGATATTAGGTTGTCATAGAGTTTTGCTAGAAGTCAACTATAACTTATGTATTTTATATGATAAAATATGTTGCTAGTATTATCGAGTCCTACGAAGTCACACCCATTGAGTTGATGAACTGTATCATTTAATAAGGATATATAATATATAAGAGTATATGTTATGATGTTATATTTCATATAACATGGGAGGAGTGTATATTTATTAGATAATAAGATGTTTTTTAATAAAGATTAATGTTAAAAGATAAGATTTCTAAGATATAGTCTTATCCAAAATTCATTATAAAAGACAAGCTTGTTTTTAGAGAAAATCTCAAAACCTTTCATTCACACGACTTTGGCCGAAGTATCAGAAACAACTTTGTCCACAATTTAATGACAACTTTACCTGGTATTGAGTCGACTTTATATACTTTATATTCGGGAGTAGACCAATTAGAGGAGTCACATCAAAAGATATTCCTTAAACTTGAATAATCAACTATGCACGTGATCTTTGTTTAGATTTTTAAGAAAACTTATTTCCTTCCGTTCTTCTTTTATACATCTAAAATCATAACAAAACCCTAGACTATGATAGTCTTGTCCAATAGGACTAGTTGACATTAAAGTATGTTGTTAAGTGTCAATCGAATCAGACAATTGCACTTGAGGAGGAGCGTGTACGACTAAATATCACTACATCGACCATAAAAGAATAAAAGACCTAGTATGTAAGGTTGATAGACCACTTATATTATTAATTTGATTAGGATGTAACTCACTGATTTCGTGTGATGATCTCGAGTCCCCCTACATGTACGCTCGAACGTGCGACGAAATCCCACGTGATCTCTTATCTGTCAAAATTTCCCTATATAACTAAATTGTTTTAAAAGATTAGGAGTATATTTTAGTTTGTAATTAAAAATATTTGTTTGAACTCAAACTTTAAGGGGAATGAAGAATCTGTAAAAAAAAACATGTGAGAACTTACGTTACTTTATCCGAGGTCAAGCAAATTAAGTAGGTCAAAAGGAAAAGGGGAAAACTACGGGGATGTATTCAATATAGATTTTTAAAAATTTTGACTGGTTTTAATAATTTATAGAATTCGCTGATTTTGTGAGATATTTTAATTCTATATAGAGTTAATACAGATTGTCAGATTATGTCGGATTAATACATCGCCAAAATCTCAAAAAAATGGAAAAGACGACCACTGCTATACGGGTTTCTCAAAGCAGAGAGATGTCGTCTTTGACTCGACTTTTGCTCGTTCAATTTCTGAGCGTATCAATTGTGAGTTTATTTAGAATCTCTTTCTTTTATGTTTTGACAACCTTGGATTATATTCGAGATTGATGAGATCGAAGGTTGGAGTGAGAAAATGGTGGGAAATTTGGGGAGGGAAGGTAAATCAGTAAACAAGTAATTATAGACATGACACATGATGGAAAACAATCAATATGACACACACGAGCAAGAAAACAATCAACATGTCGAAACACACGAGAAAGAACTAACCTCCGACGATGCACCGAGTCCAACCACTCGAAAATGCTCGAAAACGTTGATTTAGCGTTAGGGTTCTGTAGTGTTGTAGTTTGGCGTGAAAATCTTATGTGTTGGGAGAAGACTTATCTAGGATTTAGGTATTTATAAAAATAATAAGAAAGTCCTACAAACTCAATAAAATAATAGATTTTTATAAAATCAACAAACTTTTACATACATAGGAATTTTATGGAAAATTTAAAATCTTAATTAAATACCAAAAGATTTATATGGACTTTTAAAAATCTATATTAAATAGACATAGAATTTTAAATTCCAAAAAATTACTAAAATCTTAATTAAATATACCCCTAAACCGGGCCAACTTATAGGGTATTCTTTGGACACCAGACAATTCAAGTTATATGTATTTTGCATATATTTGTTTTATATATGTGCTTCAGTTAAATATCTCCTAATTTAAGAATGACTTTGTGTAATTACTTTCTAAAGTTATTTAGTATTATAAATATTGGCCGATTTCGTGTTGGTTTTGGAGTTTGAACGTGTCTGAATTGTGTTTTTGAAGAAGTCGTCTGACAGCAACCGGTAGATATATGCATGGATAATGTCGATTCATTTATACAGTCTCGGTCTATATTCCAAAAGCTAAATCTGAATTTTGCAATTTACTTTCCTTAATTTGAAAATACAGTGGTTAAGAAAATATAATTACTTGTATAATACGATGTAGATTTGTCAAAAACTTCAATGGAAAACCGGGCATAGATTTAAGACTATGTTAACTTGAATTCCATTGATTCAAATTACTTCCTAGCCTAGACGAGTCACGGCTCGTTCGATATGAATAACTTCAACGCAATTCTATAATTTTGTTACTATATAGTCATATTATTCGGATAGGATGTAGGTGCAACTATTATTAGTCAAAACATACGTACGACTCGGATGCAACTCGTTTTATAAATAATCCAAGCTTGAACATGTCAAAATTTTCGGCTTGTTTACAACCATGACACCTAACAAATGGGTGGCTTAGGGTTTTAGCTAGAATGAAAAATCCGATCAATTTTTTAAACTAGGTTTAGCTTGGCTAACTTTACAAGTTTGATTTTTTATAATATGAAAGTCCCAGCAACTTCATCCATGCACATATAAATGCAACAATTATAAAGAGAAGAACAATATTTATTGCTATAGAGCTGTCGTCCTACCAGGCACGTACGTACTAGCTACGGTCGAGCTTTGGTAAGGTCAGAAGCTTGATTTTGGTTGACTTTAGTTAAATAAACTTAAACTTATGAATCATTTTGCGTCAAGATGTGAACATTACATTGAAAATTGTTTAAAAATAAAAAATCCATTGACATAGACATTTATTATCATTATTCATTTCATTTTCCCAACCACTATACATAAATTGTGCAGAGCAGTTGAGAAGGCAAGTAGTCAAACAAGTGGTATGCTATGGGTTCGGTTTTATATAGTTTGAATCGGGCCGGCTGTTACCAACCGAAAGTAGCAGCAGTCAAGTTTGAGCGCCTCAAACTTGTTTCTTCAAAGTCAAGTGAAATGGTCTCAGTCTTAACATCTCCGTCCAAGATTATTCAATTATACTATCACCGCTCTCACTACTAATCTACTATACATTGACAAGACACGGAAGTGAAAGCCTTACAAGTTACACCAAGCACCAATCTCAGTCGGACTCGTCTTTGTCTAAGGATGCCATTTGATGCTGCACCCAACACTGCAAAACCATATATAACGTCCGTCACAGAAGATCTAGGCAGCTCAGAGCAGACGTTTTATGCACAAAAGTACCTGGGCTTCTGAACTGTTGGTGGCGGTTGGCCGCTTAGAACACACTCAATTGCACGGCTCAGGTCCCTAACCAATCAAGAATTTTCAAGGAAGGAAAGTATAAGTACTACCATAATAAAGATTTTAGAATCTCATTATATAATGACACAAAGATAAACGAAACTGCAACCTTCCTGTAACCGGAACACCGTTGCTTGGCCTGGAATCATCAAACTGCCCATGGTATACCAACTCAAATGGCCTTCTCCCATCCTGTTACACAGAAAAACATGTGAATTTGCACACATCCAAATAAACTTCCATCCTCATGTTTTAAGCTCGAGTTTCATTTTTTTTTATCAGGTAGTCCAGTAAGAAAATTTTATCAATCATTCTTGAATAGAAGGCCACAACTCACAAAGCACCTTTTTGAACAGAAAGAACTCCGGTGTGCAGACTGCACCGAAACTGCGTGCAACGTCTTGAGTCTGCGTACGTAGAACTGATCATTCATATATTTACTTATGTACAATAGCACAAATTCAATCAATCTTAACAGTGTACCTGATCATACAGATATGGAAAAGGATATCCAAATGATTTAGCATCTTCAGCCATAAGTTCAGGTCCATCCTGTCAAGAGCAAAAGTGATAGGAGTTAGCCAAGGCATTACAGGTCAATTTTGAAAACTATAGATTCATCTAAAGCATGAACCTGAGGGTGTGTTACTGCAGAATTGGATGATATTGCAACCACAGCAAGCCCTTTCTGCAGAGGATTCCAAAAGTTGTCAATAAACTTGTGCCTTATATAACAAAGAACAACACTACACTTAGATAATGATCTGATCTAGATTGTAATAAGTAGTACCTTCATGTAAAAATCTGAAAGCTTCACAATGTCTTTCTTCAAGTGCTTAACAAATGGGCAATGATTGCAAATAAACATAACCTGAACCATCACAATTGCACATCATAAGATAATACCAAAGGAAGGGAAGTCCAGCATTAACAAGATTTACATTATTGCCGACAGCAAATGATCAAACCATGTTCAGATTCCATTTGTAATGCAGAGTTCATAGTACTCGAAATTAAAACAATGTAATGAAAAGTTCATGGAAATTGAGAAACTAATGTTGACATTCTAATGAAACTGCACCAGTAAAGCAGGAAATTCTTCATATTCTTGCAACGACCATGTCTTCCCTGTCAGAGGCTCTGGCAACTAAACAGATAGGATATCATAAAAAAAATGGTCACAAATTTAGGCTACTTAGAATTCGGGAAAGAAAAACGAAAGGAGAGAGAGGATCCAAAAGTGAAACCAAACCTGAAAATCAGGAGCTCTGAACCCTAAAGAGGCCTTTTGGGACTCCATTCTCGCTGCTCTAACGATAAGCCTCGTCGGAGCTCGAGAACAAGCAGTGCTATTCAGTTCCAGAGAGCATCCACGGAAAGGCCTCGAAGAAAATAATGACGGAGGTCGAAGTGATGCTAAAGTGGCCGGTGAATGAATCAGTGAAAGTGTGCCAGAAGAGCCCTGTGCTCTTGCTATCGCAGCCATGGGCGCAGGTTTCTGTACAAGTCATGATTGTCGAGTCCGCTATCTCAAAAATAAATTCATTTGGTGCACACAATCTTCTCAAAATCTTCATTTTTTGAACTCCTTTCTGTACAACTTTAGTATAGTTTATCAACTTACTTCATTTTCATAATGTTCCTATTTATTTTATTATTCTATAATGATACCATGTTTGTGTTTTGTTGATTGTCTTTCTAAAATTATAAATCATTTATAACTACAAAACAATATAAAAAATTTAACAATAAACTCAAGTTTTATGCAAAGTTTGAAAATAAAACATGTTTTCTTGTAATTTTGTACCGAAAACTCGAACATAAAAGTGAAATTTGTAAAACCACGATTACGAGCTGAAATTTCTCCATAAAAAAAAAGGGTTAATAGACATATTTTTTTTGTAGACTACTATTAAGCTTCTCATATGCGCAGACCCTATCAACTACAAATAAATTTTTTAGACCACTAATAGAAATGTTGCCTGTACATTTACAAATCACCTACAAATAAAAGCTTGGCCAACAGACAGCCGTTGTGGATAAGCTCAGTGTACGCAAGTTGTAACGGGCCACATCCAGGCCACAATGATCAAAGTGGCATTTGGGCTTGGCCCATAATTTCTTCTTTCGGTTGATTAACTTGTTCTAGGCAATATATGTTTCCAGTTTTACCCCCGTCTTCTTTCAAGCGTGACTAGAGACGTCTACAGCTTCCCTAATTTCATTTTCCTCGTACATGATTATCCCTCAATTACCACTAGCCATTTGAGACAGCTTCCGGATCTTATAGAGATCTATCCATTCACATCTGTTTCGCCATTTTCATGCCTTTTCTTCCCGCTTGCGCCTTCAATCTCATCATCCGTGATTCGTGAATTTCTGACTCTATCTTCGTCGGCTCCGGTGATCGCACAAATCTGTCTGTTTCAATGACGATTCCGTTTTGAGTGCTCTAATTTCACTGTATAAGGAAATCATACGTCGTATCAAACACTAATCTGGTAAGCTACTCACCTTCCTATGTGTTCACCTCCTTTCTGCGGTGTTATACTGGTGTTTATCGTTTGATGTTACAATTCGTATTTTATGTTTACTGTCACCTTCCTTACTTCCCGTGGAGGCTCCAATTTGTGTCTGGACGAACAATTTCACACGCTTCATTATCATACCTAATTTCTGCTTTCACTTGTGCTTTGCTGGCATCTGCATGTTATAATTGGAATCTGCTCATGTTGTGCTCTCAGCGGCCAATGTTACCATAACCTCCGACATACTCCTTGAACAGCCTGTATTCCTATATGATTTCTCACGTTTCATTCTTTCGCACTATTAAGGATGAATTTTGTATGCCCAAAATCATGATTATGATGGTCACATATGTATTTTTCTTGGAAGTTAGAAATTATACACCAAATTCTTTTTTAACCCATTCTTGTATGTTAGTTAGGTTTATATTGCGTAAATAATGAGTAATACGTAAAACTATTTAATCAATACACACAAAATGCTCCAATAAACACACTCAATTGGATTCATTCGACCAGATAACGTCTTACCAACTTTTTCAGACGATAAAATTTCTATGGGGCATAAAAAACAATTGGATTAAAGCCGACTAATAAGGGGAAAAGCCCTTAGTAGCACCACTTCACTCTTTGATCATCAACTACTGAGTAGATCGCAGAGTACCAATTGTCAATATAGTATTTCAGTCAATTTTTTTGTAGTATCGTAATTCTGGTCTTAATGTTCTCAAAATTTCCTCCTATGAAAGAGAGTCACAAAGTATCCCTGCTTTGGTTTTCTTCAAGAAGAAGAAGAAGAATAAAAGGAGGGTTTCTCTATCAGATTTGAATTTGAAATGGCAGTCGAAAAGGATGAGTTTGGAATAGTGAAACCTCGCAATGACAAAAGGGAGTACAAGAGAATTGTGCTTTCCAATTCTCTTGAAGTTCTTCTCATCAGCGATCCTGATACAGATAAGGTCTGGAATTCTCTCTTCAAAGAAAATTTCTGTCATGTTTCTTTATTTCTCTCTTGTTTGAATTCGTGTTGTTTGTTAAAATTTTCTCATTTTCTATTAATTTCTGACTGTTTGTTGGTTTGATCCATAGTGTGCGGCTTCGATGTGTGTTGATGTTGGTTCCTTCAGTGATCCTGATGGCATGGAAGGACTTGCTCACTTTCTTGGTGAATCCTCTTATAGTTTCTTTGTTTCTTATATTTAATTCAGCAAAAATTTTAAGAATTAAATAAGGTAAATGTGGATGCAGTAATGACAAATGATAAAATTGCAATGTAGACATCTTGATTTGTGAGCTTAATTAGATCTTTTGGTGTCTCACTTGCGTCAATGCGTGATATCCAAATTTGATTTCCAATTGTTTTCCCCCCCTCTTACTGGGGCTGGGAGTATAATATAGATCCTTAATCATCTACCCGAGAGACAATTTAGTTCATAATGCAGCATAGGCAACTATGAGTTAATGCCAGTATCCATTAATCCGATGTCTTTGCATTAAAACAAGAATATCTGTTGTAGATTAGCATGCTCTTTTTGCGGTAAGGCCTAAATTGCGTTCCATATTTGGAATGGTAGATCTTCTTACTTTGCTAGTGGGTTATCTTTTCAATGTCTTGTCATTACATCTGATGTATGCACGCCTCTTGACACATTGATTTCTGAGTTTTGCAGAGCACATGTTGTTTTATGCGAGTGAAAAATATCCATTGGAGGACAGTTACTCCAAGTTCATAGCTGAGGTAACTTGCAAAGTTGAATTAAGTACTTCACAGCTTTCCTTCAATGTTTAAGTAAAAACATATGGTTCTTCAGACTTTCACATGACTATACTGACAAACTGTCTGCCCTTTCTTTTGATGCACAGCATGGTGGTAAGACTAATGCTTTTACATCATCTGAGAAGACTAATTATTACTTTGATGTAAACACTGATTCTTTCGAGGAGGCATTAGACAGGTATGTGATATATTCGCAATGCATATAACAATTATTTGTATATTTGTGTGATTATTGAAGTTATAGTTCACCTCCATTTTTTTTCTTCCAGATTTGCACAATTTTTCATTAAACCACTAATGTCACCTGATGCTACTACAAGGGAAATTAAAGCTGTGGATTCTGGTATGGGTTAATGTTCTCTATGTCGTCTACGATGAGGCTTCAATGTATAAAAATGTTTGATTTGATGGTGATTGTACCTTTTTATTCTTATGCAGAGCATCAAAAGAATTTACTGTCTGATGGTTGGCGAATGATGCAGGTACTAGTAGTTTATGAATAGACTGCCCCATCTTCATTTGTCAAGGCCTTGTTTATCTTCTGTCGGATAAGTGACCTCGATATTGTCCCCTCTTGTTAGATTCATTACTGCCTCTATCTATCCCTGATGGAAAAATATGTGATTTTTCTCGACAAGGCTACATTTGGTTGGATTGAGAACTTTTAAGTCATATAGTGTTTCCTTTGTTTAGAATCGTTTGTCAAACAAGGTTTTATATTTCCTTTTTGGATAATGGCATTCAAGTGAAATTTATACCTTATTATGGCTTTTAAGGAATAGATCTTATGTGGAGAATGTTTTGTATTTAACCAGATTTCAAAATCGAAATATGGAATTGTTCTCCAAGTTCTTCCGGTGCTTTCCATTTATATAAATTCAATTTAATGTTATCAATGCTCTAAATTTCCAACTATATGCAGCTTCACAAACATTTGAGTGATGCGAGTCATCCATTCCACAAGTTCAGCACAGGTAAAGAATGACAATAAAATATCTATAGTATCAAATATTGTTCTTAGCATTTTTCTTGATCTGCCAATATATTATATATGTGGTATAATTCTGAGTAAAAAAAAGTGATATGATGGTTCTCAATAATATTTTGGGATAGCATCAGGTACTATAGCAAATTAAAAATAAGACATTGATTGATCTTTTCTGCGGATGAAATTTTAAGGTACTTCATGCATAGAACTAATTGGTTTTAATTCAGTTATGAAGAAGGCTTTTTGTTGCTATTAAAAAGTTATTTACTACAAATTTTGGTGAAAAATTGTAAATTTCATATTAGTAGATGCAAACAATATATGAATTTTATATATTGATTGGTCTTTTCTTGAATGTTGTATTCATATTATTGTTTTGTATATCTACTAATAACAGGGAGTTGGGACACTTTGGAGGTTCGACCAAAAGAAAAGGGGATTGATACAAGAGAAGAGTTACTTAAATTCTACGATGAGTACTATTCAGCTAACCGAATGCATCTTGTTGTTTATACCAAAGGTCTAACATTAATCTCACTGTTCTTGTTTGTGATTGAGGGAAAAAATATTTTATGAGTAGTATGCTTATCTTTTTGGACGGATTATAATTAGCATTCTTATATCATGCATGATGGCAGATACTATTCATAAGATTGAGCAGGTAACAGTGGAGAAATTTCAAGACATTCAAAATAAAGATAAAAGCGCGCTTTTATTTACTGGCCAACCTTGTGCATTGGAGCATCTTCAGGTTTGTGCAACATTAACTACTGTTTCATACTGCTGATTTTTTTAAAATGATGGTGAGAGTTCTGACATATCACTGCGTCACTTGTGTCTCTTAAAATGACCAAATCATCATTTTATGATATGTAGTGTTGTGTAACTTTTTGTTCGTTTTACTACAGATCCTTGTCAAGACTGTCCCTGTTAAACAAGGTCACAAGTTGACAGTTGGATGGCCAATAACTCCAGCCATCCATTACTACAAGGATGGGCCATGCAGATATCTTGGTCACTTAATTGGCCATGAAGCAGAAGGATCTTTGTTTTACGTCTTGAAAATGTTGGGTGGGTTTGTCATCTCCCTGACATGCTTTCTTGTTGTTGAATAATCTATTATGGATATTTTTTCTCTACAGGCTCAAAATGGTAAATTTTTGTTAGTTTCTGTTTCTTTTTGAACACATTATGCTGTTAATCAATGAAGGCCTAATAGTAGATTGTTCTTTTCGTTGTCGAGGTTTTTGATAAATAAGATGTGCCACATGTCATGTGAAAACGTCCTTTCAAATCGTTCTTGTTTCCATAATCTTATATCCTTGCTTGGATGTTTTTTTTATGTTTCCACAACCATTACGTTGTCTATTGTCTTATGCTCTTAATTTTCCAGAATTTCATATCATGTTGGTTCTATAAATGGCAGGGTGGGCAACAAGTTTGTCTGCAGGTGAAGCTGAGTGGAGTACTGACTTCTCTTTCTTCAAAGTAACAGTTGAACTGACAGATTCAGGACATGGTAAAATTTATCACCAGGGAAGCCTTTACTATGTTTTCATTTGAGGGTTTCACTCATTGCATTTTAGGGATATATTAGAAATTCAAGGGCAGGAAAAGGAGCTTTTACAACTTGATTGAGATGATTTTCCAATAGTTGAGTTAATCGTGTCACTGTCGCTTCACTAACCGTGGCTTTCCTTTGGCTTGAAGAACACATGCAAGATGTTATTGGACTGCTTTTCAAATATGTATCTCTGTTGCAGCAATCTGGTGTGCATGAATGGATATTTGATGAGGTTCGTTATGCATGCCAAAAAACTCATTGGACTGCTCTTGGTTCTATACTTCTATAGTTCTATTCAGCAATTTTGATGATACTTGATACGTTTGAGATTTTAATTCAATTTTTTTCTTCTTATGAAGCTTGCAGCAGTGTGTGAAACTGCATTCCATTATCAGGACAAAATTCCTCCGATTGATTATGTTGTTAATATTTCATCGAGCATGCGGGTAAGTCCTTCCTGCAATCTTGAATAAAGTTTATAGAACCGTTACTTGAAATTACTATATTTTGAGTCGAGATTTTTTCTTGATGTGGAGTAAAAACACAGGGCCTCACTGATTGAAACAGTATGGTCACAGTAAGATATTCTGAGCTAACATTGAGAGTACTTTGTAGAATATCTTGCCTGGGAATTTTTTTAACACATAATATTTGATTCATCTAGAAAGACAAGCTCAATGGAGCAATATATCAATTAAATCGTTTATTCAAATTATAAATAGAGGAACTTATTCAGCAGCATTGTTTTTTTTAATTTGCACTAGCTATTAGGTGTTCCTTGTTGAACTGGTATGTGAAGGCAAAATACTAAGAAAGTTGAGAGAATTGAAGCTACACTCAAATGCCTGTAATGGCGAATGGGGGTCGGTCTTTCGATGTATACATCAGTAAGGTGAGCGTATCGGAGTCGACCTACTACTATCTTCCGAAAACCAACTGGACATAAGAACATATGATCTGAGATCCGTGACACTTCCAACTGAAGACCATGAAGGGAACCAATCCACATTCGAGGCCAGGCTGGATCTTTTGTAGATCCATATTAACACGTGATAAGGTCACACAACAAGACGAAAAGCAAATAGTAAAGAAATCCAGAGCTCAAAAGAACACTCCAGGATTTCTATGAAAACACTTCAATGGTCTAAAGTGATAACATGTCCTTGCTTGGATGGACTTTCTTCTTGGGTTGTCTATTTCTTGTGATTGTGAACTTGGTATCCCTAGATTTTGACCCATCTAGCTCACATCAAGCTGCCTCATCAAAGAGTAATGAAGTTGGGTGGACACTTTACACTGTCGGCATCCCCTATCGCCTATCAGATAGTGGTGGAACCGTGGAAGTGATTTTTTGTCATTAATCTGTTGTGTTTCATAACAAGTTCTCAATCAAATATATAAGAACTCTCTAATTAGCTGCCTCTGAGGGATTCCTTATGTTTTTTCAGTTATATCCACCAAATGACTGGTTGTCAAGATCATCTCTGCCATCTAAATTCAACCCTACCATCATCCAAAAGATACTCGATGAACTCTCTCCAAACACTGTCAGGTATATGATCTTTGATGTACTTAGGAGTCGAATATGTACCTTCAATTGTACGAAACTGGTTGCACAACTTTCCATTTGAACCAAAGTAAAGATTTCTTATCTGTTTCTGGTTTCATTTATGGTTTCTGTTACTTCAAGAGCTTGGTTTATATACACTCCTATTATAGATTGCTTCATGTCTTGTAGAAAGATTTGTCCCTATTAGAGCTAAATTTGTACAAGCCTGGACTATTTTTATCTAAAATACGATCCTATAGGAGCATGAGATGCCATGCAAAATTGGACAGTTTGATTTTTTTACAAGATGAAACCATGCCTGAGTGACTTATATTACATCTTTCATTGTCACTGCCTTGTGGAATTTGGTAAAATCAAGATTGGTTTAGTTTCTCATAGAAAGCCCTTATTATGCAGGATATTTTGGGAATCCAAGAATTTCGAAGGAAGCACTAACTTGGCCGAGCCATGGTATGGAACTGCATATGCAATGGAGCATGCACCAAGCTCAGTGATTCAGGTTTTTGCTCATCTTCTATGATTTGCGGTATCATGTTTTCTAACTTTACATCGTTGAAGTCATAATGTGATCATTGTTGTTGTTATTATGCAGCAATGGATGAATTCAGCTCCAAATGAAAATTTGCATTTACCTTCAAACAACGTGTTCATTCCTACCGATCTTTCAATTAAGCAGTTGGGCAAGGTGTGTTAAATCTGGAAAGGATGTACATTTGCGCTTTGTATTTCTCCATTACATGAAGTGTTGTTAATTTGTGTTGTTAATTGCGAAAATAGGTTACATATCCCACTTTATTAAGGAAGTCACCATATTCAAGGTTGTGGTACAAGCCTGATACAGCATTCTTCACCCCCAAGGCTTACGTAAAAGTTGACTTTAACTGCCCATACACTAGCAGCTCTCCAGAATCAGAAGTTTTGACTGACATCTTCACAAGATTGTTGATGGATTATTTGAATGAATATGGTATGGAAATTTAATTTGTCATATTTCTGTGAATAAACACTTTTTGCGTTGGGCTCGGGTATTGCCTTAATGCAATTTGTAGAGAAAAGAGAAGGGTAGGAAGAGATAGCATCTGCTCATCTCTTGCCTGTATATATTCTTTCAAGAAAGGGGGTGGATGTGGAGAGGTTTGGATGGAAATGTCTTTTCTAGACAAGGGGAAAATCTTCTCTAATTTTTCTTCTTCTAATTTTTCTCTCTCCCTTTTCTTTCATCTTTTTCCTATTCTTTATTCCCTATACCTACCGGCTACCGATCCTTAATCCCAAAACAGTGAATGATCTGTTTAAAGTTTGGCATAGGTCAAAGTTCTTGTTTAAACTTTTTTTTGATGTTGATGTTCATTCTTGATCGCTCTTACAATAAAGGTATAAGAAGTGAAACTGACTATCATTTTTTTCCAGCTTACTATGCGCAGGTTGCTGGCCTTTTCTATGCAGTCAACCATGCAGACACTGGTTTTGAGGTAAATTAGTTGTTCAGATTTGGTTACATATATCCAGATTAGATACCTTGTTACTCATCAATTTCAGTCTCTAATCTGTAGATTCAAACTTAATCATGCTAGGGGAATTGCACTATTCTTTTTTTTTTTGGCTGAAGATTTCCCATTGTGCTAATATTTTTTTACTTACAGGTGACATTATTTGGTTATAATGACAAGTTAAAAGTTCTACTAGAAACAGTGATTGAGAAAATTGCTAACTTTACGGTGAAACCAGACAGGTTCTCCATTATAAAGGTATATTCTTGTATGCTCACTTTTTACTGTGAGAACTTCAGCAAAAAGTGATTATACATCTCTTTTCTCTTTCAGTCATTAAAATATTATGATTTTATTATGAACACAATATTATTGTTGTTCTCTTAATTAGTACAATTAGTGTGCTATTAACTAGATGCTATTGTACGATCTAATATCTTGTGTATTGAACTAGAACAGAAGCATTTCTTGCTAAAGTGGCTGGCTATGGTTGAAGCAAATTCTGTGTCTGTGCTTTCAATTTTTGCTTCTTCTCTCTTTTCCATTTGTCCCCACCTAACTTTGCTTGATTTCTTTTGGTTTATTTCTTTTATAATCAGGCCCACCTAAATTATTTCATTTTTTTGTGTTAAATTTATCCTCTTTTCTTTCAGGCCCAGCTTATATTGTTTTATTAACCTATGTGCATCTATATTCTTATCCTATATAATGTTTTTTAAACTTTCAAATACTTTCCTACCAAAAAAAAAAACTTTCAAATACTTACTATCTGCATCTGTATCATAATTTCTTTTGTTATACATTTTGTTCTGTAAAACTAAATTATGTTATCTAAAATATTATAACCCGTGCAAGTTGCTAGGCATGGGACTACAACTAGATTTATCTATTTATGGACCTGTGTTCTTACTCTCCGGTTCTTCCATTAGATATTTATTTAATGTTTATATTTAAATTAGTTGTGGATCTTGTTTTGTGAGTTATAATTATTTTTGGCAAGTTTTTTTCGAATCTGTTAAATCTAAATATACATTCTAACCTTGCAACCTTTTATTGGGTTTCGAGTAAATACTTTGCTATTGTTTTCCAGTTTCTTTAATCTTGAATTTATTCTGGTGATCACTATGATTGTTTGAAGGTGATTTTGACTACAAAAATAACGTAAAGAGCAAGATGGTTTGACCAGTGTCTTCTGCCTTCAGGAAGCAATAACCAAGGAGTATGAGAATTGCAAGTTCCAACAGCCATACGAGCAAGCTATGTACTACTGCTCACTTGTTGTGGAAGATAGAACTTGGCCTTGGATGGAACAACTTGAAGTCCTGCCCCATTTGGAATCTGATGACCTTGCTAAATTTGTCCCCTTGATGCTCTCAAGGGCTTTTCTGGAGTGTTATATATCCGGTTCTTGCTCAATCTTTCACCTATTCCTCTTCGAGATGGGTCTTACTCTTGTTTCTTACTGCCATTTTTTCCCGTTGATAATATTATTTCAGGTAATGTTGAGACCAGTGAGGCAGAGTCTATGATTATACAGATCGAAGATGTTTTGTACAAGGGAGCACATCCTATTTGCCAACCTCTCTTTCCCTCTCAGCATCTTACAAATAGAGTTGTCAAGCTTGAAAAGGGCAAGAGTCACTTCTATTCTGCAAATGGATTGAATCCCAGTGATGAGAATTCTGCTCTTGTTCATTATATTCAGGTAATAAATTTTGGTAACTTTTAATAGCAATGTGTAGACACTAATACTCTGTTACCAGTTCTGTGAAGTAAATATATCAAGAGTGTCTTTGTTGCAAGAAGATCTATCAATCTGAAGGAGCCTTTAAAAAAAAACTGCTGCTAAAGCTTACTTTCTGACACAATTCAGGAAAAATGTGGATTTTGATGGCACTCCCCTCCTGATTAAAGATTTTTGTTTGCTTAATCTTGATTCCTATCTTTACTAAATGTAAACTAGAGAAGGAGCCATTCTTTTCTAACATGTTTTCTTTCCTCTTTGAATGAATGACATGAAAACGTTGACATGAAATTTTGGTTTCATGAACATAGGTTCACAGAGACAATTTTTTGGAAAATGTCAAGCTTGAGCTTTTTGCGGTTGTAGCAAAGCAAGCAACATTTCATCAACTGCGGTCAGTTGAGCAACTAGGATACATAACAACTCTGATAAAGAGGTACTTGAAAAGAATTAAATGACTTGTCAATTGTCATGTGCTTTCTCTGGTGTTTAAACAATTGTCCTCTTGCAGGAATTATGGTGGCATCCGTGGGGTACAATTCATAATTCAATCCACTGTCAAGGTACACAGAGTATTTCATTATTTTGTCACTTGTAACCGAATGGAGGTTGTCTGCACAATTTATAACTAAGACTTCCTATTGGGCTTGACAGGGTCCTGGACAAATTGATCAAAGAGTTGAAGTTTTTCTAAAGACATACGAGTCCAAACTTCATGAGATGACTGAAGATGAATTTACGGTAAGCTATTATCGTATAATTCAACTTTTAACGAAGTTAACAACCTTCATGTTAGATACTAAAAAGTGTTGATCTATTTTGGGTGCTATAGAGCAATGTGAATGCTCTGATTGATATGAAACTGGAGAAGCACAAGAATCTGAGGGAAGAATGTAGATTCTACTGGCAGGAAATTGTGGATGGCACTGTGAAATTTGATAGAAAGGACGCTGAGGTACACAGTTATCCTATTAAGATTGAATGAAGAACAATAATTCTGTAATTTGTTGTAAATAACCAGATGTTGCAATGTCATTCAGGTTGCTGCATTGAAACAGATAACGAAACAAGATTTGATAGACCTTTTCGATAAGTTTATCAAAATTGGTGCCCAACAGAAGAAGAGGCTAAGCGTGTGGGTGTATGGTTCTTCACATTCATCCGACTGTGAAGCTGATAAGGATGGCCTAGACAAGTCCAACTCGGTTCTGATCGGCGATATCTTTGCCTTCAGAAGATCACAGCCTCTCTATGGATCTTTCAAAGGAGGTTTTGGTCAAATGAAATTGTAGGTAATCTTTTGTATTGGAATTTACTTGGTCATAATTGGAGCAGGATATTTGCTTAAATGCTTTGGAATATCTCAAGTTTTTATGTTTCATTGGATGGGGGATTTTTGAAGTGTTTTTTAGAACTTACGTTTTTGAAATTAGTGGCATATGTATTACAAACAAAGGAATAAACGGTTGTATAATGGCTCTAGAAATCGTTTTCTATATTTTTCCACCGGTGCACATTCAATTTCCGCAGTTATCTGAACTCAACAAAAATCTAACCAAAAAAAAGGTAGACGAAGGCCTTAGGAGCGTCTTCAGCCCCCAAAAATGGGTTGTTCTTGCAATTTGGAAAAAAATAGTTTAAGGAACATAAAATAGGTGTGAGAGTTGGAAATCAGCTCTAACATTGATTCCAAAAGTAAAGCTTTTGGTGGATCTCTGAAAGCAGTGAAAGTTGGTGTTTGCTAAAGGTACGTTCAGTTGAAGTCGTTTAACCCTTCATCCCCATAATATATCTAAGGTTGAAGATTTTTACAAACCAGTATCTGTTCGACTCTCAAACTTGATACTTTGAAGAGAAAAACCCAGAAAACTAGAGTGGAAGGAGGTAATAAATAAAAGAAAAAAAAACCACAGAAAACTAGAGTGGAAGGAGGGAATAAATAACAAGTAGTGTTGGTTGGCCAACAAAAGCTACGTATTAGGCCCAATCGGCTCGACGCGTATGGTCCAGAGGATCAAGGAAACAACTCAACTAGGCTTGACGCATGTGGTCCAGAGGATCAAGGTCCTCTCTCCATTACACATTAATGGTGAACCAAAATGTGTAACGGTGAACCAAAATGATTGTCGTTTTCAGGTAATAATCAAGAATAGTGTTGCTTGGCCAACAAACGCTACATATTATAGTTCTCCGTACGCCCAATGTGGGACAATTCACATATTTGTGCATCTGATATACTCAACTTTGGACCTCGAATTCTCATTCACTCATAATTCATTTTTTTTCTTTCTTATAAGTACACTACAATGTGCTTGCGTAGACGAAATCAATGCTTTCATTAATGATGCTAATGCCAATATAGGCCGGAGCCCATCGGAATTGTGCTCGAAATGTCACTGACACCACATGTTAAATTGAGTTTCAGTAATCCTGCACGTGAATAGATATTATTATAAACATATGCTAAAATAACAAAAAATACTTTAGAGTATAGTAAAAAAATCACTACATTTGGGTTGGTAGCTTGTTTCAGCCTTTAACCACCCATATTAAGTAGCTATCGGATTTAATTTACCAAGTAGTGAACATGATGTCTTGAACCACCCGAACATTGATGTAAACTTAAGTAACTACCACACAATTTCATCTTCTCATAGAACTAGGTTCTCTTGGTGTGTTAATTTTGGCCTTGAACATCCCTGATTATTCATGAGTGAACTTGGATAATTAGCCTTTCTTCATTCTCTTAGACACGGCCACATGTCACACTCATAAGATGATTGACCATAAAGACTATCATGTTATACCCCACTTTTATTTCAAAACTATGAAATCATTAAAAGTCGAGTTTAACCTTAAACTCATTTAGGTAACATTATTCATCATCCTAGGAACAAGGAAGAGAACTAATTCTTGTGGTGGTCATCTCGATTTAACTTGATTTGGTTTTTCCTTTAAACCTACATCTTGTGATCTCTAGTCACGTAGGTGGGATTTTCAACCAACCCATTCCTCTTAATGATTAAGCTACTTGACCTCGTGATAAACATTTAGTAAATGGATCCGCTAGGTTCTTAGCCAATTTGATATAATTTATTGAGATTACACCATTCAAGATTAATTGCCTAATAGTTTTATGTGTCTTCTTATATGAAGCAACTTGCCATTGTACATGCAACTTTGTGCCCGAGCTATACCCAATTGGCTATCACATTGTACACATAGTACTAGCACAAGCTTATCTTATACCCGAATACCTTCCAAAAAATCCAAAATCCATTCAACTTCCTTTGTGTCATTGTCAAAAGCATTGAACTCGGACACCATATTGGATTTGACCAATAGTCCTTGTATGGAAGATTTCCATGATATTGGTGCATCACCTAGTGTAAATCTTCCATACAAGGTGATGCACCAATAACACTGAGTATACCACAAGGAGTTTAATACTCTAGTTATTTCTGTATGGTGTTTGTTCAATGTACTAATTGTATAGCGACTTAGTACATATACTAAGTATGCCAAGGCATGTATTATGCATTTGGTCAAGTGCATCATACTTCCAATCACACGTGCATACTCCAGTTGTGACACTACATCCCCTAGTTCTTAGTCAAGTGGAGACGAGGGTTCACGGGACTCTTTGCAGTTTTACTTGAGTAGTTCTTGAATCTATCGAGTACTTTTTCAACATAGTGAATTTATGAAAATATTATTTCTTCACAATGTCTAGTGACTTTTGTATCTAGTATGACGTTTGTCAATCCAAACACTAAGAACATTCTTACTTCGGTTGATCATGTCTTTATTGCTTCCACTAATAAGCATGCCATCTACGTAAAACACGACAAAATGAATCAATTTGGAGTGTTCTTAAAATGGATGCTTTTATCACATTTGTTTATGCTGAATCCATTTAACATCAATATATTGTCAAAACTTTCATGTCAATGTGTAGGATCTTGTTTGAGTCCATATAGAGACTTTAAAAGTCTACACACCTTGTGTTCCTTTCCGGGAACAACATAACCCTCAAGTTGTTTCATACATATACCCTCTTATAATTATCCGTTTAAAAAGATAGTTTTCACATCCGATTGATGGATTTCGAGGTTCCATAATGTTGTTATTAATATGAGTGTTAGGATCGAAGTTATTCTCATAACGGAAGAATAAGTGTCAAAAGAAATCCAATCCCTCTTTTCGCCAAAAACCTTGCACCACAAGTCTAAACGTGTGCTTCTCCATTGAGCCATCAATTTTCAGTTTTGTTTTGAAAATCCATTTGCATCTGAGTGCTTTACACCCTTGTGGAAAATTGACTAACTCCCATATATAGTGTTGTATAATGGAGTCTATTTTGGTTTTAATTGCTTTATTCCATGAAGATGCATCAGATGTACACATGAATTCTTGAAATTTCTACGTTCTTTCACTAAAAGAGAGGCCGTTATGAACTCATGTCTGAATGATTTCACCTTTGGAGCTCTTTTGCTACGTCTAGATTCTTCTTCCTTTTTTGTTGATTTCATTTACACAAGCTCCTTTTTCTTGTTGTTTATGAGTTCATTTCGAATGTTCCTTATCCTTACATGAAAACACGTTTTTGAAGGACACATTTCTTAGTTTCATTATTATATCAACATATATGGATGGTATATTATATTTGTGTTAAAGATACGGATATACACTAATGTTGTGTGCATATCCTATGAAAATACATTTAATGGTATTGATCCAATTGTGACCTTTTTAGGAGGTCTTGCTAGACACCCCATTCATTTAGATTTTTGTACGATAATCTGTTATACTTTCGAAGTTCATATGACGTCTTGTTAGTAGCCTTATGTTATATTTCGTTGAAGATATAATCGGTGGTAGACAATGTTTCCCCTCACACGTTCTAGGATAACCCAGATTCAGCTGATCTTTCCTGGTCCTTTCGAACCAGTCTTTCTAAACCCGGAAAAATACTTTGGCTACGATTCGATCTCGAAAGCCCAGACTGCATAAAAGGCGACTGACTCTTCCGTCGCCTTCTATTCGGGCGAAGGAAGATTCATCCATTTGATCTCGCCTGAAGAAGAGCAAAAAGAAGAAGCAGGAGGAGAATTCTTTGCGCTTGAACTCACCCTACTCTTTCATTTCCGCTTAAGCTTTTGCTCGAGTCATTCTCATCCCTTGGATTCCCATCTGCTGGCTTCAGAGATGCAAACCGGAAAACAACTGTCGTGACATGACAAATAAATGGGCTGGGCCACGGAGTGGGTGAATTCCTATTCAATTCCATTTGCATCTGGAATTCAATGTATTCATATCGGATAGAAAGATGAAATCTTCTTCTCTATCTGGGAGTCACTCTTGAATCGAGTAAGTGAACACCCAAAATGGAAAGCGAGTCTTATTTTGGATAGTAAGAGATATAAATGCGGCGAATCGAGAAAGATCAAAGATAGAACGAGATCCCTTTTCCATCATCTCTAAGGGATTCCTTGGTTCGGGCCGAAGAAGCGAGGATCCCACCAGAGCGCCTTCTACTACTTCTAATAGGCCATCAACTAGATCAGAATCCGTCTCAACGAGTCTATAAGAAGTGATCCCATTTTTTTCGTCGGGTCCGGGTAGTGCAAGCCTTAGAAGCAGTTCTGAGAATCAATCACAACAAATAAAAACAAGAAAGCCAGGATGTTCTTAAACCTTCCAGTGAAATCCGCGCATGAGGGGATGGTTCATTCGAGCTCTATCAGAGGAGTTATCGTCCGCTCATCGAGAGGATTGTCTGAACCTGGAACGTTGTTCAAAAAACTTCATGGCCATCCTTCGAGATGTGGTCATGTGTTATGACGGCACTGTAAGAAATGTTGTCTTGAAAGCTTGTTCGGTTTACACGAATTGGAATAGATAAGGAAGCTAAAGCCTCTAGCCCTACTACAGCCGATAGCCCAAGTACTACCTGCGCCTTAGGACTTTCAGGCGGTGAGTTGCATTAATATCTGAGCCCGCCGATGAAGTGGTCGAATCGGGGGAGGAACGGTTATTAGAAGTCAGGTTGGTACTCGAAGTGTGTTCCCGAGGGGGGGATAAGGAAGGGCATTCTTGGTCATTGTGCTTATCGTAGTAAGAGTAGGACCTCTTATCCTTTGCCTAACAGCTTCTCTGATTCCTGACAAAACAAAGGGATGAGCCCCTAGGCTTAGTCAAATCCGGCCTAGTCGGAACTATGATTCCTAAGGCACAGCGTGCCATTGGTAATGATTCTACTACGGTGCTACAAATTCGCAAGCTGATCCTAAGTAATCGTTGTTGTTCATTGGATTCCGGAACATTGCACTAATATCTTTTAAAGTTCAGTTCTTTCGTTCCGCAACTCCATTAGTTTTTGTTGTGTAGGGAGTAATTGTTTGATAAATAATCTCATGTTCTCTACAAAGTGTGTTAAAAGTTTCATCATATTCGTGTTCTTTATCACTTCAGATTGTTTTATGACTTTAATAAGTTGTTTTTTTCCAAGGTTCCATCATTTTTTCTTAGCAATTAGACAAAAACTTATTTTGCGCAATAAAGGACACTTTTTAGCATTTGTGTGTATCAAACCTAGAGAATTTGTTCTTTCCAAGTTTCCATATGTAGGGATGGTATTTTTTTTTTTTTGAGTTTTGCATGTATACAATTCAAATTTGACTTTATTTGATTTGCATTTTGGTGTTATGTTCAAATTCATTAGTCTTTGTATAGATTTATAATTTAATGTCTTGATCGTTCATGTCAAATATTAAAAGATTCATCAATATAAGCGTACGATTCTTATTCATTGAAACATCAACAAATGACTATGAGACGACTGTCATGACATTCATTTTGAACAACCCATCATTGACATAACCCTCAGCTAAATGCACCCCTTTCTTAGTAAGAACTAGCTTGTCATACACTATCTTCACTGCAAAGCCGTTCTTGCTCAACAACGTTCCGGAGATCATATTCTTCTGTATGTTTGGCACATGCATGACATTGGTGAGGGTTAACTCCTTCTCAGATGCCAACTTTAGCACCACTTTGCCCAGACCTACAACCTTGTAAGTTGATGAGTTTCCCATAAAAAGATGTACGTCGCTCTTGTTCTGCCGATAAGAGGTAAACATTCCCTTGTCAAAGCAGATGTGTCTAGTAACACCTGTATTGTACCACCATTCCATTGAATTGCTTCTAACCATGTCGACCTCAGACATCACAGTACATAAATCAGAATCTAATAGCTTGTCTTCGGTCATAGTACATAGATCACCCTTGTTGGGACACTCGTCAACCTTGTGACCCATTTTACCATATTTGTGACATTTCCCCCTAAGCTTCTTAGTTGATTGCTTCTTGAAGTTATTGGACTTTTCGGATTGAAACTTACGTTTCTTCGTATTATGCTCAACATCCAGATGCACATATGCTTTGCGGCGGTTGGACTCAATCCGCAACCTGGCCATTAAGTCTTCGATGGTCATTGCTTTTTGCTTAAGCTTAAGGTAGCTTTTGTAATCCCTCCAAGTTGGAGGGAGTTTCTCAATAAACGCAGCCACCTGAAACGCCTCACAAATAAACATTCCTTCGGCGATGATCTCATGTGTAAGGAGCCGCAACTCTCCAGCTTGCTCCATGATAGACTTAGCATCCACCATTTGAAAGTCAAGAAACTTTTCCACAACAAACTTTTGTTTCCGTGTGTCGAAACGGGTTCCGTCAAACTTTTTGGGTATCAAATTTGCGATCACAGAGCTATGCATATGCACTGTTTGGGGGACAACAAATGGGTGGATAGTGTGAGTAGCATCGGTTTTGACTCCTACGGCTTGCTCATTTGTTGTTGTTTGGTTAGTTGCAACACCATTAGTAACAAATGTATCCATCTTATCAACCATAAAACTTGAATCTGTCAATAAAATGCAAACCAACGAAAGTTAGTACTAAAAAAAAAACTGGACTAAAAAAATTACGGGATCAAATTGCATTGAGAAACCAACATATACATTTATTTAATTTAATTTTTTTCTCTCTCGAAAAGAAAAACAACTACAGAAAGAAAAAAAACCCAGGTTTATTACAATTGATGCGAGAATTCCTAAGAGACACCTATCCATTTAACATCCACGTAGTACCCACCAATATCCCATTTGATTTAGAGACAAATTCATCCTTAATGCAAGCAATGACCTCTGTCACAATTACTGAACATGAACTACAGGCTACGTATATAATATAATGACAATCAACTACCGGCCTTGATTCATCGATCTCCATAGTTAAGTTAATCCAATATTTAGCAAAGACGGTGAGTTTACCTGTGTCGATGACACCACGACTGCCTGGAGAAGGACCACTAAGCGGCGTGTCCTGTACGGGCGGCAAATGGCTCGATGGCGATGGAAGTAACGTGCTCGGTGGTGGCGGGGCTTCAGGATGACCTTGGCACTCTTGGCGTTCCATGCCGACCTAACTCGAATGCCGCCAGGGGATGGGGATGGGAATGGGAAGGAGACGACGAACCAGATAACAAAGTGAATAAGGTTATATTCGTGGGTTTGATCGATAATCACCTCATTATTCTCCGGAGATCTCGTTGTCTGTTAAGGAAGATGTCAAAATAATGAACTTTGATTGGGAGATTTAAGTTAACGTCTTAATCATTTTTCAAATTCAAAATAAACAAAACGAAAAAGCTAAATACACCGGGTTTGAATTACTAAAGTCAAATTTAATCGCAATCCGGCAGCGCTCGGCGCCATCAGCCGGCGCCCAAATTTTTTTAAAAAAAAAAATTCTGAAAAAAAAAAGTTTTTTTTTTAATTAATTTAGGCGCCGGCTTCCAGTTAAAAAATTTATTCGAAAAAACTTGGGCGCCGACGCAAAAAAAAAAAGGCGCTCGCGCCATTCACCGTCGTTCAAGTTGAGCGCCGGCGCCTTGCGATTGGTTTTTGCCCTTGTGAATTTAAGTTCCGTGTATATAACACGCCCCCAAAACAAAAACAAGAATTAACGTCTTAATCAATTTCTTAAATTTTACGGATAAATCCTACTTAGCAACTAATATAACTGTATCCGGGATTTCTTGAGACTATTTTTCAGGTATCATCGAAAATCATAGAAATTGCATCGATTGAGCGGAATTTTATCCAAATAAACAAATGGGTTCAGAAAGGATTTTGTTCGGATCCATTTTAGTGCTTGATTGTAGGGGTGGGCACAAATATTATCTTGATATTGTTCCGTGAGATTTCATCCAAAAAATATCAATTCCGCCTTAAAAAAAATATGAAACAATTAAGATGTAATACAAGTCTTAACTTCTTGGTCATGTTAGGTCTGTCCTGTATATAATTTAAATTTATTATAACTATTAATTCAATTTAAACACGACCATGGAGTTTATTACCCTTAAATTAAATCATCAATCTTTACTTATTGCACGATTTCTAAGAAATAAGGCTATAACGACGACTTAATCAATTCTTTACAATTAAACTACAAGTGTGCCATCCATGAGATAAAGAAGCCAAAAGATAAGCTACCTTAACTCTGCATTTCAAACTACTAAAAACACTACCATGAGATGCATCTCAAAAATTAAAGTATCCTAAACATGGAGCACACGACCTCTCTAGAAAACTATATTGGTTGTCCTATTATTAATGGGAGAGTAACTAAAGAAACCTTCAGTAACATTATTAATAAAACAAAGCCACAACTATGTAAATGGAAAACAAACTCCCTTTCACAAGAGAAAAAAACATTCTCATAAAGCACAACTTATCGACAAAACCATCCTTTGTAATGCATATATTTATTCTTCGGATGCATAATCTGAACAGACTCGAGAAAATCTATAAAAAGCTCCTTTGCAACAAAGGCGACAACCATAAACCAGTGATTAGCAGATTCAATTTGTAAACAAAAAATGTAACATCCGAAAATTAAATTTCCGGTTAATTTTGATAAAAACCGGACCTTGACCGGTTTTGGACTTTTTCCCGGCTTAGTATATTTCTATGTGACACCGAATTCTTATTCTTTGATCTTTTTATCGTTTTATGCGAGGACCTTACTCATATTAATTACACAAGTCTATCTACCTTCTTTAATCTTTAAGCTTAACCATTCGGGCCCATCAGAACACGCCATCTGGGCCATCATGAGCAAACCGGACGGGCCCATTAAGAATTGTTGGGAGTCTTCTATTATTTCCTTTTTACGGTTCTTCAGCAAACCCTATAGGAGCAACCTCTCTCC
Organism: Fagopyrum esculentum; assembly: GCA_033239045.1. NCBI lineage: Eukaryota > Viridiplantae > Streptophyta > Magnoliopsida > Caryophyllales > Polygonaceae > Fagopyrum > Fagopyrum esculentum. Next base: position 26,750,886 of record BSUD01000006.1, on the reverse strand, counting down.
TTCATCTCTCCTGTTCACGCTGGAACCAACGCCAACTGTTGCTCCTTCACGCCAGCCTTGATTCTTCCTTCCAATAGTTGATCCACACCGGCCTGCTGCTCCTCTTCGTCGACACCAACAACGAGTTTGAGGCAAGCTTCCCTTCCCTTCCCTTTCTCCGTCATGCAACAACCAGTAACCGGGTCTCGCAACCGCTTCTGCGCACAACAAGTGGTGATGCCCTCCTCCTCGAGCCTAGCAGGCTGGAGCAAGCTTCCCTGGGTCCTGTGTAGACGGCCATCATTGGGGCCTCGTAGACAGCCACAAAGCAAGGGAGCCTTCGACGCCTTTTGTAACTTCGACCGCGGGCGCGCCAAAGGTGTAACACCCCGAATCCGTGGGATATCGGAATGCTACGGGCGAGACCACACAATGGGTCCCGACCCTTAGCCTGACAACAACTTCACCGGAACTTTCCAACATGGCTCAAATAAAGGCATAAAACTCAAAATAGTTTATAATGTATGCAATTAAAGAAAGGAAGGGATACAAGTTGGAAACTCAGCCGAGTCCTCAAAACGACATAAAACGTAACGAAATCCGAACGTACAACAAACCACAATCCAACAAAACAAGGAAACCCCAAAAAACACCCCCGTCCTATAATGTACGGAGACCACTCAACTGTTATTTCCTCCACCTCACTCGGCGGCATCCCTAACCTGCAAGGCATCTACACAAAACGGTTTTAAACCGTTAGCTCACATTTTATGCATTATACGAATAATATGGCACAAACACACATGAGATCACGAAGCACACAACATGAACATTCATTACATAATATCTTTTTAGGTTGTTCCATATCTAATTCATTCGTTCAAGTGTGACACAAGAGTCTTATAACTCTTGCCTCTGTCCCCGTGTAACCAACAGGAGTGTGGCGGCGCTCAGCCCGTATACCTTGAGGGAGTGATGAAAAAGCCCGCCCGTATACCGTGTATGGCCTGGTTGCAGAGATCCCCCCAGTCTCCCTCGGGAAACTGAGCGGTGATGTCACCGACCGATAATAATAGTAGTAACGATGGGCCAATAAATAAGGTCAAGTAAATCCTAATCCATTTCCATGCTTAAAAGCGGTAAACACACACCTCCATATACATCCAAATAAGGCATAGAAGCAGCTAAGTAAGTCCGAGGACTTGCCTCGTCTCAAGCTAACCAAACCAACGATCTCACTTTCCGAAAAGGAAAACCAAAGCCTGATCCACAAGATACATATATCAACAACAACTCACAACACGCTTCCAAGACTCTCCAAAGCTAAAACCGAACAAGGGTTCAAAACCTAGAAGCTAGTAAGGCTCTCTTGAACCTTTAGGAGGTCAAGATCAAGCTAGGTAAGGGAAAGAGGGAACAACATCCCACAACCCAAAAGAGATTAAGCACACAACAAGCTGGACTAAGAGGGTAAGATGGGAGAGAGACCACAAGGCCCTCACACACACAAGATCACTAAAGATTCAAAGACACCTAGGTTCAAGCCACTAAATGGCATTCTCATTAGTCCTAGGTCCAATCTAATCATACTTCTAGCTAAGCAACAACATAAGGTCTAAGGAAGGAACGAATAGGAAAGGAGGAAGGAACCTACTAGTGAAGAAAACGCAGCCGCGGAAGCAAGCTGACGCTCCCGGTGGAACCCTGTCGCCGCCCCTGCGGATCAATGGCGCCGCCCCTGCGCCTTGTGGTCGCCCCTGCGGTGGCTCTGGCCTCCCCTGCGGTGGCCTCAATCCGCCCCTGCGCCTCTGGTGGTCCGCCCCCGCGGTCAAACAGCAGAAAGTCCGTCTTCTTCATTTCTTCAACTGGTTCTTTGCTCCTAGTGCATCCTTCTCTTGTTGGGCTTCCTCCAAACCCTCACCACGACCTAAACGAGCTAAAGAAAGGGACATGCAAGGGTTTACTGGATTTCTCTTCAAAAGCTTCCTCCATGGCCATGGTCCCATGGAGGTGAAGAGAAGAGGAAGAAGAGACAACAAGCAACAAGAGGAAGAGGAGAAGAGACCACTTACCACAACAGATTTGGAAAGCTCAAGCTGCAGCTCCTACCAAGTACAAGAAGGTGAGAGCAAGCAAGAAGGAAGAGAGGAGTGGAAGGGAGTGAAAGAGCATAAGAGGAAAAGTGGGAAAAGAGGAGAGAGTAAAGAGCTGACAAAAGAGGTGCGATAACCAAGGATCAGCTCCCTTGTCCCCTCACTCCTCTTCCCAAGGTCGGAAAGTAAAAATATGTCCCCATCCCGCGTTAAAACCCGAACTTAGAAAACGTGCCTGCGGGAAATAAGCTGCAGACGCGGAAAAGTCGGAAACAACTCGACTTCCGAAAATAAAATTTCCGGATGTTACAAAAGGACAGCTACAGGGGCGCCTACGAGCCCAGGCCGCAAGGCGAGCCGCGGGTGTGGCTTAGGAGCCACAGGTACGGCCCTGCTGAGCCGCTGGTGCGGCAACCCCCTTTGATCCGCCAGTGCGTGTCTTCCTGTCTGCGGGTGCACCCTACGGCAGTGACTGCTTCTCCTCCTTCGTTCTCGTGCACGTGAGCATGTCGGGTTTGGATTGCCGGGTAAGGACCCCATTCCCCTTTACCGCATTACCCTCGCTATATATGTGCTGATTAGAACCCGTTGGGATCTTGGAACATTTCATAACAACCCTAGAAGATGGCTTGAATAGCTTATGCGTTTCCGAGTTTTAAGAAGTGACCAACAGTCAATTTCGGGTCCAAATTTGGGTAAGTTAGACTCCTCCTTTGCTGCTGAATTTCGGTTATGTTATAGTCGGTATTGCATAGTAGAATATGATGGAATTTGAGATTTTTCTGTGTTATAGTTTAAGAGATACGATTCTCCAAAGTTGGTTCCTCATGCAGCTTTTATGATGTGCTGAAATATTCTAAGTGTTGAGAAAAACTGCTTGTGATGCAGTTTTGTGAGATAGATTTGAATGGGTTTTTTAATCTTTGTTGGACTTGAATTTTGGATATGTTGTTTATGGATATGCATAGTATCATTTGCTAAGATTTAAAAGCAATCCTTTGGTTTGCTCCGGACTTGTGATGTTCCGAAGTTGGGTATAAGTATAGTTTGGTTTTAGAAAAGTTGTGCTAGGTTTAAGTGTGTGTTCTTGGAGATGGTTTGGGATTGTGTATCTTTATGGATTATATCATAGGAAGTCATGGTTGGGCATGTGCGTAGGTGTCTCGGTATGTTTTGGGATTTAGTAGTAGTATGTTAGTTAAGCCTTAGTAGTAGATAGTAAGTTTGAAAGATAGGCATCTTTCAAACTCAATAGATCCTTCCTCTGGAGAGTTGGATATTTGGATTGGGTTTCTAGTAGAAGTTCTTGAGTTTTCAGGGAACCTTTAGAGTTTTCCGGATCCTAGGGGTAAAACCGTCTTTTCTCAGAAAAGAGTTGGTTTAGTGTTGTTTCTCGGTTTTCCGTTGTTGACCTAGAAGTTGGGACTTCTAAAGGTCGGATAGTATATTGATACGAGTTTTGTATTATGATCAAGCAGTTGAGATTTTACTAAACGATATCGAGTGAGATGGTTGACAAGACTTGATCGGTTCAGGTAAGTCCTTTGGGCTTACTTGGTTACAGTCTTATGTTGGTTGAATGAAATGAGTGGTGTTTGTATTACGTGTTTATATTATGTTGTTAGTTATATACAACCAACTTATAATTAGCCCACAGGTAACGGGCGGTGGTCACTTGTCCAGTTCTCCTGAGGGAGTCTGGAAGGTGCTTCACGACTAGGTCAGACTTGGCATACGGGGAGAGTACTGAACCACTCCATCGTGTATACGGGAGATGTGCCGAACCACTCCGGAGTGGATAAAAACCGAATGCGAGAGTTAGAGACTTCCTGTGTCACACCTATAAATGAATAATGTGAATGACGTTAATAAAGATAATAATCGGGTTTTTTTGTGATATCATACTATGTGTTTACTTATTTATTTGATGTGTGTATGTGCGTATGCATTCTTCTGATGATGAATTGTAGCTAACGGTTTATACGTGTTGTTAGTTCTTCGTAGTTGTAGGTAGTTGTAGAGAGATCCGGAGCGGCTGGTCAGCCGGGTCCACGTACTCATTTAGATGGGGACAGGGGCGTCTTCAGTTTCTTCATACGTTGTATTATTATTTGTCTTGTAAGGATGATACATATCATTCATATAAATATTATTTAATATTTTTAAATGATTTAAATACGTTTGTGTCTTGTTGTAAGATCCTAGTAAAGTTGTTGTCAAACTAAGGTCGGGACCCATTGTGAGGTCCTAACCAGTAGCTCCCCGAGTTCTGAGAATTTGGAATGTTACAAAAAAGAAACGGTGGATTCGGCTTAAGAAAGTCTCTTACAACTAACAAAGCCCTTCAAATGAAGCTTCTTTGGAAAATTCTTGCTGAACTAGAAAACATTTGGGTAGAAATTGGCAAAGAAAAAACCTTATTAAACTCAAACCCGAATTTAAAAATGGAATTGATTGACAAATTGGTAATGGGAAAAATATCAACTTCTGGAAGGATAATTGTGTAGCGGTGACCCCACTAATTAAACTAGTACAAAATACCAATCTAATCAATACCCAAATTAAAATTAGCCACTTCATCAAACCAAATAAATGGGACACAACAAAAATCAAAAATGAGCTACAAAACATTATCAACCCAACAATAAAAAAAAGAATTATGGAAACAATAATCCCAACAAACGAAATACAAGACAAGTTATACTATAGAAGGAGACCGAACGACTGGTTCTCCATAAAATCAGCCTCGGAACTGATCGATAAGGAATCTGGTTGGCTTCTTGACTATTCTTGTGAATGAATATGAAATTTAGACACTCAACCAAAAATTAAGAAATTCATTTTGAAAATATCAAGAAACAGTATCCCAACTAAAATAAAACTTAACGAAAGAAGAATTGCGGTTTCAAAATACTGTGAATTGTGTAATCACCAACTCGAGGATCTTGTACACCTTCTTATTGATTGCCCGTATAGCAAAAATATTATCACAAAAATTGACTCAACTATAATCACCAATCTGAATACCATCAATACGGAAATCAAAAGGCCTTACGGACTCTTGATGGAAATTAAAAAACAAGATCGGCCTTGCTAAATTTCCATGCCTTGCAACCAATTGGTGGAATATTTGGTTCTTTTGAAACAAAATCATCGTTAACAATAAAGCAATTGGATTGGATCACAACATCCTAACTTTCATTAATAATCAAGCTCAAATTTGAAAGAATAAAAAGACGGAAGATGACGACTAAACATTAAAAAGATCGAAACTGAGGGTGATAACTTAGTGTTTAGCCTTATAGCATCTTTATCGAAAGCCGCATTAAAATTCATGTCACTTTAGGTTAGGAGTTTCATTTTTTTTTTGAAAAACGGAAAGCGATTAGGAAAGACTATCTTCAAGAGGTGGTTCATCCTCATGTATCCTTGCGAATGAGAACACGAAGTTCGCGATTGTTAAGGGTGTGATGGGGTTTGGAATTCCCAAATGGGTCAATCGGTTAGCAACACAGTTGACCTAGACTTTAGGATGGAATGTTGTGGAAAAATGCGGGTTTCGATAGAATATTTTTTTATTCTGGCAGTGGGATATAGTGGGGTGTATGCCTTCTTTGGAAAGAATATCAACTACAAGATGAAAAATTGAAATAATTAACTCTCATGGGAGGTTTCTAATAGTCCAACACACAAACCTCCTTACTAATTTTGAAACTATGATCTTCTTCATCTACGCACCACCGAACGAGCAAATGAAAAATAAATTTTGAACCCAACTAACGATTGATACGAGTGCTACAAATAAACTGATCTTATTGATTGGGGACCATAACGAATTGATGGAACCAACAGACAAAAAATGGGGGGGGAGGGGGGCAGCTCTAGTAATAAATTTGACAGATTACAATATATTCCACACCAATATAGTCTAGTCGATCTTCCGACCATAGGCAATGAATTCACTAGGGAAAAAAAAGGAGTTGATAAGACGTACGAAAACTGGATAAAGTTTTGACTTGTATAGAAATCATTCATGAATACACTGAAATTCATACAATAAACCATGCTTTTACTTCATCTGATCACTGTATGATCTCAATCCTATTACAAAATAATCATACAAAGTTTAAGAATAAACACCTTTCAGATTTGACTATGAGAATCTTGTTAAACAAGTGTATAGAACGCAATTCCCAAGCACCTACATGTTCAATCTCGCAAAAAAAAACTAATCTCCTCAAACAAAAGCTACAGAAGTAGAGTCAAGAAAAATTCGGGACTATTCATAAACGACTACGAAATATTGATGTTGAGATTGGATCTCTCCAAAAATAAAACTTTGCGTCTTTCAACCAAAATAGTAATGACAACATAATCATACTAATGAGGAAAGGAGAATGTTTTTTGGACTATCAACATAAATACTGGGTACAAAGAGCTAAGACGAATAATTTACAACTTGACGATAAGAATACGAAATTCCACCATAGAAAAACAACGGGTAGGAGAAACAAGAAAATCATCACAACGATTACCACAAATGATGGTATGATTGTGTACAAAGAAGATGAAATCAATGAGGAATTCTTAAAAGACTACAAATTCCGATTTCAAGCCTCAATAATAGATCACCACAATCTTCAGAAACAACTAGAAGTCATCCGAACGGAAATTTCTGAATATGAAAACCAAATCCTAACAATGCCTTTCTCCACTAAGGAAATAAAAGATGTCCTCTTTGATATTGGTAGTGATAAATCGACAACATGTTTCTACCATAAATTGAGCCGGAAGTTACTTGGACAGTGAAAAGCTTCTTTAGAACCAAAAAAATTCTCAAACAGATTAATCATACGTTCATTGCCCTTCTTCCAAAAATTGAGAATTCTACAACAACTAACCACTATAGACCAATTGGCCTATGCTCGACAATATATAAAATAATTGTCAAACTTTTGGCCAAAAGATCGATTAAGCATATTCCTCCCAAATTTAATTCACCCATTACAAAGTGCTTTCACTAAAAACAAAGCGATTCGTGATAATGTTCTCATCGCTTACGAAATCTTCCATAGTTTCAAAAAAAAGAAGTGTTTATGGAAATTAAACTAGACATGAAAAAGATATATGATAAAGTTGAATGGGTGTTTCTTAAAGCATTGCTTGGAAATTTTAGTATTTGTAAAATATTTTGAAATTGGATTTATGAACGCATCACTACAATCTCCTATTGCATATTAGTAAATGACTCACCCACAACGATGTCCCACAAAGAGGGCTTCGCCAGGGAGATCCCCTATCTCCTTTGCTCTTTAATGTGTGTGCGGACATATTGGCCACACATATACAAAAAATGACTAATGAGAATCCTAAATCTCTAGGTTTTCCTATAACCTAAAATGGATCAAGAATACCATTTTTAGCCTTTGTTAATGACATAATTATCTTCACAAAGGCCACAATAGAAGCAAGTAACAAAATTCTATCCACTTTAACCAACTATTGTAATATGTCGGGTCATGTCATAAATTATCATAAATCAATCCAAACTACTGCAAACATTGACAAAAACCTCAAAAGAAGAATTCAGTCACATCTTGGCATCAATGCAACCAATAACCTTGAACAATATCTCGGATGCCCCATCATTAATTGTAGAGTAAATAAGGACAGTTTTAACACTGTCATACTAAAGTCTAAGCAATAACTTACAAAATGGAAAGCATCACCTTTATCTCAAGAAGGTAAAAATACAGCTAATAAAAGCGAACATGAATGCAAAATCAAGTTACCTTATGTAGGTATTATGTTGCCAACAAGCATCCACCACGAACCAGAGCAAATAAACAAAATTTTTTTCTGCAATAAGGGAACTAACTTTCATCCGCTAATTAGTTGGGATAAAATTTGCAAACCAAGAACCCTAGGTAGCACTATAATTAGGAAAGCAGAAGATATGAATAAAGCATTACAAATGAAACTTCTTTGGAAACTTATGACCGGCCCGGATAACGTCTATGTTAAAATAGTCGAAAAAAATACCTTAAAGGCTCGTGCCTCTGGAACTACGTACGTGGAAAAAACACATCATGGAAATGGAAGAATCTAATAAAATTGAAAGAAGATTTTGACAAAAGTCTCCGTTGGAGGGTAGGAGATGGAGAAACGATGAGATTTTGAAAAGACGTGGATTACCGACAAGCCACTCTAAGACATTGTGACTAACAAAGCACGAATAACTTCGACAAAACTCACCGCCTTGTACATTACAGAAAAAAATGGAATCACCAAAACTCACCGCCTTGTAGGCGGCTAATGCGAAGCATGGTACTCAACTAAATCGGCAATGAAAATGATGAAAAAACGGAAGGTGGGAATAACCACAAACAAAACATGGATTTGAAAAATCAATATTTTTCCCAAAATTAAAATTTTACTATGGAAATTGGCATTAGACGGATTACCGACCAAATAAAATCTTGACAAACAAAAAGTTTCCCTAGTGATGAATTGTGAATGCTGCAATCACCATACAAATGACATCAAACATCTTTTCTGTAAGTGTCAATGTAGCTTGAAGACTCTTAAGAAACCAAAAGTTGCTTCTACTATTCACAATTACGACATTGGCAATTGCAGCATTAATGATATTCTTTCCGAATTACAAGGAAAAATAAGTCCATCGGAAGAAAGAAACCTTGTGGTCATTTGGTGGAACATATGAATAACTAGAAACCAAGTCATCTTTAACAAAAAAAAAGGCACCCCAAAATTTAAATCTTCTAGCTACAAACCAAATTAGTGAGTTGGACAAGGCTAACACTAGAGTGACCCCGAACAACATGAAAATCCCGAAACACAAAAGTAAAACCAAAAACATAAAATGGAATAGACCAAAAAATGATTATGTCAAACTGAACTGTGACGCCTCAGAAAATTCGTCAAAGACACTTTGATATTAATAAATGCGATTAATCAGACTTGGAAGCCTCATTGGTGTTAGAGTTTAATGTGAGAGATGATTATTATGAGAATCCCCTCTGCTTTCCTGGACTCTTCTCCATTATATATATTAGAGGGGTAGGCGTTGTAACAACCTTTACATAATGAGCATCTTTGTAACGGTCTCTACATAATGAGCATCTTTGTAACCGCTTATACATAATGAGCTTATTTGTAACACCCTATACATCATGAGCATTAAACAAGCGATAAATATATACTACTAACATCCTCCCTCAATCGCAGCACGAGGAGAGCGAATGCACATACTAGAACGAAATGCAGTAAATAATGGAGTGTGAAGCCCTTTGGTGAAGATGTCCGCATACCGGTGAGCGGACGGAACGTGGAGTACTCGAACCTAACCCATTGCTACCTTTTCTCGAACGAAATGAATGTCAATTTCCACGTGTTTAGTGCCTAGTGTTGCACCGGGTTGGAGAAAAGGTAGACGGCACAAACGTTGTCACAATACACGAGGGTGGTGTGTCAGAGCGGCGCTTGTAATTCGAGCAACAGATTCCGAAACCAGCACGTCTCGGCCACAACGTTGGTAACTCCGCGATATTCAGTCTCCGCGCTCGATCAAGACAGAGTGGCCTGGCGCTTAGAAGACCATGAGATCAGATTGTCACCTAAGAAAATGCCAAACTCAAACGTAGACCGCCTCGTATCCGGACATCCTGCCCAATCGGCATCAGTGTAAGCCGTTAGACAATCCGGAGAAGAGCGATTCAGGTGGATACCCATGTTTGTCGTGCCCTTGATGTAGCGTATGATGCGTTTCATTGCTTGAAAATGATGTTCGCGAGGGTCATGCATAAAGAGACGTACCTGCTGAACAGCAAACGAGATATCCGGGCGGGTGATTGTGAGATATTGAAGAGCGCCAGTGAGGTTGCGGTAGACCATGGGGTCGGACATTTTTGGGCTAGATGCGCTATCAAGATTTGCCTTACAATCAACAGGACTAGTAGCCGGTTTACAGTTTGTCATTTTGGCCTTGTCAAGTATCTCAAGGGTATACTTCGTTTGGTGAAGGAACAAACCTGTAGCATTACGAACAACCGAGACTCCGAGGATATAACTCAAGTTGCCCAAGTCGTTCATAGAGAATTCCGATCGAAGCATGGTCATCAAGTGAGACATGATGGCGGGTGAAGACGTAGTCAGTACAATGTCGTCTACGTATAAGAGCAAATAGGTTGTGGCGTGCGTGTCCCGGTAGACGAACAAAGAGTGATCCGGCTGGTAGTTGTGGAAACCAAGTTTGAATAGGTATGCGGAAAAACGGTGATACCAGGCGCGAGACGCCTGTTTAAGTCCGTATAAGGACTTCCGGAGGAGGCAGACATGGGACGGTCGAGACGGATCCGTGAAGCCGGGTGGCTTATGCATGTACACAGTTTCCTCAAGGTGACCATGAAGGAAGGCATTCTTGACGTCAAACTGATGAATAGGCCAGTCATGGTGCAATGCTATGCTTAGAACGGTCTGAATAGTAGCCGGTTTAACTACCGGGGTAAAGGTTTCATCACAATCAACCCCAACTTCTTGTGATCGTCCATTCACCACCAGGCGGGCTTTATGATGCTCTAGGGTGCCATCAGACCTATACTTACGTTTGAAAAGCCACATGCAACAAATAATATTAGCATCCCGGGGACGAGGGACCAAGTCCCACGTTCCATTTTTAATTAAAGCACTAAACTCTTCGTTTAGAGCAGCATGCCAGTTTGGGTCTTGCAAGGATTTTTAGAAGATTTAGGTACGGGATGATGATCGGGGATGTGGTGTTGAGGTTGTATTTCAGGTTAGATTTGAAAATTCCTACTTGGGCTCGGGTGACGAGGGACGGGGGTAGGGTGGGCCGGCTGCGGTGTGGCGAACGGGCTTGTAGGGGAGCGGGGATGAATTGGTTGGGTCTGTCGTGTGGTCTGGTGTGCCGGAGAGACCAGGAGGGGGGTTGTTATGTTTGGGCGTGCGAGGTGAGGCGATGGGAAAGCCGGTGGTGGAATGGGTTGAGTCGGGGCAACGGACTGAAAAATCCGGTGTAATAGGGGCAATAGGGTGGGTTCGTCATTGTGGGTGGGTGACGGGCTAGGTTCGGGCGAGGCGTATGGGAACGTTAACTCGTCGAAGATTACATGTCGAGAAATGAGAACCCGTTTGGTGTCAAGACGCATGCACTTGTACCCCCGATGGTTAGCTGAGAACACCAAAAAACGCATTTTGTGGAGCGAGGAGATAACTTGTGGGGTGCGGTGGCGCTCATGTTAGGGAAGCATAGGCACCCGAATACACGAAGGTGGGCGTAGGAGAGTTGACGGTTGTATAAGGCGACCGTCGGGTTTGGGAATGTAGTGGATTTTGAGGGTAGAATATTGTGAAGGTAGGTAGCCATGTGAAGGGTTTCTACCCAAAAAGAGGGCGGAAGAGAGGCGTGGAAGAGGATGGAGCGTACTTTATCATTTAAGGTTCGTAGGACACGTTCGACTTTACCGTTTTGTGGTGAGGTTTGTGGACAAGAAAAGTGGATGACGATACCTTGACGTTTGCAAAAGTCATGAACGGATTTATTTTCAAATTCCCCACCCATGTCACATTGAAAGCTTTTTATGTAAACGTTGAATTGTGTCTTGACAAGAGCATGAAAGTGTATGAATATGGCATGCGTATCCGATTTATTACGTAAAGGAAAAACTCAAACATAATTGGTAAAGTCATCCAAGAGAACCAAATAATAATTAAAACCACTCTCACTAGGTAAATGAGATGTCTGAAGATCACAATGCAAAATGTCAAAGGGAGCAAAAGTGCGAGTATTCGACGGAGAAAATGGTAAACGTTTGTTTTTTGCAATCTAACAAGATGATCAAAAGGGATTTCTTTATTTTGTGGGATAAAATGACTAGAGCTTAGTGCGTGCATCACATGAACGCTGGGATGACCAAGGCGAGCATACCACACATCAAGAGGCGAGACAATGTTGACCGATTGTTGTGGTGGTGGACTCGATGGACTGGAATTTGCGGTGGAGAGGGGGTATAGGTCCCCGGAACTATTGCACTGCATTAGAGGGGTCCTCGTACGTAAATTCTTCACATTAAAACCAAACGGTCAAATTCGATAGTGACATTGTTATCGGTGGTAAATTTACGAATAGAAATAAGGTTTTTGGTAATGTGGGGCGAATGTAGTACGTTGGTGAGGTGAAAGGGGTGTTGTGTGTTTAGGTTGACATGGCCCATACCGACAATTGGAATAGGAGTTCCGTTCCCAACATAAATCGAAGGTAAATTACTAGAAGTAAAATAGGAACAAAGTGTACCTTGGTTGTTGGTCATGTGGGAGGACGCGCCTGAGTTCATGTACCAATTCTCGTCGGGAGGGTGGAGACCCATGCTAAAAAATGCATACTCCAAATCCGTAGGTTGTTGTTGCATTGTGTAATGAGCCTGTTGAGCTTAGCGGTTTGGGCCTGCGGGGTTTGGTTGGTAGACATGGTGACCTGCGGGAAAGTATGAGACGGGCTGGCCTGGGCGTAGGTTGTTCAAGATGTGTGCCAGCAGTGGGTAGTAATTTTGGGTATGTGTTGTAGGGTAGGGTACTGGTTGGGAGACCCAATGCTGGTGGTGCCATTGGTGGGCACCTGAGGGTCATTGACGATGGTATTGTGGAGCACCGGTGTATTGGCGGCCGCGGGGTTGCGACGGCGGCTCCGACCGGATCTGGCACGAGGTTGTTGGCATCCAGGAGGGTTTGAACCTGTTGGTGGGTCGGTATTCATACATGTGGGCGTGGTAGGTCGATAATCTTTAGAGGAGACCAATGCATGAGTGGGGGTGAAATTGCGAGTTTTGTGGCTTTCCTCCCTGGATAACATACTTTAGCGGTTGAGAAAGACGGTAGGGGTTGGGTCTGGCTAATCATACCCCCACATACGTCATAAGCAGACGAGAGGCCATTGATGATTTGTAAAATAAGGCGCTCATCCCCGATGGAATGACCAACGTCTTCAAGTTGGTCGGCAATGGCTTTCAGAGCTTGGCAGTAGGCGAACACGGTTGGAAAAGTGTCTTGCTTGAGGTTGATGAACCGACTTTCCAAGTCCGCGGCACTAGCAGATTGATTGTCGTGGAACAAGGCTTTGATACGAAGTCATGTATCGCGATCCATGGCACCAGGCTTGATGATCGATAGGAGAACATCTTCAGTGATGGTGGCGAACATCCAACCTTTGACAATGGGGTCGAGTTTACGCCACAACGCGTCATCCACGGTTGTCGGGCGGAGTGACTCATCAATGTGATATAACACATCATGAGCAATTGCGGCATTGGTGAAAAGTTCCGCCCAAGTGTGGTATTGGACTTTGTTCATGTCGAGGACGAGAGTGATGTGGTTTTTGATGTTCGACACATGTAGGGTTGATTGGAGGGCCGAGGACGGTGCTGTTGGACCGGGGTTGTTGCCGGAGAGAACCTCGCCATCACCATTGTTTTCGTTGTTGACAGTCATGTGGCTGCATTAATGGTGGCGCAAGAAATTGGCTGGAGGTTGCGGCGGAAGCAAAGAACGGCGTGAAAACGGTGAACAACGTAGGGTTTTCACGGGAAGCCTGATACCATGTTAGAGTTTAACGTGAGAGTCCCCTCTGCTTTCCTTGGCTCTTCTCCATTATATATGTTAGAGGGTAGGCTTTGTAACAACCTTTACATAATGAGCAACTTTGTAACGGTCTCTACATAATGAGCATCTTTATAACTGCCTATACATAATGAGCATATTTGTAACACTCTATACATAATGAGCATTAATCAAGCAATAAATATATACTACTAACAATTGAGAGGTAGATATGATCATCTCTAATTATCTAACATTATCTCAAGACTTACGTACTCTTCCGTTCATTATATCTTCACGGAAATCAATACTATTGCAGATGATGTTGAAAACCTCGTTCGAAAGAATGCTCTAGCTCGATCATTTTTTATAAATTGATCCTCTTACTTGACATACAAAAAAAACTTCCTTTTCTTCTTTGAAAAAATCCAATAAAAAGAAAATAATTAAAGATATCCGTCTACTATAAAAGATAATTGGGGGTGGTAGTGAGTACATTATATTGATGCGCAAAAACACAACAATTTTCTTCTTCCTATTTTGCAGCTCCAAATCGATCGGGAACTGAAACTCAGATCGCCGGCCGTTTCTTAAACTTGGATGATAAACGAGATGAAGAGGGGAAGAGAAATCGACACAGAGATAAGGGCGATCATTCAAGAGCTCTCTCTTCTCCATCACGCCAACCAGCTTCAGATAAATCCCCCGGTGTCCATACCCGTCGCAATCGGCGCCGGCGAACCAGCGGCCGGCAACACCGCAGTTCACCCTCATCGACAAGTTTCAAATATTCCGACGAGACCTTTCCTCTCCATATGTAGCCTCGTCCTCCAAGTTCTAGGTACCGTAAGACTATTTCTTCTATCCGATTCTATTCGTTGACTTTGTTTCGCATCATGGCATGACAGATGATCCAATTTAACTTCTCTTTTCTTCTCAAAATCATTCATTTAATCATTTTTATTCATAATTTGGTTAGTACTTTGTCATTCAAATTTTCACTCTATCGTTTATTAGCTACCAAGATTATGAAATTTCAGTTTATCTCCCTTTTCTTCTATAAGAAAAAGTATAATCATAATAAATAAATAAAAATATAATTCAAATTCTAAAAATTTATATTCAAATGGTAACGGAAGTAAAACCTAGCCTGAGAAAATACTTACACTATCGTCATCCTGTCGATGTCCATTGTTAAAAAAAACTCAATAATTGAAGAAAACGAACAAAGAAACAACTTTAATAATTAAAAAAAAAAATATTAACTTTTGTTGTCGTCCCAATAAGTTAACTTGGGAGTTCATTTTGTGACGTACTTTCTCAATTTAAAAATATTTGTTGTTTTATTAAAAACCTAAATAATAATAAAAGTTACGTTCTTTGAAATGTATTTATAAAATAAATTCCAAAAAATATTAAAGAGAGTGAGTAGTGTTTTTAAAGCTTTATTGAAGGTATCGAGCGGGACAGGTGGTAAACAGTAACCTTTTGTGTCTTTTAATAATGTTTTATGAGCAGATAAGATTGGACCATCGATGAGTGTCCTCAGACAAGACGTCTTCCAAAACATACAGGTATTTTATTCTAAAAAATCAGACATAATTGCGCATTTAATTTGCAAGGTAAATCAAAATATATAAGTAGGGTTTGACATGATAAAGATATGTTTAAAATATATTTCATTGATACTTACCATTTTGTCTTATTTATGTGCATCTCCCAAATCAGAGATTGGAAAAGTTATTATATTCAGATTCCATAAAATATGCAAAAGTGATTGAAATATTGAAGAAAGAAACAGCTGAAGGAAGGACAAGGAAACGCCATAGTTGCAGCAAAGCCTTGGTTTGGCTTACCAGGTTTATATCATAATTATACTTTTACCAACTATAATTGTATATCTATATCGACAATTTTAGATTTTTGAGAATCCGCATCAATGATAGAAGTACACTTAGAAATATCTTATTATACTAACGATTAAAAACACATATACTATAAAATAATAAGATTATATATAATTAAATTTATCCCATAATATATTACCTATTAATATATCTAGAACACATATACTAGGCTAACCTCATACTATGTCAAAGTCCGATACAGATGGACCGATAGAGCAGAGGTTGTGTGCATACGAGCGCACATGCACATTAGGCTCAAGTCCAGCACATAAAAACCGACCTTGTATACAAGGCTCAGAATGTTCCCAACTTTTAACGTGGGAAGTTATTATCTTCAACAAAGTGTGAATAGGACCAACCGTGAATATTGAAATATAAAATATAATTCAAACAAATGAAGCAGATATGTGTAGCGACTTGTTATAGGACGAAGTTGGGTTACAGTGTATGAATGAGTAGATATGATCGAAAAATGTCTTGAAAACCCGCACAAATAGATTTCTTGGTTTACCTATATATGGAAGTCGATGAAGAGGGTGACGCAGTAGCCGATTGCTTCTTTGTTGTAGGGGAACGGTTGTTGTTTCCGGGTAATTGAGTAGAACAGAGAATAGTCTTCTTCTTCGTCTTGATATTGATCCTTGTCTTTGTCTTAATATTGATCTTTTTCTTCATCTTGAGGAAGACGACGGCTATTCTCCATACTATTCAATCACCAGAAGACAACAACCATTCCACTTGATACTACGACAATGTGAGGGTTTAAGAACTCACATTAATGGTGAGAAGATCCGTGCATAAAACTGATTTTCTTAATATTATTTATAGTGAAAATACAAGCATATACTGAGGAATAAAAAAGATTACGTACCATAATATATTATCTAATCTAGTATATTAGGATATTAATAATAATGTAATATCTCAAATATAACAAAAAATATATAATTAACTGTATGATAGGTCACTGGATATGACAGTTGCCATACTGGAAAGAATAGCAAGAGATTCAAATCAAAGCATGGAACATATTGTTGAGGAGTCGTATGATGTTACCTTAAAACCTTGTCATGGTTGGATTTCATCAGCTGCATTCAAGGTAATATTATTTTCATTATTTCATGTTATCAAGAACATGGAATTTTATGAGGTGTGTGTTTTTGCAGGTGGCGATAAACCTCCTGCCTGATAAGAAAACCTTCATTGAAGTTGTAGCAGGAGAAGGTGAGAGCTTTGGAACTCTGAAAGAAGATATTCAATCTATGATATCCATGCTCGTACCTCTGCTGGAAGATCTCCACTTTATCCTGGTAAACAAATTCCTTTCATGATTAATGTTTGTTTTAAACCTTTTAAAATTGGAATAAATTTATAAAATATAAATATTATATTCAATCAATATTTAACAATTTTAGCAAATTAACAATAAGATTTTTTTGGTGAAAATATAACGATTTTAAAGCTATATAGTGTTGATTAGTGAGAGAATCTATATTACTTACTAAAACAAAGGACACTAAGTCCACATGTCAATCAACTAGGTATGCCACATAGGATTTTTTCTAAAATATTTACTAAAATGCCATTCTATTTAAATTTTGTGTTATTCATCTTATTAATTAAAATAAAAAAATTTTGTTAACTAACTAGCTAAATTAATAAATTTAAAAATACTTTTAAAATATTTTTCGTAAATTCTAAGTAAATTTTCAAATAAAAAAAATATATGATAACCAACTAGCTGCTAAATTAATAATTTTATAACTTTTAACTAACTAATTGCCATTTTAATTAATCTCTAAAGTAATTAGTAAATTATTATTATTATTAGTATTAATTATTTTGATTATAATTTTTATAATAGATCCTAACCACCAGAATTTATATTAAAAAGTTTAAAATTCATTAAATTTCTTTTTATTAAAATCCCAAAAAAAAATTTTGTCAACCAACAATTTTTAGATCTATAAATTTCGAAATAATTTCTTATAAATATATTTTTCCTGTTATTTATACTATCTGTAACTAATTATATTTATTTAACAAAATGGGATGTACGTCCATTCCAATTTTATTTATTTTGTAAATTTTGTTATTTTTTTTAATTTTAGCTTTGATAGTAAGATATTGATTTTAAATTTCCTTTTATAGTTTCGTATTTTACTAAATTTAATTTGGTGAATTTAGTTAAGTAAGTTTACTCGATAACTTTCGCCTTCCGATAATATCTATATAACGGATTCTACACCCAAACAATATCGAACGAATTAATTATTTCCTTTTTTAAAATAAACTATTTATAAAGTTAAATTTATCATTGTATTTGTTTAATTTTTTAAGTCTTAACCAAATGGATTTTATTTTGTAAAATTTTTAGATTTAGTCGTAAGGAATTGATTTTAGTTTTTCTTTTATAGAGTTGTATTCTTAATAAATTTATCCTTTTTATAGATCGTAATTTAAAATTTGAGCTTTATTTATGCCTAAAAAAATTTCTCATCAATAAATTGTTTTTGAACGATTCAATCAGATAAGTTCAATAAATATTTTTTTCTTTCGTGATTCGATCGGATAAGTTCAAGAAATCATTTTTTATAAAATTTTATTCTAAGTTGTGTGTTCAGCAAGTTTCATAAGATTTATTCTAATTGCTATATATACTTGATCCCATAGGGGATTCATTGTTTCCTGTTATTACTCATTTGACTCCATTATGCCGAATTATTGGTAGCGTTGTCACAAAGATTAACTGGTTAGGTCTTTTTAACTCCCTTTCACATTTTGTTTTCTCCCTTTTTCCGAATCATTGATAATGTGTTTAGTGATTTTTGTATTTCTATGTGCTCGAGTGTTTTTATAATCACGAAACAATGACCATTTTTTGAACTTGCAACAAAGTGTTTTATTGAACTTTTTCATTTATACTTGCACGATATCTTGGGATTCATTTTTTGTATAACAGATGTTACGGCTTGCTTCAGATTTTTATATATACCTATTTGTAATCTTTTCAATACATTACTTTGGCTTACAAAGTTTTAGATGGATTTGCTTGCAATTGCTTATTTCGTTTACTAACACAATTTCTTTCTTTATGATTATATATATAACTCATATATTCACTCTTGATGATTATATACAATCCATTTTTCACTCTTAGTTTATGTGTTTTTAAACCAAAATTCTTCCAATTTCATCGATAAATTGTTTTTCTTTAGTTCTTTGGGATTTCGTAGATATGTTTCTAAATTGAAAATTTTTCAAATTGTAACGATTAAAAGTTTTTTTTTCCGTTTAGTTTTTCTTATCATAATTATCGATATAACCAAATTTTTCCGGCTTATTTTTTTATTTATCAATATAATTATTAGGTATGTTTGTTAACCATTATCTTTTTGATTTTTCAACAACGGCATAATTTTTTATTTATTTTTTTCATTAGAATATTTAAATATATTGACAAATTTCTTTTAACATTTATGTTGTTTTTGTTACATTTTTTCATACTTTTTTCACTTATTTTGAATAATTATTTTTTTACTTAATTTGTTTAATTAATATTTTTTTGATTATTTCTCTTATAATTTAAGATACTTCGATTATTTTTCGATATCATTATTTATATACGACATTAAAAAAATTTTCATTTTTTTCGTTAGTAGAAATTATTTATTTTATTTTTGTAACCATATAAGATAATTTTATGTATATCGTTTATTTCTTTCAATAAAATATTTTTACATTTTTTGGATTATAATTTTTGCTTATTATGTTTATGAAATTTTGTATCCTTTCTACTCTTTCACGAAGGCTTATTTTCTGATTTATTTTTTTGTCAAAATATTTTAATATACTGACAGATTTATTTTAACATATAATGTTATTTCTGTTACATTTTTTATATATTTCAATTTACTATTTTTTTGAATATATTTTTTTTTACCAAATTTGTTAATTTAAAAAAAAATTATTTCTCTTATAATTTAACATATTACAGTTATTTTTCGATATCATTATTCAGATATGACATTAAAAAAACTCAAATTTTTTCATTAGAAACTTTTTTAATTTATTTTAATTTTGTAACCATATAATTAAATTTCATATATATTTCTTTAGTAAAATATTTTACGTTTTTTAAAAAAATTTCACCTATTTCTATTAGTACATTTTTTAAATTTATTTTATCTATTTTCAATATAACTTTCCCATAGTATGATTATTATCTAAGGTTTTGATTTTTTTAAACCTATTTTGATTTATATTTTGTATTACTAAAGCATTATATATATTTTTTCTTTTTTTTTTTAATATGAAATTTGGTTGATCTCATATAGATTTGTTAAGATTTTGTACCTACATTTTTTTATTTTCTCTTTTCCTTAGTAGCTTTTTTATTAATTTTACTAATTTTCAATGTAGCTTTTCCCTTTTTTCGATAAAATCATAAATCATTTTTTTAGGTTATATATATATATAAAAGATTATAATACCTGATCGTTGTCATATCTCTTTAAACAAACAAACCATATCTTTTTAAATAAATTTGTAACCATATTCATTTTTGTAGTGGAGAAAAAAATGTAAACAATAGATAAACTTGCTTGTCTTATCTTTGTTGATCATCAATTCGATCTGAATTTTTATTTTTCTTTAACCGTCATTTTGAATTTATTGGTAGATAATAATATATGTGCAAATTAAGAATTGTATAATCCACCCATATATTTATAAATGCTTCATATATAGATCAACAAAAATGCATAATCCACACATATATACATAATATATATATATATAT
>BSUD01000006.1:26665917-26730465 GCA_033239045.1 Fagopyrum esculentum | reverse complement strand
ATATATATATATATATATATATATATATATATATTTTATAAATACCCGTGCAAGGCACGGGAACTAAACTAGTTGGATAAATTACCTTACAAATTTATCCCTACTTGGTATAATAAATCTTATCTTATTTTTATAATCTCTCAATTGGTTACAAGACAATATTTTAGAATCTTTTATTGATATGAGATCAATTTGAATAAGAGAATATTTTTAGAATCTTTAATTGCTATGAGATCAATTTGTAATAATGTCATATTTTATATAATTTTTATTATAATTTTTTTTATTATTAAAACTTATATAATTTAGGATTTTACAATTTTATTTATTGTAAACTGTTTTCACTTATTTTGATATTTCTTATAAATAAGTTGTATCCTTAAATTAATAGACAAATGTAGTCAAGGAGAATCAATCTCTATTCGATATTCTCTCCGTGTTACTCTAATACCAATTGGACAAATTGGAATTCATGATTTTTTTTTCCCTAAATTATAGATATACGTTAAGTATGATACTCGAATTTTGTCTTGTACACGATTTAAAGTAAATAATTTTCTTATAAGTAAAAAATTATTGTGCACAATTCTTGTATCGTATACAGGTAACTTGAATTATCGAAAATATTATTAGATTAACTTTCTTGTAGACAAGTGATTTGCCTATTTTTTGTACCTGACACTCATTATAGAAGAATTAAATACAAAATCTTGTAACAAAATAAAATAAAATAAAATTTGGTAATAAAATGAAAAAAAATTCAGTTGCTAAATTTTTTTTTGAGAATTTAATAGTGTACAACATTTTAAAAAATTATAGATTCACCTCCTCTATTTTAGATTGTATCATCAATTAAAACGCAATATTTATTACATGATCTTGTAATTGCTCATAAATAAAATCTTATATGAAGAGTATATTTGTCTAAAAAAATTCTAAGGAGATCAAATGATAATATATTTAGCAATGAGATATATACTAAGCCATATTGACATTAGTTACATATTAAATTCACTTGATTAAATATAATATTTATATTGGAAACTCATGTTTAGTTTATGACAATTAATTCAAACACTACGTACAATGCAGAAAGCGTACGGTATGGATGGAGTAAAGCATATTTGATCAACAAAGAAAGAGATTGAGCCTATCTCCACGTAATTCAGTAGCTTTTTAACTTTGGTTGTCTTGTAACAATTCTAATGAGTCTCAACAACTAGTCACATTTTGCTTTCTCCCATCGTTGTACTATAAAGAACCGATATGGTATGGTTGGAGTCGAAAGTATATTCGTTTGTGTTCACTCCTAGCCATCAGACCCGGTAATGATCAAGTTGGCTGCGAATTGGGTATTTTGACCTTTGAGACTTGAATTAGTAACTGATTTCGGGCGAGTAAAACACCCACCCCAAGCCCAGTAGTCGGACCGAGCTCGGTCCGAGTCCGATTGAACGGGCTCAATATTTTATAAAGTCTAACCCGAACTCTATGAAAAGGTCTAAACATTCCCTTGAACCTCAATGTACATAGTTCCTAGAATTTATCAATAGTCACATTCTTCAAGGTAAGAAATACTTAATATATTTGTTGTCATTATCTTAGTTTTATAGTTTTAAAGGGCGCAAGGCACACCAAGATGCAAAGGTCTCTAGAGCCTCGTGAGAAGTGATGAAGCCTATATAATCTGAAATCAAAGACAAAGATCGGTTGAGAATCAAACGTGAGAAGAAGAAAAAGATACAAGAGTGAGACAGGAAGAGAAGAGGGGTAGAATGACAAGGATGAACCTCTAACGACGACATCACAAGTTTGGTGAAAAATAATCAAACCCCCAATCTCGAGTCTAATATGAAATCAAAGCCCCCATGAGAATTGAATAAGAGAAGTGGAGAAGGAAGAATCAAAGCCCTCAAAATTTTCTGGTTAAGACCATAAGCAAGTTGAAGAGAAAAAAGGTATATACAAAATTTCATCCTCATAATGTTGGCCTCACCGTTTGAAAATTTTCACCCCTTCAACCTCTTTAATTCTCATTTACATCTCCCTCAATTGGTGTACCAAACACCCTTAACTGGTGTACCGAACAAAGAGAGCAAGGGATGAAGTTGAAAAAGCTACTTCGTTCTCAATTTTAACCGCTAAATTGACACACCAAAAAAACAAACACAGTCTTACAATATCAAATAAACATAGGCCTAGTTTTGTAAGTATATAAATTAAAGGATTAAGATTATGAGAATTAAAAGGGAGAAATAATCTTCCTAAACTCATTTGGTAAGAGAATGAAGGAGATTAAAAGGGTTAGATTATGAAGATTAAGAGAATTAGATTATGAAAATTTTATAATGCTATAGAACTTATTAGGATTATAAGTATTATTGAAGCTAAAATCTCATTTTTATCCCTCTTGCTTTATTTTTAGCTCTTTCATCTATA
Organism: Fagopyrum esculentum; assembly: GCA_033239045.1. Taxonomy (NCBI): domain Eukaryota; kingdom Viridiplantae; phylum Streptophyta; class Magnoliopsida; order Caryophyllales; family Polygonaceae; genus Fagopyrum; species Fagopyrum esculentum. Next base: position 26,728,026 of record BSUD01000006.1, on the reverse strand, counting down.
ACAAAATTTAACACGTATTTTTTTTGTAATTATACACATAATCATATTTATTTTATCAAACACTCATTTCACTTATTTTTGTATTCATCCTCTTATACAATTTCATCTCTTTAATTCTTCGTCTAAATAATTCTATTTGTCATCATCTTCGTCTACGTAATCTTACGTTACCAAACAGGCTCATATTTATAGTCCATGAATCATGAAATTAATGGGAATGAAATTTGGCCCAATTATTGAATTGTGGGAATAAAGAGAATAAACTGAATTATGAGAATAAGGAGAATAAAATGGAAATAAAGTGAGGTTTATCATAGTGTTTATCATCCCCTGATATTTCTTACCTTAGCCTCAAAATCGAAGAAGTAATAGTAATCAACCAAGAAAAACAACGTAATCAATGAAAACAATTTTTGAAAATTTACAAACAAAAAAAAGTAGAAAATTTGAATTAACACCCTCGGACTCTCAACTTGTTATAACAAAAAATCCATTATCTTTGTGTAGGGTAGAAATAATCTGATTCGGAACTACTTCCAAACTAAAAACGCTCTCTTTTTGCTGGGAGCGAAAAAGCCTAGGGCGTCGACGATAGCGTTCGGTGGGATCATGGAGGAGGTGAGCCCTCTGGTGGCCGGAGCCGCCTTGGTGGAGGAAGATACAACGCCAGAAGGAGATGTTGAAATGAAAGAGTTGGTACCTCTACAAGTTGAGGTTAAGATCGTGACTGGTGCTATTGGAAATTTTGAAGCGGTTGAGGAAAGTAACGATAAGGGTAGTAATCCTCCCATAGGTTTCCTGGAACCGATTGCTAAGGTTACAGTGGAGATCATCTCGAGTGTTATTAAAGTATGCATATCTCCGAGTGTTAATGGTCTAGTCAATGGAACTATACCAGAGAAGATTCTTGCCAGATCATGGAGCAAGGTTACTGGAGGGATTAAAAGTAGTGCTACTAACAGGGATAAGATCAACAAGGAGACTCCTTGTGAAAAAGTTACGGTTAGCTATCCTTTCGTTGAAGAAGGAGACATAGTTATAGAATTTGACAAAGATGTCACCAAAGATCTTAAAGCTCGTTGGCAGAACTCCATTGTTTTCAAAGTCTTGGGATTTCCGAAGGCCTTCCCGGTTATGGAGAGGAAGATTAGGGAACTTTGGAAATGTGGTGATAACATTCAACTCATTGATCTAGATAATAACTATCATCTGGCAAGATTCAGAAATGTGAATAAACTCAATGATGATACTCACTAGAGGATTGTGGGCAATTTTCGGAAGATATTTAATTTTGAATAGATGGACCCGGAATTGCTACGTCTAACCCTATTACATCAGTTCCTACTTAGGTGAGAATCATGGGAGTCTTTGTCCAATGGTACCATGAAGCAATAATCTAGAATATGGCAGAAGGGATAGGGTTACCTACATCCATTGATCCAAAGACCCTCCACTTCAACAGAGGTGGAGCCATTCGGGTTCGTGTGGAGATAGACTTAAGTAGACCTTTGATGGAAGGCATCTTCATCAATGGAGCAAGGTGCCCTATTGAATATGAAGGGCTAGATATTATCTACTTCAAATATGGTAGATATGACCATTATGCTTCACATTGTGAGTTTGGTGAGAATCCTAAGCATCTACAAAGGAAAATGTTGTGTCCATAGTTAAGAGTCAAGAGGTGATAAAAAATGATGGTAATAAGCAAGTTGTTGATCCTCCTGTTCAAGCTCCGGTCATACTAGTGGATGATTCCAGCTACGATCCATGGATGCTATGAGCAAATTTGAAAAAGGAAAGAAGATCATAGACAATGCACCGGGATCTAATATTTTCATACTAGAAATCAACTTCTATCCACGAAAGGAAAAAAATAATCAATCGAAAGGAAAGAATAGAGTATATCCGGCTAATATAAGTACGCATAATGTTGGAAATCAACAACTGGGCCAAATACCTTTGGGCCTTCGACACATGAGTGATGGGCCTCTACTAGCAAAGGAAGGAGTGCGGAAAGCCCACGTAACCTTAGCACTCAACATGCCACTTAATCCATATCTGCTCAACCTATCTCTCAATCCAGCGAAGATACTAGCAAAGGCAACCAAGCTGAGACTCCTATTTTCGCAGCAGTTGCAGAAAACAAAATTGTGAAGAGGATTAATAAAGGTAAAAAGAAGGCAGGGAATATGGTAAAAAACGAAGCTAGGAGAGCCGCATGGAGAGCAAACAAAGCATGACAGTGTTGTCCCACATCAGGTACTCTCAAACGCGAATGTCAAGAAACATCTGACCCTCCACAAGTCCAATGCGTTGATTCTACTTTGGTGGAAGCGTCTAAAGGGATATTAGTTACCACATTCGCTTCTACTTCCTCTGCGCATGGGACTGGAGTAAAGCAGAAAGTGGATAAACCTCCAGTTCAAAAATTGTCAACTAAGAAGGAGGTTTCTTTCTAGACTATCACTATGAATATGGATGGAAGAGAGTCTGATAGTAAAGGTCATCCAAACTTGGAGTCCTGGGCCTTAGATGAAGAGATGAGGGAGATCTTGGAAACTAATGACCATTGGGAGCCTATACAGGATGGTATGCATTAATTGTGAACTACTTGGGTTTGTTTTCACATAGGTTTTGATGAATTATATATTTTGGAACATCTTCATAGCTTGCAAGAGCGGGTTTTGACGTGTTATTAAGCATTTTTGTTAGACCCATAATGTTGATGCGCTAACTATTTTTGAACCTAGAACTTTTAGAGATAGAGTGCATGCTATCTATGATCAATTAATTTTTCCAGATGCTTTTGAGTAGAAGAAGAAGGTTTCGAGGGAGGAGTGTGGTTGCTTTGGAAGAGTGAGAAACTCAATATCATTAGCAGTAGCAAGTGCTTCATTCATGCAAGGGTTGTTAATGGTACTAGTTTGTACAAGCTAATTATCGTCTACGCATCCCTCGATCATTTGAGACGTAGAGCTTTTTGGAGAGACAAGGACAAATAATTAATGGCTATAGATGATCCGTTAATTTTAGGTGGTGACTTCAATTGTATCCGTTTTATCCATGAGAGAAAAGGTGGCTCAGGGAAACTCCACATCAATACGTAGACCTTCAATGACCTTGTGTTGAATCACGGGTTGATTGATTTGGGGTATACAGAAGCGGACTTTACCTGGGACGATGGGAAATCAACGAAAAGGAACATTCTTAAGAGACTTGATAGGATTTTCATGAACCACGATGGACAATTGAAATGGCCTAATTATCATGTTAGACATCTAGTTAAGTTCTCTTCTAATCACTCTCCTTTACTTCTTTCTTTGAATCCTTTTGTTTCTTGTAGTAAAGAGAGAAGAATGTTTAGATTTGAAGCAACATGGATGTCCCATCAAGATTTCCAACCCATGGAGATGTGTTGGTTCAATAGTCCGGAGGTTAGCTTGGCCCTCCCCAACCTTATAAACTCTCTTGTTGTTTGGAATAGATTTGTGTTTGGTAATATGTTTCACAAGAAGCAAGAGGCTATAGATAAGCTTGCTAAGATCCAATCCAAAATATCCCATGGAAGCTTTGATAGGTTTTTGGAGGAGGAAGCAAGGTTGAAAAGGGAAGTTGAACTTATTCTTGAATAGGAAGTGATCATCTGGTTTCAAAAATCTCTGGAGCCGTGGTTGGAACAAGGAGATCGGAATACAAAATTCTTTCACACTTCTACCATCATTAGAATAAGCCACAATAGAGTCTTCAAGCCTTAGGTTGGAAGAGGGTGAATGGGTGGATACCCTTGATTTTCCTACCATTGATGTTGGTGATTGGATGCACATCCAAAAACCGGTGGAAATGGATGAAGTATGGGCAGCTACGAAGAGCATGGGGGCCTAAAGCTCTTGGGGTTGATGGCTTCTAACCCATTTCTATAAAAAAATATTAGAATATTGTTGGTCGTTCGATAAAAAGGGAGGCAACTCGGTTCTTCACCACTCAAAAAATGTATCCGGGGAGTAATTACACACTTATCTCCCTTATTGCCAAGGTTGGCAAACCGGAAATATAAGTCAGTTCAAACCTATAGCCCTATGTAATGTCAGTTACAAGATTATCCCTAAGGTCCTTGTTCAACGTATGCAAAGTGTTATTGGCAAGCTTATGGGGACCACTCAAGGGAGCTTTATATCGGGCCGTCTTATTCAGGATAATGTCGTTCTCATGCAAGAAGTGGTCCATTCGATGAGGAAGAAGAAGGCTGGCAAACAGTGGATGCTATTAAAATTAGACCTTGAGGAGGCCTATGATAGGATTACATGGGATTTTATTGAGAATACGATTGTTGAGGCCGGTTTCCCTCCAAAATTGGGTAAGATGATTCAAGAATGCATAAGCACTCCCAGGATGCAGGTTATTTGGAATGAAGAAGTTATTGAGCAGTTTGTCCCAAAAAGATGTATTAGACAACGTGACCCTATATCTCCTTATCTGTTTGCCCTTTGTGTTGAAAGTTAGAGTCTGTAGAGAGAGTAGATTGGAAGCATATCACCTTATCTCGTGGAGGTCCTCCTCTCTATCTCACCTATTTTTTTTGCAGATAATATTACTCTTTTTGTGGAAGCTTCTATCTTGCAAATGAGTGTTATCATGAGTTGTAGTGATCTTTTTTGTAAAGCTTCGGGTCAAAAGGTGTAAAATCAGATCTAAGACTTTTGAAAACACTAGTTGTAGAACCTACTAGTAAAAGCACAAAAGCGAGAAAAAGGTTAGTTGACGCAGTTCGGAACTTAATCCTATTCAGCGAGACCTCAAGAGGGGACATCTGATCCTAGTTTCCACTATGGTTTCAAGAGTTACAACATAAGAACACTCAAGAGTACACAAACTAGTATAGACTCGGCAAAGGCAAATCAGACAAGAACAGATCTAGAGATAGAAGACAAGGCGAGAAGAAAAGCCCCCTCAAAGGCACCTACGAAGATCTGAGTTAGATCTTCGTTGTAAAACCGAAGGCCAACACGGCAGAGGTGATTCACTAAGAAGAGATAGAATTCCTTTTTGGTTTCTGCCTCCAGGTAACATTACTGAGAAGAAGGGAGTTTTGGGCCTACGTCCAGCTGATCCACCTGAGGCCCAAACTCTGAAGTCCAGCTCCAAACATTAATCAGATGGGCCTTTGTCTTCAGTCTCCAAACATAATATAATGTAACTATTTAATAAATTCTACCAATATAAGCTAGCTTTTAATTTAAGATGGTCAGCTACCAAACTTAGGTATAGAATACACTAAGTGGCAACTTATTTATCCATCTAGTTAAATGTCTAGCTAATATAGAAAAGTCCATAAATGTTACACCATAGTCTGATTTGTATGCCTCTACCTGAAGTCTATACTAATATTACATACAACATTTGAGTGTTCATAGTGTTCCATTTAAGGTATATAAAGGATTATTATTACAACAATTGCCCTCCTAATCCTTGAATGCAGCAGCTAACCTGAAACCATAATGCACCTGAGATCTTCACTCCTTTCCGTCATCAGTCTAAGTTGAATGCTGGTTTAAGGAACATCAAAGATCTGCAGAAAATTCCTGTAGTAAGCAAATTTGTCAACAGTGACAATTTTTGTTCCAAAGTCAGTAGGGTTTAGATCACCCTTAATTTTCTTTACAATAAAATGTTTCTTCATAATCTTGTCCCTTATAAAGTGATTCCTAACATCAATATGATTGGAGCTTTCATGATATACATGATCCTTACAAAGATAAAGAGCACTTTGACTATCCATATGAATAACAGGAGTACAAATCTTCTGTTGTATTTCAGAAACAATGACCTTCAACCAAATAGCTTCTTTATAATAAAGCAGCTATATATTCAGCTTCAGTAGATGAAAGAGTTACTATAGACTGTTGTTGTGATTTCCATGATATACAATTTCCAGACCATGTGTAAAAGTAGGATGTAGTGGATTTCCTAGTTTCCTTATTGCTAGCATAATCAAAGTCCACATAGCCAAGTACTTCCCCAACTAGGGTATTTTCAGAAAACATCAAACACAATCTCTTATGGTTTAGACATGAATCTATTTAGTACACTAATGTCAAAAGCAAGGATAGGTCTAGTGCAAAGCATAGCATACATAATAGAGCCAACAACCACATCATATGGAATTTTTGACATTTTTTTCTATCTCAACTTTACTATTGGGACAATTTTGCTTAGTAAGATCTAGATGGCCTCCTAAGGGAATGGAAGTAGGTTCAGAATTATCCATGTTGAATTTACCTAAGACCTTTTATATATATAATCAAGTTGTGACAACCACATCTTCTTATTTTTCCTATCTCTTATGATATTAACACCTAATATCTTCTTAGCAGGACCTAAGTCTTTCATATCAAAATGAGCTTTCAAATCCCTTTTAGCACCAGCAACAAGTACAGTAGATTTGCAAATAATCAAAATATCATCCACATACAACAGTACAAACAAGGGAGTTATGGAAGCAACACCTTTGAAATAAAGACAATAATCATGATTGCTTCTTAAAAATCCTAGAGTTTTCATGCAAGAATCAAACTTTAGGTTCTATTGTCTAGGTGATTGTTTCAAACCATAGATAGATTTCTTAAGATGACAAACATGATTAGGTTTAGACTTATCCTCAAAGCCCTCAGGTCGAGTCATATATATAGTCTCATTTAGGTCCACATGCAAAAAAGCAGTTTTCACATCCATTTGCTCAATGTCCCAAGTCAAAAACAGTAGCAACAACAAGCAATAGCCTCATTGTTTTATATTTAACTATTGGTGCCAAAATGTCATTATAATATATGCCTTCTCTTTGTGTGAAGCCTTTGACAACAAGTCTGGCTTTATATCTAGGGGTTTCATTTAACTTGGCAGCTTTTTTTATTTTGTATACCCACTTACAAGGTACTAACTTAGCATTACTAGGTTTTGGTACCAACACCCAAGTTTTGTTAACAATCATTTAGTCATATCATCTTGCATAACAAATTTCCAGTTTTTAAATTGTGTGATTTGACAACTTGTTTGTATGTATCAGGGGTATAGGGATTATCAATGATATCTCCACTAACAAAAGCATATTCTACCAAATTTAATTCATTTGTGAACAGATAATACTCAAAATCAGAATATTTTTTATTTGGGATCCTAACACTAGAATTTCTATCCCTGGTTAGTTGGTAATCAACATCATCATCAGAAGCATGCAGAAAATCATCATTAATATTATGTTGCACATTAGGAGACATAGATGAATTATTTTCTAAATTACCATTTAAACTGATATTATCATTAAAGTTTTCAGTATTTCCCCTCTAATTCATGAGTATTGTTCTTAGTGTCTAAGACAGTGTCCCCCAGATTGTCCTCTTCAGAGTCAACAGACTGAGAGGAATTTTCATTGTTATTATCCAGATTTGGATTTTCACTAGTGTTGGGAGTTTGATAGTATCCTATATCAAACTCCTCATCAATGTTCTGATTATTTGTGTCATTTTCATTTAAGTTGAAGAAATGAGGTTTGATTGTTTCATACTCAGGTTCTGAATCCTTGGACTCAATAGGTTTATCTGTTACAGCTTTGAAATGAAAATCTTTTTTATTTAAAGTTACACTTTTGGAGGTTATAACTTTGTAGCCATGTGGTTGTATTAGGAGAAGTTTGTACCCTTTTACTCCTTCAGGGTAGCCTAGCATCACACAATTTTGGTCCCTTAGATGCAACTTCCCTTGTGAGATGTCGGAATATGCAGTACACCCAAAAGGCCTTAAGTGTGAGATGTAAGTTCCAGGGGTGTTTTAAATTTTATCATAGATGAAGGAGGTCTATTAATTAAGTTGTTGTTACTATAGCTTCTCCCCCACAAACTGTGTTTTAAACCAGCACTTATTAGCATACATCTAGCCTTCTCTAGAAGGGTTCTATTCATTCTCTCAGTTGTACCATTCTGTTGTGGTGTTCTAGGAACAGTTAGTTGTCTTTTATTCCCATTTTCTTTGCAAAAATCCTTAAAAGGTTTATTACAGAATTGTAGGCCATTATTTGTCTTTAAGCATTTTATTTTCAAGTTGGTTTCATTTTCAAATGAAGTTTTCCATTCTTTAAATATTTTAAAAGCTTCATCTTTAGTGTTTAAAAGATAAACTCATACCCTTCTGGAATACTGGTCTATAAAAGAAATGAAGTAACTCTTCCCCTCTACTATTTTGATATGTGCAGGACCCCAAAGATCAGAATGTATGTATTCTAGAGGTTGTTTAGCTTCATAATTTGACTTATTAAAGTTGTGTTGGTTCTTTTTTCCAAATACACAGTTCTCACATAATCATATTTTAGTAGGTTTTGATTTAATAATGCCTTGTTTATACAGATTTAAGAGGTCAGTATTTCCAATGTGTCCCAATCTGTTATGCCATATTTTAGCTTGATCAAGATTGTCATTAGTATTAACAGTGGAGAGATTTACTTCAAGTGATTGTATAACATAGTATAAGTCACCTTTCTTAATGCTCTTTATAAGAGTAAGTCCATTTTTGACAACTTCTGTTATTCCATTATTAGTATATATCTGACAACCTAGATCATCAAACAGAGATTCAGATAACAGATTTCTTCTCAACCCTGGGACCCATCTAACATTATGTATAACCCTAATATTCTCATCATGCATGCACATAGGTACATTACCAATCCCTTCTATTTCTAATGTAGTGTTATCTCCTAGCATAACATCTCCTCCATTAAAATTTTCAATGGAAGAAAACAGAGATTTATTAGGACAGGCATGCATGGTACAACCAGAATCAAGTATTCAGTCATCATATTTGCAAGAAAAAGGAACAAAGCACATAAGCAATTCACAAGGATATTGACTCTGCATTCTTTCAAATAGAGTAACATCATTTTCAAACCCTTTATTAGCCTCATCCTTTTACTTCTTCCTGCACTCATTAATGTAGTGTCCAGTCTTTTGACAATAGAAACACTTTTTGGTCTTTTTATCATAATCATTGCTAGTGGGTTTCTCATCTTTCTTATCATTTTTGTTATTTTTCTTGTTCTTCCCTATAACCATAAGAAATTCATTTTTATTTTCAGATTTCTTATCAACATTTTTCACTTTGAATACTTTAAGAGTTTCATTCTTTTCAGTTATAGATTCAATCATCTTTTTTTTTTATCAAGGTGGAACTACTATATAACATCTTTCAAAGTATCAAATTGAGCAGGCAAAGAACCAAGCAGGATAACAACAAGATGAGTATCTTTAAGTTGGTCATCACACCTCTCTAGGTTCATTTCTAGTTTCAAGAACTTGTCCAAATTGTCATTTAGGGTCAAATTAAGATCCATTTTGAATGTGAACAGTCTATGCAAAGTAGATATTCTAGATGGCATGGATTTATTATTGTAGCGTTTATCAAGTGCTTCCCATATAGGTTTGATTGAATAAATACTTACAAACTAACGTGTCACGTCGTCAGTGAGCCTTATCATAATTTCTGCATGAGCCAACTCCTCCATCTCCATCTTTCTGGCTGTTGAAGTTTCAGCAAGGTAGTCACCAGCTATGGCGCGAAGACACTTTTCTTTTGTCAGTATTGCCTTCATCTTGACCTGCCACATGGCAAAGTCACAAATTCCATCGAAGGGCTTTAATCTCACAATGCTATTGGACATACCTGCAATCACACAAGGGAAGAGTAGTTAGTCAAGATGTATTGGAGATCTTTACATGAAATTTGCATACAAGAGCAGGATACACAATTTTTCAAAGCGACCTAAATCAAGATTCACACAAGAACTTAACATGTTAAGTAGATGCAACAGATCTAAAAGAAAAGTCAAAAACGAAGATATTTTCACAAAAAAGCTCTGATACCCACTTTGTAAAATCAGATCTAAGACTTTTGAAAACACTAGTTGTAGAACCAACTAGCAAAAGCACAAAAGCGAGAACAAGGTTTGTTGACGCAATTCGGAACTTAATCCTATTCTACGAGACCTCAAGAGGGGACATCTGATCCCAGTTTCCACTATGGTTTCAAGAGTTACAACACAAGAACACTCAAGAGTACACAAACCAGTATAGACTCGGAAAAGGCAAATCAGACAAGAACAGATCTAGAGATAGAAGACAAGGCGAGAAGAAAAGCCCTCTCAAAGGCACATGCGAAGATCTGAGTTAGATCTTCGCTGTAAAACTGAAGGCCAACGTGACGAAGGTGATTCACTGAGAAGAGATAACAGATCTCTCGTCACTTGAACGTTTCTTCTTCTTCGTTATTCGAATCCGTCTCGTCTCTAACGAGCTTTGGAAGATTCGATCTTTTACCTAAAGCTCTATCTCTGAACCTCTGCCACTACTAAGAGTTGGAAGAATAGAATTCCTTTTTGGTTTATGTCTCCAGGTAACATAACTGAGAAGAAGGGAGTTTTGAGCCTACGTCCAGCTGATCCACCTGAGGCCCAAATTCTGAAGTCCAACTCCAAACATTATTTAATTGGGCCTTTGTCTTCAGTCTCCAAACGTAATATAATGTAACTATTTAATAAACTCTACCAATATAAGCTACCTTTTAATCTAAGATGGTCAGCTACGAAACTTAGGTATAGAATACACTAAGTGGCAACTTATTTATCCATCTAGTTAAATGTCTAGCTAATATAGCAAAGTCCATAAATGTCACACCATATTCTGATTTGTATACCTCTACCTGAAGTCTATACTAATATTACATACAACATTTGAGTGTTCCTAGTGTTTCATTTAAGGTACATAAAGGATTATTATTGCAATAAAAGGTGAGCACCCAGAAATCGAGAATCTTTCTCTTTTAATGTCTCTAGAGACCTTTGTAACAACATAGAGAACGTCAGTGGGGTGGAGGTCACCAGAAATCTCAAAAATTACCTTGGCATCCCAATGCTTCAAGGTAGAATCAATAGTGCTAAATTCTTGTGTCTCTTGGACAAAATCAACCACAGGTTAAATGATTGGAGAAGTAAGACCCTAAGCTTTGTAGTTCGTGTCACTTTAACTAAGGTGGTGATGACCTCTATTCCTATTACCTCTTAGTGTTTGTGAAGATATTGATAAGGTATGCCGCAACTTTATTTGGGGGCATTCAGATAGCCGTAGGAAAATGCATACGGTTAAATGAAGTGAGAGATTTGTCCTTAAGGATAAAGATGGTCTAGGTATTCATAGCATGCATATCACCAATAAGGCTTTGCTTGGAAATTTGAGGTGGAGATTTTTGAAGGACTCCGGCAGCCTATAGGTGAAAGTGCTAAGAAGCAAATATTACCGCAACAATGTCATAGTTCAAAGAGCCGCTTCCCAGGTTTCCTTAGCTATTGTTTCTGGTCTCAAACAAGTTATTCATAAAGGTGCACATTGGACATTGGGCGACAGTGACACCATCAAGTTCTGGACTGATGTTTGGGTTGACTCTATGCCCCTCATATCTCAGGTCACTCAACCTCTGGAGCCCACTGAGAGCCTTAAACTAGTTTGGGAAATTTGGATAGGTAGTATTGGCTGGGATTGGTAGGCTTTGGAGGGTAAGCTGTCCATGAAGACTGTTGCAGATAGTGTCTATTGCTTCATTGTCTTAGGAGTTTATTGATGTTGTAAGAAGCCGAGAAGCTCCTCTCAAAGACGAACTAGGTTGGAGCCTCATCCAAGATGGAAGCTATTCGGTTTCTTCTGCATATAGAATGCAAAGAGCAGTAGACAATCACCACTATAATTCAAGAGCGGATCATGTTGTTTATTTGGAAGTTGCTTAAAGGTGGAGTTTTGTGTAACTCGGAGAGGAACCGGCGGCATCTGAGTAACGACAATTTGTGTGCATGTTGTTGCCGAGAACCGAAGACGCTTGATCATCTCTTCAAACATTGTTCGAAGACAAACTAGATGTGGAAAGGACAACGGGTTGATCGCAATTGTGGAGGATTCTTCACCACACACTTGTCTTCATGATTGAAAGGTAATATTTTATCTAAAGTCTAGTTTAGAAATATATGTTTGTGGGGTGAGGTTTTTTCAGTAGGCTTGTGGTGAAAACATGAAAATGGAGAAATGATAAGACATTTTACGGTATGGGCAACATTAGAGATTCGAGCGTTTTCATTCAAGATAGAGCCAAGGAGTTCATTGACGTGAACTAGAAGTTCATGGTAGAGTGTCGAAAAGCATGGTCAATGTTGCATGGGAAACCCCTCCGAATGGTTTCATCAAAGTTAACACATCCGGGCCTAATAAGAGTGATGGACACGCGTTTGCAACAGGCGTGGTAATAAATAAGGCAAGAAAATGCTTAAGTAGATTCAGTGTCAAATTAGGGCTATGCTCCATCCCCATGGCGTAGTTATGGGGTATGCTCCCTGGCCTTAGACTAACCACATCCCACCCCATCTATAATGCATTTTATGCACAATATTTCTATACATATTTGCCTATAGACGATAATTTTTTGTTGCATTTCATTCCGTCTATAATCTTACTTTAAGATTAATTTTTTCTTTTCCCTTAAAATATTTTACACTCTTAGAATTTGAGAATTTGAATGGAGTGAATTTTTATTTAACTATTTACACAGAGAAAATAAACGAGAAAGTAGAAATGTGTATTAAATAGAAGCTTAAAATTGTTGTTAATTTGTCGCTAATTTTGCTATAAACCTTCTTATTAAAATGAGTTTATTGTGTGACTAGTAATCCCACCAAAAACACAATTAATCTGATTTGGTTAGCAAATGCTCAACTACATACAAGTTTTGCGAGTTAAGATTGTATAAGGTTTGTTAAGTTTTTTTTTTCAGTGATCAGGTTTTCCGAATTAAGATTGTATTAGGTTGGTAAAGATTGTTTTTCATCAGGTTCTGTCTTAAGGGTCCATGATTACAAGTTCAGTATCTTCGTGATCTTCTACGCAAAAAGTGGATTGGTAAAGATTGTGCAGATGATGAGTTTGACCCTACAGCCCGACACAATTTCTCACTTGAAAGATTATTGGGCCATTAAAATTGAGACCAATACTTGAAAATGGCAGTATTCAAAACTAATGTAAAACTAGGCGAACTGCATCAGATATGGAGATCACTAATTTACCAGTAAAGAAAATCGGGCAAGAAACACGAGATATATATATATATATACAAGGATCGAATATCCGATTGATCTGCTAAACATTGAATGAATTCGAATTCGGAAAATTTTCAGAGGCTTAAAAATAATAAAAAAAACTAAGCACTGTCGCATAAAAAAAACATCTGCTAACCATTATTGTAAAAAGAAAACAATTCAAACTCAAAATTTTTTAAGTAACGAAAAGAGAAGAGGGAAATTGGAGACCATCAGGAACACATAGTTTTATCAACAGCAAGCAAAGCGCTTTTGCAGTCCGCATCATGGTGGTCAATTGACCCATCATTTGGCCCCATTCTTTCATTAATTTAACAAAAGAGAATTTCAAAACCAAAAACAAGGGGATATCGAATCGATAACAAAACCTTCATATAAACGTCCAAAATCAAAAACAACGAAACAGAGAAGAAGACCAAGGGAAAGGGAAGAGCTCAGATAAGTATGGGTAAGGGATTTATCAGCACAGATTGAACTAACAATCAATAAGAGTGGTGCATGACAATCTTTGATTTCATCATTGCTCTTCATCGACACTGTATACAACAGGATTCGTAAGAAACCAGAACTCGGAGTAGATAATACTAGCGAAAGAGGGAATGAGAAAGTGATAATGGGAGAAATGGGATCCAAAAGCGAGGCTATATAAGATGGTGAGGGCGATACCGGCGCATTCAAAAATAAGTAAACCCTAGATCACCCTCCATTGTTGTTTCTACCTGGGCCGCTTCTTTACGGGCCTGGCCCGATTTTTATACGTGTAAAAACATTCGGCCCATTGAGTTTACCTAGCTTAAATTCACTCTTTCAGTACGCTAACCCATTTTCGTTTCGTGACAAAACCTAATGTATGCCGCGCCATGGTTTTCTATTGCTCAAGTATCATGAAATTAGATTTGTTACTATGATTAGTAGGAATGAGCACAGCGCGGACCTGGACCGGACCGGAACAATGAGGACCGGAAATAGACTGAATTATTCGGTCCAGGTCTGATCCAGAACCGGATGGACCAAAAAAAACTGCAAACACTGTATAAATTGCAAACATGCCTTCTTTGGAAGCATTTAAGAGAATTGGGCCTATATGTATAGCAATTAGTAAATGTCAGTACTAAACTACATTCTCCTCCACCTTGCATTCAATTTAATGAGGATATTTCACAGTTGAGGATAATCCACTGTTTAGGACTTTCAGTTGAGTCTATATGTTTAGCAATTTGAGAGAACTCGGTACTAAGCTACGCTTCAGAAGCATTTCGATAATTTCATCAGAGAACATCTTCTCACTTTGCTGACACCTAACCAAATTAAGATCACGTCCAGGGCTATAATCCATGGCGTATTCAACCTCGAAGCCTTGGCAATGGATGACGAAGAGATCTCACCACCTCTCGCTCAAATCCAACTCGACCATCATTACTACTTCCACTACTTTTGCTTCCATTTTTAGTCTTTAATGAATCCTTCAAAACAACCTTCAAAGCCAAATCTTGATCAGAACCCGAAACACCACTCCCTTGGCTCGCTGCCGCTCGCCAGCCACCGATCGCCTACCGCCGCTCGCTGCTTACAGTCGTCGTCGGCCGCCAATATTAGGGTGGACCGAGAGATTGTCGAGATTCGAGTCGGGATTTGGGAGCCTAACCGCGTAAGGGGCTAACACTCTAGCATGATTGGAGTCTAAAGTAAGAACTAGCCTAAACTTAGTGTTTTGTCTTCTTCTTTTTTAATAGGTCTGGATCGGACCGGACCGATTTTGGACCTATTATGGACCGAATTGCTTGGACCGAATACCGGAAATATTGGTTTCGGTCCAGGTCCGGTCCGGTCCAAAAACCGAACCGAACCGAACAATGCACAGTCCTAAATTGATTAGTGTCGTGTATATAGTTGTAAACGAGTATTTTCAAAGATTTATGATTTATAGAAGAAAAAAAATTATACAAATGTAAGGGGAAAAAGGAGTGTCAATTTCTCGAAACTAGCCTATTTAAAGCATTCTTTTGGATAAGGTCTTCAATACCTTGTGGTTGGATATCAATGTTCAATCTCGGGTCGTGACCAAGTAGTGTCCACCTGTCAACGACAAAGTTGATTTCCCTAAAAATATGTTTTACGCTAAAATGTATGAAGCCAGATAACATAGAGGAAATTTCTGAGGTGATCATATCTGCTTCCCAAGGGTGCTTCCACAAATAGTTGAGTGAATTAATGAGCACCACACCAGGTTGTCACCCTCAATCTCTACGTCCAAAAAAAACAAGACTCACGACTTTTTGAAGACCCTCACAAAGGGCAAAAGCTTTTCCCTCGAGAACAAAATTAGCTTCACATCTTCCTTTTCCTACAACAATGGGCAAAGCAACGTTGTTTCGAATAATGAAACCAAAAGCATATTGATCACATGATTTCGTGAGGCATCAAAGTTGATTTTTGCAGTAGTTTCATTAGGTTTGCCATTTAATTGTTTTTGTCTTCTCCTATTTTTTGGCGGATTGAAATTGTTATTAGTTAGATTTATGTTAGTTGTATCCCACTCATTTATTTTTTTCCACACTAGTAGGTTCAGATCTTCTGACACCTTTTGTTTGTTAAACCTTATTTGATTTCTAGTTAGTCAAACGAACCACCAAGTAACCACGGATATCTTAGTTCAATTTGGGAAATGAATCATTTAAACTTCTTAATAATGTTCATTCTTTTTGAATGAGTTGGCTAAGTAGGTAGTTTATGTAACATGTAGTATAAACTAAGCATTTTTTGTTATGTGTAGATCAACTAGGCACTTCCTATTTTCACAAAAAAAATTATTTAAAAATAATTAAAGATCCTACCTAATTTGTCATCATTATCTCTCCTATTTTATTTTAATATTCTGCCTAATTAAAGATGTTAATCAATATCCTAAACCGTTAAATAAAGAAGTAATCTATAATTATTCCGGATATCTTGGGGTGTGATATTCTCAACATTTTTTTTTACGGAAATAAGAAATTCAAACCCTCACGTTGTATGTCTATATCGTACACAAGTCTGTCATTTACACAAGGTTTGGTTACACAACTCTGTCATTTAGACAAGTTTTGGTTACACAAGTCCGTCATTTACACAAGGTTTGATTGCACAATTTCATTTGTTATGTCAATTTATGTAGTTAACACATTTGATCATTTTTTTCAATGACCTTGACTCAAATATTATTTGGATTTGTCATTTTCTTCCATAAAAGTTTCATGTGAAGAGCTTAATTTATATCTTCATCTTTTCTGATTCTTGTTCCTCTAAGAGAACTATGTTTACAAACTTTATCTCAATTGATAAGAGGGTGAAAATTCAAACCCTTATTCCTATTGATCTAATGTTGTTTTGTATGAATACTTGCAAGTAGCATGCAAGCTTGCATTAAGTAGCTAGGTTTAACATTGCGGTTAGATTTAATTAAGGTTACTCTTCCTTCTTGAGAAAGAGACGAAACTTTCTATTTTGTAAGTTGTTGTTTTTATTAATGAATAATGGTATTACAAAAAATCTTTATTAACTTTTCCATTTATAATTGGAGATCCAAGATATTGCTACAAGTTATCAAAAGCCATGATGCCGAGATGCAATTGAATTCTTCTTTTATCTGAGGCATCAACATTAGCAGTAGTTTGAAAAGCGGATTTATGAGGATTAATCACTTGACTAGAGGTTGCGCAATAGTCTGTTAGGATCGATAGAATTGTACTACTTGCATTTACTAAAGTTTTTATAAAGATGATTATATCATCAACAAATGCTAAAAAAAGAATGATAGTTCCATATCTCAAAATTGGGAAACCAATAATCTTAGAATCATGAAAGCTAGCTTTTTGAATATTTCTAGTCAGAATCTCAACTCTAAAGCTAAAGAGGATAGGAGCAAGGGGATCATTTTGGCGTAAGCCTCTTTGAGGGTATTGTTGTCGGGGAGTCATTAATTAGTATATAATAAGAAACCGTAGAAAAACATTATTCAATTCAGTTCCTAAACTTCTTGAGGACAACCTTTATAAAGGGTCATTCAACTTTATTGTATGCCTTTTAAGTCCAATTTAATTGCCATCAAACCTTTCTTCCCTTTTTTCTTCCTAAAGCCATGAAAGATTTTGTTGACAATGAGAACATTATCATGAATAGATCTAAGAAAAAGTTGAAGGCACGAGGTTTGTTTTACTAACAGAAAAAACAAACGCATTCCGATGGCGCTCAGCCAAAAAAAAGGGTTTTGGGCGCCGGCGCATATACACACACATATATCCTAACTCATAAGTAAACAACTCTTACCATGTAAGCACCGAATATATGTGACTATACCACCGAATATATAGAGTTAGGTCCGGCGAATATTTCTTCCATTAATAACACGATTTGTTCCCCTTTAATACCGTCTAATCTCAACCATCTATTTATATATATATATAGATCTTGACTCATATGTAAACAACTCTTACCATGTGAATATGTAAACACCGAATATATGTGACTATACCGCCGAATATATAGAGTCAGGTCCGGCGAATATTTCTTCTATTAACAACACGATTTTTTTCCCTTTAATACCGTCTAATCTCAGTCATCTATTTAAAGATCTAACGGATACAATTTGTTCTTATTTTACATGGTAAAAGTTGTTTACATGGGATCCAACATATATATATATATATATATATATATATATATATATATATATATATATAAAGTAGGACAAATCGGAAAATTTAGGGTTTTGGATTTTATATATAGAGTAGGATTTTAGTTCAAGTGAGGAGAGAGCTTGTAGATAGGAATTAGGAGGGATGTAAGCCATTGGATGGATTTAAATCAAGGGCTCTCACACGCTCATCATTAATGACATTTTTGTAAATTGACTAAAAATCTGGAAAAATACCCTTACGTTCAAAATAGTCATCGGTGTTCATACTTTTATATGTCATTGTTCATGTTTTTATACATCGGTGTTCATAGTATTTTTATTCATCAAAGTGTCATGTCCATTTATTTTTTTGTGTTCATTTTATAATGCATAGATGTTCATTTACAGTATATAACCACAAAAAATAAAAAAACTCATCACAAAACGTTAAAAGATTATCATAATATGTTATGTATGTGTCAAAGTTATAGATAAGTAATTGGTGTTCATACTTTTATACGTCATTGTTCATGTTTTTATTCATCAGTGTTCATACTTTTTATATCATTGTTTCTGTGAATATTATAAACTATTTTTCTATAAGGTATTTTACTGAACAGTTTGCGTGCACACTAAAAGGAGCATATAGATTATTCAATTGGAGCTATTAGACCAACTCAACATATGTATATACATGTATTTTTTCAATCAAACTTATCAAACACAAAATGATTCAAACAAATTTGATTTCGAACACAAACATCAATCATAATGAAACATAAACCTTAAGAATGAAAATCTAAACAGTGAGAGTAGAAATTCGAAGAAACAAAACCTGAATCGTCTTGTATTCTCTTTGATTTCACAATTTTTTATGTAATCGATCTTTGAATATTATAAACACAATTTTAAAGAAAAGTATAATTTTCAAAAAAAATGAACATCATATTATAAACACCATAACTGTAAAAAAAATGAATACATACTTGTAAAAAAAGACCATCATATTTTATTAACACGATTTGAAAGAATAGTATAATTTTTTAAAAAAATCCAAAAAAAATGTTTTACAAAAATACAAAAATGAACAATTAATGTTAAAAAACGAATAGTTAGTGTTGGAAAAAAATGAACATTTGTATAAAATATGAAAAATGACTCTTTTAAAAATGAACACATACTCATAAAAATATGAACACCAATTTTTATTTACAAAAAGAAAAGCTGGAA
The DNA here is from genome assembly GCA_033239045.1 of Fagopyrum esculentum. Classification (NCBI taxonomy): domain Eukaryota; kingdom Viridiplantae; phylum Streptophyta; class Magnoliopsida; order Caryophyllales; family Polygonaceae; genus Fagopyrum; species Fagopyrum esculentum. The sequence continues at coordinate 26,708,968 of BSUD01000006.1, read as the reverse complement.
AAAAAAGGTGACGTGGCATGCCACATGTCACCACCCCGGCTCTCCTCATTCCTATCTGCAAGGGTCCTCCTCACCGGAACTGGACCCTATATATATATATATATAAAGTAGGACAAATCGGAAAATTTAGGGTTTTGGGCACCGGCGCCATCTGTTTCAAACAAGGATGAGTTGGCTAAGTAGGTAGTTTATGTAACATATAGTATAAACTATACACTTTTTGTTATGTGTAGACAAACTAGACACTTCCAACTTTTACAAAACATATTTATTTAAAAATAATTAAAGATCCTATCTAATTTGTCATCCTGCTCTCTCCTATTTAATTTTAATATTCTGTCTAATTAAAGATGTTAATCAATATTCTAAAACATTAAATAAGAAAATAATCTATAACTAATCCGGATATCTTGGGTTGGGTTGTGATATTCTCAACATTTTTTTTTTACGAAAATAAGAAATTCAAACTAGACACTTCCGTTTGTTTGTGTCATGTACACAAGTTTGTCATTTACACAAGGTTTGATTACACAATTTCATTTGTTATTTCAATTTATGTAGTTAACACATTCAGTCGTTTTTTAATTACACAAGTTCCGTTTGTATATGTCATGTACACAAGTCTGTCATTTACACAAAGTTTGATTACACAAGTTTGTCATTTACACAATGTTTGATTACACAAGGTTTGGTAACACAAGTATTTTATGTATTAACATTGTGTAATTGAAATTGTGTATGAACATTGTGTAATTGAAATTATGTATTAACATTGTATAATTGAAATTGTATACTAATATTGTGTATCATCAAAAGAATACACAAAGTTTGATTAGTCCAGCTGATATAAGGGCGGGAGGAAGGGTCAGCTCATCCAACGTTCAAATCCTACATTTGACACTTTAAGAGAAAAATTAATTAGTTAATTGGGTAATAATATATTTGCAACATCTTGACAATACGGTTTCTTTTTTTTTCCAAATGGTTACCAATTAATAATATACCTTAACTTCTTTCCTTATTTTCGGCCGTATCCACTCAATTTTACCTTTAATTTTTAATTGAGAAAATTAGGTGCATAGTTAGTCTACAAGTTACAAAAGATGTCTCATTTCACCAATTTTCTCTTCAAACAAAAGCTCACTGAAGAGGGTGAATTAATTTTGGAAGCAGTAAGATTAGTCTTTTTGCTAATATTTTGGCAATGATTTTATAAATTGTCGAACATATGCTAATAGGTCAATAATGGGAGGTAGTTGATGGGTAATCTATTTTTGGAACAAGAAAAAACTTTTAATTGTCTCAATAACTGCATGACCAATAATTTGTCAATATTATTTTTTTATAAAAATCAGATGTCATACCATCTAGTCCAAGAGACTTTTCACATCCAATGCCAAAAGTAACATCCTAAATATCTCTTGTATAAATGGATTTTATTAATCCGATTCTCATAATCACTGTTTATATTTTTTTGTTAGAACTAGTTTAATGCTCGTCTGTGTGCATTTTTTAAAGTATAATTAAGCATCATGTAATGCATCATTATGAGATTACATATCACGTTGTTTTCCTTAAATACCCTTTCACTATCGAGAACATCATTAACTTTGAATTCAATAACGATTGGGTAGCCTAGTGGAATATATGGATGCAATAAACCAATGTACATTCAATAATTAAAAAATAGCATTCCAAATCAGAGCACGACAAATGATCAATGTCACAATCAACAAAAAACGGGTGACAAACAAAACATAAAGAAAAACATACACGAGATAGATATATAGAAGGAAATATAAAGTTGAATTTTGATGTACGAAAAAGTAATGAACAGTGCATTTTGGATTTATTATAAGCGATCATGAGACACGGCCAATTTTTTTCGATTTTAGTCAATGTGGCAACACAACGGTCTTTCATGAAAAATCACGTGCTCTTAGAAAGGAATTATGAAAGCTTTACAAATGAGAGTAAAGTGCATTGAAATAGAAAGGGGTAATCTAACGATTATTAACTCAAACTATTTAAAAATCATCATGGTGATCCCATCATTTTAGTCCATCTCTTTAGTTTTGGCTTCCAACATGCCGGTGTCACATTTTCCTTGACGATATCAAGGCCGACAAGACAAGAAGACTTGTCAGGAGACGCCATCAAGGCACCATTTGACAAGGTCAAATGGCAATAACATGGCAAGAAGGTCAAGCGGAAGACTGGACAAAGACCTTGTCAAGATTGCACACCGGGAAGACAAATGAGTATTCCGGAAAGATCCGGACAATCAAGAAGGATCCGGATTGCTCAAGAGAAATCCGGAACAAGGCAGACACTCCGAAAGGTGGAGGAATATTCCAGAAGGCAAAGGAACCGGAAGATGGCGGAATCACCCGGAAGGATGAAGAAGAGACTTGGAAGGCGCCGAAAGGATCAAGACAAGTCTAGAAACCGAAAAAAGTCTCTAGACTCATGTAGAAGTTGGCGAGACGATCCGGATGGAGGCGGATCTCCCCGGAAGACGGTGAAGACTTCTAGAACTCGAAGGATCCTTGAAGACTTAACTAGAGTCTTAGGAAAAGTTCTAGAGTCGTTAGGATAAGAACAAGGTTAGAAGGATCCGAAATGATCTAGGAGAATTAGGTTCCGTAACCTTCCTAGAGAAGATGTGGCCAAGGCTAGAAATAGGGGAGGCCATCCCTCATTTTCATCATCCACCAAACTGATCTTAGTTTTTCGATGGAGATAGTATAGCTAATAGCCACGCGGTAGGAGTTGGGGAATAAGTCAGACCGTGACTAGTGGTATCAGATCCAAGGTTCGGACGATCATTCTATTCGGGTGTCAAGCGCTTACAACCAAGGGAGGCAAATAGGCAAGAGAACGGATCGAGAGGAGCTCTCCGTTGATCGCCAAGCATTTGCGAGGAAGGTTGGTAAGTAGGCAGGGACATAGAGCACGTTAAGGTCCGAGGGAAGGCACGATGGCTAGTGGAGGTGTGTCCAGAGTTGGTGACAAGGGAACCCAAGGCAGAAAGACAAGAAGACCCCAAGGGAACTATCAAGGGACGTGGCGACAAGTATGAAAGCCCGCTTAGAGAAGGCAGAGCGTAAGCTTGGCAAAATGGTGGACGTCGTTAAGGACGTCAATGGCCGGGTGGACGACCTTCGAGAAGAAGTAGATGGTCTCAAGGACAAGTTTCAAGGAGCCTTAAACGAATCACATGGGATCCTATCTGGGCGGGAAAATGCCTTAACAACCATGGTGACAGCGATGCGCGCGGAGATAATGGCGCTAAAGAAGAAGCTTGAGACGTGCAAGGCCGCCGCCGGGGCGGGCATGTTCGCGATGGCACCCGCGCACAAGATGGAAGCACCGAATCCGAAGGAGTTCAAGGGCGAACGGTCGGCTAAGGACGTGGAGAACTTCCTATAGGGCATTGAGCAATACTTCCGTGTCATGGGAATCACGGAAGAAGAACACAAGGTAAGTACCGCATGTATGTATCATATCGATGTTGCCTTGCTATGGTGGAGGCATATGACTTGTGATAGGATTGAGGGTGTCCCTATCACAACTTGGAGAGAGTTCATGGAGGAACTGAAGAAATAGTTCTAAAACCTACATCAATAACGAAGCACGGACTAAGCTTCGTCGGCTCGCGCAACGTGGGACCGTGTGTGAGTATGTGAAGGAATTCTCGGAGATCATGCTTTAGATCTCAAACATGGAAGAAGAGGAAGAGGCCCTCTTCACCTTTTTGGATGGCCTCAAGACATAGGCAACACAAGAGGTGCAACGTCTAAACATCCAAACCGTCACTGAAGTCATGACGGTAGTTGACTCCTTGTTCGAGTTCAAGGGTGTGGAACGAAGTAATCCTTAGAGATCAAGGGTAAAAGTGGGGGAGTGGATCAAGATTACGAGTCATCGAGGAGTGATGACGAGCGGCCCATAGACCGGAGGAGTAGGGGATTAGAGTCTCTTGGAAAGGATAAAGTTCCAACGAGACAATGAGGGTCCGTCGAAACGAAGGGGAAAGTTCAATAGAGACAAGGGTGAGACAACGGAAAGACGCTGCTTGAGTTGCTTCTTGTGCGGAGAGGAGCATCCCGTAAGAAACTGCCACACAAAGAACAAGTTTGCCGCTATAGTCTCGATAGAGAAAGAAGAGCCCAAGAGAGAGCCGCTTAAGCTCGGGGCTATGTTAAAGAGTATCCCCAAGAGTGAGGCTTTTCAAATGCCTAAGGTGTGACGATGATCACTTAAACCGGGACTGCCCAGAGAAAGCGAAGAGGAAAGAGTCGCCGCCCGAGGAGTAGCCGAGTAAACAGGTAGTAAGGCTTTGGGGATGTGAGGACATGCAATGTTGCTAGACTAGAGGAGAAGTCTAGAGCATCCGGGGCATGTGAGGACTGCAAGCCACCTGGAGACACCGAGGAAGACAAGGTTAGTCCGATGTGGGAGGAGGCACAACGGAAGCCTTTCGAAGAAGTTGGCACGTTGTGAGAGGAGGCGTAACGCTTGCCTTCGGAAGACAAGATCTCTTTAGGGAAGGAGGTTGACAAGGTTAATGAAGACCTTAAAAACAGACTCGCAATGGGGACATTGCGAAAACAAGTGGGAGAGCATGTCACATACCGCTTTTCTGTGACGATACCAAGGCTGGCAAGACAAGAAGACTTGCCAAGAGATGCCATCAAGGAACCATTTGACAAGGTCAAGCGGCAATGGCATGTCAAGAAGGTCAAGAGGAAGACTGGACAAAGACCTTGTCAATATTGCACACCGGGAAGACAAGGAGTATTCCGGAAAGATCCAGACAATCAAGAAGGATCCAGATTGCTCAAGAGAAATCCGGAACACGCCAAAACATTCCGGAAGCTAGAGGAATATTACGGAAGATGGCGGAATCATTCGGAAGGATCAAGAAGAGACCCGGAAGGCACCGGAAGGATCAAGACAAGTCTAGAAACCGACGGAAGTCTTTAGACTCGTGTTGAAGTTGGCGAGACGATCCGGATGGAGGCGGATCTCCTTGGAAGACAGTGGAGACTTCTAGAACTCGAAGGAACCTTGAAGACTTAGCTAGAGTCTTAGGGAAAGTTTTAGAGAGTCGTTAGGATAAGAACAAAGAAGATCCGGAATGACCTAGGAGGATTAGGTTTTGGAACCTTCCCGAAGAGGAAGTGACCAAGACTATAAATAGGGAAGGTGACCCACATTTTCATCATCCACCAAACTCCAAGAATTCTACCTCTCTTGTAAAAAGCTCTCATTTGTAAAGCTCTCTTGAGTAATATAAAGACAAGGTTTGCCGACCAGTCTCCGATTTTGCCTAGCCATCTAGACGAAGCGCTCATAGTCAGTGAGCTTCGAGGAGTAAGGTTGATCATAACTTGTCAGAGGAGACAAAATATAGCTAAGTGTCGTGCGGTCTGAATTGGGGAATAACTCGCCGTGACAATGTCCACATAGAAGGGCATGATGTAAGAGACAACTCGGTAAATTAGGTCATGATAACCTAGTTGTTGCCTGCTGATGCTAGAATTTTTTTTTCGACGTCAAAGTCTTCATCTATGAGAATGCGTGAGGATGGTACACATATAGGAAGTGGCCGACCCTTATTCGTTTCTCCTTTGTGTAAAAATATACTGCGTCACAGTGCCCATCATAGTTCATAAGCAACAGTCAACACTAAAATTTGTCATTTTTCAGTTGTAATTCAAATAGGACGGACCTGGATGGCGCATCAAAGTTGAACCATAATTTGACACTAAAATCCCCAAGTTAAATTGCACAGACGACTTCAATATGTCCGTTGTTCTGTCTTTTCAAACCCAAATTACATACAAAACGCACAAAGCACTGCTTTCAGATCTTTACATTAACAGATATGTTGGAGTTTGATACACGGACTAATTCCTCCTTTACAATTCTGATTATGTCTGGAAACTTCTTAATTTTGTTCTTGGGAGTAGTTAAAATCACAGATGTTCCTAGAGGCCAAGGGTAAAAGACAATAAGGATCTACCTGAATGATGATTAGGTTTATGTACAGTAAACATACCTGCCACACCGTCATTTTAGTTGTCCATTGACATACAAGTAATTTGTTTCCTTTCCGTTCCGGAATTGGAGCCAAGCTGCCCCTAAATCTTTACAAGACTTGTACTCCCTTTTATTAAGTACTTCCAACTGCCAATTCCTAGCTATCTGAACTGAAAGCCAGATATGAATGGATTTGCTGATCTTGATTTGCCGTGTTGTCTTGTACCCGACGAGAAACCGCTGCCACTAACGCTACCATCAGATGAACTTTCGGGGACCTCGGAGGAATCCTTGTTCCATGAATTCAGCGGGACTTCGGTATCATCCTTTGCTTTCTTTCTCAGTTCCATTCGCTTCACGTTTTCAGATATATCCTGGAAAGTCTTGTTTACTCTTGCAAATCCCCTCTCAACTGGCTCTACCACATGCGAGACTGTGTATTTCATGTCATCCACAATCTGGAGAAGACAAACGAAACATGATCAATAAATGTGGAGACATTTGATTAGTATATAAATTCTTGGGGGCGGGAATCAAGATTCTTACAATTTCACTGCTACCAAAGACCACATCTCGAACAGATTGGGGAAAACTCAACCGTTTTTCTCGGTCATCATGCCGAGATGTTCTCATGTTTGTGAACTTCCCACAATCTAGAACCTCCTCAGGATCAGGATCAGTGCCTAAAGCAGCATAATCATCCATCACAGTCACATTCCGAACACATCTTTCTCCGCGTTTGTAGGGCACAGCTGGAAAAACATATAGGTGGACGACAGCTGCAATACCCATCTGTTTGAATAGTAAATTGTTAGTGCAGCATTGATATATGAGTCATGCCAATGAACAAAAGATAAGAACAAGACCTCGATACATATTATGTAGTCTTGAATACGTGTTTTCAGCTCCTGGGCAAGGGATCCCCTCAGGGCTCCGATTGAGAAAAGGAATGCAACAGCAACTCCTTGCCACCATGTCAAGAATACAATTGACTTGAATGCCAGAAATTTTGGCAAAGGTTTCATTGGGGCAAGCTTATCTTTTGTGACAGTGTAGAACTGAACCAGACAATACAAAGCCCAAGACTGACTAAAATTGAGAAGTACTGCCAAGTATGGATAGCTGGAAAAAGGACAATCTTAGAGAAGTATCCGGAAAACAACTTAACTGTATCATCAATAGTGCAACCCAAACCTCCTAAATATATGCTTACTGTCATAGTGTGCTTACTTATGCATTTTGACAATAACTTTCTTGAAACAATACACCACTATCATATAACAAGTTCAAGGAAGGACATCTTACCCATAATTCCACTGAAACTTCCCTTCCCCATAAGCACCAAAAGCTTGTAAAATCATCGCCATTAGTGCACAAATCATCTTCACTATCATCTGACAATTAGAGAAGCTACGAGTCAACATCTGTCGTCAATTCAAGTAATTTTACAAGAAACTTGGTAATCTTCAAGTGCGTACATATTGAACAATCCCTATCTTCACGGAATAATAGAAGTCTTCCCCAAGGTACCACTCTCGAAGCAAGTAATTTAGAGGGAATGGATGCTCCACAATTCCACAGCTGCTATGTGCTCCATGAAGAAGTGGTGCATCAGAAGTAACGACACTCTGACGTTCCATAAACTCTATTGTGCTTTCCTCCCCACCTGGAAGACAACTTTGTAATCAGAATTCAAGATAAATACACCTGATTCAACATACATATCGAGTAGAGAGTTTAATAATATACATCTGAAAAGAGATACAAAGGAAACCTCAAGAGTAAAAGTTCTAAGTTATGTTTTAAGCAACAAAGATAACTGGCCAGGAAAACAAGCTATTAATGTTCCATGCGTACCTAAGCAAGCAATCAGGTACCTCTCAAAGCAGTATAGTGCGAAGGCTTCATAGCAGTCACGAATTACTTCACAGTTGAATGCAGCTTTTGAATCCAAAAGTGATAAATACTGTTAAAAAAAAAAAAAGAGTGGCCAACAATGAGCAACTCATACCATAAGGTAATGAATAAACTCTGGAATAATTTCCAGAAATAAAACTAAAAAGAAACACGTTGGACAAAGCTTGCAGTTTGTACAGATAAAGTGCAATATGCCACAAAAAGAATCACTTTATAAAGATAAACAATGATAGTGAGAAGGAGCAGATTGTAGAGAAATCAAAAACTGTAAGGCAGGGTAGGGTAGGGTAGGTGATTAAATTCAGTAATCATACTTTCTCATTCAATTTATCTTCTGAAATGAAACTTATATGATCCTTTTTGTTTATAATCATCTACAAGCTATTGATTCATGTTAATTATTTATGTTTTTCTGTTTATATTCACTTCTTCTGTTTGCTTGTCCTCTTCCCCCTTCGAAAATGATAGTGATACTATGCTGCCTTCGAGTTATAAAAACTCTGTACACAAAAAGGCATACCGATTCGAATGCATAGACAGGAATCATCAGCACAAGTCCGATCAAAAACTTCTGCTCCTGAAATCAAATTGAGGGGGAAAACTGTCAGTATAAAAGGCGAAAAAAGCAGTAATTTTAACAAAGATTTTGATAAAAAAAAAAATCATACAGAAAACCCCACAATACGCTAAAGTACAGGGCTGCTTCTCAATGAAAAACAGAATAGTGACATTTGAGGGATGTGGCTAAATATGATGTGCATAAACAAACTGAAAAAAATCAATACTCGGCAAATCGTATCAGTACAGGAACATACCTCTGGTTGATTGTAAGCAGCTAAATGCTCAATTAGAAGATACACGGAGAGCACAACAGCGACAAGCACGAATATGCTCGCACTGGTGATTGTCCAGTCATAGAGAAATGTTGGTCCATTCTTCAGGTTAAGAGTCCACAAATTCAGAGATCTACTAGAGGACTCCACCATGGTTAGAAGAAAAAAGAAAGACCAAATGATGCCCCTCCATCTCATTATTAAAAGTATTATGTCTCAAATAGTTGGAATGCTGATTGACTGAGCCTCCACAAATTGCAAAAGTCAAAGGTGCAACAGCATCTCGGTCACTTGTGAAGGCTTGGCTTCAACAGAATATCACTTCATCCTAAAATTTGCCACAAAAAGCTAATGATCAAGGATGCCTACTATCAAGCTGTCAATATTTCAAACTATAGTTCTCCTATTCTTAAAAATTAGTTTAATTTTACGGGTTGATCTAATATAAACAATTTATTATATTTTTCAAAAATTTTGGAATTAAAGTTTGTGCATATTTTTTTTATAAAAGGGAATGAGATCACAATGGTAGTAAAATATATTTTAAAAAGAAGTTGGGCTAAGAATGGAAGTAAGATATTTCTTAAATAAAATTTGTCTAAGCTTTATTACCTCTGTTTTAGTATAATATTATTAATGGTTCCACCCCTGGTCCCTACACGTACATCCCCTGACCCCCTTCCCCTCCCATATGAATTTAAGACATCTGCTGCTGATGTATAATCCTCTGCTACTGCATTTCCGGTAGAAGATACGAATGGAGTGACTAACTAACTCACTAACCGATTGCAACATTATTATGAACTATCTTTTTACACTTTCTAGTTCCTAGTTTTTGCTTGGTTGTTGTTGTTTTCGAACTACCAGGTTATTTGTTCGACTTAATTTTAGTTTTTTTTCTTAAAATCTTCAATCCGCTCGGGTCGCCTTACACCTAGGCTCCAGGATACCCTGCACTTAGTGCCTTTTAGAACACTGGTTCTCTGCATAATACTCCCTAGTTTTTTTAATGCAGTTCAATCGCCACATTGGTGTATGTTAAGGCAGATCCCAAGCAACACGTTCTTTAGCTCAAATTTCAACAAAAAGGAGGCAGTATTACATAAGTACCATGAATGTATATATTATTGTTTTAAATGATGTGAAGTTAAATTGATCTGGAAAGGAAATACTCTTTTACCCAGAAACAAGAGTAGCAATATCAGGAGCATGCTTTTCTTCTAGCATACATTTAATATGAACTGAAATAGACAAATGAACATCAACAAACTAGCGCCTTACGAAAATCAATTTTCTCCCAGTCATACACGGGATAGATCAAGTATTGTCCTATTCTTGTCAACACCAAGTCAATGGATAATTATCAATTACAGGAAGCGAGGAAGATGCTGCAATACTCAGAAATACAATATATAATAAGGAAATTTGGAATGGTCAAATTGATGGTCCTTAGATTTAGTGCAGCAAAAGATGGTAGCAGATTTTAGTATCCTTAGTGGCTTTTAGTTTAACCAGTTTTAACGCAATTGAAAACTGATTTTGGAAACAAATCAATTAAAATTTATGGTGACGCGGTGAAAGTATAGATTAACTTATACGGCAACATAAGGAACAGAACTTCCAATCAAGATCTGACGTCAAAACCCTAAATCGTCTACTTGAGCAAACTTCCTGGGAATAAACTTCAAAGATCACCCAGATTAATTCCACTACTGGCCAAAAACATCAACAATTACAACTGAACAAAGGTCTGGGAACATCAGGCATAACAATTTAGAAACAAAATCCGAGATAATAAAGGCGATAGCGATATGGAGGTGAGGAACTCACCTTGTGATGCAAAATTGGGGGACGGTGTGAATCTAACAACAACGAAAATTCACAGTATTGTGTTAATCACAAATCACAATGAATTTGTCTTCGAACTCCGGAAGAACAATCCCAAGAGCGTGAACGGAAGCCAGACGCAATTGAAAAAATCGCCGGTTGAGAAGAAGAAGAAAAATTTGCAAACGCAGAAACAGACACTGAATTTGTCTTTGGGTTTGGCAGAAATTTTATTTTCTTGCTACTTGAAAATTTGCGCTTCCTTTTCCTGGAAGTAATTTACATATCTACCGGTCAGCGCCTAAAGATTTTATATACATACCTAGGGTGGGCATGGGCCGGGCCGGGCCGGGTCGGGACAGGGGTAGTCTCGCGTCCCGTCCCGCAAGTTATTTGCGGGACGGGACAAGACAGGATTTATGACTTTTTTTTGTTCGTCTCGTATGGGTCTTGTTCCATGTGGAACGGGACGGAACGGGACGAATCCCGCGCAAATTATGCACCGATTATATTCAAGATGTATGTTTGTTTTTTCTCAAGTTTAAAGACACAAATGATCAGGAAAAAAACTCAATACCTAATTATTGATTCATGACACCCACATTAGTAGTTAATACATTGAAAACAAATTCAAGTTATATCAAAGTGTCTTACCGATTCACATTTAAAAAATAATAACAAATAATTTACAGAAAATTACATTTATTTAACTATCGATTATAATTGTGGGAATCCACAATTACAAGGGCGATGGAACGGACTATAGCAAGGGCGGCGATGGAACGGACTATAGCAAGGGCGGCGATAGAAAGGACTAAATCAAGGGAGGGCAGAACCCCTAGTATTTTATATTCAACCAAATGAGTAGTAAAGAATGAGGGAATGACTAATAAAAAATTACCGAACTAATAATTTTGAAAATATAAAATATTTTTTAAAAATAATATTTTTTAAAAATTATAATTTAGGTATGATATTTGTCTATATAATATATATATAAAAATATAAAAATATTATTTTTATATATATGCGGGACGGGACGAGATTAACCGGGATGAGAAGTCTCCATCCCGAGTTCCGTCCCTCAAATTTTTCACGGGACGGAATACACATTTTTTTTTCCAAATTGGGATGGGATCGGGACAAGACGAGATTAAGCGGGATTTATGTCCACCCCTATACATACCTCTTATTTGTCTTTATCATTTGGAAGACACGTAATTTTTAAATACTAAAACACTTTTTAAAGTCTTTTCATGGTATCATTTATATTATAAAATATTATTGTGTCGTTTAAATGTGGACAAAATTTAATAGGATAACAGTAGCCCCTTTGATTGTAACTACGAAGTTCTACTCCAATTACTTCAAATCACAAGGAATGATTACAAAAAATTCATATGTGTACATTGTTTATGAATTTTTTGGAATGATTTCTTGTGGTTTCATGTAAAATGTCTTTACTTTTCCAATTTTGTTTCCCTATAGAGTTTCAAAAGTAACAAAGTTCTACTCCAATTACTTCAAATCACAAAGAATGATTGCAAAAAATTCCATGGACAATGGTATACCTGTGGACTATATTCGTTCTCATTCCGTTTTTGGTTTATGGAGTTAAAACCAAATGGGCCCTTAAAGAGCTTAAAAGTAAGCATTGGGTGAAGTTTTATAGTGTTTATCCGTGAAGAGCGTTTTAAAGAGCTTAAAATTAACTGGTATGAGTTCCTGGAATAGTGTAACAATTTTATGTAAGTTTTTTGCTTTAGGTCGGCGTGTTGTTTCACTTAAGAGGTTTCTAGTTTTTGTAGTTTTGATACCCCGAATATTTTTATTGCAACCCCATTACCAAATTATTCCCTACCCATGTTGTTTTCCTTTGTCCCATAACCCCGTTACACCATATGAAAAGACATCATGATTCACAACTTGTATTTTAATTTCATTTGATAGGTGGTGGAGATTAGGAACGCCTTGGCAAGCCTACAATAATATATTTGCATGATTGTTGAGCTTGAGTGATTATTGATATATGCCTAAACACATCATGTGAGATTGAGTGAAACATATTATCCTTTGAGCGGTCTGAAAAGTTATGATTCATCTTTTATACATTGATAATGATCGATCTTATGATGTGTTCCCTCCAAACGGTGTGTGCAAGCTTTAAATTTATAACCCTAGACGTAAGCTTAAAACAAGGATGCGAACCCGCAGTGTACGGGTCAATCGTAGTAAAAAGTAAGGAATTCCAGGGGTCGATCACAGGGACTTAGTGAAACAAAGTCCAATTACGGTATGCTTAAGCAATCACTAACCACAAGTAATTAAAACAATCAAAGATGATATAGAAGTCAATAAAGGAAACATGCAATTCTAGGGATTAAAGCATCTAGTTGTGGTTCCAACTCAAGATCTAAAGATAAGCGGACAAAGCTGAGGTTTTTGCATAGGGAAGGTGTTACTAAGGTTGAATAGATCACCGGGTAAGTCTCACTACTCACTAATCCTAAACCGTAACTCCTATTACCGGGTAAGTCTCAAGGAATCAAGATAAAGAACTATAATCTCAAACTAACACACCATCTAAGGGAATAGAATCAACCTTTACCGGGTAAGTCTCAGGCTAACTCACAAAGATGGGATGAAAGCACACTCAAACCCCAATAAAGGACGAACCTTTATTACCTACACTTACGATCGTTGGTAAACAAACTAAGGAATTACCGGGTAAGTCTCATCCTAGGCTTGCATTGGACCAGGAAAGGTGTAATAAGAATAGGATTTGGCAAACTCTAACACTTAACTCTCAGTTTAGGATCAGATAAGTCACCTCGGTCAGAAGAATTCCACCCCGGCCGAGATGTTCATCGACTGAACGAGATGCTTAAGGTTAAGGTTAAAGACTCGAACTTTCAGGGTCCTACTGGAATCTAAGATTATTCTATCATTGTTTTTCCCACAACCTTCAGTCAATCACCCTAGAATCACACAAAGAGATTAGTCACTCATCATCATGAAAGTATTAATCAAGTATATGGGAAGAAGGTGAATATTTGAACAAGAAGAATTTGATGAAAAGACTTCGATAACTAAATCAAATATCACAACAAAAGCGTTCCTTGGATAGAAATCCAACAAAGGAAGACAACAAGGAAGAGAATCTAAGGTGATCTTACAAGAAAACCTTCAAAAGCTATAAAAGCTACAATCTTCCTTCTTCAACCTTCAAAAAGGTTCTTCAAATCTCCCCGCTGGAGTATGGTTGCTGCGTGCTACGCGTTGTAAGCGTGTTCTTCAACTGTATGCGGATGTCGGATTTGTGGGAAATCCGACCCTTTTTATAGGAAAATTACTCTCCAAAGATAAGATATCTTAAAAAGATCTCTTCCCATAAAAATAGGTAAAATATATGATCTAGCATATCTTCTTCCTTCCAGGAGCCAAGCCCAAAAATATAAGATCTCTTTCCAAAGATAAAAGATCTCAGCCAAGAATAAAATATTCTCGCCGCGTCCCAGGTGTTCGCCTCGGTCGAGTCGACTTCTCTGGATCACCTCGGTCGAGGTGAATCTGTGGTCAACCGAGGTGAGTCACAACTGAATGTGAAATCTCTCAAATCTGGTCCAAAGTAAATCTCTAATCCATGGCTATGCTTCATGGATGGTTCCTTATGTTCCTGAATGTAGCTTCAATGACTCCATAGCTCCTTTTGCTCCTTTTTGATGCAAAACGTGCCATTTTACCTACGATTACAACAAAACTAGGTGTAGACCTCGATTCCCGCACAGGTAGATGAAATGGTAATATAATCACATAATATACATACAAACAAGCAGTTTATTGAAGATAAAACGTCCAAACAAACCCCAAAATATAGACTATAATTCATGCTATCATGATGACATGATTTGAAAAGTTATTCTTCTTCTTAGTTGATGTGTGCCTTTATTTGCACGTAGTGTTCCGTATGCCATGATCTTACTCGGTGACGATTAATGTATAAGCATATGGTATTTGATAAGCCCAAAATATACGTCTTTTAAGTCATCATTTGCATGCATTTTATGCCTCATTTGGTTTACTTTTTGTTCATATAAAGCATAAATCCTTCCTATTGCATATTGTGGTGTGTACTTTGATTTATTTCGTATTTCAAGTGTTCGAGGCCAAGAATGAGCGGATACAATGAAAGAATGTAAATACGAGTTATTATCCTCCTTGAGGTGAAGAACATCATGGAAGACATTTGTGTTGACTGAGGATTGAAGTTCCAAGACGGATATATATATATTGGAGAATGAAGAATTGAAGAGCCATGTGAAGATCATCGATGTTGGACCCCATTTTATGACGACCTCTGAGAGATTCCTAAATTCGACCGTCTTCCCTTTGGATTTGGACAATTGTGTAAACCACAAAATTTTATATCTTCGAAAGAGCTTCGAAAGTAGTACTCATGGGTTTCGTGGTTCCAACCATAGCAACAGAAAAGTCAGTTTTACTAAATTGTCAAAAGTTGAAACGACATACAAACGGCTAGTCTACGGCCATCTATAGGTCGTTTTGTGGTCATTTCGCCGTTGTTGCTTTGTTGAAATGATATTTCTCCTATTTTATCTTATGTTTATGGGTTGGGCTTCTTACTTCCATGATAGGGTTGTTGTAAACATTATATATAGACCTTTCTAGGTCAAATTAAAGGAGTGCCGCATCCCACCTTAGGGTGGACGAGTTTCAGGGTTTCCATAGTTCCATGTCCACACCGCAACACAATATAATTAGATTTCCCTTTCCTTTGCTTTTTATACACTTTTCAACTTTGATATTTATGAAAGTCTATTCTTTATCATGTGTGACTAATTCTTCTTGATCTAAGGATTGAATGATCCCTATAATGGTTTGATTTATTATTGGATATATGCTTGTGAATTGAGATTCTGATATTGCTTCTTTTCAAAGTGCTTCATTTCCCCCTCTATTTACCTTCGAAAGAAGTGGTGTTTATAACTGGTTTAGATAAAACAACTAAAGAGCCACAACTGAAGGGCATTTCATTAGATTTAATAAAAAGAACTTGATTTTGAGAGTAGCGTTATATCATTGTCTCGATGATTTTTAACCATCGTAGAAAGTTCCGGTCTTTGCACCTTTTTCTAACTAAAGAGCCAAAAGCGAAGATTGTTCTTGGTCTTTTCCGAATTTTTAATTTTTTAATGGATTTTTCTATTGCTTGTCGAACCACTAGATTGAGAGCTACGTGAGTTGAAAATCACGGTCTTTGTTTATCTATGCCAAATGCTATTTTAGATGATTACATGTAATGTTCATATATCAATGTTCATGAGTTTCATACATATAATATTTTTTTAATTCGTTATAGTGGGATTCATGATTTTTTTAAATTACCTTCTTCCTTATTTCTTATCATCAACAATAATTGCTTTCTTTCTTGTTTTCTTAATCTTTGCAAAGATAGATTTTTCCTCATCCCTTTGTCTTTCTCTTCTTCCTTTTATTTAGCATAATTTCCATCATTTATATTCAAATAGACGCGGTCCATGTGAATTTGATACCCGAGTATACTACATCTGATCTTGTTATCCTTGCGGGTGAGGTTGTTGTAAACTATTTAGGTTTAAAACTTTGACTATCACATGCACGGATCCAGATATTTCACGTGTTTTTAATGTGTTAATTAACGAATTGTTAGATACACGATAAGGAATGACTATCTATAATGCGCTACAAATTTCAATCGTATGTCTTAATAGAGCTTGATGCATAGGCCGAGGGCGGATATTAAACTAGCTATAAGAATGGATGATTAAGTTAGATAGAAACAAATTATGAAGTTAGTATCGGATAATCCTAGTTGTTTCCTATGGTTCTTTTAGGATATCTTCGGTGGGACTAAGATAAAAAAAAAATCATTCTCTCGATGGTTACATATTGTTAGTCGAGAGTTGATTAAGTATGTTTTTTTTTTTGCCTAAAGTAGCGTCAAGTAGGGTCGTTTGTTTATTATGTGACAAACTAGACCCCTCTTATTTATTTATAAAGATTAATTGAAAGGGTTAATTGGTAATTTCAATTTACTTAAGTGTTGTATTAATAAAGCCCAACTCGAGTTGCAAGTCGAAGCCCAATCCAAAATACAAATCTCGTAGCTAGTGAGTTTCGAACTTTGGGTGATAGGCCCTCCCTTCAACCCTTATATCAGCTGGACTAATAGAGCTTCATATATTCTCTTGTTGATACAAGGTATTAATACACAATTTTAATACACAGTTTCAATGACACATTGTTAATACAAAATTTCAATTACACACTGCTAATACACAATTTCATTTACATTGTAATTTTATGTAGTTAACAAACTTGATCATTTTTCAATTACATAAGTTATGTTGTTTACATATAGTTGTGTTACACAATCACAAATGAGTTGCACAAACCCAAAAGTTCAAAATTTCCACAAGTCCGTCATTAACACAAGGTTTGATTATACAAGTTCAAGCCCATCGAGGTACACAAGTCCAATTATAACTATAAAAGATGTAGACAATATCCCGTATTTATAAAGTTGGGTCAAATTCTTCACGTGGAATGCACAATGCATAGCACCCTACATGCATTTTACACCAACATTTTACACAATGTTTTAGCACCTAAAGATGTAACTATATAATTGTTCAAGCACTCAAAAAGTCTTGCAAATTGTCACTGCAAATGGGTGCTAACTACTGAATAATAATAAAAAAAAACCTTTTTCTCGAAGCGAAGCAATTACAGAAGATGTAGTAATTAATTTGGGCGCCAAGATAAAATTCCTCCACAGTCTCTCAAATGTACAAGTGTTCGCTCAAAAGTGTGTGTGCAAATAAGCAATAGCGAGCCCGCAGTGTACGGATCAATCGCAGAATAAGCAAATATTTCAGGGTCGATCACAGGGACTTGATGAAATCAAGCGTCATAAGAAAACTAGTTTAGACAAATATGCTAATAAAAAACAAATAACGAGTTTGTATTGGGAAAACACAAATTTTAGAGATCAAAGTATCCAATTGTGGTTTTCGATTCAATACTTCTTAATATTTATGGACAGAGGTGGGATTGTAAAGGAAATGTGTTTCTAAGGTGGGATAGATCACGGGGAAGGCCTCACTATCCACTATCCCAAACTTAAGTGATAACTCCAACTTGATTATGGATTGTCTATGTGGATGATGGAAGACTTAACGTTTATGAGCGGTTTTATAAACTAACAAATATCGATCATATTTCTAGATTGTTTGTTTTGGTTTGTGTTTGTTAAATCTATGCAGGCCTTGAAAAGCATTTCAAAGGAAGATTGCATGCCTTGAAACAGATTGCAAAGGACAAGCAAATTTGAAACAGAATTCAAAGGACAAACAGGAAGCCTTGAATGCGTTTCAAGGGATAAACACTAAAGCCTTAAAAAGTGATGCAAATGAAGATTCGGCTGAAAGATTTCTTAAACAAGATTCAAATCTCAACAACCAAATCAAGGATCTCTACCAAGGATAACAGGAAGATCTTCCAACAATATTTTAAGAGAAGATTTTGGCCAGCCAATAAAAAGATATTCAAATGATAAAAAAGAAGATCTTCCAACAAGATTTTAAAAGAAGATTTTGGGTAGCCAACAAAAAGATTTTCAAAGGATAAAAAAAAGATTTTCCAACAAGATTTTAAGAGAAGATCTTGGTCAGCCAACTAGAAGATATTCAAAAGATTTGATTAGAATATCTTGGCCCCAACAACAAGATCTCATAAAGATCTTAACAACCAAAGATAACAAGAAGATATAGGATCTTCAACAAGCAAAGATCTTCAACGGCTGATTTCCAAAGAGAAGATTACGGTGATGAAGATATTCAACGAGCGTCAAGAAGAAGAAGAAGAAGAAGAAGAAGAAGAAGAAGAAGAAGAAGAAGAAGAAGAAGAAGAAGATCTTACAACGGCTACTTCACCTCAACCAAGTAGCGTGTTCTATGGAGGAAATATGAATGTTACAAATACTCTCTACAACGGCTACAAGTTCCTCCTAGAAGACTATAAATGAAGATGAAGATTGAAGAAGAAAGGTAGAGAAGCTTACACGGAAATATCCAAAGTCTTCAAGAGATCTAAAAACGTCTTCATTTGATCCAAGAAGTTTTTCTTTCTTTCTTTATACAAAAGTTTGATTCCTTAGAGAGAGATAAACTCGAGAGCTCCATTGGCATATCTAAAGAGTGTTATACTCAAAGGTTTTTGTTACTCTGCGAAGTAACTATGCTATTATAGAGAGATGAAGAGTTGGAGCTAGATCGTAGCATTGGCTACAGTGAGAGAAGAAGGGGATTTCTTCTAGTTTGTATCTAGGACTCTTTGAAGTTGATAATAGATAGTTAGATCCTACGGCTATACCCTGGGACGGAGAGTAGGCTATTTAGAGCCGAATTTCGTAAACATATCCTTGTGTCGATCTTTTCAATTCCGCACCATATATGCTTTATTGTGACTAACTTTGTTTTGCAGGTCTACGAAGTCAAGACCCTTGAAATCAGTTTCAAAGCCCTTGAAATCAAGTTGTGTCACAAAGAGCATAGATCGACATCAAGGCCTTTGAAATCAGATTCAAAGCCTTGAGATAGGTTTTTGCGAAAAGTTCTCATACTCTATTCAACCCCCCTTCTAGAGTATCTTTATCTATTATATTCACCTAACAGTTCTTCAATTGGTATCAGAGCTAGGCTCACGTATATTTGATTTAACCATCAGTGAGACTAATCATGAATTTGTAGGTGATGGAGGATTCACACAAGGAAGATCCACCTTTAAACCACCCCTTTTCTGTGGTAATAATTTTTTACATTGGAAATCTCTAATGCAAATGTTTATCATTGATCAGGATTTGGAACTATGGAGCATCATCAAAACTAGTCCAAAAGTTCCAACTACGACCAATGCTACTGGAACTATTGTGCCTAAAAAGGAAGATGATTTCAACCAAACTGATTTGGAAAAGGTGGCTAAGAACTACAAAGCCATGAACTTACTCTATTGTGGATTGGATGCTAACGAGTTCAACCGTGTCTCATCATGCAAAAGTGCAAAAGAGATATGGGATAAATTGGTAGTAACATACGAAGGAACAAGTCAAGTAAAGCAAACCAAGATCAACATATTCCTAAGGCAATATGAGTTGTTCAAGATGACACCTGATGATACGGTAAATGAAATATTCACACGATTCACTCAAATTGTGAACAATCTAGATTCTCTCGGCAATGTTTTCACAAATGAAGAGAAAGTCAGGAAAATATTGAGAAGTCTATCTAAGTCGAAATGGGGGCCAAATGTGACTACTATTGAGTAAGCACAAGATCTGAGGACTCTACCTGGATGATCTATTAGGAAAGCTTATCACTCACGAAATGGTTCTTAATGAAGAAGATGAAGAACCATCCTTAAAAGTGAAAAACATGGCTTTAAAATCCAAAAGGGAAAAAGATTCATCAGAAGATGAAGAAAGTGAGGATGATGAAGAAGATCCTCTTACTTTGATTACAAGAGGACTTGCTCAAATTCTGAAGATGTTGAAACAACTCTCAAATAGAGAATATCATAGATCGTCAAAGTATAAAGGTAAGTATTCTAAATCCAGTAAGAAATCTAATGTTCTAACGTGTTTTGAATGTGAAGGAACAGATCATCTAGTGAATGAGTGTTCACAAAGGAAAAGAAACAACAATCGGAAGAATGATCGAAAGAAGAAACCAGTGGTAGGCTCAAGAAGTGACTTGAATTCCTCTAGTGAAACTGAAAGTGATCAAGTAAATCTATGCTTGATGGGTGATGAAGAAGAAAATCACAAACGACATCTTGATGGAGTTGTAAGAAATTTAATTTCTAGTCCCACTGTTGTTCTTTATAAAGTTCTTCAAAATATGATCATTAGTGAAGAAGAACACATTCTTGAAAATAGATCCTTAAGGGAAAAGCTAAATAAACAAGAGAAAAGAGTGAGTGAATTGTCTCTCAAAGTTGAAAATCTCAACACTTAAAAGTTAGACCTTGATGTCAATATCAAGGCTTTGGAATCGGAAAATGCGATTCTTAAGGAAAATCTCTCTTCTCTACATCAATATTATATTAATCTAGAGAAAGAGAAGATTGATCTAATTGTGAAGTGTAGAGACCAGAAGACATCACTCATTCAATTCACTCGTTCTAAAGCTAATCTCGAAAGGATGATGGGTGAACAACAATCCTCTCTTAACAAGAGTGGTCTTGGTTATAACAAAAATCTTTCAAGAAAAACGGTGACCACTTTTGTTAAAGCTAAAAGAAGTTCACATACACCCACATGTTTCTATTGTTGTAAAAAGGGACATGTTAAATCAACTTGCCCTTATAGGAGAAATGATCCCTACATCATACGAAATACTTATCCTCTATGTCTAAGAGAACAAGTTAAGCAAATTTGGGTTCCTAAAGGGACTAGACCACCAAACATGGTTCAACCTGAGTAGGAATCAAAATTGGCCATTTGGTTTAGCCGGAAAGGTTGATGTTTGGTTGTTTTGCAATATATCACCAAGATTAAGGAAGCATTATCATAGGAGGAGCAATGTCTACTGTTTTTAAAATGCTTATCTGATTGCCCTCATTCATATTCAGTGGTATTCTCTTTGATTTCAAGGTCTTGAACTTATATTGTTTTTCTCCCTTGTTGAAAGACAAAGGGGGAGAAATTATATGTGATGTTGATGCATATATCTAACATTGAATGCAAGTACAATATTCGTTTTGTCTTCCATCAAGGGGGAGATTGATAACTCCAACTTGATTATGAATTGTCTATGTGGATGATGGAAGACTTAACATTTATGAGTGGTTTTATAAACTAATAAATATCGATCATATTTCTAGATTGCTTGTTTTGGTTTGTGTTTGTTAAATCTATGCAGGCCTTGAAAATCATTACAAAGGAAGAACGCATGCCTTGAAACAGATTACAAAGGACAAGCAGATTTGAAACAGAATTCAAAGGACAAACAGGAAGCCTTGAAATGCGTTTCAAGGGATAAACAATGAAGCCTTGAAAAGTGATGCAAAGGAAGATTCGGCTGAAGGCTTTCTTAAACAAGATTCAAATCTCAACAATGTTTGAAAACGCTCTCTTTGGAGAGCAGGAAAACCCTAGCTGAAAAGCTCTAGAAGTCGTCGGCTTCCTTCCACCACTTATCGGGCGAAACCCGTCCCCTTCACGAACATGATCAATATATGACAACAAATTCATTTTTCCTTCTTAAACGAATTGTCGAAAACCCCTTCATCAACAACATATTTGTAGATCTGTTTCTAATCTATAGATGTTGTGCCTGACAAGGGATTCCATGAACAGACTTGCCTCGCCGAGTCTTTTCATCTCGCATTTCGGTCTCTCTTTCTACGGTGTAACCCACCGCTTCTTACAACGAAACCCGCCGCTTCTTCCGGTGGAACCCGCCGCTCTCCGGCTGAACCCGCCGCTCTCCGGCTGAACCCGCCGCTCTCCGACATAACTCATCGTCTTCTACGGTATAACCCGTCGCCTTCTACGGCACCTCCTAGCTCTCTTTTGCTGCCTCCCACCCTTCAAATTAAGTTATGTCCTTATACATAATGTTGTGTTGCTTGAGAGTGAGATTGCTCGATCTGTTGATTGCTGATCCGACGCCGCTACCGTCCCTTCTTTATCAAACATGGCTTCCACTTCATCGTGGTTCTTTATTATGACGTTGAACCCCAGCGCCACCATTTTGTTCTCTTTCAAGAGCTCCCTGAGTCGACCTCCATCTTCTTTGCATTTTGAAATCCAGTTGTGCGTCACCTCCTTTGCGTTCGTATTCTAGCGGCGAATTTCTGTCTAGGGTTCCCTGTTGCCTTCACCAGGCGCATATCAATTTCCACATTTGATAATTGGGCCTAATGGCCCAATTGCCAATCACCTTGGTTTCGTTAAATTGGTTATTAATATAACCTATAATAAAATTTTAATAATCTGACAATCTTGAACTACCGACACCAATCTTACAACCTGACGGTATCGTTTATCAGCCTAACGGAACCAAAAATACCCAATAATAAAAACAAAAAACAAATATGAAAATAATTTTGAATGAGTTATGACTCAACCTCGTCCATGTTATGCTCGTCGAAAAACTAAATCGAACAATTAAATCAAAAGCAAGTTCTCCATTGTTTATTAAGTACATTACCATTAGAAATATTTTTTGGTTACAAATTTGTTTTCTAACCCAGTCTAAACAATGTCCTCCCTACTGCATACAAATTCAAAAAAACAATCACTCTCGTCAACATAAATTACCCTCTATGAACAAATTTTTCCCTACAAATCATCTTTCTCTCAACCAACAAGTTTTACACCTCTATTCATCAAGATAACCGTGTTCTGCAATCTCGTCTTCCGAGGTTTGATTTATCCTTTTGCTGGCGGTTACGTGCGTTTGTCAAGAAGGGGGTGTGGATGTATGATCGACTCTTGACGGCTCTGTTGCAGTCCAAATCTGAGGTGTCCACAATTGTTCCCCAGGCTTCCTCCCTGTGTACTTCCTTCGAAGATGAACGTTTATGCTCGTTGCCTCTTGTTGGTTGGATCATCCTGCTTTCCCTTGAAGACTTTTTTTGCTTTCGGTTTCATTTTTGATGTATTTTTGTGTATTTCTTTTCTCCTTTATTTGTTCCTTCATGACGGTTTGACCGTCTGCCGATTTTTTCGGCTTTTCGATCCACTAGTCGGCGCGCCGACTAATGGTTTCGAACCGCTTTCTATTTTTAAAAAATAAAAAAGAAAAAAAAAATCAAATCTCAACAAGCAAATCAAGGATCTCAATCAAGGATAACAAGAGATCTTCCAACAATATTTTAAGAGAAGATTTTGGCCAGCCAATAAAAAGATATTCAAAGGATAAAAAAGAAGATCTTCCAACAAGATTTTAAAAGAAGATTTTGGTTAGCCAACAAAAAGATCTTCAAAGGATAAAAAGAAGATTTTCCAACAAGATTTTAAGAGAAGATCTTGGTCAGCCAACTAGAAGATATTTAAAAGATTTGATTAGAAGATCTTGACCCCAACAACAAGATCTCATAAAGATCTTAACAACCGAAGATAACAAGAAGATCTAGGCTCTTCAACAAACAAAGATCTTCAACGGCTGATTTCCAAAGAGAAGATTACGGTGATGAAGATATTCAACGAGCGTCAAAAACAAAAAGAAGAAGAAGAAGAAGAAGAAGAAGAAGAAGAAGAAGAAGAAGAAGAAGAAGAAGAAGAAGAGAGAAAATAGAAGATCTTACAACGACTACTTCACCTCAACCAAGTAGCGTGTTCTATGGAGAAAATATGAATGTTACAACGGCTACAAGTTCCTCCTAGAAGACTATAAATGAAGATAAAGATTGAAGAAGAAAGGTAGAGAAGCTTACACGGAAATATCCAAAGTCTTCAAGAGATCTAAAAACGTCTTCATTTGATCCAAGAAGTTTTTCTTTCTTTCTTTATACAAAAGCTTTATTCCTTAGAGAGAGATAAACTCGAGAGCTCCATTGTCATATCTAAAGAGTGTTATACTCGAAGGTTTTTGTTACTCTGCGAAGTAACTAGGCTATTATAACAAGATGAAGAGTTGGAGCTAGATCGTAGCATTGGCTACAGTGAGAGAAGAAGGTGATTTCTTCTACTTTGTATTTAGGACTCTTTGAAGCTGATAATAGATAGTTAAATCCTACGGCTATACCCTGGGACGGAGAGTAGGCTATTTAGAGCCGAACTTCATAAACATATCCTCGTGTCGATCTTTTCAATTCCGCACCATATCTGCTTTATTGTGACTAATTTTGTTTTGAAGGTCTACGAAGTCAAGGCCCTTGAAATCAGTTTCAAAGCCCTTAAAATCAAGTTGTGTCACAAAGAGCATAGATCGACATCAAGGCCTTTGAAATCAGTTTCAAAGCCTTGAGATAGGTTTTTGTGAAAAGTTCTCATACTCTATTCAACCCCCCTTCTAGAGTATCTTTATCCTTTATATTCACCTAACGGTTCTTCACTAAGACTCCTAATAAAGGGTGTTGGGTCCTCTATTAGTTGGAAACCTAAGGAAAGGAACTATAACTCGAACCAAACTCTCAACCTACGGGAATAGAACTAACTATCACCAGGTAAGTCTCAGATTAACTTACAAAGGCAAGGGATTGGCACACTCCAACCTTAATAGAGGGTGTTGAGTCCTTTGTTACTTAAAACTCATGATCGTTGGCAACCAAGAAAGGGAATCACCGGGTAAGTCTTTTTCCAAGCTTGGATATAGGTTAAAAAGGTTCAACAAGGCTAGGGTTAAACAATATTTAACTTTGGTTTAAGGATAAAGCATTAAAGGTACGACAAATTAAAAGAAAAATCGCCCTGTTCTTGAATGAAAATCGGTTGATTTTCTACCAAGGACAACCCGATTTTTGGTTCTGCAAAGATAAAATGCAACTCTCAAGATCCAATCTCGATGTGAGGTTCATTCTATCATCATCTTAACCACAATCTTCAACCAATCACCCTAGAATCACAAGGGTTTTAGCCAACAACAGACATGATTAGAACCAAGAAAGATATTGAATCAAGAAAACGTTGAATCTTGAAATAAATGAAACAATCCTTGACAAAGGTTCTTCAATCTCAAAAAATAACTAAAAAGCAATAGACAAATCCAAAACTTATGTTCAAAATACAAAAAGAATAAAAACTAGAATAGAACTCAAAAGAACTTCACTTTCTTTTCAATCTTCAATCTCAGATCTTCGCATGCGTTTCTCCTTCTCCTTCCTAGGGTTTCTTCAATGGCTCTGGATGATATTGTATGATATTTGATGTTGCAAGACGTCCCTTATTTATAGAGGAAAACTAGGGTTGCGATTCTTATCTTTTGAAGACGTCTTGAAAGAAATCGGGTGATTTAAGATAGAAATCGGGTGATCTTATAAAAATCGGCCGATTTTCTTTACAAGATAGACCGATTTTTCTTCTCTGCAACGTGTTATCTTTTAGCTCCGTCTTCTATCTTTCTTTATGGTTGCTTCTCATATCTTTTCCTATCTTTTAGACTCCTTCCTGACCCATCATGATGCTAAGTCCGGTGTTGATCCATTTCCGCATCAAAACTCCATCATCTTGCTTGAAATTACATCAAGAACTCATGTAGACCTTTATTCTCGAAATGTATATGAATATAGATTTAAAGGTACATGAATCCCATCAAATGTATGCAAAAATCAGATGAAATACTCGTAATATGCATGATTATGATAGCATATAATTCATGTCATCAAAAATAAAAACAAAAACAAAAACAAAATAATTTTGCAATCAATCATTGTCATAACTAGCTCGAAATAATCAATACAAGACTTACCTCTCTCCTAGTCAAACTTGCAAAACTGAGTACCAGAGCATTAAGATCCGACCTATCAATTGGGTGATTAAACTTGCACTTCTCACCAAATTTTCACCCTCCAGTTTTCATGTAGTGGTGCAAACAAGAACAAAATAATAGATTTTTAAAAACAAGGATTAGGTGTTGGGTTTCCAAATATAGATCTTAAACATTTTTGTGCATCTGTGAATCAGGTGAAAACTAGGATGAGATTTCTAAAAATGAATTTTCTAACATCGAAGGTTGTATGGTTTCCAAATACAGATCAACGACGACGGCAAAACAGCGGACCAGACCAAGGAAGCACAAACCAATTAGGGTGGCGACAGGCCAGGGAAGCACGAACCAGTTAGGGAGCCGGAAATGGACTACGCGAACCCTTTTGAAGGGGAGCAAGATCGGGGAAGCACGGACAAGTTAGGGTGGAGACAAGAGGAAGGCGGGCTACAATCTGGCGGTACTGGTGGCTTCGATTCGACAAGTTGTAGATTTGCGTGGGATAAAATTGCGAGCTTAAATCCGGCGGACTGAAGATCTGCGTGGCTTCAATCCGGCGGCAATGGTCTTTGGATTTGATGAAATTGCGAGCCAGAGGAAGGCGGGCTGTAGATCTGCATGGTTTTCGAGCAAGAGAAATCGCCATTGTTGGATAAAACTGTCAGAATCTGTTATCACATTGTTGGAGACAAGATAAGAAAAAATAAAATTACAAGCATTATGTGAAGATTGAGGCAACAACGAGTTGGAGGCGGGTTTTATGGCGTGGTTTGCAGGACTCTGGCGAGTTACAAGCATTTCACGAAGAAGACGAACGATTGCAAGAAACCCTAACCACAGAATCTGGCGATTTGAGTAATTTTAAAGGGTTTATATTTTACGTTTTCCCCTTATGCCCCTTTAATTAATTATTTTTAGATTTCAAATTTTATATAGAAAACAAAGGGCCTAATGTGTATCTATGATACAAAAAAAAAACTTACTACACCAATTTTTTCAATTCAATTCTCATCCATAACAAAAATTTTGATTTTTCTAAATTTTATACAAAATTGTACACTATTCTTCTTATTTTGTAATCAACTATTTAAAAAAGCTAAAATGAATATACATATTATAGTTTATGATTAATATTTATGTTTTCTAGTAGCTTTTTTTATAAGTTTCATTATCATATTTATCATTTAAGTGTAGTGTCTTAAAAATACATATAAATGTTTTAAAAATAATTATTTTTTATATAAAAAGGTAAAAGAAATTTAAGAAGTAAATGTATGAAAATATAAATTTTTACCATACAAAAAATTATTTACTATATTAAAATTGTACAAACATCATTTTTATATAAAAAAAGTATTTTAATGTACCATAGTTTTAAATATTATAAGAAATTAAGGGTTAATTAATATTGTAATTCAAAACTAAATGTAATATTGAGAATTTTATTTTGATTATATCATTTTAAACGAGACCTCCAAAAGTCATCGGCCGACCGTGCTGACGTTCATCCAACGTACGATACGTTTGACAAATCCAACACATTGAACTTATGTAGTTTTTTTATAGCGGAAAGGAATTAGGAGGGATCACATTCGACATGTGGATGCAAAACATCCTTGTGGATGATGTAACACCCCGAATTCGCGGGACTCGGGGCGCTACGGGTTAGGACCTCTACTTCGAGCAGCTGTTTGCCTTTCTTTTTTAGCTACTCTGCTGTCTAATTATAATCTCAGGAATAATATGATCATAGTACCAAAACTCCAAATGGTTTTGTGATGAACCTCATTCTATGCAATCTAACCAAACTCCAATTATCTAGAATAATGATTTTAATGGTTCTATCCATATATAGCGTTTTATTTTTCATTGTGAACAATTTTATGACTGGAGTCGTGAATACATAGGCTCTACATGTGAACACACTATGAATGAACAAAACAAATCTGTCAAAGAATTTGTTTACCAAGTCAAAACTCTTCCACAACAGATCAATGCGAAATCAAATAAGGTAGTACAACAAGAAGATAAGAACAATGAGAGTGAGCAAATATGACTAACAATAAACCCACTAGAGCATTCTATATATTATTTTGTATGATGGTTTCAAATTGCTGGCATTGTGTTTCCTGCTTTGCAAATGTGTCCAATGCAGGCTCAAATTTGTATTGTACCAGCATTGATGAAAGATGGATTAACAAAAGACTACTTATTGAGAGACAAACACGAAATAAGACCACCGAGTATCTAGAAATTAAGGATGAACTTCCATGTTACTGATATCTTATTTACATCTTGACAATTAAAATGTCAATGAATAAATTCATTTCTATTGTCCAGCTTTTGTTTCATGTGCAGTTTTGTCATTGCATACGCAATAATTGTGTTGCTGGAATGGATGCCCAACAAGCACGAGGAACCCAGACTAACGAAGAAAAACGAACAAATACTACAGTAGAAGAACAAATACTACTGTAGAAGAACAACCGTGAAATATTTTCTATGCAATGACCCCCTTTTTAGTTTTCCATTGGATACTAAAATAAAAATAAGAATAATCTTCCTCATTTCTGAGATATGGTTGTTTCCATGTTTATTTGAACTCCTGGAGAAATCATGAAGTTTTAAACAATTTCTTTTATTCATGAAAATTTGATGATTTACATCTATATGTTGGTTTCAACTTCCCGTAAATTGGGATGCAATATTCCGAATGGTGCTCCACCATGAATGTGAGATCTCGATGAGATTGCATGGACAGTACAACGAGGACTTGTCTACCTTATAAATCACAAGTTGATCCTAAGTGAGATCAAAAGCTTAATATAAAAATCTGCAGATGTTGGTTTGAACTATACACTCTTCAAACACTCTCTTATGTAGTTAATGAAGGTGATGAATCAAATTGGCCTATTTTCAGAAAAAGTTTAGGTATTCATTACCTACAGTCAACTTGTCATATTTACTTCGCGAAATTCATGTGATCAAATTTAATCAACATGTCTTTTAGTCGGGTTATGTACGTTTGTGCAGACATGCAGCGTATAACGTTATAGATATAAACCAAAGAAACAAGAAAATAAATGCCGAACCAAAAAACAAGGAAATAATTTCCATATATAACCCAACCTTAGATGAATCAATGTGGCATAAACAAAAAACACATTCTTCCAAGATTTTAGAATCCAAATTTCACCATTCTAGAATCTTTGGGATGACCTTCCTTTATTGAAGATGTTTCTTGAGTGTGGCCTAAACGATTGTCTTGGAAGATGCCGTAGTCACATGTCCCTATTGATCGTATTGATCGTGGTTGTGTTTGAGGTCTCCGAAAATCCTCCATCTAGGTGGGGGCAACGTCGTGGGATCCACATCTCCGCAGGAGGTATGTCATCCCCTAAAAAGGATTTCTATCATCCTGCTTCCCGGCAGCGAGACACCGCACCAGTTTCATCTAGCCCGTGCCCTCTCCATGTTTTGTCAGCCTCGAGTGTTCTGCGTCTTCTCCCAAGGTGTAGTTGTTCCGATTTTTTTGGATCTTTCTCACATTTTCGGTCTTTGCTTGTGGTGATTGTATTGTTTCCTTTTTTTATTTTCCTATTTGCATGACGGTTTGCCGTTTGCCGGTTATCGGCCTCTCGATACATCAATTATGATTGATGTAATCGAGCCTCTTACCTCGATATTGCTATTCGTACCCACCATTTCATACTAAATATACCCATATCACGCCTACGCGTTGCGTAGACGTAGAAAATGGATCATTTTCTGAGGCAGAAAGTCACTACGCCGACGTTTACACACATCACCACCAGCAGGCAACCATGGTCCGAACCCGAGGAAGAGACGGAGGTGTAGTCCGGGGTAGCCGCTCCGGCAACGGCGGGGTGACTCCTCCGGCAGTTTTTCCGGCGAGGGTCGCGGACGAGATGTTTCCGATGCCGATGTCGGGCGAGGACGGGGCTCACGTGGAGGGCGCTTAGGGGGAGTAGTAGTCCGAGGTTGCGCGACATCTTGCGTTTCTAGCGAGGTTGGGGTACGTTTTATTTATTTTATTTTTATTACATTTGTCTTTATATATATGTTAATTAGGAAATAATAATCGATAATTAGTGTAGTATTAGTTGTTAATTAGTGATTAAGTATAGAATTAGTGATGAATTAATGAATTAGTCGTTAATTAGCGATTTTCTAGTAGTTAAAATTAGTCGATAATTAGTTAAATTAGTGGACAATTAGTTACCGATTAGTCGATTACTTGTTTATTACTCGATAATTAGTTGTTAGTTATTGAAATTAGTTGTTAATTCTGTAATTAGTAGACAATTAGTTACCGATTAGTGAAATAGTCGATAATTAGTTTAATAAAAATTGAAATTAGTCGATAATTAGTTAAATTAGTGGACAATTAGTTACCGATTAGTCGATTACTAATTTAATTACTCGATAATTAGTTGTTAATTATTGAAATTAGTTGTAAATTCCTCAATTAGTAGACAATTAGTTACCGATTAGTGAAATAGTCGATAATTAGTTTAATAAATATTGAAATTAATTGTTAATTAGGTAATTAGTAGATAATTAGTTACCGATTAGTCGATTAATAGTTAATTAGTCGATAATTAGTTTAATAAAAATTAAAATATGTCGATAATTAGTTAATTAGTGGACAATTAGTTACCGATTAGTCAATTAGTTGTTATTTACTCGATAATTAGTTGTTAAGTAATGAAATTAGTTTTAAATTGCGTAATTAGTAGACAATTAGTTTCCGATTAGTCGATTACTAGTTATTTAATCGATAATTAGTTGCTAAATAATGAAATTAGTTGTAAATTGCGTAATTAGTAGACAATTAGTTTCCGATTAGTCGATTACTAGTTATTTACTCGATAATTAGTTGTTAATTATTGCAATTAGTTGTAAATTCCGTAATTAGTAGACAATTAGTGAAATAGTCGATAATTAGTTTAATAAAAAAAGAAATTAATTGTTAATTAGGTAATTAGTAGATAATTAGTTACGGATTAGTCGATAACTAGTTTAATAAATAGTCGTTTTAATAAAAATTGAAATTAATCGATAATTAGTGAAATAGTAGACAATTAGTCGATAATTAGTTTAATAAATATTGAAATTAGTCGATAATTAGTTAATTACTCGATAATTAGTTGTTAATTATTGAAATTAGTTGTAAATTCCGTAATTAGTAGACAATTAGTGAAATAGTCGATAATTAGTTTAATAAAAAAGAAATTAATTGTTAATTAGGTAATTAGTAGATAATTAGTTACGGATTAGTCGATAACTAGTTTAATAAATAGTCGTTTTAATAAAAATTGAAATTAATCGATAATTAGTGAAATAGTAGACAATTAGTCGATAATTAGTTTAATAAATATTGAAATTAGTCGATAATTAGTTGATTACTCGATAATTAGTTCTTAATTATTGAAATTAGTCGATAATTATTTTAATAAATATTGAAATTAGTTGTAAATTTCGTAATTAGTAGATAATTAGTTACCGATTAGTGAAATAGTAGACAATTAGTCGATAATTAGTTTAATAAATATTGAAATTAGTCGATAAATAGTTAACTACTCGACAATTAGTTATTAACTTCCTTAAATTAGTCGATAATTAGTTATTTACTCGATAATTAGTTATTAATTGTTGAAATTAATAGATAATTAGTTTAATAAATATTGAAATTAGTCGATAATTAGTTGTTAATTATTGAAATTAATTGTTAATTAGGTTGCCGGGACTAGTACTCGTCCATGGGCCGCTACGGTTTCGAACCGTAAGCGGCGTATGATTGAGATGGGAGTAGCGCATCTTGATGATGCCCTTGAGGATCCTCAGGAGGAGGAGAGAGTTGGGGAGGAGCATGTAGACGAGCGGATGGACATGCTGTTCGGTTCCTCCGACGTTTCCGGCGGCCAGATGTTACCCGAGGCAGACGTTGATGCTTTTGTATTGGAGTTGCATGACACATTGGACCGCCGATCACCTGCACCTGCTCATTCAGAGAGCTCCACCGCCGGGAGTAGGAGACTCGGTCAGGAGGGTTCACCACCACCTCCACCACCACCTCCACCTCCACCTCCACCTCCGTCTGTGGTTGCAGATGACGCTGCTGGGTATCCAGGAGGTCCCGCTATACGGGACCTACTTTACAGTTATGAGACTCACGTCGCTCGTGACATATGGGTCGGTCAGGTATGGATTTAAATTTCGATTAGCTTCTTATATTTCCTTAAATTCAAACGTGTTACTTACGTTTAAATGATATTTTCATAACAAGATAGAGGTGTTTTACGAGTCTATCGGCTAGGTGCCACAGTCAGTGGCTTACATAGCCTTGCTGATCGATTTCCAGAGTTAGAGTGGATGACACTGGTTAGGGGGAGTGGACTGCATGACCTCCTAAAGATGCAGTGGGGCGGTGTCGACCATGCGCTTGCATCTGCCTTTGTTGAGAGGTGGTATCCAGAGACTTCCGGATTTCACTTCCCACGGGGACATATCTCTATCACCCTCCACGACATATATCACCTCTTAGGACTTCGCATTGACGGAGACGAGGTTATCGGCGCCAGGGATGACACACTCTTCACCTTCATGTTCGGCTTCCCGCCGTTGGTGGTGAAGAACGACGTGAAGGCGGGTGGGTGGCCGTCTTCTCATCTCCTCTCTACTATTAGGACTATGGCCGAGTCCCCAGATGCTAGATAGGAGGACATCACTACCGGATTTCTTGCTCTTCTCATTGGCTCCACCCTGTTCATTGACAAGACCACGAACAGGGTGAGGTCTCATCTATTGAGCGTATGTCGAGACCCCATCACCATGGCGTCCCGTGCTTGGGGGACTGCCACACTGGCATATCTATACAGACAGCTCGGCGAGTCCTCTAGGAGGGAGGTCCATACATTAGCCGGTTGTTCTCTTCTCTTAGAGGTACGCAATGAACTATAATTTCATAGTTTACAATCTTTTAATTGGTAATCAGTTTAATATGAAAGTTTTTCTTGTTTTTGGATGTCATGGATTCACGCTTATTTCCCTCACTTCCGACCTAGAGGACATACTGACCCTCTTAGACAAAGAGATGCGAGATATGCACAGAGGTCGGAGAGGGCTCCTACAGGACAGATGGAGAGATCGGCCCTGTTAGGGTTTAGGGCCCAGTTGTCGAGGTGTAGGATAGACGAGGTACTAATAAAGTCAAGTTTCTTACGTATCTTGAATTGACCTTCTGAAATGACGTTATATGTTTGTCGTAGGTGACGTGGATGCCGTGGGGTTCGTTAGACGGCTTTCAGACTGGACAAATGCGCGTATCAGCCTATTTTGGGATGATACGCTTCTGTTGGTTGGAGGAGCCATATCAGCCACCGTTTATGCTATGGCAGTTCGGGCGTGTACAAGTAGTCCCCCCAGAGCTTCATACAGTTCCTCCTGGATGTATCATTCGCCCCTTCGTGATGAAGAGGCCGGCGATGATAGGGAAGTATGAGCTGCTATTTTCTCCTGACGCGTGGCATCTGTGGGCGACGCGAGACCAGCATCTGTACGACATACAGAGCGTCCCAGCAGTTGTCGACCCATGACAGATGGATGAGTACTTCTTGGACTGGTTCTTACCACGTACTCACTCACACCTGCAGCCACCTCCAGATGGTGCACCACCACCGCCTACACCTCCAGTTGCACCTGTTGTACTTTCAGAGCGGGTACGGATATGAATTGTTACGTTAAAGTTCATTTTATTTAAGATTTAGTTGAGTAATTAAAGTTTTTCTTATTCTGTAGCGTGTGCATATAGCTATAGGTATGGTTCGAGATCAGTTGACTCGTTGTCCTCCGTCTGAGGCTGATTTTCTACGACGTCTCCTAGATGCTCTAGGAGGAGACGAGGCACCAGAGGCACCACCTCCTGTTAGGGCATCACAGCGACATGACTAGACACTTCTGTTATTACTTTGACTTGTGTTTGACTTGAACTTGATGATTTTGGTTTTAAATTTAATTATTATGTATGAACATGTTTTATTACTTTGACTTATTTCTATTTATTACGTCCCGTTCTTGTTTAATTTTATTACTTTGACTTGTGATTTATGTTTGAAAACAACAAATCAAAACCTCAATTTGAAATCACAAATCAAAACCTCAATTTGAAATCACAAAACAAAACCGATTAGTCGATATCACAAATCAAAAACTCAATTCAACACTACTATTTGAAATCACAATTCAACAACACAATTTGAAATCATAGTTCTCAAAACAGTCTCAAACTAAGAACCCGCATCTTCTTCTCTCTGAAGCAGTCTTCCGTATCTCGCTATTCTTCGGTTATGTATGTGGGCAAAACCATCAACTGAAGCGTCGTGACCTCGCATCCAATCAAGACATATCGGGGGCAATGGAGCGTTTTGATGCAACCAAACCGGTTTTACAAATCAAGGGCATGTTAGTCAAACATGTTTTGATACAACCAAACTTGTTTCACAAATCAATGGACTTACCGGAACGTAGTGATGATCATCGAGTACTGCGATTGCTTGCACTTCCGTTGGAGGTTCTTGTTCTTCTTCAGAATCGGCAATCATTGGCAAGCAGGTGTAGGAGTCCAATCTAGAGAAGACAACAAGGGACACCCGAAATAAAGTAGCGTATGCGAGAGCACAAGTAGGAACCTCCATCCAAAACTGTGATGCGTAAGGTGCGGGGTTAAGGTAGTTGACGTTGTCAATCAGTTCTTCAATCTCATCATCACCATGTATTCCGGAGTATACATGCATGTGTCTACTCAACTCCCAAGCAAGCTCTCTCCGGACACGAATGTACTCATCTTGATGGTAACCCAATAACGCACCAAGTGATCTATATCCGCAATGTCCATCGCCAGGAACATCTATCACACGATCAACGTAGGATAGCATAAATGATGGGATATTCCGATAACCCCAGTTGAATCCTCGGACCACAACTTCAGACGATTGAGACTCTGGGATGGTACTAGCCTCGCCTGTGGTGTCTGCTCGTCCTGACTCCGGGATGGTACCAGCCTCGCCTGTGGTGTCTACTCGTCCTGACTCCGGGATGGTACCAGCCTCGCCTGTGGCGTCTGCTCGTCCTCGACCACGTCCTCGGCCTCGTCCTCGAACTCTTCCTCTAGAACTTTGTGAAGACTTCCTCATCTGTGACTCCTTATCAGCTCGAGCATGCTTAAATCCAGATGGCACTCGTCCTTGCTTGCTTCCCTTGTTTGAAGGATGTGAAATTCTCGGCTCCCGAGCTACTGACTCCGTCGGGTTCAACATGGTTGCAATATAAGCGTCAAACTTGTTCACAACGTCTTGGGGCAACCTACCCTCCCTGTGCATGGCCATAAAAGATGTCAAAGTAATATCCCCCATCGAGAGAGGAATAGCCTTGGGTTCTTCCACTTCTTCGGTGACTTCATGCCACGTAACTTGTCTCCAGAAAGGATGTATTGCAGTAAAAAACATAGGCCTGTTTTCGCAGAGGGCACCCGCAAACTCATGAATGCATGGGATCCCATACGATTGCCTCCAATACCAATCGTCACATGTAGCATCAAATGTCCCTTGCCGCACAATTTGCAATTCTCGATCAAGTACTTCATGCAGTTGTTCGACACCTTTCGGAGAAGAAATGTAAACATAGGGTCTTCTTGGATGCCTACGATAGTATGAGTACGCGACTTTTCTATGCTAACTTGAATCTCATCAATCTGATCTCCAATCATTCTATGGATGGCCTTGATGAGAGTATCAAATCCACAACGAGTAGACTTAAGAGTTCTCTTCAACACCGAATGAGCACCCTCGGTCCTAAGATTAGAACATAATTTATAATTATAAAATAAATCATCACAAGTAAACTAAACAATAAAAGATTCAATGAGTATTTGTCTAACCTTCCTGTCGTCCTTGATCCGAGATGGAGATAGTGATCGGTCTAGCAACGAACAATAGCTTCCTTGTACTTGTCCAACCATGTCTTCTCGAGGTACTCCATTAAATGATACTTTTCCATCCAACTATCCCTCATATGCAAGAGTCTCGCCTCATAAGCCGCAATAGTAGTCGATTCAAACAACTCATGACAATCTCTCATGAATTTTGCTTGGATGGATGGCGAATGTGACTTCCACCAACTATTTGATTCGATGTTTCGATACACGTGCCACTCACACAAAATATGTTTGGCATCTGCGAAGACTCTAGGCATTGCTTTTATGAGACTTAATTCCCTGTCCGTCACTATCACTTCCGGCTTCTTTCCACTGAATAACAAGGTAATGCGTTCCAAAGCCCACTCGTAATGACCCGTCGTCTCCCGTTTCATTAACACAAACTCAACGGGAAAAGTTTGTTGTGTGCTAGTTAATCCGACGATCTCCAACAACGGCATGTCATATCTGCAAAATATAATGAATGAGACTTTGTAATTAAAAAAAAGTTTAATATAAACAAACTTAATGAACTACATACTAATCTGTTCGTCTTGTATGTAGCATCCATGCTGACGACGTATGGAAACATGGTAACCCAACGCTTCGACTCGGGATGAGCTAGGAATAAGTCGCTCACTACCTCTCCTCCTTCAGTGGTTTCCATCCTAATATCCCACATATAATCCTTATCTTTCAAGAATTTCAACGCTTCTTGAATTACCGTTCGATCTCCCACCGCTTCCAACCTAATTTTATTCCGAGCGTTTGAAACTTGCTTCCTAGAAGTGACCATCTTTTCGGGATCTTCACTCTTTAACAAACGAACAATTTCCCTCGGAGGCATTCCCGCTTCGGTGTAGATTTGGACTCGTTTCATTTGTGTCTCCGTCAACCGTCCAGCAAAAGCATGACCTACCAACTTCTTCGGAAGAGGATGATTGTGAATTTCGTGAACATTCCTCACACCCCAAAGACCCCTTTGCACCTCATCAACATGTAAGCGAAAATTACAATCAAACTTCTTTGTTTTGCATACCCTCAAGCTCTTCGCCTCACTCTTGCGGACTCCGTGATGCTCACACGCAAATATCACCTTTCCAAAACGACGACCATCCGACTTGTAGGACTTTAGTTTGATGAGAACCATATTTCTACTTCCTGCTCTCTCAAGAACCCACGCAACTAACGAGTCCATATCCGTCCATATCCGATGGTCCACGAACAAACTAGTATAGTCATAATCATCGGGAATATCGGCAGCCTACAATAATTATTTCGAAAATTTCATTCACTACGACTATATCATATGTTCTAAGATTGCTCAAATTAATTAACGACTAGTTAAATAATAATTGTCTACTAATTCATTAATTAACGACTATTTTCTTCAATTAACGACTAATTGACACCTAATTAACGAGTAAAATCTTCATTTAACGACAAATAACATTACTTATTGACTAATTGTCTACTAATTCATTAATTAACGACTCAAGCATGTAACATAAAACTAACTAAAACATATAACACTAAACTACGTCAAAACAAACGACTTGAAAAAACTAACCTCAACACCCGAATACGGATCGTAACTACTGAGCATCGCGGGATTGAACAAGCCCTCGTCACCCTCCATGTCATCTTCACCACCGCCGAAATCAACACCGTCATCCTCTTCTCCATCGCCGGAATGATATCTTGCTTCTCCATCGTCGGAATTCATTTTCGAAAAGACTTTTTTTGCGAAACAACGTTTGACAATGAGGTTTTATGAAATGGGTCGAATACATGATATTTATACTAATGTTTGGATTACATTACCGTTAGTAACGGCTAGTTCTCCACAATACGCCTACGAGAAGCGTAGACGTAGTGTCTACAACGGTTACTTGATCCGAGAACTACGCTTACGCATCCCGTAGGCGTAGTTCTCTGATCAAGTAACCGTTGTAGACCTTACGCCTACGAGAAGCGTAGGCGTAATAAGTTCTCTTGTATTTTGTTGAATGATTTGTGCTTCCCCTACGGCTACGTGACGCGTAGTCGTAATGGGTACAAATAGCACGAAGAATATGTGGGTACGAATAGCACGAACCCTCTTACCTTCTTGATAAAAAAAAAATGGACGGGATCAATGGATTACGGATTCCGGTAACTTCGGTAAGACTCGACTCGACTTTAATATTCCGACTAAAGTGCTCGGCTTGCGTAATTTGTCCGAGTAACTTCTCATTTTGACGTTTTCTTTACCCGACGACCGACACCGACTTGATCCATTTTTTTAATTCACTGCAGCTTGCAAGTTGCAGATCATAGCCATTTCTCAAAATAACTTTCCGAGCCTTCTTACTACTCTTGCTCACACTCACTTCTCAGATCTCCTTTCTTTCTTCTCAGTTCGCGTTCTTCTGGTAACTCCTATTTTTCTTTTCTTGTTCGTGTGCTTGTTCTTGTGTTTAATTATCTAATTTGAATTCGTTCGCATTTGCTTTCAGT
The DNA here is from genome assembly GCA_033239045.1 of Fagopyrum esculentum. NCBI lineage: Eukaryota > Viridiplantae > Streptophyta > Magnoliopsida > Caryophyllales > Polygonaceae > Fagopyrum > Fagopyrum esculentum. The sequence goes on along the minus strand of BSUD01000006.1, from coordinate 26,670,359 downwards.
TCCCCCTCTGTTTCTTCTAGATAGAGCAAGAGAGAAGTGGAGCCGTTCTTTGCTCCATTCGTTGAATTTGAACGAAGATCGATTAATATTCTGTCGATCAGATGGTGTTTACTTCCACGGATTTTTGAGTGTGCGAGGAGGAGATGAGAGGATTGATTGGTTCGCCGTCGTTCAATCCTTTCGAGGCCAGACACCGTCTTTCTTTTTCATCGTCAGTCTCTCTTAATCTCTTATGTGAATTTGTTTTTTGTAATTTTAAGTTTTAAAGGCTTCTACTATGTATGCCGGTTGGGGTATAATGGTTATCAATTGCTGCTCTACAACGCTTTTCCTCATTGTATCCAAGTTTAATTGCTTTGCCTCCCAAAAAGTTCACAATCCATGGGCATTTTGGGGCTACTAGATATCTATTACTTTTGGAGCTGCCAAGACGATCATACTAGGGATTTTTATTTTTTCCCCTGCTGAAACTTATAAGATAGCGAAGTTTGGACTGGGTCTGTTTCGGAGGGAATTGGATTCAGATGTGCTTTACAAGATGTATCTTATTGAACAAAAAGGGTGATATTGGATATGAAGGATGTGGAGTTTATGCTGAAGGCAACTTATTATTGATGTTGAATTTCATATAGGAGTATAATTATATAGTACCAAGTTCATCGCAGACAATATGCATTTGTTTTTCTTAATATGGTAACTCATTTATGATATCTAGCCGTAGTGTCTTATTCCTTGTAGGTTTGCTAGCCAGCTCGACTATATTCTTTTTCTGTATCATGTAAATACTCTTATTATAACATGGATTTCTGCTGCGCCTATATTTTAACTGTCTGCATCATCTATCCAAGGTTGTATTGTGAAATACTTTTGTATGTTTTGACTCAGCGAGGATTCAAATAAAAGAAGGCTTCAGAAGAATAAGGATTCGAAGGATGCTGAGAAGGCTTCACATGCTTCATGGCAAGAGAAAAGCAAGAACTGCAAAATACCTACATTAAAGATCATTTTTGTTGTAATCATCACTGGGACAATATTGACCCTCCTTCATTCACCAGCTGTAAATCACAATGATGGTTTTGCGGGTGCTGGTTATCAGTAAGTCTCATCTTGTCTACTGATCTATTTGGTCCCCTAGTTTAAAATCAAGCCCTGAATTCATATACTCACTAAGCTACTATGAAACAAGGTTCTAAATGGGAGTAGTTTATCAGGGAAAGGTTGGACGAGTCTATCACAAGCTAGCCATTTTATTTTGATTTGCTAGGGTAGCAGGGAACTTTGTAGTGTTTTTATGTCATTATTTTTAAGTTGAAGTTTACTTGCAGGCACAATTTTGTTGACAGATGGATAAGAGACAGGTCAGTTACGGACCGACGTTACGCGTCATCTTTGGATGTGAACTGGCATCACGTCCTGAAAGCGGCAGAAAAACTTAGTGACATAGATGAGTATAAAGCAGTGGGTCTGTTAAATTTCAATGACACTGAACATGATTCCTGGCAGGAGCTAATACCTTCTGCAGAGCAAATTGAATTGCACCTAGACCATATACCGATAAATGTAACTTGGGAAACTTTGTACCCTGAGTGGATAGACGAGGAGGAAGAATTTGAAGTGCCTAATTGCCCTAAACTACCTATTATTCAGGCTTCCAGAAATGCACGACTTGATCTAATTGCTGTGAAGCTTCCTTGTAACAAGGTTGGCAAATGGTCAAGAGATATCGCACGACTGCATTTGCAGTTGGCAACAGCAACGCTTGCTGCTTCTATGAAAGGGATTCATGATGTGCATGTAATGTTTGTGACTGACTGCTTACCCGTCCCAAATCTTTTCACTTGCAAGGAACTTGTTTCTCATGAAGAGACTGTTTGGTTGTATAAACCTGATCGTAATACTCTTACACAAAAGGTCCAGCTCCCTGTGGGATCTTGTGAATTAGCAGTCCCTCTTTTGCCAAAAGGTTAGCTCTTGATTTTACCTTTAGGTTTTAACTTTCAAGATTTTCTTCTTTGTTGTGATCAACATTTTCTTGTCTGTGAAAGAGAGGCGAACAAAATTTGGTTATAGTCTTGAGATAACAAGGCCGATTTTGGTGAATACCTTGTTACTAGTGGCAGATATTTTTCCATATTCCTATGTTAAAACAGTAGTAGGCTCGAGAACTTTCTTTAAGAGCATTAGAACTGTGATTAGTTTCAAGATGGATACCGATTGTCACATGAATGCTTTGATAGACATGGTTCAAGAAGTCTACATTTTGTTAGGAGTAGTAACTAGGCATAATATATATAGAGCTTGATTAAAATTAAATTCTGTAGTTGTCTTATTTTGGGAGGAAAGGAGACAGATGATTCTATTCTAAATACTCCTTCCTGCTGAAAACTAAGTCCGGTTTTCTCTTATTCAACCGATGACATGCTTTTGACCTGATGACTAGTATTTCTATTTTGAGGTCTCAGTTCAAAATAAGTTCCCACATCAGTCATTTTATAGATACATCTTCCCTTTTCTGTTTGTAGTTTTGGCATTCCTAGTTAAGTGACTGAATCTAACATCAAATTGGATTTTTCAAGCAGGTGGTACGTCCTCTGAAACTGCACATCGAGAAGCATATGCAACAATCCTTCATTCTGCTCATGTCTATGTTTGCGGGGCCATAGCAGCAGCCCAAAGTATTCGCATGTCAGGTTCAACAAGAGATCTTGTGATACTCATTGATGAGACAATTAGTGAGTATCACCGAGGCGGCCTGGCAGCTGCAGGCTGGAAGATTCATGTAATCAAAAGAATAAGAAACCCGAAAGCTGAACCAGAAGCCTATAACGAATGGAATTACAGCAAATTTCGCCTCTGGCAACTGACCGAGTACGACAAGATCATTTTTATTGACGCTGACATGCTTATACTACAAAACATCGATTTTCTATTTAAGATGCCTGAGATATCTGCAACTGGGAATAATGCAACTCTGTTCAACTCTGGTGTGATGGTTATTGAACCATCTAATTGCACTTTCCAGCTGTTAATGGACCACATTAATGAGATTGAGTCTTACAATGGCGGTGACCAAGGGTATCTAAATGAGATATTCACATGGTGGCACCGAATTCCAAAGCGTATGAATTTCCTCAAGCATTACTGGGAAGGCGATGAGCCTGAGAAGAAAGAGATGAAGACCCGATTGTTTGGAGCAGATCCACCAGAGCTGTACGTGCTTCACTACCTTGGTTTAAAGCCTTGGCTATGCTTTCGTGACTATGACTGTAACTGGAATGTGGATATCTTGCATGAGTTTGCAAGTGATGTTGCTCATAGAACATGGTGGAAGGTGCATGATGCAATGCCAGAGAATTTGCACAAGTATTGTTACCTCAGGTCAAAGCAGAAAGCCGCACTGGAATGGGACCGAAGGCAGGCAGAGAAAGGGAATTACACAGATGGTCATTGGCAGACGAAGATACAAGACCCGAGACTCAATATATGTTTTGAAGAGTTTTGCTTCTGGGAAAGTATGTTATGGCACTGGGGTGAAAAGAACTGGACCGACAATGCAACGGCTACTCCTGCTCTACCAACACCACCTCAAGCATCACTTCCGTCATTGTAGTCTCGGACCTGCACTTTTCCTATACTAAACACAATCCGCTCTGTAGATTAATCATGATATTACCAACAAGATTTTTTGAAGCCGGGAGATATTCCGCATGCAAGTCACTTGCCCATGTATCCAGCATTATTAGGCTATCAGCTCTTGCTCGCTAACTTGTGGACACTTCTGGTAAAAAGTAGCCAACTCTTCTGTTTCATTGTTCGTTTTACATTCTAGCCTGCAACTAAAGTTGTTTCTCTCTTTTCTGTATGCAAAACTGGTAGAAACCATGTGTTTGGTAGGCTCATCTAAGTCTTCAAATGGAATCAAGGCATTCTAAGGCTCTAAGGTGACTGTTTTTCAGTTGAACTGTTTTATGTTGAAGGGAGATAATGCCTAAATATCATGTCATGCTGTGGTATGAAAGATTTGGATTCTGAAAGAGGGTATTTTCTAATGCAATCAAAAGGCCTGCTTTTGGAGTCTTAGCATGGGAGGGAAGTTAGCAAAACTTGAAAGCATTGTTTATATGCAAATTGGCTAATGTTAACAGGATCCCTACAAATATAGACCTAGCTAGGGCTTTCAAAATCATCCTCCTTACAATTTACTTGCCTTGATCTATTGTGTCAAAAGATTCTAAGACAAGTATGAGATACCCTCAGTACATTTCCCTTTTTTTGCCCTTCCCACTTCCACCTTTCAATGCTGATTCTTCACTGTCGTTCAAACCTCACCATCAACCTCCACCCCCGCCACCACCACCACCACCACCTCGTACCCCACCCCCACCACCGCCCCGTACGCCACCCCCACCATCACCTCGTTCCCCACCACCACCAAAACCTCA
>BSUD01000006.1:26628862-26665302 GCA_033239045.1 Fagopyrum esculentum | reverse complement strand
CTAGTGCACCTCCACCTCCCAAACCCCGCCCCAGTCCACCGCCATCACCTAAACCCCGCCCAAGTGCACCACCACCTCCCAAGCCTCGCCCTAGTCCACCACCATCACCTAAACCTCGCCCTAGTGCACCGCCACCTCCCAAACCTCATCCGATCCCACCACCACCATCTCCAAAACCACATCCCATCGCTCCACCACCTCCGTCACTGCCACCACCACCGTCCCCACCATCAAACCAGCCAACAATCATAGTCATATTCCTACTCTCATTCGGAACCCTCTTGCTGCTAGGAGCTTTTTTCTTCGCCATATGGTGGCTGATCAAGAAAAGGAACAGCGCAACTCGAGAAACCCAAGACATAGATGTGGACGGGCACTTAGACGTGCACGAGGTCTTGATTCCAGGGCCGCACGGATCCCAAATCGAGGCTCTGGACGTAACGGGTAACCTGAACGTGCATGAACACATTAGGAAGGAACAGTTCAATCTGGGTAAAAAGGGCTTGGATTTTGATGACATGGCTTCAGATGCTGCTCGTTCTGCTGTGGAACATGGGTCTGGATCTTCCACCGCTACTCATCACAAGCATACAGATTGATTTCAAAGATGATATATTAAATCGTTTAAATTTGGGGAATACATTTTTATTTTATTATGAAATAAGAAGCTTTTTTATATGATTATGGTGTCATCGTTCACCTATCGTGTAACTCAATTGTTTCGAGGTATATATTGTGTACATCATAATTTATACAGGCTTGATGCTTCCCCTTGTTTTTCATACGTGATCCACCGGTCCTTCTGTGTCGTTTACACATTATTTTGTTTTTCAAGTGCCAGTTTTTTATAACAGAAAATAAACACCACTCTAGTAAAAAAAAAAACACATCAGTATTACTCACGAGATATACTGACCCATACCATTCAGGATCCTCTATTGCACTAACCCTGCCGTCAAGAGGGCTATTGCACCAAAAGGGAAACAATATTGAATCATGTAAATTAAAATTTATGACTCGATTTTTGGTGAAATTCAAGGTTTTAGAACTTAACAGACATCTAGATCGAACTGTCTACATGTTTAAAAGTGCAATTTCTTCAAAAGATGATCAAATGCCGTATGCTTTTCTTGATTATAAATTCCAATAGGTTAGATTTAGATTTGCAATTCTAATTTTGAGCATTTGTTTTTTTTTATGAATGAATGGTTGAAATATTGAATCATGTAAAAATGTATAAATTAGTGTTACTTGACGACAAGTTTGAAAGAATAAACAACGAAATTTGGATTTAGAAGCAATTGAAAATTCGAAATTGTTCGGTTACTGGTTATTGTGTGTATCCTGACTCAACGCGGAACAATTTATTCCACACAGAAATCACCGTGAAAACTCAAAAGCCAACAAGAAAAAAGATCTTTCATGTCAAATTCCAACTTGAAAAATGATCATGGGAGGCTCACTTTTGTAATTTAATTAGTACCGAATTATAATTTTACATTTTAATTCGTTTTTGGTTTACCGTGAGTTTTATCCGCCTCTTTAAATATCCCTGAAATAATACCAAAAGCTCATGTCGTTTTCACCTTTCAATGCAGTTTCACTCCATGACAAATCGATAGTTTCATCATGTATATTACAAATTATATATCATTACAAATTTACAATTAATTCTCACCCAAAAAAGCTAAAAAACAAATCTATATTACTTACTAAAACAAAGGACACTAAGTCCACATGTCAATCAACTAGGTATGCCACATAGGATTTTTTCTAAAATATTTACTAAAATGCCATTCTATTTAAATTTTGTGTTATTCATCTTATTAATTAAAATAAAAAGATTTTGTTAACTAACTAGCTAAATTAATAAATTTAAAAATACTTTTAAAATATTTTTCGTAAATTCTAAGTAATCTATATCTATCTTATATATATTAAAGCAGAAGCCTCTATTGCCACGTGTCGTCTCCAGAATTAACCTCAGCCTAAATTTTTTTATATTGCCACGTGTCGCGTCCACAATTAACTTCAGCCCAACTTCTTTTAAATATGTAATTTAATAAAAAAATTTATAATTGAAACTTAAAAAAAGTTGTTACCTACTTTAATTATTATCTAAATATTTTCTAACCGTATTATTGCCATAATTAAGGCCAGTAAAAAAAAATCCAAAAATATCTATGCAATTTAAATTAATTTTATTTTAAAAAATATAAAAAAAGTATCTAATACGATATTATTTTAGATTTATTTTTAGGTCTTATTATGTTTTGTTTTTTTTTATATTTCTCAAATGAAATTTATGTTTGTTAGAACAATTAGATAGTCAATTTTTTTTAATTAATTTAAAAATACGATTAGAAAATTTAGATCGTTCAAATCAACTAAATACTTATAAATTTAACAATTTTATATTATCTAATACGATAGGTTTTAAAAAATAAATGTATAATTTGGATTTACCCAATTTGATTTTTTAAATCTTATCTTATATGTATTAAAGCAGTGTCCTTTATTGCCACGTGTCGCAACCACGTTTATTTAAACCCCAAATTATTTTTCAAAAGCAATTAATTAATTATTTTATAAATATTAAAATGAATCAAAATATTTTACTGCAAACAACCTCCAGATTATCTAGGTATAACTTAAAAACTATTTATTTAATCAAAAGCAATTAATTAATTGATTTTTAAATATTAAAATTAATCCAAATCTTTAATTGTAAATAAGCTCTCAGATCACCACCGTATCTACCAATAATTTGAAAATTAATAAGTTATCAAATACAGATAAGTTTGCATTACTAATCTTTTTAAATGTTTATATCTTCCTTTTATTCAGCAATTCGTTACTATATTTTAAATTAAAATTTTTTTTAAAAAAATTGCAACCCTTAAGTTGACTAAGATTTGAAAGCAAAAAATAACAAAAAATCAAGGGATTTGACTAAGATTTCAAAACAAAAAATAACAAACAATTCAACCGTTATATATATGCGCTCAGATCCACTATATTTTTTACTTCAATTTTGTAGTTTGTTTTGTTTAAATCCAATTCTTCCAAAAATCAAGGGATTTGACTCCTATAGTTCTATATATATGATTTAAGAATTCAACTACACAACCCACTTCTACATTTATTGGAAAAGAGTAGCAGTCCAAGAGTACGTCAATAGTATAGCCGGAGGATTCTTCATTGAGCAAGTAAAATGATCTCTTTCTCTCCTTACGTGTTGCACCATTTTGCATGACTATATATTGGAGTCTATGTAAGCATATCATATGAATTCATTTCGAGAACAATTGTTATATGCTCTACAATCATGTATTACTTTACTCGTGCAGGTCAAGAGGAAGTTCTTCTTGCTCGACTCGAAGAGGAAGTTCTTCTTGCTCGACTCGAGTTATGAACCTTCAACTTGCGAATTTCAAATTTGCACCATGCATCTCGCATGTTTCATTATTCCCAAAATGCGCTCATATTACCGGAACCTTTGGATATGCTTTATTATTATTTTTGAACCTTCCAAATGGTTTAGGATCGATACAAACAACATTTGTTAGTTTTGTGGGCGAAAAAGTCCAAGCTATTCCAAGAAGGTCGACGACAAATACTACCGTGCAGTTTATTAGCATGAGAGATGGGTTAGAGGATGTCAAGGAGGTGATAAAGAAAAGAAAATTAAAATAGGGTATAAAGAAGGTCTACAATTATTTGAAAAATTATAAAAACTATGTTTATGAAAATAAATTATTGTTGGAATGAGTAAAATGCATGTTCTATCACCCACATAATTTTGACCAAGTTAATTAATTTTGTTCCAACTTTATAACTTTTAAGTATTTTTTTCTCATGAAATTACAAACAAAATCAAACAGATCTACTCAACTAATATTGATGAAAAATCAAGTATTGAGATCACTATTAATTTTCTTTTAAGTCTTACTATTTTTATTAAAAGAATGTATTAAAACCAAATCTATATCAATAAATATTATAATTAAAGTTTAATTTTAAAATATTAACATTTTACAAGCTAATCGACTCTTCCTTCTTTTTATTTATTTATTTATTTATTTTATGTTTTGACTTTTTTCAAATTGCAATTATTTATTAAAACTAATTAGTACCGACTACCGCCTACATGCTTTTTAGGTAATACTCAACTTTAATTGATTAATTGGTTAATCTTTATTTTTATTTTAATATTTTATATTATATTTAATATAAAATAAATATATTAAATTATCATACCATTTACATATGAATAAAAAATATTTAAATTGTTAATATCATAAAACAATACATAATAAACGTTGAATTTTTGTTATGATATTAAACAAATTATTTATTTAGTCATTATATTATTAATTAAATATAATATATTATATAATATAAAAAATATTTAAATATTTAAATTGTTTTTAAAAGTTGTTATTTTGGTTATTTTCGATAAAAAAAAATATCCAAATCTATAATTAATTTTTTAAATCTTCTATTTTTTTGAAATCCTCTAAATCTTCTAATCAAATTTTAAACATATTTATTTTTTATTCAAAACTAATATATAATCATTAAAAAAATTATATTATAAATCATAATTTTAAGAAAAGGCACGTGATTTAATTATATTGAATATTATTTAATATATAATTAATTATAAGAAAAAAACTTAAAAGAGAATTAAAAATAATATTAACAATAATAATTTCGTTCTTCGGATTTTTATCTTACAAAAGTATACATGTGAATTTCTAAGCATTAATGTATTTATTAAAACTCAACCCGCACAAGGTGCGGGTAATACACTAGTTTACAACTATAAGCCCAGTTGTAACTGAACATCAGTGGTACCCAGAAAGCAAAACAGATTTTGGACGAAGCCTGCTGGTTTCAATACTTTCAGATCTCATATGGTCCAGTAGAGAACTCTACTTCTTCTTTTATACATAGGCTAAATTGTTACACAGTTGCATCATAGTTCTCATAAGCCATTCAAAAAAGAAGAAGCAACTTTTAGCTGTACTATTTTTAGTTTCATCAAAAATGTCTGCAACTGCTGCTAAAGTTATTCATTGCAAAGGTAAATTCATATACTTTCACCTGGATTTAGAAAAAATGTTGCACAGTGTTAATATTACTGTTGAAATTGATGAATATTTATGTTACCTGCAGCTGCTGTTGCATGGGAGGCTGGGAAGCCATTGGTGATGGAGGAAGTTGAAGTTGCGCCACCGCTGAAAGACGAAGTCCGTATCAAGATCCTCTTCACATCCCTTTGTCACACTGATGTCTATTTCTGGGAAGCAAAGGTTATTATCTAACATGCATGTAGTTACTGTATATTTTGAGTTTCAAATTTACTAGCTAATATGATGAAACCAGTTAGATCTAAATTATGACAGCAGAATTCAATCTCCACATTCATCTGTGTTTCACTTGTTGACATTGCAGGGTCAGATTCCTCTCTTCCCTAGGATTTTCGGCCATGAAGGCGCAGGGTATGATACTTTACCATCTTTCAAGGCCGTTTGAAATTGCTAAGAATCATTTCCGAATAACTTAAAGTATCTTTCTTTGAGCAGAATTGTGGAAAGTGTGGGTGAAGGTGTGACGGAACTCAGACCCGGAGATCACGTCCTTCCGGTATTTACAGGTGAATGTGGAGATTGCAGGCACTGCAAATCAAAAGAGAGCAACATGTGTGACCTCCTTAGGATCAACACAGAGAGAGTTACCATGATCAGTGACGGAAACTCGAGATTTTCAATCAATGGAAAGCCTATCCATCACTTCCTTGGGACTTCTACTTTCAGTGAATACACAGTTGTACATAAAGGTTGTGTTGCCAAGATCAACCCTGCTGCCCCACTTGACAAAGCCTGTCTCGTTAGCTGTGGATTCGCCACCGGTTAGTAACCCAAATTCTCATATTTTAACTCACTCTGCTGAGTCTAATTAACTACAACTGTTGGGTTCTTCAGGCTTTGGAGCTACTGTTAATGTGGCAAAACCAGAAAAGGGCTCCACTGTGGCTATATTCGGTTTGGGAGCTGTAGGCCTCGCTGTGAGTAGTAGCTCGGAAAGTTTTAGTTTCTGTGCAAATTTACCATAATTATACTGATCACTTTGCTCTTATAGGCTTCTGAAGGAGCAAGAGTTTCTGGTGCTTCAAGAATTATTGGTGTTGATATAAATTCAAACCGATTCGAAATAGGTTTGTGTTGTGATTTGAGCGAGTTAATAAGAGAAATAGCGAGATAAAAAGAAATGTTTTTGGTTTTACTGCACGCTTTTTTAATATACTTTCGTGGATAAAAGAATAGAACCTTCTAAGCCTTCGTATCAGTACATCTAGATTTATTGTCTTATTATAACAGTTTGCGTCTTATAATAATAATTTGTTGAGTTCATCGAAGACATATGCATTTCCTTATATTTTCCATCCTTTCTTGCAGCTAAGAAGTTTGGTTGCACCGAGTTCGTCAACCCAAAAGACTATGACAAGCCTGTACAACAGGTTGCTATATGAAAATATAAAATTTATTTTTAGACAACAAATGATCAGCTGACTTCAAATCTGTAGGTGATTGCTGAGATGACTAATGGAGGAGTAGACCGGAGCGTCGAGTGCACTGGAAGCATCCAAGCAATGATATCTGCATTCGAATCTGTTCATGATGTAAGTTGTCAAAATTAACCAAGTTACAAACACATACACAATATGATGTTTGCTTGTAATAGGGTTGGGGAGTTTGTGTTCTGGTTGGAGTTCCGAACAGAGACGATCGCTTCACAACGCATCCCGTTAACTTCTTGAGTGAGAGGACACTCAAGGGAACCTTTTACGGAAACTATAGGACCCGTACCGAGATTCCTGGTGTTGTTGAGAAGTACCTGAACAAGGTAAGAATGTTGTGTAACACAAGACAAAATGTATGACTTACTAATTGATGGATAATGAAATGTATACAGGAGTTGGAGTTAGAGAAGTTCATCACCCATGAAGTCCCATTTGAGGAGATCAACAAGGCGTTTGAGTTGATGCTCAAAGGGGAAGGCATTCGATGCATCATCCGTATGGAACCCTGAAAGAAAGTACACCAGACTATCAACAATGTCGTTTACAAGTGTTTGGTCCATTTGAGTGAAAATGGACTATAAATAAATGATTGCAAAGTTAAAACTATTGTATGATCTTTTTAATGTTCTACTCCTGCAATGGATTGTGAATTGCCCTCTTGTTTCTGAGAAAGTGATATTCACGTAAAATAATAGCTTTGAGTGTATATCTCCGCGTACTCCCCTCAAGTTGGAGCATAAGGATCACGAATAGTAACTTATTAAAAAACTGAAAATTGGCTTTTGCCCAAAGCTTTGGTAAGAATGTCAGCACGTTGAACATTAGAGAGAATGTGACGAGTCGAAATAAGCCTAGAAAGGAGATCACGAACAAAACGACAATCTATGTCGATATGTTTAGAAAACTGAAAATAGGCTCCCAACCATGCATGACCACCTGCTCGACCTCTCCTTGCTTCACTTCTGTCTGCACCTCTCCTAGCCTTGCAACCTCACGTCTAGCTCTCCTCCGTCACGCCTTCCTGGATCACTCTTCTCACCAACCTCCATCGAACCTCTCCTCTTTTCTACAGCCCTCGCAGCTCCCATCTCTATCTTCTTCACCATTGTGCAAGACCTCACCTCCTGAAGCCCTAGCCTTCCATCTACAACCTGCAGCCCATGCTTGCAGCAGCCTCTCCTTCTTTCGTTTCTCCCTCAGCTCTCCCCTTGCAACTTCAGTCACTCACTCTCCCACATATCACTCCATCAACTCCACCATCTCCCTCACCTCAAGCTCGCCTCTTCTCTCCATCTCTTCACATTCCGAGCTCCAACACTCTCCGCTCCTCTGATCGCTCTCATAACATCACAGTTTCAGCCTCGCTCACTCTCCCTTCACCACTCTTCTTCTCTACCCTCTTCGAGTCTGTCGTTGGAACCAGTGGAGCAACAACCACACCACCGGAGACCTGGAGCCCCTGCCGTCACTCCTTGCTACCACCGGAGCTCGCTCACCGCCGCTGGTGAAGGCAGAGCCACCAAAAGCGCCCATCAACTCCCTCCTTCCATCTCGCCTTCGCTCTTCTCTGTCGTCACCGGTGACAACCGCCGCCTCGCCATCGCCTTCCACTGGGAAGGATCCTGAAGGTCTGCCTCTCCCCTAGCGTCGCTGGAGGAAACAGCTCTGCCGCCCTCCCTTACTGCCGCCCCCTGTCGACGCCGGAGAAGCTTCGCCAACACTTTTCAATATTTACGATAGGTTTCCAATCTTTGGGTATAACTCCAGTAAAACTCCTGAACTTTTTTATTTACATTTCTGGCCCATACTTCGTGTTTCTAACAATTTTGTCATCTACCGAACATTTGCAGATTTTGGCCCAAACTTTTGATTACGTAAATGGCCCAAATTTTCTAATTTTGTAAAAAATGTCCTTGGAAAGATATTTACAGAATTTATCCAACTTTTACAATTTAAGAAAGAGTCTAAACTTTTAGATTTGCACTTTTTGCCCATAAAAATTATTTACAGATTTTTTACCAAAGTTTTAATCACGAGTTATATCATATATATATATATATATATATATATATATATATATATATATATATATATATATATATATATATATATATATATATATATATATATATATAATAATGTCCAAGTTAGCTTATAAAGCTAAACTTGTTTAGTTTAATTGTCATTAGGTTCAAAAACGCCTTCGGTAAAGGTCTAACGAGCTGAAATTCGACAACGGTCGATCAGCTTTCGTCTTTTGATGCTACGTAAGTGTTCTTGAAACCTCGGAAGTGGTTATTGCATATTAATGTAGAATATTATAACATAATGTGCATGGCGTGGAAATCTAGGTTCCTACTCGGTTTGGATAATGGGTTTTGGACAAACACTAAAAGAAGTTAGCTTATAAAGCTAAATTTGTTTAGTTTAATTACTATTAGGTTCGGAAACGCCTTCGGGAAAGGTCTAACGAGCCGAAGTTCGACAACCGTCGATCGGCTTTCGTCTTTTGATGCTACGTAAGTGTTCTTGAAACCTCGGAAGTGGTTATTGCATATTAATGTAGAATATTAGAACATAATGTGCATGGCGTGGAATTCTAGGTTCGTATTCGGTTTGGATAACGGGTTTTGGACAAACCCTAAAAGAAGTAAAACCCGAACTCAAGTAGGGACTACGTAAGTCACTCTTACACCTATTAGACGGTGTTGTGATATATAATATAGTTTATGTGTGTTGATTACGTGTTTTTACTTGTTTAAGTTGTTTGACGAGTTTTAGTTGGTGTGTCATTTTGGCTAAAGAGCCGTCAACAATATATTTCGAGGCACATACTTGTGAACGTTTTTATAGGAGCATGATTGTGTTTAAGTCGTTATGCTATTGCCTGTATGTTTTGACGTTTTAAAATATAATATTATGATTTTTAATATATATATATAACATTTTTGGAACATGTTAGCTTGGTACCTATGATTTATATATGTATCAAACTATCAATATATCTATTGGGATCCTTTTAGTCAAGAATTAAGTGTTTATGGAGTTCGTGTTTGTATTACCTTTGGTTTGAGTCTACTATATGAATTGACGATTATAATTTTGAAAGCCTTGTGAATACGTGTTTTGAGTTGTTTTGCCATTATTAGCGGTGCCGGTTTGTTCGGAATTGGAATAATCTAAAGAGATTTCCTTTTATGTATTTTGAGGTGTTGAGATTTGAGATACGTGGTCTATGACCATGGAGACATTCTTGCCGATTTTTTTATGTTGAGATATGTGGCTTTTGACCACGGTGGCAAACTTTGTCGGTTATTCGTTTTCATGATTTTTTTTTCGTTCCTCGGTTTAAGGCACCCATGTCCACCTAGTCGTGAAGGTCTTCGGTTTAGTGGGGCCGGGGTTGTGCCGACTTTGGGTGATGTCGAGGATTCACTTGATATGTGTCTGCCGTGATCATCACCTAGTCGTGAAGGTCTTCGGTTTAGTGGGGCCGGGGTTGTGCCGACTTTGGGTGATGTCGAGGATTCACTTGATCTGTGTCTGCCGTGATCATACCCTGGTTGGATTTAGGAGGTACCTTCGTGTCAACACATGTTAAACATGTTTTTAAAATAAAACACAACAAAGAGATTTGAATGTGATTCCCAACGTAAAATCAACTTATGAATATTTGATTTGGAGTATGAGTTTTGATATGAATTATGGTTTATTGGATTTGAATTATGAATTGTTGATTATGATTATGAGATTTCGAGTTGAACCTATGTAGACATTTAAAGTTGCATCTTCACCTCTGAACCACAACTCTTTATTGTCTCGATGACTTAGATATATCAAATTCTTGGTCATATGTGAAACATGTCTAAGATCATTGAGTATATGAATTTTAGCATCACGTGTATTTATCCTAAATAGAGGAAATTTCAGCTGTCATGAAACAAAAATGATCTTCATGAAAGCACTACCACCACCCTTTACTTGCTCATAAATTGCAAACCACACTCTCTATGAACATATGGATAAGATATCCCATAATCAGTAACCCATCCATTAACACAATGAATGTGCTCATTAGCAACAAAAGAAATATCCTCTTCAAACTTTGTATCATCTTTTACAATCTTGGCAAAACCAATTTTCTACTATTGTGGGTTTTCAGTAAGGCCTGCGTTCTTCCGATGTCGTTTCTCCGTGCAAGATGGCTAACCTTTCTTTCTTCTTCGGAATTTATGCCATCTTTTACATCATTTGGATGATAACCTTTGTAAAAAGGTAACCTTTCATTCTTCTTCTCTAATTTTCTTTCTCCGCCTCTACTAAAATGCTAACCTGTAATTTTATAGTTTGGATGAAGGGTAGACTTGACTTCTTCCAAAGTAAAATTATATTTTCACAACAAATAATTGAACAAAATTTTAATATGACAAAGACATATAAAATGACAAAATTAGTCATCAATCTTCACATCAATATAAACAGTTT
Organism: Fagopyrum esculentum; assembly: GCA_033239045.1. Taxonomy (NCBI): domain Eukaryota; kingdom Viridiplantae; phylum Streptophyta; class Magnoliopsida; order Caryophyllales; family Polygonaceae; genus Fagopyrum; species Fagopyrum esculentum. The sequence continues at coordinate 26,654,228 of BSUD01000006.1, read as the reverse complement.
TAAGAGAATAAAGTTCAATTGATCTAAGTAATCTTTAAGTTGTGTATTTCCCCTGATAGCAAACTAAACATACACTTCTTTAGAAGCAACTTGGTAATGAAAGGCTTTTGTCATGTAAACACTCTCCAACTTCAATCACAACTTTGTCGTGGTCTCCAACTTCAACCGCAACAAAAGACCGCAATAGCATGATCGTCAAATGGTTGGGCCTAAAATGACAATCTCAACGGCATTGTCATTTCTCTTTGTGTCTAACGGTGACCCCCATAAACCCTTTATATAACATACTAAAATAATTTCTATATAAAAGTGTTGATCTTCTCTCCCAGATTAAAAATCTCAAAACCAAAAACAAATTTGATACCCAATATTAATTACGTCCACTTACAAAGATTTTATTGAAGAGCTTGAATTACTATATATCGAGACATCTGAAATTAAAGATGAAAATTTTATATTATAATTAAGGTTGCCTACAACAAAAGTTTATTCATAGAACGGCAATCCTAAATAAACTAAGAAAACAAAAAAGGATATAAATTCAAAATAAATATTTTTATATTATTTTATTTATTCAAGGTATATTTCAACAGAAGTCAGTTTCACTTTATGCCAAATCGGGCAGTTTCAACTTATATATTGGTATATTACAAAGTGCATGGTTTTCAGAAGTTCAAACCGGCACATAGAATCATTAAACCTACCAACTCCCTTCCCTAAAATATCAAATTAATTAGAATTCCAAGATTAGGTTAAAAAAGAAAAGTATCAAACTAATGACATTACCATAAGTAAACACTAATGGAGGGATTAACAACCAACCAAAACGTAACCGCCATCAATGGTACCCAAAAAACATGAAGTATCAAACCAATCACACCTCCAGTTTTATAAAAAAGTATAAATTCTCACAAATAATGACATTACCAGCACTAAACACTAATGGAGGTATTTACAACTATTATACAGTTGTATCATAGTTTTCTTAAACAATTAAAAAAAATATACTTTTATCTGTACAATTTTAGAGTCATCTTAAAAATGTCTGCGACTGCTGGCAAGGTTATTCAGTGCAAAGGTAAATCCATATTCTATCATCTGAATTCTGTGAAAATGTTGTGGAGAGCAATGTATTGCATAGTGCTAATGGTACTACTAAAATTGATGGATAATTATGTTACCTACAGCTGCTGTGGCTTGGGAGGCTGGGAAGCCATTGGTGATAGAGGAGGTTGAAGTTGCACCACCGAAGCAAGACGAAGTCCGTATCAAGATCCTCTTCACATCTCTTTGTCACACTGATGTCTATTTCTGGGAAGCAAAGGTTAATATATAATATTTCTGGTTAGATGCAACTGATATATATGATGAAATGAGTTAGATCTTACAAACTCTAACAACAGATCCCAGATCTTCATATTTTCCGGAACATGAATCCAAATTCATCCATGTTACTTGTCAACATTTCAGGGTCAGGCACCGGTCTTCCCTAGGATTTTCGGCCATGAAGGCGCAGGGTAAGAAGTTTCAGCTAAATCATTGCCCAAATCATAGTTCTGATAAACTTCGATTGAATCTTGCATTTTTCTTTGAGTAGAATTGTGGAAAGTGTGGGAGAAGGTGTAACGGAACTCAAGCCCGGAGATCATGTCCTTCCGGTATTTACAGGTGAATGTGGAGATTGCAGGCACTGCAAATCAGAAGAGAGCAACTTGTGTGAACTCCTTAGAATCAACCAAGAGAGGGTTACCATGATCAGTGACGGAAACTCGAGATTTTCAATCAATGGAAAGCCTATCCACCACTTCCTTGGGACTTCTACTTTCAGTGAATACACAGTTGTTCATAAAGGTTGTGTTGCCAAGATCAACCCTGCTGCCCCACTTGACAAAGCCTGTGTTGTTAGCTGTGGATTCGCCACTGGTTAGTAACTCAAGTTCTCTCAAGGCTAAATAATTTTTGGTTGCTAACTACACGTCTCTAGGTTTTGGAGCTACTGTTAATGTTGCAAAACCAGCAAAGGGCTCGACTGTGGCTATATTCGGGTTGGGAGCTGTAGGCCTCGCTGTGAGTAGTGGCTGTGTGATAAACTTCTATGTTTGTGCAAATTGAAATAATAGAATTATACATAGACTGTGTGATAATTTTACTGAATTTGCTCTTACAGGCTGCTGAAGGGGCAAGAGTGTCCGGTGCTTCAAGAATTATAGGTGTTGATTTAAACTCAAACCGATTCGAAACAGGTTTGCATCTTATCTATTTAGTTTGTTGAGTTCAATGAAGACATTTTCATTTCCTTATATTTTCCCTCCTTTCTTGCAGCTAAGAAGTTTGGTTGCACCGAGTTCATCAACCCAAATGACTATGACAAGCCTGTACAAGAGGTTTGCTATTTAACACCTAGCCTACGATCATTCATGGATTATTAAAAAATTATATAATTTGTTGGAGACAAGAAATTACCTGTTGACTTCAAATATGTAGGTCATTGCAGAGATGACTAATGGAGGAGTAGACCGAAGCATCGAGTGCACTGGAAGTACCCAGGCAATGATATCTGCATTTGAATCTGTTCAAGACGTAAGAATATAAACCATTCTCAACATTTATATCCTAAGTTCCCAAAACATACACAATATGTTTGCTTCTATTAGGGTTGGGGAGTTTGTGTGCTGGTTGGAGTTGCGAGCAGGGACGATTTCTTCAAAACACGTCCCGTTTTCTTCTTGAATGAGAGGACTCTCAAGGGAACAGTCTATGGCAACTATAGGACCCGTACCGACATTCCTGATGTTGTTGAGAAGTACTTGAACAAGGTGATGTTGTTTAACACAAGTCAGAGAAAAATAGGCAAAATTATATCTCTTACTAATTGATGAATAATGAAATGTATACAGGAGGTGGAGTTAGAGAAGTTCATCACCCATGAAGTCCCATTTGAGGAGATCAACAAGGCGTTTGAGTTGATGCTCAAAGGGGAAGGCCTTCGATGCATCATCCGTATGGAACCCTGAAAGATAGTATCGGCAATGTCGTTTACTAGTGTTTGGTCCATTCGAGTAAAAATGGAGTAATAAATAAACAAAATTACATAGTCAAAGGTGTGATGGATTATGATTTGTCCTCTTGTTTCTATTGTACAAAGAATTGTTAGTGAACTACATATTATGAATTTATGATTTTACCATATATCCCCTGAATTGATCTTATTACACATTTAAAACACATTTAAAGAAGGAAAGGGATGATACCATCAATTCATCGAGCACCTGGTGAGCATCAAACAACCACACAACAAAAAACCAGATTTGGGGAAAGGCCAGGTGAGAACGTCCCTTTTCGAGAAACCCCTCGCATCCCATAGCTCGCTGACCAACATAGCTTCCTCCTCTGCCGAGTAGCCACGTCCTTCAACGGGAGACTATTAATCCAAACATCTGTCCAGAAAGCAGTTTGGAGACCATCACCCACAATGGTTTTCACGTTATTGAGGACAACCTCATGCAAACCAACAATGATAGCTTGCCACCCATATGACCTAGTACGTGAGTTGAGGCCATTCTGACTAAAGTATTTCGCTTTCAGAACTTCAATCCATAATTCCATATAGGTCGAGACTCGATTATAAATCGCCACGCTAATTTAACAACAAGTGCCATGTTCAGGCTTCAGCACCATGGCCGTGAATTAGTTTCGGAGTACATGGGCCCATGTTTATTAATTTGAAAATTTATATTTTATTAAGAAAAAACTAAAATAGTTTTTTAATAAAAAATACACAAAAGAATAAAATAAAAATTAAACAATATTTTTTTTATAATGATCTAATCACTTACTATATTACCAATTGAAAAAAATAAAATAAGATTGTTATTAACTATAATATACTTTGGGAGAGAAATTTTTTTTAAAAAAAAAGAGATAAAAATATATTATATATATAAAAAAAAAGGGGATTTAAACACTTAATATTAAAGGCAATCACTCTTTTGTTTTATAAACCAATTAAAAAATAAATATTATGGGCCCCACAAAATTTGGGGCCTGTGACTTGGGATGTTGAGCCTAATGACACCCTTGTTAGACGGATCTCCCATACGAACGTGGTTTACACACCGCCGGAACAATATCAGTTTTCTATATACTTTACTAAAGCACACTACACTAATGTTGATGTGGCCACCCACGTTTTTTGTCGGATTAAATCTTTTACTAAATCACAAATTAAGCAAATAAATATTTTTTTACTAAAGCAATATCTAAAATAAAAATTAAATCTAACAACGATTTATTTGCTTAACCTGTTGGATCACAATTTTTTAAATATTTTTCTTTATAAATCGTAACAACATGAATCAGTTGCAACTAACAAATCAAATTAGTTTTAGATAAATATCTAATCGGTTTAATTATTTAATATCAAAAAATCTAAACAGTTCAACTAACTATATAAATTATATTATATTTTATTTTTATAATTGTTTTATGTATTTCAAATCGAAACTATAAAGGTTACGTATGATAACCTTATCCCAAATTCTAAAGAAAGAATTTGGTCAACTAGACTCTTTTAAATTTTTCATTAAGTTTGTGTACTCCTTCATTTTTTTATCACTTTCATTAGATTGAAGTTGAAAGGTAAAGGAGTTTGATTAGGGGTACATTTACTAAACATATTTATAGATGAGCCTAGTTATTAGAAAGAAATCTCAAAAAAACTTACTTAGCTAATTTGACCAATTCTAAACGATTTATTCATTAAGCTTATTTGGTAAGTTTGTCTGATTTCGTTTTCATATATGATGCGTCCTTGGACACGTCAAGGAAGAAGTCCGGATCTAGATCAAGCTTAAGCGTCAACTACTCCTTAATTGATGTGTGGATGCGTTTAAAGGTTTGAATACGGGGGCCATGTGGCATGTGATGTTGAGCCTAATGGCAAGCACTCTTTTGTTTCATAAACCAATTAAAAATAAATATGAAATAAATTGGTTTACTAGGCTTTTTCTAGTTTTGTGTTTAGTAAATGTACCCCTTGAGAGAAGAGTGTGTAGAGTTTGAGAATAAATACAAAAGGTTGGGGTATATTTACTTAATTGAAACATTAAAAAGTCTAGTTACTACTCTAGTTTTTCAAAAAGGTCTAGTTACCAAAATTGTCCATAAAATATTATGGGGCCCCATAAAAACTAGGGGCCTTGCGGCCTGTGTTGTTGAGCCTAATGGTACCCCTTGTTGGACGGATCTATTCAGCACCGACGCTGGAAGAAGACCAAGTCCCCCATACGAACGTGGTTTACACACCGCCAGAACAATACCAGTTTTCTATATATTTTACTAAAGCACACTACACTAATGATGACAAAAACACACCCACGTTTTTTGTCGGATTAAATCTTTTACTAAATCACAAATTGCAGAAGCTTTGAGATGGAGTTGAAAGTTGAGGGATTGACTCGATCTAGATTAATCGATCAAGCCTTGAAGTGAATCGATTGGGTTGATTCTTGAAGAATCCTCGAATGTGGTTGAGTTCAGATCGAAAATCCAAAAGAAGAACGTTGAGAGGATGGAAGAGGGATTGATGCTCAAGTAAGTAGGAGGAAAATACTTCTCAATACTTAATCATATTGAACATGTTTTACAAATGAGTCAAACATCCATTTTTATAGTGGATGTGGCCAAACCAAGAGTTGCAAAATAAATGACGGAAATAAAGTCAGAATTAAAGTTCCAAAAATGAAATGTATAAAAATGTTAAATGTTTGGAATTTAAGTTCGGAATTAAGTTTCCAAATTAAATTCCGAAACCAAAAGTCGAATCTTAAATTCGGAAATTACGTTCCGGAAATAAAGTCCCGAAATTAATATTCTGAAAATAAAAAGACTTATTATTACAAAAACGCTAAATACAAAAAAATGTGCCGGAACGTTGTCGACTTGGCATGACTCATGTCATCGTGGAGTAGAGACACAATATGCTACTAACGGCGAGTTTCCTCCAAAATTAATTGCTATCTAGCCTTTTGGTAAGTCGGAAGAGGATCCGATTGTTGAATGTAGCTTGTAGAAACATTGTACTCAGTAGGAACACTAGATAAGATTTGTAACACAAGACGATTGTCCGTGACAAGCGAGTTCACACCTTTAAGTTGATCAGACAAGGCTTTGAGGTGTTGACAGTAGGCTGACATTGAAAAAAAATAAGCCAACTTGTAATTTGTGAACTCATGTTCAAGATACACTGAGGGCCCATTTGTTTTTAACTCCGGAATCGGAAACGGAATGAAAACCAATATAGTCCATAAGTATACTCTTGTTCATGAAAGTTTTTGGAATAATTCCTTGTGGTTTGAAGTAATTGGAGTAGAATTTGATTACTTTTGATACCGTATAGGAAAACAAAATGTGGGAAGCAAGTGCATCTTGGATGAAACCACAAGGAATGATTCCATAAAATTTCATGAATAAGGATATACATATGAGACTAAATTCGTTTCCATTCTGTTTCCGTTTTCGGAGTTGGAACCAAACGGGCCCTAAGTTCTTACGGGTTGTGTAATAATAATGGTGAAAAGGAAACTAAAATGGATGTTATCACAAAACAAAGAGCAAAAAAGAGAAGAAAGTCCATCAATTCCTTATTGCATCTCTTTGCTTTAACATTTTCGCTCAAGATATATTACCTAAAATGAATAAAGTATATTGATATTCAAGTCAACAAGAGCGCTGAAAATCAGATATCCACGCACTCTCTTCAAGTTTATATTATTTAAGTTTGGAGTTGTTGAATCTCCGGGAACGCTAATAGATATTTGTGTTTTTATTCATGAAATTAGTGTATATAAATGTATATTATCTATTTATGTTAATATATATATATATATATATATATATATATATATATATATATATATATATATATATTATCAATGTATGTTAGTTTATTGTTTCTTTCGTGTTTTCTAGTTGAAGTAAGGTTACCTATAATGTATACAAATGATTCAAGTCAATGAAATAAAATAGGTTTTAAGCCAACTATCCTCTACATTATTAGTCTTAAGCACGTGTTGAGTTTGAGTTTAACACACATGTGCACGAGTATGCACACTATCTTTAGTTTGTGCTCCAATGTAAAGAATAAAAGATGCTAGACCCGTTTATCTTAGAGTCAATAAGCTTAGCCCCAACTTGCACCAGTAAAACACGACTAAAAGAATTGTTTGCTAGGCGAATTTTTGTTGGATCTTCACCGAATTCATGTGTTCGACTCGTGCATGAAATTGTATACACTCTTCCCGAATGTATAATCCGTTGGACTAATTTGAAAGTTGTGAGCAGTAAATAACACACAATAGCAATAAAAAAAACTAAAAGATAATCCAAAAAATAGGTAGAAAGATCCATTTATTGATGAATACCAAACTTTGCAAAGAAGAACCACTATTCCTCCCAACTTTAGCACAACAAAACTAGGTTTCATGCCATTACGCATACATTGGATCACTACTCAACAACTTTCCAATAGAAAGTTCTTCATCATAATTTTATTTTTTTGGCTTTGAGTTCTCCATTTTCTTGACACTCTCTGCGGCATTCCACCCCTGAAACTCATCAACATATATATATGTATAAGGTATTAAAACTTTACCATTTTATATGAAACTCAATCTTTTTAATATATGGATCGGATTGAGTATCAATGAGTAACAATTAGAACAACATTTGTGAAATATGATAAGTTGTTATTTTCACCCATGTATGTAATACTTTTTTTTATTTATTTGTATCATCTATTTTGTAACTTAGTGTATATAATGGGAGTTGTACGTGATTTAAATCTAAGCATAACGGTGTGTAATAGACAATACATTGAATGAAAAATAATTAAAAACTAATTATGTCTAAGAACATCGAGTACGTATAGAATAGAAAATTGACCCAACAATATACCATTATAAAATCGATTGACCCAACAATATACCATTATAAAATCGATTTGTTGAGAAACGTTGGGAAACCATTTCCAAGATATTTTAAGCCGTTATTTTCGTTACACCGTTACTTACTTTGTTACCTAGTATATAAAACGGTACTTATCCGTATGTAGATCTAAGGATAACGGTTATGAAATAGGAAATTGATTTAATGAAAAATAATTGGGATCACTTGTAAACTTTATTGGGTCAGGTGGTAGAATAGAGATTCGATCCAAAAAAAAAAACCATTAGAAAATTGATGTAATGAGAAACAATTATAAAATATTTTTGAAATATGGTAAGTCGTATCTTTGTTATACATAATAGATTTTCTTCGTTAAAAGTCGATAATTTTTTACTTTATTAACTAGTATTTATAATGATATTTATCATTACATTAAATCTACGCAAATCATATATATATATATATATATATATATATATATATATATGAAATAAGAAATAAATTTAATAAAAAAAAATATTATAAAAACACTACTGAAATTTATCTAGTCTAAGAACGAGCCTAAAGTAGGAAATCAATTTAACAATAACTCATTAGAAAAAAACCGATCTAACGAAACACAATTAGAAAAGAAAAAAAAAACATTTACAAAATATATTAAGCTATTATTTTTCTTTTCTACTTCATTTGTGGTACTTTATGACGATTGGACTGTTTGACCGATTTTTTCGACCTTTCGATCTATTAGACGACGCGCCGTCTAATGATTTCGAACCGCTTTCCATAAAAAAAAAACCATAGGCTACCTGTAGGAAGATTCTAGAAGCTTCTTCCGCTGTATTATTTGAGATTACGTCCAAGGCTGCCTTCTGTGAAAACAAAAAAGAAAAGGCAAAACAATTTCAGTACAGTAATAATCTAAGAGAGGTAGTATAATCAAAGTAAAAGAAAACATTAGCATTACCCTTGCACGATCAAGTTCATCGCTAAACAGCGTTTTGGGTTCATTTATATCCCCCAAGTTAGTCATTGGCTTGTGTCCATCAAGTGTAGAAGGAGCAACACTCTTACCTTTCTCCATTTTTGATCTTTTGATTGTGTGTTTTAAGATGAAGACGACATCGTTTATATAGTAGAAGGGGCAATTTTGTTTACCCATTCAGTTGAGTTAAATGGAATCAAAGTTAGTTGTATTGGCTGTAAAGATATGCATAAAAAAACAAGAGAGTGTTGCTGTAAATCTGCAACTCTTAGCAAGAAGAGTATAGGGTGTAAAATGTTTCCTCCTTGCCTTCTTGCATGGGGCTACGTGGCCATTGTTGATTGGTACTAGCACTACTTTCAAGTGAGTTTCATGAATCACGAGGTATCTAATTATGATTTCTATTCTATTGAGTTATCATATGTTAACTCTCATATTGTGTTTGGTTTGAAACTCGTTGGATATAATAAGTTCCCACGTCGAAAAATGGAGACGTTTTAAGTTGGTGGGTTACTCCTTCTATTGTCAATCGATTTTAAGATGAAACTTCACCGGATTTATGTGATGAGCTTGAGCCTAACGCGTATGTGCGTTTGTATGCACACGACCCCCGCTCTACCAGTCCATCTTTATCGAACTTTGACAAAACTCATAACTTAATTTTCTCATAGTAATATTAATGCATGTTAAAACGAGAAATTCTTCATAATAATTTTGGAGAAACCGTTATTTTATAGAATTGAATAATTTAGATTAGGGTTTTTGTAATGTTTCATTGAAAGGTTATCTAGTTAAGGAAATTATTGCGGTAAATAATGATATAATTTAATTTATTCCTAAAACTTATATTGGTAAATCTAGTACAAAAAATTGTGCGCTGCTGCCTAGAATACATCCCAAGTTGATTGGTTAAGTAATTAAAATATATATCGAGTTGAATTATTAGATTTCATTAAAAAATATTTTATACTAAAATATATTATTTATTTGAATGGAAAATAAAAATGACTTTTTCTATATAAAAAAAAAAACATCTTATCCCACGTTAAAACATGTGAAGTTATAATTAATCATTTATCATTCTCGTTATTCTTGCATTGAGATGGTAACAACTAACAACGCATAAAATATGTGCAGCAAATTATGATAAGTACGTTCTTACGTTACAAAAAAATCGAGGATTTTTTGTGCACTTCTAATTCATCATTTACACCTGATTTGTCACATGGAGTTGGCCTATAAAACCCAATTCAATACCAACTCAAATACCTTAACCGTATACCAGTTTAGCAGTTATACAATAATACAGATTCTAGTAAAAACTTTTGATAGAGGAAGTATATTGATTCATTCATGGCTACTTACTAGAACTAAATCATCCTGATACATCCTTGCGTATGGTGACTTCAATATCTCAAGTTTTTGAAACGATAATAATGAATGAACGACCAAAGCAACGACCTTGTATGTCATACCATTTACTTCCTTGAACTCATAGACAACCAAAACATGATCAAAACACGACAAAAGAAACGGTATGTCAAAAACTTATTGTGACATATAACCCATTTCTTATTAATGGAGTTAATAACAATAAGATTTTCCCCTCAAGTTCTTGATTCTCATTTATTTGGCCTTCACAATTCCTTTTCTAATGATGATAGCCTCGGGATGTAAAGTAGAAGCATATTCACATTGTCCATTCTCACAAGCGATAATTTGTATCAACATTATGGCCCCCAAAAATCAAACCAAAAGAACAACTACATACCATTTCTCAAACAAGATCCATCAAATTTCAATTTAGTGAAACTTGGGGTTTATCTAGTCTAGCTAATGTGACGTTTCTCCTTTATCACATACGTAGTGTTTTGAAAATTTCTCATAACTTTTCCATTTATTATGGGATCTTCCCGTACGGTTATTTGAGCTTGTATGGTATTCTTTATGTTTATGGGACATTTGTTCTCAAAAATGCATTTCTTTCTTTCTTGTCAAATATTCCACTATAATATTCTAAGGGTTCGTTGTTTTAAACTCCGAAAACGGAAACGGAATGGAAACGAATCTAGTCCATACGTATATCATTGTTCATGAAAGTTTTTGGAATCATTCCTTTTAATTTGAAGTAATTGGGCAACAAAATTAGAGGAATCAAGTGCATTTTGGATGAAATGGCAAGGAATGATTCCAAAATTATTCATGAACAAAGTACACATATGGACTAGATTCATTTCCATTCCATTTCCGTTTCCGGAGTTACTACCAAACGGGGGCTAAGTATTTCAGTATTTCCCTTTTTTTGAATGTGTTGTAAGGAGTGGTTAACATATGAGGATTTTTAGAATTGTAATATTTGTAGCACTCTCAAATTTTTGGAACTCGGGACGATATGGCTTAGGACCTCACAATGGGTCTTGACCCTATTCTGGCAACAACTTCATCGAATCTTGCAACAAAGAACACATGATCCAATATCCAAAAGGAAAGACTCTCAGCCAAGTACTACAATTGTACAACAATCCGAAATACCAAAATGCAAAAAAAAAAAAAAACAAAAGACTGAAATATAGAAACCCACATCCCATCCTATAATATACGAGAACCCGGCTGACCACTCCGTCCGGATCACTCGGCAGCTATCTATCTTGTAAGGCATCTACAACGTTGGATAAACCGTTAGCTAACAACCTACATATCAGAAGAACTACAATAGCACAGACGCACGCCATTGCCTAAATGAAACACACATCATGCTTACACGGAAACTCATATATTCTCTCTATATGAAGTTATACACTTTCTAATTCAACTTATGGTGTGGCACGAGGATCTCTCAAAACTCGTCTCAATCCCCGTATACCAACATGACTGGATCCGATGCACCTCACCAAATACTTGTGTGGGCTAGCTGCAGAGAGCCTCATAGTCTCATATCAGAGATGGACAATGATGCCACCACCCGTTATACATACACTTGGGCCAATTAATAATATTGTCGTCCTACTCAGGTTATAGTTATAAACAACCAATACACACCACCATCATAGCTCATCCATTACATCGAATGTCAGCTAAGTAAGTCCGAATGACTTACTTGTATCAAGATAAGTCCATCTAATCAACCACTCTCGATCCCGCAGGAATAAACTCCACCGCCTGATAACAAGGACACGTGGATCAATAACCTATCCATCATCTAGAAGTTTCCAACTTCTAGGTCAACCATGACTATCATAAGTATAACCCAACTGTAATAACCGGAAATTTTAAACTCCGTTAAACCTGAATTTAACCGAATTCCGATACGTCAATCTTAAATAAATAAATAAATAAAATAAAACGAGTTTAAGTTCTATCATTTTATGTGACCTTAATTCACATAAAATGATGAAACTGTGTAACTGGAAATAATTTACGCACCTTTAAAATAAAATAATAATTTATATAATACAGAATATAATTCCGTATTATATAAATTCCCGCACATAACCGGAAATCCGAGACGAGTAACGAGCTTTCGTATCCTTATTTTAATGAGAGAGCAGGCCGGAGGTGACCCACTACTAGGCCCATTTACAGCCCACCAGCCCATCTCCTTAAACTAATCCAACTCTACCCTAATTATGTGCTAAACCTAATCTAACCCTAATCCTAACCACCTGCTGCTGCCGCTATCCGTCTTCCGCCTCCTTCTGAAGAACACAGCCAGCAACTCTTCCGCCTTCACCTGCAGACGACGCCGCCACCGCCTCCTCGTTCGCCGGCGACAACAACCACTAGGTGAGTCGGTTCCCTCCGTCTATCTCTCCCCCTCCCGGTCTATTTCTCGAACCGCAGCGACCCGAATTATCTTCACACAGAGCAGCACGTCGACCACCACGGTGCAGCCAGCCGCAGAAGGAGACTTCGCATTCGGCTACAACCTCCGGCAGCCGACGCTGTGACTCTGTCTTGCCCTCCAGCCGGATTGCTGCCGCCTCGAGCCAGGCGGAACTATCACCACGTCGGGCCTCCCCGGACAGTAGTGAAGGCTGCAGAATGGCGAGTCGTCCACGGGACTGCAGAAGGGCGAGTCGTCCACGGGGTTGCAGAAGGGCGAGTCGTCCACGGGGCTGCAGACACGTACACACCATACCGTCCTTGGTTATTCCCTCTCCCCTTTCGATTTTTGGTGCAAGGACTAACAACGCTGCGGCTGTTACGTTGAACCGGCAGGACCTTCCGCCTCCCTGTCGCTCCGCACCCAGGACGTCACCACCAGTGCGCCGCCCTGCCGGACTGCAGCCCGGTAAGCCGGCTTCTCCGTTCTTCCTCCCCACCTGCAGTACATATATATATGTATATTTAGAGACGTATCTTACCCGTATATATATATATGTGTGGAATGATAGGTATAAGAGACGTAAGTGTGTATAATATACGAGTACGGTGTTAATATAGGGTGAGGAACGTGTGTGGATGCAAGTTGTGTATGAATAACCGGATTCGGAATATATATATATATATATATATATAGGATACATATATGTACTTATGTACTTTCGAGTACGGAAGATTAGTAAGAGCGGTTTGGTGAAATTATATATAGGAGTTATGAATGCCGAGTATACACATATACGGATACATATATATATATATATATATATATATATATATATATATATATATATATATATATATATATATATATATATAAATAATATGAAATAAAAGAGTACATATAAGTATTTTAAAATCTATTAACGTTTATAGAAGCTTGGAATTTAATGAGTATATAATTTTTATATAAAAGTATATTTATAAACATAATATATAGAATATATAAAAATGCGAGTATCTACACATAAATACGAGTTGGGATTAAGGAAAACTATATAAAAAAGATAAGTATATAGAAATAAGTTGGAATTTCAAGTTTATATACATAACATAAGAATATATATATATATATATATATATATATATATATATATATATATATATATATATATATATATATATATATATATATATATATATATATATATATATATATATATATATATATATATATATATATATATATATATATATAGTCAGGACGTAAGTGTACCCAACTCCGTACAAGATGAGAAATTAAATATGTAGATATATATATGAGTACCGAATAATTACACAATTAAATAAGTGGGTGATAAGAAAGTTTAAGAATAAATTTGAGAAGCCGTCGGCTGAGGGTAAAATGGTCTTCTACCGTAAGAACTTGTTCCGTAATTCCTTAGCATGAGGTTGGACATCGGAATGTGATTTTGATACACATGCCTTATTTGACAGGCATCTGAGTTACCACGAGTACGGACTTTTGAGACGTGTTAGAGTGTATCTTGATTCAGGTAAGTCCTTGCGACTTACTTAGCCGGTTTCTGAGTGTTAGTTGAGTGATAGTAGTGGTGTGTGCTATTGCTTGATTTAATAATAATAACTTGCTAGGACGACTGTTATTATTTACGTAAGGCCCAAGTGTATGTATAACGGGCCGTGACATCACTGCCCAGCTCTGACAGGAGACTGGGAGGTTCTCTATACCCAGACCATACAGGTACAAGGTGAGATGCATCGGATCCATTCCTGATGGTTACACGGGGACGGAGGCGAGGTTTGGGAATCCCTCGTGTCACAAAATAAGTATCACTAGAGTGAACGAGTAAATTAAAGCAAGATAATAAAACGGACTTGTTTGAAAGCATGCTGAGTGTTTATGTTTATCTGAGTGTGTTTGTGCTGCTATTATTCTACTAATATTTAGATAACTAGCTAACGGTTCCTCTTGTTGTTGTTTTAGATTTACCGCAGGTTAGATCAGCAGCTGAGTGATCCGGAAGTAGTGGTCAGCCGGGTCTCCGTACTCCTTAGAGCGGGGTTGGGGTTGTTTTGTCTTTCCTTTCTTTTGGTTAAGACAGTTGTTCTTTCTCTTGTTTAAGAACTGTAGGCTGCTAGACTTGTTGCATTCATTACTCTAAAAACATGGTTTTTATGAATTTCGGTTTCTTTATTTGTGTCTTGTTGCAAGGTCCTAGTAATGTTGTTGTCAAACTGAGGTCGGGACCCATTGTGAGGTCCTAACCAGTAATACTCCGAGTTCTGAGAATTCGGGGTGTTACACCAACAACTTAACAACATTCCAAGTCCATCAACAATCTATCCTTCATAACAAAGTCCGAAAACTGCATCATAAAGGCTTTCCTACACTTAACTTATATCATCAACATCCTTAAAACATCCTAAAAGGACTTAACTTCTCAAGATCCTTACTTCTAACCCACTAACTGGGATTCACTCTAGTTTTGTTAGGGTCCGACATAATATAACAAAAACAACATATCCAAGCCTATAGAAAGAAGTGATGAGTCTACATACCGATACTTGGTACTCTCTCGAGGGATTACACGACCGCGAAAAAACAAGACGCAATCGCGGAGTAAGAAGCCGCGGTTGCGGGAATCTGAGGCGCGGCCGTGGGGAGGAAAAACTATCACGACCATGGCGACGAATGGGTGCGGTCACGGGATGTGAACTGAGTTGTTGCTTTGGGTTTCCGTCTTCATGCAGAACACACAAGGTTACCACCGAATCTTCTACGCTTGTTGTTGTTACTTGCTGATGTTGATGTGAGGAGATACAAACAAAGAGAAGGCATAGTAAGCACAAAATCTAGAGAAGGAAAGGAAGAACCAAGATCCAATCTTACCCCTTCTACACTTCGACAAAGGAGATTGCGGATGAGTTCTCGATCTGCGTGCAAGGACAACGAAGAGAGTCGCCGGTCTGTTGTTGCTTAGTTGACAAAGACCAAGGCTGAAGCCTCTGCTGGAATCGAACGATGATGATGAATGAAAGGTGAAGAGAAGAGGAGAAGAGGGAAGGGAAGAGGAACAATCTTACGTGAAAGAAGGAAAGAAGGAAGCAGGGAGAATAAGACTTCTAGGGTCAAGAGAGGGAGGTTGCACGAAAAGGAAAGGAAAAGTGCGGATCCCATAAGAAAGGAAGTAAATAAAATGGTTACAAAAAGATAAGATCGATATGTCATCTTACCGCAACCGTGGTGAGAATGACCAACGTCCGCGGTCGCACACACGACGGATCTCCGGAGTGAAAATTTCGCTTGTTACAACATTCAAATTGCACATGAAACCTCGGATGTTAGTGTCTGGCATGTTTTGACAAACATAAGGTTATAAAAATGGATGATTTTTTTTAAAATTATCTTAGCATAAGACAATTCATAGGTACCACAACTTTTTGTTTTTTCAAAGTTCACTTTAGGTGGTAGATTGTCCATTAACAGCTAATTGATAGACCGTCCATGATTCTTGTGCTATAATATGAGATGTGTATCTCATATCGAATAAAAAGTATGTTGGGCATGATATATACGGTTTCACAATTTATAGGTACAACAACCTTTTTATTTTTTTCAAGGATCGCTTTAGTTGGGCCAACGTTCATGTGCACGAGTATGCACTCGACCTCCAGTTTGATGCTAGACTCGTTTTCCCAAGTGTTTGAAAGCTTGTCCCCCTCGTAGCACCGGTAAAACGTGTTAAAACGTGTATCTCACATCCACAAAAAGTGAAAGTGGACATAATATATACTCCTCTTCTTTGTTAGATAATTTTACGTTGGAACCTCACTGATTTTATGTGTTAGACTTGTGTATGAATTTGTATGTACTAGGCTTAAATTTATAATTTGTTTGACTTTTACAGTTTGAAATTAATCAGAAATTTATTAGCAATAAATAGAACAAATTAAAATCTAACACAAAAAATTACAGAAAAGACCCATTTATCAATGAATTCCAAAATTTAAAAAGTAGAAAAAAGAACTACTACTCCACTCAAATTAAGATCAACTGAACTTCTCAATGAAATTTTATTGACAATTACACTTGGGGCCCGTTTGGTTTAAACTTCGAAAACGAAAACGGAATGGAAACGAATATACTTAATATATTTAATTTGTTCACGAATAATTTTGAATCATTTCTTGTCATTTCATTCAAAATGCACTTGATTCTTCCAATTTTGTTACCCTATAGGGTTTCAAAAGTAATCAAAATAGAGGGAAGCAAATGTATTTTGCATGACACCACAAGGAAGGATTCCAAAAACTTTCATGAACAATGGTATACTAATGGACTAGATTCGCGTCCATTCCGTTTCCGTTTCCGAAGTTCAAACCAAACGGGCCCTCGATCTTTTTGTTGCATTGGATCATTACTTAACAACTTCTCAATGAAATTTCATCTTAATTTTAGTTTTTTTGCTTTGAATTCTTCTTCATTTTCATGCAACCTTTTGCGGTATTTCATCCCTGAAATTCGTCAACGTATATTTGTATGAGGTATTAAACACTTCACAACTTCATAAATACAATATTTTTATAGAAAAAAATTCAAAATAATATCAACATTTGTGAAATATGATAAGCAATTTATTTGTGTTCATGTATGTAATAATTTTTTTAATCGGTATTATTTCTTTTGTTACCTAGTATATATACCGGTATTATCTGTTCTTTAAATCTAAGGACAAAAAGTGTGTAATAGGAAACATATCTAATGAAAAACAATTTAAAACACTTGCAAAATTTATTAAGTCTAAGAACAACGAGTGGAAAATGGAAAACTGATTCGGCAAAAAACCATTAGAAAATCGATATGACGAGAACAATAAGAAAACGTTTGCAAAACATGGTAAACCGTTATTTTCGTTAGACATAATAGTTTTATTCATCTTTGAATGCCACTAACATTCCTTTTGCTATATACCTAGTATATAAAACGATATGTATCCGTACTTTAAATCTAATAATAACGGGTTTGGGATAGGAAATTACTTAAACACTTGTAAAATCTATTGAGTCTAAGAACAAGGAGGGTAAAATAGAAAAGCGATCCAACCAATAACCACTCGAAGTTAGATGTAACGAGAAACGGATAAAAAAAAATTATGAAATATGGTAAGCCGTTTTTTGGTTAGCTGTAATAATGTTTCTTCTTTAAAAGTCGATGTTATTTATTTTGTTACATAGTATATAACGATACTTATCCTTACTTGACATATAAGTAAAATGGATACACATGGAATAACAAACAAATTTAATAAAATAAAATTATATACACTTGTAAAATTTATCAAGTCTAAGAACGAGCTTACAATAGGAAATTGATACAACAAAAAGCTCATTATAAAACCGATCTAACGAGAAATGATTAGAAGATTATTTGTAAAACAAGTTAAGCCGTTATTTTCGTTAGATATAATATTTATAAACGGTAATATTATTTATTTTGTTACCTAGTATGATAATATTTATTCGTACGTTAACTCTAGGAATAACAAATATGGAATCCAAAATAGATTTTCCAAAATAGATTTTCCAAAAAAGCAATACATGTTGGAAGTTTCTAGAAGTTGCTTTTGTTTTATTATTTTCTATTACCTCTAGGGTTGCTTTATTTGAAAACTAAACAGTAAAAATATACATTTTTTGTATAGTAATCTAAGAAGTATAATCAAAGGAAAAGAAACCATTAGTATTACCCTTGCACGATTGAGTTCATCCTCAATAGTATATTGGGCCAATTTATATCCCACGAGTTCAATGATGTCATTGGGTTGTAGCCATCAATCGCAGAAGGAGCAACACTCTTACCTTTCTCCATTTTTAATCTTTTGATTGTGTATTTGAGATGAATATGACGTTTGTTTTATACTAGGAGGGGTAGTTCCACTAGCCTATTTAGTTGAGTTTAATTGATCGAAATTAGATGTAATTGATTTGATTTGGATTAAAGAGTTTGACACCGAATTTAGTAATAATGGGGATAAAATTAAGGAGCTAAGGAGCACATTTGAAACCTTTTAGAGGAAGCAACTTAATGATTTTTCCGGATTTAGAATTTATAACTATTATTTAATTATAATCCGGATTATCCATACATTAAATTAAGAGAAAACTACACAAAACCACCCTTAATAATCACTATCTTGCAAGGAACCACCTTTATAAAAATTTTAGGATGAAACCACCCATAATATTCATCTATGTGCAATAAACCACCCTTACAATATTTTTTTTACATAAAACCACCCTTAATTTTTAAACGTTTGCAATTAACCACCCTATACTACTTAAAATTTAAATCAAATAATTTAAAATTGAAGCATATACAAGATATATTTACATTATTAATATTAATACCATTAATAGTTTCGATAATTTAGCTAAATATTACAATTTATAATAGAAAATAATCATAAATAATAATATAAGTTATTACGTATATGGCTATATTCAAAAAATAATTTATTTTTAAAAATTATTAAATTACATACAAACTAAGGAATACAAAACCAACTCTATCACAACCTCAATTCCGACTAAATGGATGACTTGTTACCGGATTTAATTTATTTTAAAAAAGTTCACTTGTTTTAGTTGACCAATAATCACGTTGTTACCATTATTTTCATTTTAAAAAAACTGAAAAAAAAACTATGGGTTACAAATTTTCCAAAATAGTAATGGAAATTTTAAAATGAAAAGGTTTTAAACTATTCAAAAGTTTGAAACTAATTATGATATTAATATTATTTTAATATAATAATAAAAATTTACCTTGTCAATGCTTCAATTTATAATTATTTGATGTAATTTAAAACAATATAGGGTGGTTTGTTGCAAACCCGTAAAATTAAAGATGGTTTATGCCAAACAATTTATAAAGGGTGGTTTATTGCAAATATATGAATATTAAGGGTGGTTTTATGCTAAAAATATTATGAAGGGTGTTTATTTGCAAAAGAGTGATTACTAAGGGTGGTTTTGTGTAGTTTTCTCTTAAATTAATCCAAGATTATTTAAGAAGCCCGGGCCCAAACTTTCATATACACTCTTATTTCCTACCAGATGAAGGAAGCCAATATTCAAGCCCATCTGATGAGGGAGGTGACGTCCAACACCCTTCCAAACGCCTATCTCCACCGTCCTTAGATGATATAACCTATTTTTGATTCAACTAGTTAGCTTTTGTTATTTTAGGAGTGCATTTATAAGTTCTCCTTTATTTTTTAGCTAACCTAGTTGGTTTATTATTTTGGGAGTTAAATTATATTATCTCATTTTTTTTCTATTTTAGCATCAAATAAACTAGCTTCCTTGTTGGATTAGCATCCTTCAAACCCTAGCTAGGAGTATAAATAGAAGACGGTCTTCTTTGTATTTCGTTAACTTGGAATTGAATAATATTGTGCATGAGTTGCCAGTATTATTTGATTATCCAACACATAATCTAATTTAGCATTATTTTTGAGAAATTTTGGTCGTGCTCTCTCTTGCTCTCACACATGAGATTAACTCATGCATTCGGTTTTTGATTCTATCACTCTAGATTGAATTTAGTGTTGAATCTTCTCTTTTTTCTGTTGTTTTTGGTTACTAACGTTTGTGATTGAGATTGCAGTTTAGGAAATCTCCAAGCACACCCATTGCCGTCAGTCTGAGAGAGAACTAGGGCTGAAGTTTCGAGTTTGATTCCATCAACTAGGTTGAATCATGATTGCTTCTTTTTCCCTTTTTGTTTGCCAATTCGGTTTCAATAGTGATTGTGTGTTCTTTGTATCTTTTAAAAACGCAAGATTGTCACTTCCATTATCTTCTTCTAAAATTTTCTCCTTAATCTCCCTTTTTTATCATCCAACTCTTAGTTCCCAACTATTGACGAGGGATAGGAGGTTACTTGAGTCTCGGAACCATAGATACCTAGTTTCACCACCCTAGAAAAGTTGAGTATTGACGAGGCTTAGAAATTTCTTGGAGGTGATATCGAAGATCTCATTTAAAAAGTTAGGGCAATACATCCGGAGTCAATGATTCATACCCTTAGTTCACATCAATAATGATTGTCAGGATATGCATAAAAAAACAAGAGAGTATTGTTGTTAATCTATAGCTTTGAACAAGAAGGGTATAGGGTGCAAAATGTAATGATCGAAGCAACCCTTTTGATCACCACCTAACAATGGATTACAATATCAAAAGCCGTAATATAATGCAAATTCTTTGAACAATCAAGATGAACATTTCGTTTTCAAAGTCGTTTCCATCTTCTTCTCTCTCAAAAACTCAAATTCACTTCTCTCTTTCACACCCATATACAGTTTGCCCCTTTTTCCTGAGGTTACGTACTCCATTATTTTCTTCTTCTTTACTATAATGGGGCGCAATCCCATTGCGCCCGAAAGGTGTACTCACACTTCGTGTGGGACTCACACTTGTGGAGAATTAATGTTGTCACATTGATATTAAATGGGATAATGGGTCTAGTATATAAGGTTGGCGGAATACTCCTCATATTTTTAATTTTTTTTGGGATGGAACCCCATTGGGTTTATGTGTTGGACTTGGCCCAAAGTGCATATGCGCTCGGGCTTGCGATGGACCTCTACATCATATTTTATCCGTCAGAATCTTTTATGGTATCACGTCAATTCGTTCTCTTGGGATTATGGGTTTGTTGACCTTAAGACTCTATTTACGGACATGGAAAATGATAGTCCGTCCGATTGGGCTATGTTGTAATACCCAAAAATATTATTTTTGATAAATTATGAGTCAAACCGGACTTTGACCGGTATGAACTTTTCCCATCGTCTTATAATTTTATGTGATACTTAGTATCATGATTCATCAATTCCTTTTTATCATTTTATGTGAGGATTTTACTCATATAAAATACAAAAATCAAACTATCTTTTCTTAACCAATGAGAAGAGAATTACTCTTTAAGATTTGTAACACCCCAAATTCTAGGAACTCGGAGCGTTACGGGATAGGACCTCACAATGGGTCCCGACCCTCAGAGTAACAATAATAACATCGGATCTTGCAACAAGACACAAATAAATGAAAACCAAAATAGATAAAATATTAAAAGGTATAACAAAGGAAAGCGGAAGACTCGCAGCCAAGTTCAACAATAAACTGAAAAGAAAACAACTGAAATAAAAATCCCGATCCCGTCCTATAATGTACGGGAACCCGGCTGACCACTTCTTCCAGATCACTCAGCAACAACTCTAACTTGAAAGACATCTACAACATCGGCATAAACCGTTAACTAAAATTATAGATATCAAAAAGACAGTAAAGACACAAACACATGTAAAACATAAACATATAGTATGCTCACACAAGCCGATTATTGTCTTTTAATAAGTCATCTATTACTAATTCAACTTAGGTTGTGACACGAGAATCTCTCGACACTCGCCCCTATTTCCGTTACCGACAAGAATAGATCAAATGCATCTATCCGTTACCTGTGGGCCTGGTCGCAAGAGCACCTCCCAGTCTCCTGTAGAACTGGACAAGTGGTCACCGTCCGGTTATAATACACTTGGGCCAATTATGGTATAAGGTCATCCCAGTCCGGTTTTCCGTTATAACGATAAAGTAAACAAACATAATCAATACGGTCAACTAATACACGAAATGTAGCTATGTAAGTCCAAGGGATTTACCTGAATCAAAGGCAAACTCAGCTAAACTGCTCAGCTTCCCGTAGGAAAAGATCTATGTCTGCTTAGACAAGGCATCACGAATCAAAAACTATTTGAATACTAGAAATCTACACACTTATAGTTTTGTTGACCTCTAAAAGGTCTACAACAACATGCTAGAAGGTTCCTACTTCTAGTCTCGATGATCTCTAATAGATCTTCAACATGCTAGGAAGTACGATTCCTAGTCTCAAGGTTCTCAAGGAACAACATCAACAAATTGCTCTCAAGGTTCTCGAACCATAACCAACTCATAAGAAACCACAAGCCACTAACTGACATCCACCCTCGTTCATCTAGGTCCAACCTAGCATGATCTAACTCCAGGAAAGGAAAAGGAAGCAAAGATGGAAGCAACTTACCAAAGATGGTAGTCACTGTAGAGAAGGCGTGTGCGCGGGTGACAAGAGGTGCGGGCGCGGTGACATAAGGCTAAGGCCGCGGGTGCGGAGGCGGCGACAGCTGTGAGGCCGCATGATAGAAATATGGGCGATCTAGATCGAGGAGAAACTTCAACTACTTGTTCTTGATCGTTCGAGTTGGATCAAACGTAGAACTTACACGGCGGAAGCTTGGAAATGGATGCGGAAGCGTACAGTCGATCCGATCTAGGTTGATCGAATCATCCACGAAGTGGAGTAGATAGAGTTGATCCTCCAAAAGGATCTTCGAGTATGAAATACTTGGATCAACGACTAGATCCAAGATAAAATGTTAAGTGAGTGGAATAAGAGGTGATGCCCAAACCAAGTAAGAGGATTTTCCTTCTCAAAACTTGGATTCAACTTAGACATGTTTACAAATGAGACAAACATCCCCTTATATAGTGGGTGTGGTCATACAAAGAGTCGGAAATTAAATGACGAAAATTAAAGCCGGAGTTAAAGTTCCGAAAATGAAAAGTCTAAATATGAAAGATCGGAATTTAATTCACAAAATTAAGTTCCGAAATTAAAGTTCCGAATATAAAACATCTATTATTAATAAGCCGAAATATTTAATAGTTCTTCAAAATGGTTCTAGGTCCTTCTAGCCGGAAACACGGATGACATCGCCATCCGGGGGCGTATCAATGTGAAACGTCCCCGTTTCACCGGCAGAAAAGAAAGGAGTAACTTTGTGAACGAGACCCTTGAAATTCAACACCGGGTGCACATTGTCGGGCGGCTTGGACTTGTAGTCTTTCAAAAGGGTGGTGGGGCCGCCAAGCTTGTCGAACACGAAGAGGAAAAACTCTGAATCGGGAGGCTCAAACTTGTAGTTCGACATGGTGGTGACGTTGTTGAATATGTTTCTTATTCCGTAAATGGTCTTGACTTTGAGCGAAGGAGGCATGATGAAGAGATTGAACGATAAGCCGGGAGTAAGTGAGTGGACATATTAAAGATAAACCTCTAATCGGGCGGCTCAATTTTGTTGTCTATCAACATCATCGTGTCGTTGTCGGAGTCGATGACTTCTTCTTTCTCAATGATGGTTTTGTATTTTTCATCTTCAAAGAACTTGCCATGTAATGGATTGACCAATAGAATTGGAATTGCCGGAGCGACCTTTTTAATGATGATTTTTCCGTCTTCTTCCTTGCCCTCACCATACAATGGGCTCACAAAGTGAATTGAAAGTGTTGGTGAACATTCTTTAATTACGACGTCGCCCATATTTTTTGACATTGTCATAAAATAATTTTTCTTGTTGGATGGGCGCATTTGGGCTAGAAGTCGTGCCCTCAAAATTTCTATCTCACGTTTTAGAGCATCCTTTGTTTTCTTGAGCATAACACACTCCTCTTGGGGACTAGGACGCAGTCGGGGGACAACATTGACAACTTGCTCATGATTAGAAAGCCATCTCGGGGCAATATAGGTATCCTCAATATAAGTTTGTCGGTGTGGATACCGTTGGTGCCCGTCCATGGTATAAGTCGGCCTTGGTGGGTCCGGAGGAGGCAATCACTCCTCGTCCGTAATATAGGAACTGATAGCATGAAATATGACGTAGTTTAGATGTGCATATAGGTAGTTTTTCCCTTTCTTTTGAAGTACACGGACATGTTTTGATAGCATTTATTGAGCATATTCACCTATTATCTTGGAATCGAGATCTACACAAGCTTTGTTGTGATTTTAGGTAAATAGGCGCGAAATTGGAGTGGATAAGGAGCATTTACAGAGTATTGGTCGATGTGGAGTTCATTAGGAAGCATTGGAGAATCATAGGAAGGATTATGAAGTGAAGCAAAGGAAAAAAGCATAAAAAAGGAAGAACCAAGGCCAAGAAGGTACTTTCACGGCCGGGGTTTTGGTATTTCTTTGAATTTCACACGTGAAAAGGAAGTTCGAGAGTCATAACGGGACAAACCACGGCCTTGGTTTTGATGACGCCACCCGTATTTTTCTTCGGAAAAGACCGTTCTGTTATTGTAACGTCAACAAGAATGGAGGAAGCCTTTAGACGTAAATTTATCTTATAAAAGGAGGTCGACGGCTGCATTTTTACAGATGGCTTATACACTACACATTTGGATTCACTTCCATACGGAGGATTTCATCACGTTCGAGATTTGATTGCTTCATCATCGGAGGAGATTGAAGAGCTTTCTTGATCCCGACTTGGAGATTGGAGATTTTGTGAGATTTTCTTAGGTTTTTGATTATTGTCTTTGAGAACACATATTCTGGAATCATACGTTGTTTGATTCAGTTATTGATATTTGAAGATTGATTATTGAGTTATCATAATTCATCTTTGTGTTCTTCTTGGTTGCATGCCATTCTTGATTCCCTTTCTTAATCTTGAATTGAATATGATGATGACTGTTGGCTACCCCCCCCCC
>BSUD01000006.1:26610031-26628762 GCA_033239045.1 Fagopyrum esculentum | reverse complement strand
CCCCCCCCCCCCCCCGAGGTTCTAGGGTGAAGGGTTGATGGTTGTGGTATAGATGATGATAGATTGAGCCTTAACAGATCGGACCTGAGAGTTGTGAGACAAAACCTAGAACGAAGTTTTTCACGACCTGTTCTTCAGGAACCACACCCGTGGTTTCCCAAGATCCAACCGTGGTTTCCTCTGTTTTGTACGTTTCGCTTTTGCCTTTATCCAAATTTAAAGATTGCCCAAATCCTAACCTTTGTGAACCTTTCTAACCTATAGCCTTGCTTGGTTGTAAGCTTCTACGAGTTCTAGGTAATAGGGGATTCAAAACTCACTATTAAGGTCGAGAGTGTCAAAGCCTTTACCTTTGTCTTTCCTTTGACTCCTTGGGTTTGGTTTTGGTATCGATATTACAATCATATCCTTAGAACATCTTCTTGGCGAGACTCAACATCCGTTCAGTAGAATCCTTTGGGTGAGATAAAAGGGTGTTGGAACTTCACCGTACGATATCCTACCTTAGACATATACCTTTGCTATCCAGCTCTGTCCCTACACATCCTTAGACATCTTGAATCGAACACCACGACCGGATACTTGACTCTTTAGAATCCACATTCCCAATTATTGTTACATCTATATTCATTACATTGATCATTGCTTTGCTTGCCATACAAATTAGATTGCTTTTACTGCCTTGTTCTCACCGATTCCCTAAGATCGACTCCGGAATATCATCTCATACTACGATTGATCCGTACACTACGGGTTTGCTATCGTTAGGGATTATTCTTGGATACAAAAATAAAGCGTATTTGCGCACACACCTTTTGGAGCAAACAAGGTTTTGGCGTCGTTGCCGGGGAATTGGTCAAGACCAATCCAGTGTAGGGTTGTCTAGCTAGGTAGTTCCTTGCGTTGCTACTGATTATTCTTGTTGAGTGTTCTTGCAAGATCTTTCTTAGGTTTATGCGATGAACGCGAGCCGGTAAAGAAATTGTTCCTTACGATTCTGAACCGGAAAAGACTTACAAGAAGAAGTTGAGAGAAGCTAAGAAAATGGGCACTGCCAATAATCCAGAAGTAGAAGATCTTAGAGATGAATTAGCTGCAGGTCGAGATCAAATAAAGTTACAAGAAGAAGCTCTAAGGAAAGAAAGAGCTGATCAAGTTACTTTACAGGAACAACTTCGAGCCGACATGGCCGAAATGAGAGAGCAGTTCCAACTAGCAAATCAGGAAAGAGAGATGCTAGAGTTGTAATTAACCCACCTCCACCAGCACCCGTCAACATATTGCCAGCGCCGATTTATGCGCCACCACCACCTCGACCAAGAGTGGAGCCATCTGATCTGTTTGTGGGTATTCCACAAACACTTGGCCAACGGATGGATCTAGTCCAGCAAGCCCACCGTCCAGGCGTGCACTTGGGAGATCCAGTTGACAGAGAGTATGAGTTTAGACCTCAAGTGATTACTATGATTCAGCAGAATTGCTTTGGAGGAATGGAGAGAGATTCACCACACCAATATCTTCAAAACTATGAAATATTGATGGAAACTTGAGACCTTCTCGATGTGAGAATAACAATTATAAACTGCGTGTTTTCTTTTTCTCTTTGAAGGATAAAACACTTGCGTGGTATCAATCGCTTTCCAACGGAAGAGTGAACACATGGGAGGAGATGACTGCAGAGTTTCTAACCAAATTCTTTCCCTCATCAAAGAAGGCGGAGTTTAGAGCAAAGATAAATGCATTTGTGATGAAGGATGGTGAAAGCCTCTTCAAGTCTTGGGAAAGGTTCAAAGACCTTTTGTTGTATTGCCACATCATGGGATTTCGAAGATTGATCTACTAGTGGTCTACTTCAAGGGTTTGGATGCGGAAACGCAATTCAAGCTTCAATCACTTTCAGCTGGAACGTTCATGGACAAACCGGTTGATGAAGCGTGAGATTTTGTTGAAAAACAAGCTCTCACCATTGAGAAGTACTCCCACTAAAGTGTAGAAACACGAAGTCAAAATTCGAAAGCTCCGGTGTTGAATCTTACCACCTCTAGCGTCAATCAGCTGAACGCTTTAAATAACGAGATGAAGGCTTTGAAAGATCGCTTGACAGTACATATACAAAAGCCCAAGGAGTAGGATGTGGGCTATGTAGGAAGGGGAAATCAACAAGGGAATAGGAAACACAACTACTACAATAACAACAACAACTGGAACTACAGCAATTGGAGACTCAGTGAACAAAATTCCGGTAATCCATATTCTCATGCGGAAGATCCAGCCATGGTTTCCTCTGTATTATACGTTTCTCTTTTGCCTTTATCCAAAGTTAAAGATTGCCCAAATCTTAACCTTTGTGAACCTTTCTAACCTATAGCCTTGCTTGGTTGTAAGCTTCAACGAGTTCTAGGTAATAGGGGATTCAAAACCCTCTATTAAGGTGGAGATTGTCAAAGCCTTTACCTTTGTCTTTCCTTTGACTTCCTTTGGTTTGGTTTTGGTATTGAGAGTACAATCCTATCCTTAGAACCTCTTCTTGACGAGACTCAACATCCATTAAGTAGAATCCTTAGGGTGAGATAAAAGGGTGTTGGAACTTCACCGTACGATATCCTACCTTAGACATATACCTTTGCTATCCAGCTCTGTCCGTACATATCCTTAGACATCTTGAATCGAATGCCACAACCGGATATTTGGATCTTTAGAATCCGCATTCCCAATTATTGTTACATCTATATTCATTACATTGATCATTGCTTTGCTTGCTATCCAAGTTAGATTGGTTTTACTGCCTTGTTCTCACCGATTCCCTGAGATCGACTCCAGACGTACACCATGGGTTCGCTATAGTTAGGCATTATTCTTGGATACCAATATATAGCTTATTTGCGCACACACCTTTTGGAGCGAACAAGAACGCCAACGGTTTTGTTGATACCGTCGGTGCCCATGTCTGGCTGAATTGAGCTTTAGTTCATGGGAAGAAGGCAACCACTCTCCATACAAATCAAACTGATCATCATCGTCATAGAACATGATGAACGATGAAGAACACTTGAACAATGGTGAAGAATGGATGAAAACATTCAAGATCTCCGAAGAACACCGAAGAACTCCGAAGAACACTTGAAGATCGTCGAAGAACACCAAAGAGAGAGAAAATTTGTAATGAACAATCAAGAACACAAGTATAAAACTTGACCTCGATCCCTTGCTCTAATACCAATGATAGAAATATGGGGGCGATCTAGATTGAGGAGAAACTTCAGCTACTTCTTGATCGTTCGAGTTGGATCAAAAGTAGAACTTGAACGGCGGAAACTTAGAAATGGATGCGGAAGCGTACAGTCGATCCGATCTAGGTTGATCATATCATCCACGAAGTGGAGTAGATAGATTTGATCCTCCAAAAGGATCCTCGAGTACGAAAGACTTGGATCAAAGACTAGATCAAAGATAGAACTTTAAGTGAGTAGAAGAAGAGGTGATGCCCAAGCCAAGTAAGAGGATTTTCCTTCTCAAAACTTGAATTCAACTTAGACATGTTTACAAATGAGTCAAACATCCCCTTATATAGTGGATGTGGTCATACAAAGAGTCGAAAATTAAATGACGGAAATCAAAACCGGAATTAAAGTTCCAAAAATAAAAAGGCTAAAATATGAAAGGTCAGAATTTAAGTCACAGAAATAAGTTCCGGAAGTAAAGTTCTGAATATAAGAAGTTTATTATTAAATAGCCTAAATATTTAATAGTTCTTCAAAACAGTGTCGGGTTCTTCAGCCTCGGGGGTGGTGAACTGCAAAAAGTGGATGTCAAAACTTCTTCAACTGTAGAACAGCAGCAAGGGCGGTTTAAGATTTCTCCTCAAACTTCACACGACATATTTCAACCAAAGGAGTCTAGAACACATACGTAGGAACCAACGAAGGACAAACAAGGATCAAGACTCAATCTTGATCCGTGATAAGAAGAAGAAGAAGAAGAAGAAGCATGCAGCAGAGACTTAGGAACGTAAGAGGAATGAAAGGATGAAGAACTTACAAGGTTTCTGCAGAGGTTCGCACGGAAAGGTTGTAGCTTGGCTCAAGGTTGAAGGAGAACGTAAGCAAGAAGAAGAAAACGAAAGGGAAGACGGGAATATAAAGAGCATGGTTGGAGAAAGAAAGGAAGGTCAAGAATTAGGTTTAGAAGATAGAGGAAAGACGGCCCAAAAGATAGAAGATCGGATCTTCTAAGAAAGGAAAGAAGATAAAACGGTTAAAAACATATCTTACGCGACCTGGGGTCAATCGCATCCGCGGTAGAAGCGGTTGGTCGCGACCACGGCCCAATGTCACCATGGGGGCGGTGACATGAAAAAAGCCGGATGTTACAAGATTGGCCATCCGGGCCCATCAAGACATGTCATCCATGCCCGTCATGAATAGGCTAGTTGGGCCGTTAAGGTACTGAAACTTACGTAACAGTTGTTTCCTTCCTCATCCTGTTTCTTTACACAAATCCTAGCAACCCCCTTCACGTAGCACACCACGATCCTTCCATCCCTCATTATGAACACAACCATATGTTGTTGTTGTAACCCACGAGCCTAGTTCTCCCCTTCTCCTCGTCCTCTTGCACGCAACAACAGACAACAACAATCGGCAAATAAGATCACCTCTTGTGGAGTGTAGACAGATACAATCCATGCCATCGGATGCTCTTCTTCGCCTCCATGTTTGCCCACACAACAATCAAATACGAGCCAAGAGTCACCTTTATTTATCCTTCGCAGAAGTGAGCCAACAGTCATCCTCCTCCTCAACACACAGACAATAAGTAGTCATGACTGCTCTCCTATTTTGCACGTAGCATACACTATCCTTCTTCGACGCAACATATCGCAATCAGATCACCCAACCTGCGGTCACGCCCAGGTGCGCCACGGGTGCGCCTCCACCCAGTCACGGTTGTGTCTTCTCCCCAGCCGTTATCGCGCCTCGGTATGACATATTCGCGTTTCCTTGTCGAGTCTCGTGGCTAGGTATAAATCACATCCTTTCTTCCTTGGTTTCCCTAGTAATACTTGTGCTAATTGATGTCTGTAATGTTACTAGACTCACTCAGAACAAAATAAGGAGCAACAATAAGAGCGGTTACATTTTTTTTGAGTTTCAAAATAGTGATGAGCAATCAACTTCGGGACCAGATTTAAGGGTGCAAGACTTGAACTTTGTGGCTGAATTTTGGATATGTTATACTTAGTATTTCATAGTAGAACATATCAAAATTGAGATGAATCCAACTAGTGGTTTAAGAGTTATGTTTGTTCAATGTCGGGACCTTAAGCAATTTTGTTGGATGTTTGCTGAAAATTCTCAAGTGTTGGAAAAATTCCGTGTTGATGTAGTTTTGGGATTTCACATATGAATGGATCAGACAACTTTGATGGACATGAATGTTTTGAAATGTTGTGGATGGATATGTGTAGTTTAATGTATTAAGTTTTAAGAGCGGACTAACGGTTGAATTTGAATTTACGTTGTTCCGAGGTAGAGTATAAACACTTTGGGAGTTTGTGTGACTTTTGTGGATTAGTATTATTGGATTTTTATCATCCTACCTAGGAGTAGACATGGCATAGTACGTAAGTATGTATTCTTGGAATGTTTGGGTTTTTAGTAGTGTCGTTTTAGTTAGACCGCAGTTACTTTTGATGGGGAGTTTGAAAGTTGGAAATCTGTCAAACTCAATAGATCCTTTTGTCTTAGAGTTGGACATCATGTCTTTGGATTCTAGTAGAAGTTCATGAGGCTTCATAGAGACTTTAGAGTTTTCCGGATCCTAGGGGTACAATTGTCTTTTTATAGAAAAGGGTTAGTTTAGTACGTTTCTCAGATATGTTTTGTGATTAATGTTTTTTTTTACATTGACCTGAAAACAACTTGGTCACAGTGGTTATCAAGGTTAGGTTTTCAATGAACAAGGTTAGGGTTTCAAGAATCGGATTTCACGAACAAGGTTAGGGTTTCAAGAATAAGAATATAAGAACAAAGTTTTGTATCTCTCTTGATCTTCTTGCATGGTCTCCCAAGCTTCTTAAGCTTCTTGAGATATGATGCGAATTTGATGTGGAAGGATTATATATCGTCGACGGTTTATGACTATGAGTTTGATGATTTATCCAACATAGACCCGCAAGTACAAGTTATGATTGAATCGTCGATTAGAGTCTAATTGGTTTGAAATCATGATTAGACTGTATAACGGATGTCAGTGCACATGCGCATTGAGCTCAAACCCAACACATCAGTCATGTGTAGTTTCATCCTATAATAATCAGCAATATGAAGAATAGTTCACCGTCCTTATATACTAGTTTCAGAATCTTAACTTCAACGATCTATCCTCATTTATCTTGTAGAAATATCTCGAACTATGAGTATTCAAAACCTTAGCATATCATATATCACAATGAATAACAATATTGCACCAAACAAACACATTATGAATATTAAGGTTAACCGAAAGTCTAAGTACACGGTTTGAAAATAACGGTATAAATAATATTGTCATGGCATATATATATCATAATGAATAACGACATATTTACACATAAGTTGTGACTCGTTCATTGGTAAGAGGTAATAAACATGCATGTCACGTCATGAGTTTGTTCTTCTTTGAGTTTTCTTGAACTAATCATATGCATACTTTGTTCTTACAAATAAAAACAAACTGCAAGCCAAACCTAATGAAGAAAAGCACCCAAACCATATAAAACTCTGAAAGTAACACTTTTTGCCCATGCAAACCATTTGAATATCGCTAAACACATATTTGGATATTGCCATGCTTGATCTTAAACTATTTGCGTTCATATTTAAATCGTATATCACAGCTGCCAAGAGCCCGTAACAAAGAGATCCGATTGGAATGTTGGTGATGAGTATGTTGTGGTTGATCCCTGCACGTTAACCTAAAAGTTGAAAACTACTAGATGTTAGATAATTATATTGATCAAAGTTTCTTGTTATGATCAGGCAGTTGAGATTATACTCATGCCGGATAAAGTGATATCGGTGACTAGACTTGATTTGATACAGGTAAGTCCGTTGGGCTTACTTAGCTAGCTTTATGAATATTGTCGTGGACTATGATAGTGGTGTGTGAATTGTGTGTTTCATAATTATAACCTGAGTAAGATGACATTGTTCTTATTTTGGCCCAAGTGTATGCATAGAGGGCGGTGACATCACTACCCAACTTTGACATGAGTTTGGGAGGTTCTCCGCGACCAGTCCAAATAGGTATTCAGTGAGGTGCATCGGATCCATTTTTTTGGTATACGGGGACGTAGACAAGGGTCAGGAGACCATCGTGCCACACAATAAGTTGATATAGATGGGAATCACATAAGTACAAGATAATAACCGGATTTCTGTGAAAGCATGTTGTGGGTTTACTTTCTGCAATATTGTGTGTTTGTGAAATTTTAGTACCTCCTGGTATTATAGAATTGTTAGCTAACGGTTTTACCGTTGTGTTGTTAGATTTCTTGTAGGTTGTTCGCAACAAAAAGTGATGATGCAACACAACAAAGTCTTATATTTTTTACTTGCAATAAAGACCTAGACAAACTAAGTGAACCCACAGTGTATGGATCATTAGGTAGAAAAGGCGTGTATTCCAAGATCGAACTCAATGACTAAGGTGAAATCAATACATGTAATGATCGAAAATAGAACAAACTTAGACTAAGAAAAGAGATGACATGGATGGTAAGGAATGAAAATCATTATGTATTTTGGCGGTTTCGATTATCAAAGATCAGTATTAAATCCAACCAAGTAAAATCAAGCAAAACAAACAAGATGTGATATAAGATAAGAGGAAATGCGGATTCTAGAGATCAAGGTATTTGGTTGTGGTTTTGGATTCAAGAATTCCACAAACTAGGAAAAGGTTGGGATTGTTAAGGGAATTGGTTTTTCTCTATTGGGAATGATTACACGAAAGGTCTCAGACTCCACTATCCCAATCCGAATCACCTATTATTGGGTAGGTCTCAAGGCACTAAGGATGGGATATAAGCTCAAACCAAATACTCTACCTAAGGGAATTGGACTAACCTTCACCGGGTAAGTCTAGGGTTAAGCTCACTCAAGGAGTTAATCTAATACACTCAATCCAATAGAGGGTTTTGAATCCTCTACTACCTAGAATTCATGATCATTTGTAACTAAGCACGGGAATTACTGGGTAAGTCTCTTCCCTAACTTAGTTGCTAACTTTAGAGGTTCTAAGGGTAGAATTCACTCAACAAAGACTAGGATTTGAGCAATCTAACACCCTGGCATACAGATTCATCAACTACAGATCAACAAAAGAAATCTCGGGTTGTTCTAAGGCAAACCTCGGCCGAGGTTCATGAAGAGAAGTCCGAGGTTCTTAGGAGCGAGGGGTGCTTAACTCGATTCATCCAAATCTCACATTCAAGCTCAAGCTATCATCATGTAAACCACAATCAGCAACTAATCACCCTAGAATCGCATATGCTTAGCCTACAACATTCATATCTAGCTCAAAGAAAATTAAATAAGAAATCAAGCAATCTATAAGCATGAAAGCAAAAGAAAGGAAGAGATACTCAACAAAGATGTTCTTCAAACTTCAATCCAAATGTATTCCAAATAGCAACAATGTATTCTTCAATCCAAATCCGAAATTCAAAACCGTGGGCTTCTTCCTCTCCAAGAACACTCTCACTTTTCCAAGTTTTTCTCCAATTGGGAATAATCAAGAACAATCAGTTGTTACAAGTTGTTAGAGTCTAATGGGGCTCTTTTTGCGGGGACCAGCATTCCATCTCCACGTGCCACCTCCTAAGGACGTTTCAATTGTCAAATTTTACTCGAAATACGTCATGGGCCGTTGAGAAAAGGAATCTCGGTCGATCTAGGTGAAAATCTTGGCCGAGATCCTTCACATGTCGGCACCAAGATTTCTTCAAGTTTGCCTTCATTACCATAGAAATCTCGGGTAGTGTTAAGGCATGGGATCTTGCCCGAGATCAATACCAATTCACCTGAGGTTTCTTAGTTCTTCTCCTCAGCTCCCTCTGCACGCTCCTTAGGTGGATTTTCTTGCTTCTTTTGGGGTTTGATTACGTATTGCCTCAAGACTCAGTCCACATATTTGTCAATTCGCTCCAAAGCTCGCCGAAATGCCTAAAAACGAGACAAGCATCTGTGTAAACATCTTTTCTAGCATAATATGCAAAGTTGAGCTAAATGTCACGAATTCATGCCAATGCAAGCAAAACAAAGATAAAATCTACCTGCATGCAAGTCTAAGATAAGGTCACAATTCATGTTATCATAGGTTAAGGAAGTTGGAGAGAAATCTGCAGCGCATAGTCAGTCGGGTCCATGTACTCATATAGTTTAGGGAAAGGGATTGTCTTTCAAATTTGTGTATGATCATAAGATGTTAATTTACGTTTGTAAGGCTGACACATGCTATACATTCATCTCATTATCTTTTCTAAATTTTCTAATTGTTTTAATTACATTTTTATGCCTTTTAGTAAGATCTAGTGAAATTGTTGTCAGGATAGGATCGGGACCCATTGCGAGGTTCTAACCCGTAGCGCCACGAGTTTTAAGAATTTTGGGTGTTACAACATGGTATCAGAGCTAGGTTGACAACAATGACACTTGCAATCTAATAGAAAGACAAAATGTAGAAAATAAACAAAACCCGAAAGGGGTCTGAAAATTTCAAAATGAATTTCCAATTTAAAATTCATGTGCATAGTGAGGATGTTGGGTTAGTAGTACGTTGGATCACCATCGCTCTCCATGGATCTCTACAACTTACTATTATAGCTAAGATATATTATGGATTTATATTATTGTTCATTAGGTTATGCAATATAGTTATATATATATATATATATATATATATATATATATAGTATGTTAATATCTTAGTTTATGTTATATCCTTTAGTTAAGATAGCATAGATAGCATGAAGCGATCGTCGCTCCTTGGGTAATACCTAAGTAGATTTCGAAGAGTATCACTACAAGCACGTACTACTATAAAAATGTGTTTATAACCCTTAAAATATATCCCAGGCTTATAAATCATGAGGTATAAAATCGGATTTTTAAAATTTGAAAACCTATAATAACACGGATGTTGTAATACCAGGGTTATAAAGTTATGTATAATTCGGCAAGAGGTATGTAAATAACTCGAACATTGTTATATCCGGGTTATATAAAACATTTATAACACGGTTATTTTGACCACCGGGTTATATATTAGGTTAAATTTGTGAATTCAACAAAACGCCCGAAATATTTGGCTTGCTTCATTATTAATATTTTTCCCACCTAAACAATAAAATTCCCACCAATTTACACGAAAATTTTCACACCAAAATTGAATATCGTTCTAGACGCCTTAGCCTCATCAGGAAGCCTGTAATACCCAAAAATTTTATTTTCGTTAGATTACGAGTCAAATTATAATTTGATCGGTTTGGACTTTTTGGTGATGCTTATATCGTAAATTCCGTCAATATGACAGGCTAGCGGGCCCATCTAGACAGGCCCACTAGGTCCATCAAGATAGGGGAACATGGTAAACTTTTTGGGCTTGTTAGGGCAAGCTGTTCTACCCTCTTGAAACCTCAGCAACCCATCTCCTTCTCCATTCCTTATCAATGCCTGCTATCCCTTTTCCTTTTCTCCTTCAACCGTTGTTTTGGGGAGACGACGCTGCTGCACCTGGCCGGCCACAATCTACGACAACTCTCGCGTCGGACCGCCCTGCCTCTTCTCCTCTCCACTTCTCGCGCCGGACCGCCTGCCTCTTCTCCTCTCAACTTCTCGCCCCGGACCGCCCTGCCTCTTCTCCTCTCCACTTCTCGCGCCGGACCGCCCTGCTTCTTCTCCTCTACACTTCTCGCGCCGGATCGCCCTACCTCCTTCTCGATTCTCCATCGCCTTAGGTCCGACACCTAGAGGTTCCGCCGTTATCTCAGCCCGACGTGAAGAAGAGCAGCCGGTGCCATCGATGGGCTCTCGCCTCATCTTCGGTCCAGTCATTCACAAAGGAAAGCAAGGGTTTCCGTCCTCCGTGGTGTTGCAACCTCCAGCGCCAGTATGGTCTTCGACGGCGGCTCCTTTTGCAGATCTAGTGAATTCAGTAGGTGAGCTTCTTCCATGTTATGTTTGGATCAATTAGGAGCAGGATGATGTAAGGTTGGATGAATCTTGTTGGTATAAATCCTAGTGTCGGTTTTAGGTTTTCTTTGTATTTGAGTCTGGATTAGAATAATGTATGTGTAATTGTACTTAAGGTTGGCTAAGTGTGGTCGAGTCAATTTTAACATCTAAGTCAGACGGTTATAGAATTGGAGGGTTTGTAAATTGATTCTGTGCAGCTATGCAAGACATTGCATTGTCTTATTTAGGCCTCTTATTCTGTCTTTATGTTTTAAGGGCTTGCTTGATCATTAACGTTCTATTCTTCTTCAATGTTGACTGAGACGCCCTTCCTTTTGCTGGTTATTAAACTTGACCACTCTGTTAGTTAATTGCACGAGCTTAGTAGCAAGGTTTTTTTTGTCTAGCTTGTTGTCTCCCTGCTGATCGATCGTATTTTTTAAAGAAAGTTTTTGTACTTTTTCCAATGTATCTACTCCATATTTATGTATTTTGATGTTTTTTATTCTACTTTTTGATGTCGTCAAGTATCAGTTGTTTTGAAGCTTGCATGATGGATCCCATGGACATAGTTGGGAAGGCCTAAGAAGATGTTTCTCTCCCTAAAGGTAATTATCCTCCTTCATTTCATGGTATGGTGGGAAATAAATACTCTTTATGCACTGAGTTAGAAATTGAGAATAACCGTGAATAAAAAAACGACGCTTTCTCCTAAAACGAGGAGCGATATTGTGCTAACTTCAACCTATAAAGCCTGAACTTCATGTAAAAAGTGAATTTATTACAGTATCACACTAACCATCCATTAGATTGCATTGTCTGTTGTCTATATTGCGCCTCCCAATTTTATGTGCTAGGTAGAGCATTTGAGTTGATATAATATGCAATTTTGTAAAACAGACTCTTGGTTTTCTTTAATCTAACTATTATTGTATGATATGTTTTAGAAACATATATTGCTCCTCCCAATTTATGTGCACGTCTCACTTTGTGCTTAAGCGTTAGTCACCTCATTACGTTTTTGTGGTTAACGCTATTTTTTTTCTACTAGTGTAGAAATTGCCAACAAGCAAAAGGCAAAGGCATTAACCAAAGAACCTTCTCCCGAACCAAATGATCATGGTTCAGTTTCGGTTCTCGTCGATGACTTTCGTTGGTTGCTAGATGATATCTTTATAGTGGTATGGAAAAAAAGATACTTACTCGTATGATGAAATTGAAGAAGTTCGTAAGGAGTGGCTTGAATATTTGCTTCAACTAATCTTTTAGGTATGAAATTCGAAACTTTGATTGCATTTATATGATTTGGATTTGGATTGTGTGTTCCGACCTCGAATAGATGTTTTGGACAGATTGAAATCAACCCTAGAGTGTTATTCTTTGGTTTTCATGAACAAATGTTTGACATGTCCATAGACTGCATTGAATGTTCTTGTATTCTAGTATATATTTTGTATTTGAGATTATTTCCCATAGGGCTCCATATACCTTTCACTTTGTAACTTTCCCAAACTTGGTATTATTGTGATCTCCAAGAAGTTTCAAAGCAGTGAAGGTGACGACCTTGAAAACCTGATCTATTGTAAGGCTTCATGACCTCTCCAGCAAAAATAGTGCAGATTTCATCACCGGTTATCTTCTAGTTGATGTGCATTGCTAGCACGAAGAATATATCTTTTGAAGATTGTGAACATTTAAATCTTTATATACTTGGTGACATTTAGTTTAAGAACATGACTTTGAATCATGACTTTGAATCATGTTTGTGATATTGGTTATCTTCGGATGTGATATTGGTGATCACAAAACGGTGATGCTTTGAGTTAAGTACATGACTTTGAATCATGTTTGTGAATGGAATTGGTTGCTTCAGTTTTTATTTGCATTTGGGACAGGTATAATTTGTGAAAGCCATGAAATACGTACAGAATCCGGACATCAAATCCGGGTTAAATTCCTTACAACGGTCTCGTAATAAATTTTTTACCTAATAACACGAATCTTCATTGTCAGGATTATTAGGTCGTCACATAGTCGAATAACCCGGATCCTACCCTCCGGGTTATTTGTTGGTTTCAGATAACCCGCTTCTCAATATCCGGTTATTTATGAATTAATTAGGGAAATAGGACCCCTTGAAATTCTCTTTTGCAAACTAGGTCTCTATACAAAAGGAAGAAAAAATAGGTATGGAAACTAAAAAATAGGGGTAATAATTTCTCTAATTGAAATGATGGTGATTAGATGTTTACTTTTGATTTAAGTATCTTTTTAACATGGATTGGTTTTGTAGTATATTTCTGTTTTGGGTATGATTGTGAAAATAGAGACAATATATTTCTTGACAAATTTATTTATGGGTATGATTATAACATTATTTGGGTAAACGGGTTTTTGGGTATGCTTTTATATGTGTATTGACTTTGTAGTATATTTCTTATTATTAAGTATATTTTTAAAGTGATATCGTGGGTATGTTTTATGGTTACCCAAACTGTGTTATAATGATCAAATTCAAGCGAATTTTTGGGTAATGATCAAATGTCATTTGATATTGATGTTTGTGTATAATATCGAGTTTTAAAAATTTTGGGTATGACAAATTTAAATTGGGTATGGTTTTTGTATTAAGTGATATTTAAATTGGGTATAAATATAAAATATTATCCAATTTATGGATATGATTTTATTTTGATATTTGATTTTTTGGGTATGTTGTTTTCGAGTATGTTTATGTACTTTGACAAATTTATTTTTGGGTATGATTGTGACATTATTTGGGTAAGTGGATTTTTGGGTAATAGGTGATAAAATAAGAATGTTGGAAATTCCTTTTTCTGATTGATGTGACATGTGAGATAGTACAACATGTCATATCCGATGGGTTGTCAAACTTTGCCCTCTTTTGTACTCTATTTCCTCTATTCTATTTTATAGGGGGTCAAAATACCAATCTCAAATAATATGAGTCTTTTTTCTCAATTGATTTGCTTAAAAGGCTAGTTTGCCAATTTTGCCGTTATTTATTATTAAAATAAACGGCATCAAATAACCCGGTATGTATCCGGTTATGTGACATTATCTAATACCCCGGGTACAAGTTTGTTGGGTTATTTGATAGAATATATCCCGATTGGCATCGTTTGTACCAAAATCAAAGGAGAAAAAATAACCCGGATTTGTTTTAACAAACGCCCGGGGTATAAAGTTGGTGGACCAAATATCGCCCTAACCTTTAACCCGGTAGGCGTCGGGAGTATATTCTTTCAAACGTCCGGGTTATAATCCCCTTTTTGTAGTAGTGAAGGATAGTAAGCTCAGATTATTGGTTTGAGTATTATGTTCTGGCAAACACCTTGATGACTCCTACGAATCTTCTGAAGAATGTCGAGGCAGAAAAGTTAGGACTACAAGACGACATTAACAACAAGGATAATCAAATAGGGAGGAAACCTCGAGTCAACTCCAACATAACCAATTTAAAATCCGCACAAGAAATGTAGTGGTATATATGAAGACATGACAGTGGTTCCGAAGAACCAATGAATGACCGACAAAATGTAGGAATTCTTCCAAGTGTCCTAT
Source organism: Fagopyrum esculentum (assembly GCA_033239045.1). Classification (NCBI taxonomy): domain Eukaryota; kingdom Viridiplantae; phylum Streptophyta; class Magnoliopsida; order Caryophyllales; family Polygonaceae; genus Fagopyrum; species Fagopyrum esculentum. Next base: position 26,613,961 of record BSUD01000006.1, on the reverse strand, counting down.
TAACAACCTTAAGACACGAATAAAGCATGTAGAGTATGATCAAGCTTGGTGGGTAAAGTAGCATTACAATCAAGGTGGATGTCTCCATAGACAATTATAACCATGAGAGTCAAGTTTAGATACGGTGGTGATCCAGACATGAGAATAAAAAGGGACGCGAAATTGAAGCTTACTAATGGGCCAGAAAGTGATATTTTGATTCCATAAGCGTGGACAAGGATTGACCTCTTCGAATACACGAGATTTACGAAAGGAATCACGATGCAGGTACCCCAATGGTGGAATCCCTTTAACGGGGTCAATAGATCTTTATAAAGGTAACATTGCAAAGCAACACCGACAAAAGAGGAAGAGTATGTAGAAATGATCTTGTTGAGACGCGAGATCTAACCATGGCCTCTCACTACCCGAAGGGCTTAAGCCATTAATACCAAATGACCATACCAGAGAACCACGGACGGAAGGTAACTAATGTTATAGTAATGATGAGAACGCGATTGCATGCCATCTCATGAAGAACTTGTTAAGTCTACTAGTGTCGGATGAATGATACAACGAGACTCGAGAGGGTATAGTTGTAACACCCCGTAAAATTATCATCCCGCGTCGTTTAAATGGGGATTTATGGTTAACTTATAAGGATGGATTACTACCCATCTAGAGTTAAGTGTGCTCGTGCAGGAGCAACTTCAAGATGGGTGACCTCCTAGAAAGTTTCTGTTCGAGCATGGTTGGCATGGGGACAACGGTCCTAAGACCTCGGGTCTTCACAAGGAATATCAACATCGGAAGATATGGAAGAAGGGTAAGTCTATGACCTTGCAGAAGGTCAACTATAAATCAACCGGCGATAACTGAGGACATACGTGCGGGTATTGATGAGTTGTGACAATAGGAAGAGTTACCGCAACTACAATGTACGAGGAAAATTTATCAAGACCTTAGAGAATTTCCATGGGTGATTCAACAAAAACCCATTAGAAAATCGATCTAAGTAGTGACGTATATACACAACAATATGTGCCAGAAGATTTAGATCTAATAAGTAGTGACATATATACGCAAATCAATTATCCAAACATGTTCCATGTTAGTTCCGGAAATACTCAGACACCATAGCGTTAACAATTACTCAATTAATTTTTTCAATCGTGTTTCACTAATCATAAATCCCTACAAATTAGGTCTAATTGATATTTTATTTTTTTTATTTAATATAATTAAAATTGAGAAAATTGGTGTAGAAGGGCCCTTTTTGTATACATGATACAAAATAGACCCCTCTATTTTTCTTCCAAAAAATAAAGCTAAAAGAAATTATAAATTATGGGTAATAAGGTAGCTATTTAAGGGCAAATTAATAATGTAGCATAATAACTGCCTAAAAGTTAAAGATACATTAAATTAAAAAAAGGCAACAGCATGATACGGTATCTTCGGTTCGTCTTCTTTCCTAAACATTTCATCCCAAAAATTAAGCGCCATTCGGAACCTCCATTGGATCGTGAGATTCTCCATTCGCAACCTCCATCTTCAAATCGTGATTCGACCGTCTTCAACCTCCTGTCTGATCTATTCTTTGTGTAACAACAATCAATCCTTGTAAGTATTCCAAATTCTCTCAACAATATACCATTTTAATGTCTTCGATTTTGGTTCAAACCGAAAACAGTTGATGAACGTTTTCCCTAAAATCCATACTCAAAACCGCCATTGTTGATCTTTAACTACATGGCCTTAATTTTGAAATTATCCATTTATGTGAAATTTATGTATTCGAATCAACAGTGATGAAAGATTATGTACATAATTTTAAGCAGATACATAAAAATCAACGCCACATAAATTTAACAACTACATAATATTAGCATATACATAAATTATGTTCGTCACCTTCGTCATTACTGACACATAAATTTAACAACTACATAATATTAGCAGATACATAAATTATGTTCGTCACCTTCATCATTACTGACACTCAGCACATAAAAATCAACGCCACATAAATTTAACAACTACATAATATTAGCAGATATATAAATTATGTTCGTCACCTTCGTCATTACTGACACATAAATTTAACAACTACATAATATTAGCAGATACATAAATTATGTTCGTCACCTTCATCATTGCTGACACTCAGCACATAAAAATCAACGCCACATAAATTTAACAACTACATAATATTAACAGATACATAAATTATGTTCGTCCCCTTCGTCATTACCAACACTCAACACATAAAAAATCACCGACATATAAATATACGAAATACATAATATTAACAATATACATAAATTACGCAGAGCAAATTGAAGAAACAGATCATCAAAACGAAATAAATCGGCAGTAATCGAACAAAAATAGAGAAAATGTTTATGACAGTAGACGAAAACTCTGTAGAAATGGTGGTTATGGACGCAGAAATGGGGGAATTTCGTGATTCTTGTATCACGTTTACAAGGAATGTATATTTCCTTTCCTAACAACATCATGATTTGTAGGGGACCATATTAAATAACCATATTTATTTAGAAAACTGCCACATCAGCATTTTTTATTTCCAGCAGGGGATGCATTTATTTGGGAATTAATCTTTATTAGAAAATTAATAGGGGCCTACTTTATCTACATTTTTGCAAAAAAGACTAGTTAATCTACATTAATACATAATTGGCCTACTTACCCTTTTAACTCGTTAAAATTTAACTAATTTAAAAGGGCCTAGTTAATTAAAATTTTAATTTATTGCATGCCTTCTTGCGTAGGACTGCATGACCATTGTGAGCATCCGTATCCAACAATTCTAAAAGTGTTTCTTATCTATTTCTCCTTATTATTTTAAGCCACAAAATTATTTGAAGAAGCTCTCTCTTTCGTCCCAAAATTTAATAGAGTTTCTTTTAAATTATTTGTTATGTGTAATTCCATTAAAGCATGTCTTAATTCCCTAGTTTTGGGTAAAAACAAAAGCAAAATCTTTTTCTAGATTTGTGTGAATTAGGCATGAACTATGGCAAAGTTCATTTCTTCCGTGAGAAACTTTTTGTCACTCATTACCTTGATTTTTTCATTTTAACTGACATTTATTTTTATATTTTTGTGATTATAAATTATTAAAGAAACACCTAGTATCTAGGTTGAAGAAGCCTTTACCGCTAATATTACTTTCTAGTAAGTTTCACATATCACGAGATATGTGATTCTTAATTCAACCAACTTAAGTTATCATATGTTAATTTTGATATTGAGTTGAGTTCAGATCCCCGCAACTTAATTTCTATACCAAATGTCATTGAGGATAAATGTTTGCTTAGAGTAACATCATTGCATGTTAAAATAAAAATAAAACATCAAAACAACTTCGGAAAACCCGTTATTTTAACGTATTAAATAATTTAGGTTAGGATTTTTGTAATATTTTTTTGATATTGTTGGGGTAAAATTTCATGAACTTTATCATTCACAATATAACATAAAAATAATTTCAAGCTATAATATGTATAAATTTAAGGCTTAAAATCATATAATTTATATGTTGTGTTTTATGAACTCTATGCGTTGAAAGTCCAGTACTCTATATCGCTGCAATAAAATGTGCATAATTCACCAACTTGACGGTAATTAGTCAAAATTGTCAAATTTCAATAGGTTCAGTGATTTCACGTAAACACATCTCATTCAAAAACTATTCACCAACTTAATTCAACCCTTTGGCTACCAATGTTACTCCGTAGTAGAAATTAGTCAAAGATTTATATAACAAGAAACAAATGTTTAAAATGTTAAAATTGAAGATGATAATAGTATTGAATTTCTTAAAAAGTCCATTAAACTCCGAATCATGTTGCTCTATAAAAGGATAAAAAGAAGATCAATTCCACGGCCAGAAGGTCTAAAATCACAATATGCTCAAACAAACAA
>BSUD01000006.1:26586036-26609839 GCA_033239045.1 Fagopyrum esculentum | reverse complement strand
AAAAAAAAAGAGGAAGTTCTCTAAGGTCTTCAAATCAGGAAGCTCTAATTGAAAGAGAAAAGGGCAAGATGTTCAAAAGAAGAAGCGGCAAATGCCATAATTTTGTGGACGAAAAAAAAATGCTCTGATGTCTTCCCCCTCTCCTCTCCCACGCTGCCTGAGTCACCTGCCAATCCCAACCCGCCTATTGTCCCTCTTGATAAACCTCCAGAAGGCAAATCCTATGCCGCTACTGTGGAGGGGCCTCAACCGAATGCTGCCCCGTTATATTGCGACTCACTTATCGAGTCTCGACGTATGCGTATATCTTACCCGGAAGGTGTCCGTGGATTAGTTGTCGCTGAGATCGACTCCGGTGTGATTGAATCGCTATCAGAGAAGTGGAAGATGTTTGTCATCATTAAGGTACTTGGACGAAATGTGGCATTTCGTTTACTCGAACGACGCTTATATCAAGTATGGCGCCCTGCTAGGTTAATGACCATCTTGGACCTTCCCAATGGTTATTATGCTGTTCGGTTTGATAATGAAGATGATTTTCTTAAAGCACTTACTGATGGGTCGTGGGAGATCTTCGGTCATTACATAACTGTACGCCCATGGTCTGCTGAGTTCAATCCATATAATGATACACTTTGGTCTATCTTTGCATGGGCTAGACTCTCGGATTTGCCCATGCAACTCTATGATAAAGGTGTGTTGTATGGCTTAGCTTCTGCTCTTGGAACGCCGCTGAAAGTGGATCTTAATACCTTGTATGCAACAAGAGGAAAATTCGCAAGAGTTTGCGTCGAGGTTGAGTTAGATAAGCCGTTGATTGGTACAATTCTGATAGGAGACAACCGTGTGCATGTGGTATATGAAGGGTTGAACTCAATTTTCCACCGATGTGGGTTTCATGGGCATGGAACTGAAAGATGTCCTCTTCTGCAATCCACCCCTAGCATGGTCCACTCTGATCCGTCGAGCAGTAATCAAGCGGTCAATAGTGAGGGTCAAAACGTTATCAGCAAGGAAATTGGTCCCCCGACACCTAACGATGATGGCTTTCTCGGGCCTTGGATGTCTTTCGCCAGGAAACCACGTAGGCATCAGAAAACCCAATCCGATAACCCGGCTAAACCCGAACGGACCACTGCCAACAGGTTCGAAGTACTTGCTGGTAAAGATTCCGATGGTCCATCTTCGGCGATTGCTACTACGGTGGCAGTGCCCGTTAATTCGTCTCCATTGATTGCACTAGTTTTTTCAGAAGCGGTTACAAATGCAATGATTACACCTATCATCAAGGAGACCGTTTCAAAGGAGTTAAATGTGCCAATGATGGTAAACGTCACCACTGATAGGCAAAACAGTCGGTCATTCATGAGGCAACACCTGTCACTCCGTATTCAAAAAACCCTAGTGAGCATCAGAAGAATCCTAAAAGGCTAAAGTAGTTGGCCCAATTGTGACCGGGGGGGCCACTGGCTCTGTAAGTGGTAGTGATGCACAATTAGTACCTCCCTCCCTTTCTATTACTAGGGTTAGTCCGTCGGATTCCGTTCCTTGGCCGATCCTTCACCCAAACAACCCTCCCCGAAGATGGAGGTGGATTCAACCGCCCCCGCCTTCGGTCTCATGCCCATCCCTCCGGATTTGCCGGACGTCACCATGGGAGAGGGACAGACCATTGATACCATTTCTATGCAACCGGAGTCAGTCATTGACACTGGTTCCAAAAGAATACACTCTTTTGGAATTGCAAGGGTGCGGGTAATCGACGGTTCCGCAAGGCCCTCAGCTATATGTTAGACCGTCACAGAGTTAATCTACTCTTCTTATTTGAAACTAAGATTTCAGGGGATACTGCCGAGAACATTTGTTTGCCGTCTAGGTTTTCTGACTTCGCAAGAGTCAAAGCAATTGGGTTCGAGGGAGGTATCTGGGTGCTGTGGAATTCTAGGGACGTAAATGTCTCCATTGTATCCAAACAAATCAACTTCTTACATGTTAAGATTGAAATAGATAACTACTGGCTGAATCTTTTCGCAATCTATAATCCTCCCACTCCTTCCAGGCATTCTTCGGGTTGGAAAGCGTTGTTGAAAAATGTTCTCGATTGTTCCGGTCTGGTTATTGTGGGCGGAGATTTAAATTGTTTCCTCTATACCTGCGATGTTGGAGGTGTTTCCCACTCCTTATCTCCTGACTCTTCTGTGTTCCAGGACTGGGTGGATAGTGCATGTCTCGTGGACATGGGGTTCAGTGGTCCTGCGTTTACTTGGCATCGAGGGCGCTCTTCTGATCGTAGAGTTTCAAAAAGGCTTGATCGGGTTTTTATGAACGATACTGCTAGGGTGCGCTGGCCAGAAGCTACAGTTTGCCATTTACCCGCTCTTTCTTCTGATCATAACCCTCTCCTACTGTAGTTTTGTCCAAGTCGGGCGGTCGATAAATCTCGGCGCCCCTTCCGTTTTGAGGCCGCTTGGACTCTTCATCTTGACTTCAGTGATGTGGTGGGTTCTGCTTGGGACTGCTCTACTGATAATGATCTTCCTCGGGCACTCTCAATTATACGCCAAAGTTTATTGCGCTGGAACAAGGAGGTCTTTGGGAGAATATATTGAAATTCGTAAGAATTTGGTGTTCAAACAACTTGTTGAAGTTCAGAAAGAGATTGAGTCCAACCTCTCTTCTGGATTGATTGATTTGCATACCCAACTTCAAACTGAATTCGACACTATTCTTGATCAAGAAGAAACTCTTTGGCTTCAGAAATCACGTGAAAAGTTTCTTACTAATGGTGATAGGAACACTTTTTCTTTCACTTGGCTACTATGGTTAGGCGAAGGCGCAATAGGGTGGATTGTATTATGAATGAAGATGGCATCTAGATCTCCAATCAGAAAGAGTTGTGTTGTGTTGCTGTTCAGTTTTTCAAGTCTCTTTTTTCTGTTCAGCCTGGTAGTGTGACGCCCACTAGTACCTTCTTTGCGAATTTTCCTTCTTTATCTGCAGAATCTTATGAGGCCCTTTGTAGGGCTTCAGCGATAGGGAAATCAAAGAGTGTTTATTCTCTATGGGCTCGTTGAAGGCTCCGGGGAAAGACGGCTTCAGTGCCGTTTTCGATAAGATTGCTTGGGACACGGTAGGTACAGACTTGACTTATTTTGTGCGTGCCTTTTTTGATTCGGCTATACACCCGGAGGGCATTAATAGTACGGTTATCTCACTGATTCCGAAAAGTGACTATGTTGATCATATGTCGAAGTTTATACCGATTGGCCTATGCAATGTAAGTTACAAATTAATATCCAAGCTCATGGTCTCTCGTCTCCAACCGATCATGGAGTCTCTTATTAGCATATTTCAAAGCCGTTTTATTCCTGGTCGTATGATTGAGGATAATGTCGTGCTAGTTTAGGAAATGATACACTCCTTAGTCCGGAAAAAGACCGGCAAGAAATGGATGGCTTTGAAAATTGACCTTCAGAAAGCCTATGATAGACTATCATGGGATATTATTGAAGAGGCGTGTGCATACATTGGTTTACCAGATATTTGGCAGAGGTAGTTTCTGCTTGTATTCGCTCTTCTTTGATGGATATTCTCTGGAATGGGGAAGTATCGGATAGTTTCGTTCCGTCTAGAGGGCTCAGGCAGGGAGATCCCTTCTCACCGTATCTTTTTGGCCTTGCTCTCGAGAGGCTTGGTCATTACATTCAGAACCTTGTTGAGTTGGGAATATGGAAACCTGTTCGTATCAAGAGGGGTTGCCTTGCTATATCGCACGTTTTCTTTGCTGATAATATAGTTCTGTTTTCGGAAGCCTCTGAGGAGTGTATCGATGTGATCGTCAAGTGCCTGAAGCTGTTTTGTGAGCATTCCGGGCTGAAAGTGAATTTACTCAAGTCTCAGGTTACGGTTACGCCACATACTGATCTTCATATGCGTGAAACCATTCAACAGTCCGTCGGTATTCCCATCGTTTATTGTTTCGGGAAATATCTTGGGTTCCCTATCTTACATACCAGAATGAGAATTGATGACTTTCGGTTCCTGGTTGAGAAAACTAAGAGTATACTCGCTAATTGGAAGGGTCGGTTTTTGAGGTTTGCTGGGCGTCTCACTCTCGTCAAATCCGTTTTGTGTTCCTTTCCCGGTGTTCGCCACTTAGCGTGCGTGCAAATAAGCTTTAATTATAAAACTAGAAATCAAGCAAGCGAACCCGCAGTGTACGGATCGATATAGTTGAGCAAGAATTCCAGAGTATCGAACACAGGGATTTGGGGGGTTAAATCCAATTATAGAATTGTCAAGCGAGTAAGTGTATGAGCTTTTATAAATATTGGGAAAACAACAATCCTAAAGATCCAGGAATCCAGCTGTGGCAATCGATTCAAGATATACTAAAGATATAAGGACAGAGTTAAGGTATGCAAAGGTATACAAATGTAAGGTAATCGTACGGTGAAGTTTCAAAAACCTTATATGACTCACCTAAAAGACACTCTCTATAAAGGTTGTTGAGGCTTCAATATAGAAAGGTTCTAAAGGTAAGAATTAACGTCAAATACCCAAACTTATAATCCAAGGATCAAGACTAACTAAACCGATTAAGGTTGTGACACTCAGAATCGAGGTAGAGGTTGTTGAGGCTTCACTACCACCTAGAAAAGGATAAGCCAAGACTAAGTTAAAGCAAGTCTTTAACTTTGGATTAAAGTAAAAGCAGGTTCGTAAACTAACACAAAATTACGGGTAGTTCTTGAGTTCCACGGCCGTGGAAGCTCAAGAACAAACCGTGGATTAGGTTCGTCGGCGATTCTTTCTAACTCTCAGGGTCCAATCTGTTTACGATCGATCTATCATCATCTAAGCCACAACTATCAACCCTTCACCTTAGAATTGTTAAAGGGTTTTAGCCAACAACAGTCATATTGATATCAAATTCAAGATTTAAAAGAATGAAAGATGAAAACTTCCGAAAACCTTTAATAACTTTCAAACCAATCTCAAATTCACAATTCAAGAACAATAACGTCAATAGATTCGGAATAGCACAAACAATCACGAATCTTAGATAAGAAGGAAGAACGGGATGTCAATCCGTCTTCTAAATCAAACCTAAAGATAAAGCGTAACCTTCTTGCGAACAATCTTCCAAATCTTCAACTCTTCCGTCAATCCGGAAATCACAATAGCGAAGCGCAAAATCTCTCAACCACAATCTCCGCCAAAATGCGAAATTAGGGCAAGTCTAAGCGTAAGCGAAAGTGCGTCTAAGCAGAGGTGACGGAATCTCTCTTCGTCCGTCCTTTTATAGTGTAAGATAAAATATAAGCCCGGCCCAATTGCGTAGAATATCGTGGCTTATAATATTGCGTAAAAGATCGTCAAGATCACGGTCGTGGAAGGGTTCCACGCCCGTAATTTAGAGCGTGGAAATTGGTCATGGTTTGACACAACCCTCCACGGCCGTGTAAGTTGCTGGAATGGTCCACGCTTCCCTTGCCAAGGTTCCACGGCCGTGGACTTGAACGTGGAATGTAGTACGGCCGTATTTTAGAGCGTGGTTTAGGGGTAAACCGTAATTCTTCCTTTCCTCGTGCTATTCTTCAAGTTAGCACTATCCTTAGCTCCTAGAGATTGTCCTCAATCCTTGGACATGCTCAATCAAACTCCATTCTCGCACAATCCGTTCGGAAATATTCTTAATTGCCTACAATCAACATAAAGCTTGTGTAGACCTCTATTTCGACATTATAGACAAACTAGCTCACAATTGAATCAATGCTTAATCAATGACTATCAATATGGATGAAATACACTTAGAAAACGTGCCTAAAATATCACAATATTTCATGCTAACACCCGGCTTATGTCATGAGAGTGGTGAAGCTTCCTAGTTCGATTTGTAAGGAAATTGATAGGGTCTACAGATGTTTTCTTTGGTCTGGGACGGATGCTCGTAGCAAGCTTCACTTAATGGCTTGGAAGGAGGTTTGTCTTCCGACTGACCTCGGTGGTTTGGGTATTCGTGCTGCTTCAGACGCTAATGATGTGGCCTTGGGTAAGATTGCTTGGAGGCTGGTGCACTCCTCCGGTGCTCAGTGGACTAATCTCGTATTATCAAAGTACGCATTATGCAACATTACGAGATTTTTTGATTGCGAAAGGGTTCGTCATAGTTCTTATATTATCCATGAAATTATTAAAGTACGCATTAAACGGAACCCATCCGTTTAACGAGCATCGGGTTCAGTTTTGGATGGACCACTAGTGTGGAAATAAGCCTCTGATATTGGATGTTAACCCTTCTCTTCCGATCTCCGAGCGCACGGTTAAGGTTTCGGATCTTTGGGTCGTTGGTGATGGCTGAGCTGGCCACGTATTTCTCCATTCCTCTCACCTGGATGATTGCTTACTCTCGCCTCCGTCCAAATTCGTCCTGAGGGTGTCATGGAGGATTGCGTCACGTGGGATCTGTCTATGAATGGCTCGTTTTCTACTGCGTCGGCTTTTAGGGCTTTGGTGACCCGTACACGTCAAGAGGTTCCTGTTTTGCCGCTGTTTAAAATCATTTGGAGGTTGGCTGTTCCTCAGAGACTCAAGCCCTTTCTTTGGACTGTTGCTCACGGTAAGCTGCTAACCAGCTTTGAGAGACATCGAAGGCACTTGTGTCCTGATCCTATCTGTTCCCTGTGTTTGACTGAGTCTGAAACTGCCATTCATATGCTAAGATTGTCGTAGGATTATGGTGCTTTGGGGGAATTTTTCGTCTGATGATCAGGCGGGAGAGTTCTTCGGAGCCACGCTTACGGATTGGTTAGTTGTAAATCTGTCTCGTACGGACTACATCGATGATCAGCTACCCTGGGCCCTTTGCTTTGTGGCTTGCCTCTGGTGGTGTTGGAAATGGAGGAATAATGCAGTGTTCAACAATGTCAATTTGCCTCAGTTTCGTGTGTCCTTTATTGTCACATATGTTAAAGGCTTTTCTGCTGCTTTTCTGAGGAAGAAGGTTGCTTCGCAGAGGGCGCTCAAGTCGGTTATTGAAGTGGTGTGGTCCTGTCCTCAGAGCCCTTGACTCAAGCTTAATATGGATGGTTCTGTCCGCCGGGGGGAAGCTCAGGCTTCTGCTAGAGGAGTTATAAGAGATGCTAATGGCCAATGGAGGACTGGCTTCGTGATGAGCATCGGTCCATGTACGGTTCCCATGGTTGAGCTGTGGGGCCTTGTGGCAGGTCTTTAGTTGGCTTGGAGTAGGGGTTTCCGAAGAGTCATTGTGGAGATCGACTCGGAGCTTATTGTCAAGTTACTTAATCGGAAGATTTCATCTTCACATCCGTTATTCAGTCTGGTGGTACGCTGCCAAGACTTCCTTAGTAGGGATTGGCATATTCAATTCCGGCACATCTTTAGAGAGGCTAATGCGGTTGCAGATCACCAAGCCTCTCTAGCCTACACTTATCCATTAGGTTATTTTACTCTCTCAGAGCCACCTAGTTCTGTCATTCGTCTTTTAAAGAATGATGCCACAGGAGTAGCGACCCAACGGCTTGCCATTTGTTAGCTTTTTACGGTTTTTAATAATATGGGCGAGCCCCTAAAGCTCCCCGTCTTCATTACCAAAAAAAAAAAGAAGCGGCAAATGCCAAATACGTCAAAATCTGTAAACAAAAGCAAACCAAGGCAATTACAAATAAGACATTATGGACGAGAAGCAAGGAGAACCCACCATTTCAATTTCATGTATTTGCAAGTGTGCTTTCTTCTTTGTCAACCCTACTTGTGTATAAGTTTAGATTGAGCATAAAGTGAAGACCCAGAGTTAGAATGGAACGGACCGACTATAAAAGGGGTCAGCGATATATCGATATTAAACAACTAAGCACACAAAGTCAAAAGCAACATAGTTGATAGAAAAAACAAACTTCATATAGCAGCTCATCAACCTCCGCACGTGTTGTTTCTTTTGAGTTCAAAGTTGGTGGTTTCAAAAGGCTAAAAAAAGAGAGGAGAAAGAGAAAGTCAAGTACCTGCAAGAAAGCAAAGCCACACAAATATATGAGCAAGTTTTGAAAGTATAGGTGGTTAGAGTGTAGAGATTTGTGAACTAAAAGTTTGTTTACTTCATTGATAAAATATTCTCTCTGCCAAAACCATCATCGTACCGGAAACCGTCAACTAGAAAATGTCGTCACGCCAAAAATTGTCGTTCTCGACCAAAGCTCGCCGTGCAAGATCTCGACGGGGTAGTGGGGATGGCCGCCACAGTGGTCTCGATCAAAGCTCTCCGGCCACCACGCTAGATCTTGACCGAAGCCGTGTTGGAGCTTTGCTGCATCGGAGTTCCATTGGTGTTGCCGCATCCGTCGAAGGCGGTTGATTGTGCATACCGAGGAGTTCCATCGGCGTTTCTTGTATCGGAGTTCCATCGGTGTTGCGGCGGCCTACTCTTGCTCCTCGGATTCCGGCGCGGCAGCCTTTTTTATCCTTGGCGGCACAAGAGCCGACTATAGTGGGGGAAACCCTAATCGGGTAAAGTATTTTGGGGATAATTACATATTTTTCCCCATACTTTATATTTGTGTTTAATGGCCCATACTTTGGAAATTGCAAATATGCCCCGATTGGATAAATATATAAAATTGTCCGAATTTATATTTACAAGAATGACCCAAACTTTTGAAAGTGTACAAATGGCCCGTAATTTTGGACTTGTGTAACTCGATTAGGCTTATGTTGCTCGATTGGACTTGTGTAACTCAATTGGGCGTGTATAACTCGATGGGGCTTTTGTAAGTCGATTGGGCTTGTGTAACTCAATGTGGGCTTGTGTAACTCGATTGGACTTGTGTAACTCGCCCATGTGTTAACGATGGACCTTTTGGGCTTGTGTAACTGGGAACTGATTGATTTGTTAATTATGGAATTTAACATTGTATATTAAGTGTGTAGTAACATTGTGTCATTGAAATTGTGTATTAACATTATGTATTAAATTGTGTATCAACATTCAGTTTATTATATAACATTACAAAAAAATAACAGAATACACAAGTTCAATTAGTCTAGTTGACATAAGGGTAAAGGGAGTGCTTGTCATCCAGATTTCAACAAGTAACAACCCACCTTATACAAGTAACAAATTATGATAAGTATGTTCTTACATGACATAAAAAGAATAAACTACTTCCCTTCACACTTCTAATTCATAATTTATGCTTGATTGTGTGATAGCCAACTTTTCGAGATCATTTTGTTTAGCAAATTAGATTGTTTAAGTTCAGTTAATTGTCTAGGAGGGAAGATTTTGTTTGAAAAAATAGCACATTCAAGATTGAGAATTTCATCAAATATCTAAGGATAATAAAATCGATTAATTGGAACTTTCGGAAATAAATTTGAGAGTTAAGGTCATGCGAGAAATAAGGTTTTTCATTTTTTTTGTTATGATGAGGGATTCAACGTGAGTCTCATAGATTGCAAATAATTTACAAGACTTGATTGTAGTAAAGAGGTCACGATCGAACATGGAAAAGGTGATGATTTGATTTGACAGATTAATAAATAAAACAAATAAACTGAAGTATTTACAAAAACTAAAGCAAAAGTATAGAAAGACAATAAACAAATGTCATTAGATCGATGTCACTATCGATCGATCTCAGACAAGAGGGTCGATTAAATATAAAACATAAGAAAAAGAAATCAATATCAAAGAATGGACGATCGACCTCTAGGGTATTGGTTGGTCGCTCTCTGCAATAAAGTGTAAAACATTAGCAATAAGGGAGCGGGAAAAGATTATATTTTCCAGAATTCAGATCAAACATTTATATAACAATCTCAACAAAATTAAGTATCAACAATTTATAGAGAAATTACAAAATCAAGATCACCACAAAATGCATATAAATAGAACACAATTGATAATTTCAATACAAAATGTAAAGCATGCCATATGGGGGACAACTTCACTTGATTGTCAAATGCATTGGTTTGTCATGCTCCAACGATCGTCACCTTCATTGATTGTCACGTACACAAGAATTTACCAAAAAAACGTTGGAAAAGGAATGAAAATAAAATTCTAAAACCCTACCGATGTATACCTTATTTATAGGGAGGAAATAAAACATATCCCTTGGGATATAATAAGATCTATCAAATCTACCTAATCATATCTTTTAATAAGAGAAGATTTGTCCTTAATTGATAGCTACAAAGTTAAAACATCCAAATGGACGGGCTAAAAGATAGCCCAAAATAAAAGGGAATAAAAGAAAATAATACAAGGTTGTGGGCCCAGTCGATCGGTCTAGTGTGGCCTAGGCGATTGGCTTGTTGGGGCCCAATCGATCGGTCTGCTCATTAAAATAACATTTGACAACATTGCGACACTTCGGTAAACCTGGATTCCCGTCGTTGTAGTTGGAACTAAAAACCACGAGCACTACTTTCAAAGGTAATTTGAAGCACTATAACCTTATTGTTGACATGAAAGTCCATCTTAGTCGGCTTCATAGGGTAGACCAACCGCCTTTACACGTCATGCTCGGGCTTTCTTTCTCCGTTCTCGAATCTCGATCAATTCAGTTTCAACCTTGACTTCCTTGATCGAATGTTGATCATTAGTGTGTAACAAGCATTCTTCAAATAATACCTCAATTTGAGCTCCAAGAAGGACTAGAATGTTTACAATTATCAATAAAGCACAAGTAAATCTCCAAAATACAAAAGGGAAGGAAATCTATCACTATTAGGGGTGGACATAAATCCCGGTAAATCCCGTCCCGTCCCGTCCCGATCCCGGCGGGATTTGAAAAAAAAATGTGTATCCCGTCCCGTCCCATGACAAATTTGCGGGACGGGGCGCAGGACGGAAACTTCCCAACCCGGTTAATCCCGTCCCGTCCCGCATATATATAAAAATCAAATTATATATTTTTAAAAATTTTATATAGATAAATAATATACATAAATTATAATTTTATATTAATAAAAATTATAAAAGTAATAAAATATTAAAAGGTAACCTATGTTACGTGTTGTGATTCACAAAATGTAATTTAATATTATTTTTTTTGTAAATTATCATTAGTGTAGTGCAATGCTAGATTTTTTGAATGTGAATCGGTAACACACACTTTATTGTAACTTTTATCTATTTTGAATGTACTAACTATTAATGTAGGTGTCTTGAATCGGTAATTTATTGTCGAGTTTTTTTATCATTTGTATCTTTAAAATGAGAGAAAATGGATACAAATGTGGAATATAATCAGTGCATAATTCTTGCAGGATTAAGCCCGTCTCGTCCTGTCCCGTCTCACGTGGGAAAGGCCCGCGCGGGACGAAGAAAAAAAGTTGTATATCCCGTCCCGTCCCGGTTATAATTTACGGGACGGGATGCGGGATGACCCTAATCCCGTCCCGTCCCATGCCCACCCCTAATCAATGTGCAATCTAAAATTACACTAAATTCTTCGAGAATAGATAAGAATGATGATTGAAAAAGACGCTAAAATGAGTGATATCATGTCGCGAACAAAAAAAGGACCATATGAAGGGCTGAGTAGGCGGAACTTTGCACGTATTTTTGAGAAGGCCAAGACGGCCTCGATGATTATATGGCATGTCTTCAATGCTTTAGGTTTAGTCCGAGTCTGAATCCTTAGGGGATGGCATGGTTGACCTTAAGATGAAGTCCATAAGGATTAACCCCTTTAAGAGGAGCTTTTACGCATAACAAGCGAAGTTTGGTACGCTTAAAAGTGATTGTTCTTCATTTTATTTTCACGGTATTATGAAGGTCAATGAGTGGAGGAACTTCATCCCTTTGCTCAATCTGATTGTTGGATAGACCACGTTGTCCTTGAAGGATGTGACAGTGGAGTTTGTGTCTTTTTTTCAAGGACTTTTTAGGATATAGCATCATGTTGAAGATGCACATAGGGACTAGTCTGTGGTTGGCCAAGAGTATTTGATGAGGATTTCCAAACTTTGATTAGGATGGTGTTGATGCAGATAAACCATAACATGGTTTCACTCATCTCTAAAGTAGAGGTGTCTTTCTATGTGGAGCAGTTTATACCGTTCTCATATTGCAACGTGAATGTACAAGGTCATCACCAAGCTGATGGCGAATAAAGTGGGTTTGTGTCTTGGGTACCTGATTGACCTTGCACGGTATGCTTTCATACCAAGGAGGTTGATGTTTGATAATGTATTACTTGTTCATGAGTTACCAATGAGGTATCGTACAATGTGAAGATGGACACTAGGTGTTGCTTCATGAAGATTCACCTTGTCAAGGCCTACGACACCATATCGTGAAAGTTCTTGTAATTTATATAAACGAGTTGAAGTTCCAGACCAAGTTCATTCATTGGGTGATGGATTGCGTCAATATTGCATCATACTCGATTCGGGTTAACAAGACTCATGGGTTCTTCCACGTTCATTATGATCTTTGCCAAGGATGTCCATTGTTGCCGATATTGTTTGTCCTTTGCATGGAGCTCCTTTGGAGGATGATCATAGGAGAGAATACTAGACCAAAGTTCTGATTTCACCAACATTGTGACGAGCTCCACATTGTACATATGATGTTTGTTGATGAAGTGGTGCTATACTACAAGGGAGGCAAGGCTTCTGTTGATATACTATTGGTATCTTTGCGTCATTTCAAGAGGACTTTGGGCTTTTAGTGAGCCTCCTTAAACCCCCATCTACCTAGTGTTAGTGCTAGGCACAAAGGTATCGGAGGATATACAAACTTTGAGATTTGATGTGGGTGAGTTCCCCTGCTACACACAGGGATTCCAATTGCGCCTTATCAGTTGTGGATTATTTGCCTCTCATCAACATGATTGGGAGGCATAAATGTGCATGGACCAAGAGGCGTCTCTCATTTTCCGAACGACTTGAGTTGATCACAGAAGTGTTGTAGGGTATAAAGAGCTTTTGATTATCACTTTTGTTGGTCCTTGCTTTGGTTTGGACCGATTGATTGGGTTCTACATGTAGTTTTGTGGAGTTGGCCCCAAGTTTCTTGGTTAAGAGTATGCATGTCCAAGACAAATGGTGGTTTAGGGCTCCTTGACCTCAGGCCGTGGAACTTGGCATTCATGTGGAAGTATTATTGGCACATCCACGCTAAGAGGGATAACTTGTGGGTGAGATGGATCCATCATAGGTATTTATAGGTGAGTGGGTGGTACATCGAAAGGATTTTCCCCTTGTTAAGGAAGTCTTGGGTGATAGAGATGAGGTTTTTGCTTATACTCACAAGACGACAGCCTTGACAAAGATATTAGAGTCTTGTTGTCACGGGGTGTGATTTTGTGTTGTCAAGACTTATGAGATATTCAGATAGCAGGGTGTTGAGGGTAATGCATCTGGGACCTAGGCAACACACCCTAACATATCATCATATTATGGATGTTGATCCTTTTTCATTTGTCCATCAAGAACATATTTCAGTTTTTGGATATTAACTTGACATGTCATTATTTTCGGAAGGAGAGTGGGATGAAGTCCCCCTCGACCCCCTGACTGAATCTACGAAGTGTGACAATTAAGGCATATTAACATTGTGATTCAGGTTGTCTTAATTAATCATCGGTCTTTTCTTTTGGATGCCTTTTTAAAACAAATGTATAGTTGCATCGTAACCTAATATCTCTAACACGTGTCTAGTCTAGAAAATAAATAAAAACTCACTAATATAAATGTGATCCAACAAACCACAAAATAATATACATCATCATGGAAATAAAAGGAAAAATAACCCAACAAAACTAAGACAGATAGTATTTGCATGGTGGAATATCTTGTTAACAAGAAATCAAACAATTTTTTTCAAAAAAAAAAATTTTCACATTATTTAAATCAACTGATTTAAAAAGAAATTGACGACTAGGATGAGGCTATGCAAAAAAGGTCAAATTGTAATGAAAGGCCTCCAAAATAGAGACGGAAAATTAAAAAAAATCATTAAATGACATATATCAAATTTGAACTCTATCAAAATTATTTTGATGCTATTAGAAACTCGAATGGTCAATGTGTTTTTGGCTTTATCATTCGAGATCATCGCCATAACACTCCGTATAGGAATAGGATGACGTGGAGCAAAAAAACGTCCTTCTAGCAAAAGCGTGTGCTCTAAGGGTCTCCAAAATGCCATAAGTTTAGAATTCAACACCATTGAAGTTGAAGGGGTAACCTTGTGCTTATCAACACAATCAATCGGATTTGAAAACCATTATGGGAATCGGACATGATCATTTCTAACATCTCCATTTTGATAAGGTGTACAAAAGTTAGGGTTCAACATGTTTTAAAAAAAATCAACGTCGTTGTAGATAGACTCGCATTTTTTAGTCATAGCTCAAATCCATATTCCAAAAACCTTCCATGAGACGTTAAAAAACTCATTAAAATGATGTTTTGGGACGACTAAATTTTAGACGTTTACCCTCTTTAACCACTTATCATTATATATAAAAAAAATACAACTTTTTCATATCTCATTAAAAAAATATTATTAAAAATTATATATATATATATATATATATATATATATATATATATATATATATATATATATATTGATAGCGGAAAGCGGTTAATTTGGTTTACCTCCCAGAGGTAGTACACATTAAATCATCATTGGGGATGAGAACATGAAGTTCAGGGTCTTCAGAAAAATTTGTGTTTGGGGTCGATATTCCCATATGGAAAAATCGGTCAGCAACACAATTGATTTCTCTGAAAATATGTCTAATCTAGACTTCATCGAAGAAGCGAAGATCCAATATGGAGTCGTAAATTATATTTCGACCTTCCAATGACAACTTCACAAACCTTGAAGTGCCTTAAAAACACAGAGTATCACCCTCGATTTCAATCTTTTTTTATTTGTAATAGCCTCTTGTAAGTTGTAAGCTTGATTTAAGAACAAAAGCTTCAGTTTTTATTACCGAGTTAAAGTTTTTTGAAAGAAGTGTTTCTAGACCCCTCTAAGGTTACCCTATATATAACTTTTTCTAGATTAAAGGAATTGGGTCAAATAGGGGTATATTTACTAATGAGTTATGATATGGGTACTCTTAAACAATGATAAAAGGTCTAGTTAGTCATTTTACCCAAGTTATTTTTTTCGTATCAAGGCTAACAACCTTGTCATTATGGTCCCGAATCACATAGTCAATGGATGTTATTCTCGAATCGAGTTTTGATCCGTCATTTTTAAGTTTATGACAATCAGTTTTATTTCATTTAATGTTATGCTTTTTTGGTAGAATTAACTTGTTTATGTTGTCGTTTCATGTCTTAATCGTCCAATGATGTAAGTTTGTCACCTATGGATAATGAAGATAATAACCTTACTACAAAGACCAATAACCTTATTACCAAAAATAATTTTGTTTCTAAAGAACGAAATAGTTACAAAGCGTGCAAATTGTTATGTCTAATTTTATTACTTATTTAATGCAAAATAAATATATTGACTTTGTAGTAATGTTATTGGTCTTTGTAGAAACTAGTAAGGTTATTCGTGCGAACTTACTACAAAGTTCAATAACCTCGTTACTAAAAATAATTTTGTTTCAAAAGAATTAAATAATTACAAAGCGTGTGAATTTGCTATGTCTAATTTTATTATTTATTTAATGTAAAAATAAATATATTGACTTTTGTTGTTATATTTTTCTCCATTCGAAGAGTATGTGAATTATAGACACCAGACATCATCAGACAATTAGCAGGACTACTACTGAATACTGCTGATTAGTGATTTGGCTTCTAAACGGCCGTCATTAAACTTTTTCTTTTCCACCTGAGATGTTAATAACGGCGCTGTTCCGTTTGCACACGTGTCTGTCACGTGTATGTGTTTTTCACTTATACCATACATTGTCTGTGCGCACCATACATACATGATGCATCATGCATCCACATGGTATCAACATACATACCATCACATTCACCGGATACTACGCATTATTAATTATGAATTAAGTATTATATTTGATTGTATTGAATACCCCCATTGCGTGTCGTGGAATGGGGCGAAGAGAAAGGAAATTAAAGCTTGCCTTTTTCCCCCAAAATACTAATCCAAAAACTAGGGTTTCTTGTAACCAGAATTTGATGTCGTCACTTACGTTATAATATGGTAAAGCTTGTTTGAGTTACAATTATACCCTTCCAGCAACTTGCAAATTACCATCTTCGACGAATAGATTTTCTGAAAGGAACTATGACACGTATAGATACTTTATGAAAACGGGTGACTTGGCCGGTTCGGATTTGGGCTGGGGCGAACCCACCCGTTTTTAACAATCTGATGGAAAATGGTTAGGTACGATAGTGTACTAAAAAAAATTTTTATCAAAGGTTGGCATATACCAAACATTTCGAATTGATGAAAAATCAGTAGATTAAGAAATATAATTTCAGAGTATTTAAAAAAAATTAATACAATGTTTTTTTATTAATAAATGAGACGGTTATGTAGCCGTTGATACTTGAGAGTGAATACTTTGGAATTTGACCGTGATTCTGATAGAGTGAGTTTTTAAAGTTTATTTAATTGATCTAAACTCAATAATAAACCTTGTTCCCGTAAGATTTGGTTCTGCTTCGATTCCAGAATTTCATTGGAAAAATATAATGTTCCATAAAAATGTTCAGGATGAAATAGGAACATTTTTATATTCTAATATAAAGTATATATAAGCATTGGTCTTAAATTTTAATTAGACGTTAAAAATTATACATATGTCCAAATTGACACATATGTTTGTCGGTTCTACCAACGTCCTAGACATTTCAAATGAAAATAAGGTTACAAAATACAACAAGTTATTACAAATTATTGAAAATGTGTATTGAATTATTAATGGAGCTATCATTCTGTAATTATGTTTTGGAGTTTTATTTACATGTTTAACAAAATTTGTTCTCTTTAAGGAAATCGGTTATCAAGTTATATTATGAATTATATAAACTTTGATCTTTTCTTAAGGGTGATATACACGAATATAATCTTGCGTAAACAAGCCAAGTTATATATGTCAAATAATCTGTATAAAAAACTCGTGCACTTCACTAGACGGATTCAACTCAAAAAGCTTATATATATATACATTTGTTAATGTTAAGGCACACATGCATGGTTGAAATAAAATGAAAGGGGTGGCGACGAGTGTCAGACTTATTAAAAGTTGACTTATGGTAAATGTTGGAGATAATAAGGTCTCACGTCGAAAGATGGGGACACTCCGAGCCTAGTATATAAGGTTGGTGGGTTACTCCTTCTATTGTCAATTGGTTTTAGGATGGAACTTTAACAGTAAAAGTAATTGAAATAGCAAGATGAATGTTACTAAAATAGAATCATATGTAGTGAAATTGGAATGTTCGTAATTACAGGGACTATCTTCAAATAGACAACCTAGAATTAATAAAAATTATCTTCATAAGTTAAGTACATATAAGTAAATGTAATAGGGCCTATTTTGGAGAGGGGACATGCTGGTCCATACGTTAGCCTTCAATCATATTCAGTCGCCATTAGGATCCATGGCCCGCTATGATAGCTATATGTATATAACGCATATTCACATAATTTACCAAACTTCATTATCATTATGTAATTTAAGCGGCCTATACAAGTTCTTAAACATTCCAAAACTTACTTCACCTTATTAACCATTCTAAATTATTGGTAAAAAAATACTCTACTATTTGGAATATTATCCATGGCCCGCTATAATAATTTATTTAATTTAAAAATAAAGTAAAACAGTAACTTTTATAAAAAAATATAAATTAGATAAATTTTTAAAAATTCAAAAATCAGTGTTTTATTTATTTTAAAAATAAATAATTGAATTAGCATATTTTTTACAAAATCTAAAAATATAAGTGTTATTCTTTATTTAAAAAATAAATAAAATAAGGACTCTTTTAAATAATAAAAAAAACACTGTTTTAATTTATTATTAAAATAAATAAATAATTTTTCTATTTTATTTATTTCCCAAAACTAAAAGAAAGAAAATAAAGTAATATTAAAAAATAAAAAAAATAGAAAACTGATTTATTCAATTTAATAATAAATTAAAACAGTGATTTTTTAAAATTTTTTAAAAAAATCCTTATTTTATTTATTTTTAAAATAAAGTATAAAACTTATTGATTTTTAAAATAAAAGAAAACACTGATTTTTTTTAATTTTTAAAAAAATTATCTAACGAATTTATTTTTAAATTAATAATATATATATATATATATATATATATATATATATATTTTAAAAAAAAGTTACTGTTTTACTTTATTTTTAAAATAAATTAATTATTCTTTCTATTTTAAGTTGTTTTTTAATTTTAGTTTATTTTCTTTTGTACGTTTTTAATGGAATTTAAAAAAGTGTAATGAATTTGGGCAAAATCCGGAAAACAACATAAGCTTGAGGGTACCATCCGAACTTGAAAAAACTGGTGGGCAAAATCCGGAATACCCCAAACCACGAGGGTACCATCCGGAATTTCCCTTATTATTTCTATTTTAAGTTGTTTTTTAATTTTAGTTTATTTTCTTTTGTATGTTTTTAATGGAATTTAAATAAGTGTAATGAATTTGGGCAAAATCTGGAAAACAACATAAACTTAAGGGTACCATCCGAACTTGAAAAAACTGGTGGACAAAATCCGGAATACCCCAAACCACGAGAGTACCATCCGGAATTTCCCTTTATTAAAAATGTAGATAGAATTTCAACTTCATATGTGGTCATCACTCTTTTTTTTTTGATCAAGAAGGTAAGAGGCTCGATTACACCAAATATAATTGGTGTATCGAGAGGCCGACAAACGGCAAACGGACAAACCGTCATGCAAATAGAAAAACCAAAAAAGGAAACAATACAATTACCACAAGCAAAGACCGAAAAAAAAAGAGAAAGATCCAAAAATTCGGAACAACCACACATTTGGAGAAGACGCGGAACACTCGAGGCTGGCAAAACATAGAGAGGCACGGGCTAGATGAACTGACGCGGTGTCTCGCCGCCGGGAAGCAGGATGGTAGAAAGTCATCACTCTAATTATAGGGTAGTCAACTACACCATTAACTTTATTTTAAATGTGATGAATTTGGACATGTCTAATCCTATTCCTACACTTGATGCTTCAGGTTCAGGGGCTACTGTTTCTCAATTAGATCACAGCCAGGTAATCCTAGCGAGGTAGCACAGAGGAAATATCATCTGTTGTTCATCCTAACATACAAACTCTCACATCTAACACGTGGCACCCTGTAAGTAACCACAACTGACACTTTCTCCCATAGATCGACAACTTTCGACCGTGGATTTCGCTTCCCCTGCTTTATTCCACTCGGAGTTCCCGCTCTTGCCCAATGAGTATTAACGGGTTTATGACGCAATCAATCCCTGGTTTCTTTTTTAGCGCCCGTTTGGTTCCAACTACGGAAGCGGAATGAAAACGAATTTAGTCAATAGGTATACCATTGTTCATAAAATTTTATGGAAACATTATCTAAGGATTCATGCAAAATTCACTTGTTTCCTCGTATCTTGTTTCCCTATAGGATATCAAAGGTAATCAAATTCATGAGTAAGGATATACATATGAACTAGATTATTTTCCATTCTGTTTTCGATTTCGGAGTTAAAACTAAACGGGCCCTAAATCGACCCGTATTATAACTGTATTTTGTGCTCAAAACTTACACACCCACACACCCAGTACGCCATAACCATTGTATGACATAAAGTTTAAAATGAAATTGGATGCTTTATACAAAATTAAAAGTTGAGTCTAAACAATTTATATAGTTGTATATTATTTATACAAGACCATTTGGTATAAATCTTTATGTTGTCTTGAAGGGGCGAAAAGGTTTTCTCAAATATTAATTATCCGATGAATCATTTGGGACTTCTTCGGTAATGCTTAGAGGAAGGGTTATAGAAGGTGAAGTTTCATAGTTTTAAATTTTATCTCTTTTTTCCATGTAAAGTTATTAAATTGGGTATGGAAAATTTTTATAGAGGTAAAAAGATGGTAGTTTTGTTAAAATGTTTTATATAATTCCATCCTTGTAATGTAATATATTTGTCTTATGACGTGTTTGCATAATAACACGAGATTTTCACGAGAATTTTACGTAATTGAAGCTTTTTGGATAAGTTTTTTTTTCATTTTCGATAGTGGACGTGATATTTTGAAACGTTTTGTAAAATATGAAAATCTAACAAAAAAATCTAATTGGTGTTTGGTAAAAGTAAATTTTGTGGGTAACTCATGATAAATTTACCAAAAAAAAATATTAACAATAAAAATATACTCCCTCCGTAACATAATGTTTGTCATTTGAGAGTTGGACACATGAATTAAGAAATAGTCAATGACTTTAAACAATCAAATAAAGTTTTTAATTGTTTGGGTGATAAGTACAATCTTTAATGATTTTATTCATATTTCTTAGAAAAAAACTCATTTTTCAATAGATTTTAGCCAATTAGAAAGTATGAGGAGTTAAATTGAGAGTAATTAATTCATTGATAATAGTGTAATCATTCTATCTATGAATTAATATTATAGAAGTGTCAAACATTTTGTTAAACTAAACTAATTGCTCAAATGACAAACATTTTGTTACGGAGAGAGTATAAATTATAAAATGTCTTTTGGGAACAAAATTATAAATAATTTTTGACAATCTAATAAAAAAGGTTATCCTTCTGAACTTTTTACAATTACACCAAAGGGAAGTGTTCAAGTAAGGCCCATTATTCCGGTAAGGCCGTGCGGCCGTCTGTACGGCCGACACGTGTCCCGAAAAAAAAAATAATTTTTTTTTTTTTTAAACGAGTAAAAGTAATAGTTCAAAACTTATTATGGAATAGTTCATAACTTATAAAAGGATAGTTCATGAATTATAATAGAATAGTTCATAGTGTAAAATTTATAAAGGATTGAAAGTAATAGTTCAAAACTTATTAAGTAATAGTTCATAACTTCTAAAAGGATAGTTCATGAATTATAATAGAATAGTTCATAGTGCAAAATTTATAAAGGAGTGAAAGTAATAGTTCAAAACTTATTATGGGATAGTTCATGAATTATAATAGAATAGTTCATGGATTATATTAAAAATTAATAGTTCATGGATTATATAGGAATAGTTCAAAGTTTATAGGATAATAGTGCATAAATTATAACATGGTAGTTCAAATAAATTTTCATTAGTTTCCGTAAAAAAAAAAAAAAATCGTTTCAGAAAAGAGAAAAAAATAAAAAAAAAATTTCGGGACACGTGTCGCCCTGCGGTACGGCCGTACGACCGTACCGCAATAAAGGGGCCGTACCTGAACATTTACCTTACACCAAATAACTGCATCAAAAAAAACTAGAGGGATAGCAACCAACGGCTTATTTCACGTTAATCCTTTCTTTTTTTCGTTAAATAAATACCAATTGCATTACGGTCAATCCCTTAATTAAGACAAAAACAAAATCTCATCTAACAAATAATCTACACTAATAAACCCGACACAAAGTTTTTAAAATTGTAAAACTAATAAAAAATTGAAAAAAGGGTGAAATTTTAGTTTTAAATGTTATCTCTTTTATTATAATCATCTCAATAATCCATTAATCCAAATTGATAAAAAAATTTTTTGTAATAATCCTTCACCGAGCGAAACATTAATCTTATATGGCAGTAAGAGCAAGTTCACCCGTTGAGTCAAAATGTCAAAAGTTATTATTTTAAATGTAATTGAGTCAAATACTATTCAGTGTCACTGGACATGTAATTTTCACCCGTTTTATTTATTAACTGATAAATTCAATGTGATCTCATCTATTTATTATTTTTAGTGATATAATTTAAAGGATTTTTCAAATTAAAAAAAACTTTTAATTTTTATAAACAAACAAAATAATTTTAATAAAAAAAATTAAAACTTAAATGATGTGTTTGTACAAATAATTTTTTAAAATTATTCTCTAAAACAATATGATAATAACATATTTTAAAAATAATAATAAAAGTACTCATTTAAATTGATTTAAGTATGAATAATTTTTAAAAACTAATTAAAAAAAATTTATTTTTAAAAAAATATTCAAATGGGACCACGTATATGAATATAATATTGTTGGTGACCGGTTAAGAAATGTCACAACAAATGTCAAGATTCTAACATTTGAAATTTATAAGGTCACCAAATTATAAATAAAAATCAGTTAAAACACACGAGTAAACATCGTTTTTTCAACAATGGATATTACCACATCAATTAATCTATGTAACGATCCGTCAAAACCGAAACTCACTCTAACATATCATTGAATCTGACGGTTGAGATTAAAGTGATAAAGAGAAAGAGGGGAATTAAGACCTAATAATATGACACTTCAACGGTCGTGATTGAGACCCACAAACGACTTCGAAATTCTGTACAAGGGCCGCCGCACACTCGACACACTCCAATTTGAGGCTCATAGGGATTGATGTCCCATGGACATGCATTTGTACGGTACATGATCATCTTTCGGGATTTTGAATATTACAAAATCTCATCACCACAAAACTCATCCTTCAACTAAAGGTTATAATTAACTTTTAATATTTTACGTTATTATAACTTATAAGTTTAACTTAGTCTACTACTTATGAATATGATTTATATATATAAGGTAAACAAATTAAAACTTATTAACTAATTAAAAATTAATTTGATTCTTTAAAATTAAAATTAGATTTTAATCGAAAACATATCGATTCTGGTTAATTAATCTTTTAACTTTAAAACTAAAGGGAGAATTTGACATACTAGGCTTTTTTGAGTTTTTGTTTAAGAAAGTGTACCCCAAATTTTTTAACACTTTCATTTAATAGTAGGTAAAAATTATTAACCCTTCTATTTAGAAAGAAAGGAATAAATGATGTTTGTTATTTGTTATATAAGTATAAGTTTTAATTTTTAATCACTGAATTTGTTTTTTTTATTTATTATTTTTCTTGTTTTTATTTATTATTTCTTTTTTATTTTCTGGACTAAATTTCTCAAACCGGAATTTCTCATACCAGAATTTCACATACCAGAATTTTTATACCAGAAATTTCATACCAGAAATTTCATACCATAAATTTCATACCATAAATTTCATACCATAAATTTCACACCAGAAATTTCATACCAGAAATTATCATACGAAAAGTTCGTACCAGAAATTTCATACCAGAAATTTCATACCATAATTTTTCATACCATATTTTTTCATACCATAATTTAAATACCAGAAATTTCATACCATAAATTTCATACCAGAAGTTTCATACCATAAAATTACATACCATAAAATTACATTTTATCATACCAGAATTTTTTACGCTAGATTTTCATACCATAAAATTACATACCATAAAATTACATTTTGTCATACCAGAATTTTGTTACACCGGATTTTCATACCATAAAATTACATACCATAAAACTACATACCAGAAATTTTTCATACCAAAAAACTCATAACAAAATTTTCTGGTAAGAATTTTACATACCAGATGAGTTTTTTGGTATGAATTTCATACCAGAAATTCGTAACTTTACAAAATTTCAGTCATATCATAAATTAGCAGATTATCGTGAGAGAGCACAATCAAATTCCAATACCTGAATTTTACGCCTATGCGAGCCAAAACAAGCAACACATTCTTACATTCGTACGCAGCATATACAAACCAGTAAGGAATCCCC
>BSUD01000006.1:26573069-26585703 GCA_033239045.1 Fagopyrum esculentum | reverse complement strand
CAACCCCCACACCACACACCAAACACCGTTAACTTCAGTCCTTGCTTTTCACACGAACTCAGCGCAAGAAGCCAGAAGGAACCCCAAAAACGTCCCCCCCCCTGGGCGGTTTCATACAAACTCTGCCGTAACTTCACTTCAGCCATATTTGTGCTGTAACTTCAACTTCAGCACGAATCTCATTATCCTACTGATTAAGAAATAACACCTTATAGAATGATTAACTGACTAACCAACCTGTCGATTCCTACAGTGCCAACAGGAATTCACCGAATTCCTCCTCGCAGTCGGATTTCTGGAATTAATCGAGTAGGTATTCCGGTGTGAATATCCGAAATTACGCTGATTGTGAGGAGATTGGGGATTTTGATCGGAATCGCAGTCGGATTCCGAAAAAATAGCTTCCGATTCCAGGAAATGTGCTTGCCATTTGCGGCTACGAGGGGGAGAGAGAGAGGGGGAAGGGAGAAGAGGATAGGATAGTTAGGGTTCACGGTTAAAAAAGAAGTTTGGGGTACACTTACTAACTCAAAAATAATAAAAGGCCTATTTAGTAATCTAATTCTCAAAACAGCCTACTTACCTAATTAGCCCAAAACTAAAAGATAGATTTTAGTACCTCATTGTATAATTGTTTTAAACTAGATTTAGTTTATTATTCGTTAGCCTTTTTATAATTTAAAATCGGCATGAATATGTGTGCACCGGTGCACGCACGTGCGTGTAACATGTGTTGCATATGACATACTCGTATAACAACATTGTTGTTATACCGTAGTCATACACATGCAATGCGTAAAACGTACATTAGTGACATAGCTTATAATATGAATAATTACCGTCGAGGCATAACGGTCACATGTGATATTGACATGCCATGCAAATAAAGCATTGTAAACGGTAAGTGGTGTATAAAATAACATAACATAAAACACACCTCAAAATCAATGTCTAATATATAAATTTATTGCATAAGAACATCTTCGTCCCAAAACTCTTAAAACAAGTTATTTATTTGATTTTTGTGAAATTTCATATTGTGACGTTGTACTTTTAACCTTTTAAGATATTGTTCAAAAGTTTTTCAGTTTTTGGATGATGCCCTGATCTTTAGACATTTTCGGAATATAACCTTTTATCATTCATAAATTAACATTTGAAGGGACCAAAAAGATAAATTATTCATCCAAAAAATTATTCATACATTTAATGTGACTGTTAGCAATAAATAGAAAATAATAATTATCATTTTTATCCTCAAAATGTTATATTATGGGTGGTAGAAGGGTATATTTCTAAAAATTATAAAATTCAAGTGCCCCGTCCAAAAATTAAAAAAAGTTCTTGTACATAATCCGAAAAACTAAAAAATACATGGACATCATCCCCTATTTTCCATTTTTGAAAATTTTCAAATGGACATGAACTTCGCAAAATAATTTTTTTCCCTAAATTTCCCGTGATTTGTGTGAATTGGGCAATTGGGTAGAAACTTGACAACATTCATCTATATACCTATATAAAATTACTAAAACACTATACATTGACGCTAACGTAGCGTGTTGTGAAAGTATTATTTCGAAATGAAACTCTTACAATTAAAGCGACAAAATATTTTTTGTTAAGTCCTTAATTATTTTGGGTGAGTTGACTAAGTATGCACTTTTTGTTTATTATAGTATTAAGTAGGTAGTTTTTGTATCTTGTAGACAAACTAGACCCCTTTTATTTATTAATAAAGATTTAATAAAAGGGTTAATTAGTAATTTCAATTTATGTAAGTCCAATCCCAATCAACTAAATAAAGCCAAGCCCCACTTAATTTACAAGCTCAACAACTAGTGAGTATCAAACTTTGGACAACAGGCCCTCCCTCTCGCCCTTATACCAGTTGGGTTAATTGAACTTCTGTATTGTCTAGTCGATACATAGGAGTAATACACAATTTTCCGTTACACAATATTGATACACAATTTCACTTACACACCATGAATACACGATTTCAATTATACAATATTAATACACAATTCCAATTACACAATTCCAATTACACAATTTTAATTACACAATGTTTATACACACTTTCAAATATAATGTCAAATTATGTAGTTAAAACATCGATCAATTTCAAATTACACAAGTCCGATTGTTTACACAAGGTGGAGTTACACAGACTTAAAAGAGTTGTACAATCCGTCATTTACACAAGGTCGAGTTACACAAGTCCAAGCCCATCGAGTTACACAAGTCCAAGTCCATCGAGTTACACTAGTCCAAGCTCATCGAGTTACACAAGTCCAATCTCATCGAGTTACACAAGTTCAAGGTCATCGACTTACACAAATATAAAGGCCATCGAGTTACACAAGTCCAATGTCATCGAGTTACACAAGCACATTTATAATTTTAAAGAATCTATCCCGTATTTATAAAGTCGGGTGAACTTCTATAATTAACCAATTTGGAGAAATTTGTGAACTTTCAAAATTCTAGGCATTTCTTGCAATTATGAAACCTAGGTCAAAATCTGTAATTAACTTTGTAAGGACATATTTGTAGATTTACAAAAACTGGGGTCATAAATTCAAATACAAAATATGGATGTTATTTGTAATTTACCTAATTATATGTTAACGTGTTAGGGTTCTTGCGTGCTTCATTCTCCAACAGAGGACCAAGTTCATTTAAGGAACTTCAGCGGCGACAACTTCTCCTGACAAGCAAGGCGGCACCACCCTTGGCGACGACTCCATTGGCGGCCAAAGTGAGTGTTGGCGAGGGCGGCAACTAACTGGCTGCAGATCCACTTTCCGGCATGCTAACACCTCCTCTGTGTTGATAAGACGAGCATATCGATCTCGGATCCACTTTCCGGCAACAAAGTGAGTGTTGGTGATGCGGGTTGGGGCCGCAAATGACTAAATCTAGATTGTGAATCCTTGAAGACCAACAATGGACGTTTTTCCTTGACAAATGGCACGCAAAATCAGATTGTTTAGAACCAGCAATGACGTTGGACAAAAGGGAAGAAAGAGAATGAAAAAGAACGTGGAATGTTTGGTAGAAGTAGATCCAAAAGAACCAAAAGACTCCCTTACAAGAACCTTGATCAGATTGATCAAAAGTCCAAAACCCAAGCAAGATGATGCGTTCAACCCTTTCTTTTATAACCTTACACAAGCCTTCAATGGAGACAAGCACAAGGAGGGACTAGTATTGACTAGTAGCACCAATCTCTAAAGAGATTAACACACATAAGAACAATCTAGCAGTGATTCACAACAATTCAATCAATGGCTCACTTTATTGATTAAATTTTCTGAATAGGAACAAAAACTCTCAAATAGACGGTTTATCAATTGGCTGAAATCTATCTAATCAGGAAAGAAGCTAAGGGAGGCTTTTTATATGCCTAGAAAGCCTCCTATCTAAAAAAAAGGAATAACATTTGTCAAAAAGACAATAAAACAAATAACACAACTAAGACAAATAAAAATAACCCTTAAAATGTTTTGAACCTAATGGTTATAAAAAGTCTTGCATTTTATACCAAAAGATGATATAAAATACAAAAGAAGCTCCAAAAGCCTCAATCTTCCATTTCTTGCAATTCCGGAACAAGTGCCTCTTCTTTGCTCTTGCATGACTCCAAATCACGTGTGCATGGTCTCCCTTCCACGTCCAAGTCGTCGGGAATCGTCATTAACGTGACTAAGGAAGCCTCAGTCAGCAATGGATCATCAATGGTCTCCTTAGGAGCTAAGGACACCAACAAGTTGGACACCTCCTCTTGAATTGCTCTTGCCCTTGATCTAGTGATTGGCCCTTGCATTGTAGGACTAGTAGGGGTTGTTGGTGATGGTCCCTCATCAGTTGGCGTGCTAACGCCTCCTCTGTACTGATAAGACGAGCATATTGGACGATCTCGTCTTTCACCACCTCTACACAAAGGCCGCATATCCACTTTCCGGAGTATCGCTCTCGGATTCGCTCGATGTACGCCGGTGTGCACTCCTCGGTTAAACCGCAACACTCGCATTTCACCGATTCCGATCTGAGCCTCGGAGTTGGTCTTCTTCAACGATTGAATTTGTCGAGCCCAGAAAACGCAGGCAGTGGCTGCGGTCCGCGAATAAATCATAATCGAAATCTAAGGTGCAATACATCATTTCAAACATTCACAAATTGTAATCAAAGTTTGCAAGTTCACGTACCTTGTCTTCTCCAACAAGACGGTTTTTAACGGTTCCGAGCAGTTTCTCCCAATCTAGAAACAGACTGTGAGAAACCCTAACTAGGCGTGTAATCTGTGATTGAGTTATTTTTTATAGGGTTTTCATTTTTTAGTTTCCCCTTATACCCTTTAATTATTTGTTTTAATCTTTAAAAATTTAGGCTAAAAATAGAGGGGCCTAGTTAGTATATGATAAACAAAAAGTCTCTTACTAACTAAATTTTCTCAATTATTTTTGTAATGATTTTACGTTAAACAATACTGAATGTTAGATTTTTAATGAGCGGTAGATTTTGTAGTATCTTTTTTACATTAGATCAAAATTATTTATTGATTGGTAAGATTTTGTAGTATCTTTTTTTAAATCCCTTAATTATATTTTGAACGAGTGTAATGTCTCAATTTTTAGCAAACTAAGACGTCAAGAGGTTTGATTCACGCAATGTAATCATCAATAATAGTCTGACAACAATAGCAACAATTGGACATTTCTATAAGGACACGATAAATGTAGTAAATCATCCAACCTGCTTATAATGTAAAAGCACGGAAAAATGCTACTTTATGTAGACAACTTAGATAAACCAAAGGATCACAACAACCTCAAAGAAGGTTCAACAATGAAAAATATAGTATAAACGAAACAAGACAATGGTCTAATCAAAGTCTATCAAGCAAAAACACCTCAGGTCCTAAGGACACATAAGTCCGGCTGAACATCATCGGGTTGCAAGGTAACCTCTGTAGCTACATAGCATCAAGAGAAAAACCTAACTACAAAATCGGGAGGAAACCCGTTAGCTAACGTTCCCAAAACTAGGGTCAAGCCCTAAAAACAAACTAGTAAAACAAACTAGTAAAACTGTAAGCTGCATAAAAATTAAACATGATCATGAGTTAAACACATGACTGCATTACTATAAAGCACCCCTCAAATATGGAGCATATAATCTGCAAATACCCTAAAAGACAATTCTCAAGAAATTATTCCGAATAAAATGAAACACTAAACCGGGATTATAGCAATAACTGTAAAGAGAAGTGCATTATGATGACCATGGTATGCTTATGAATGCAATGTGATGTTGCATCCTCTTTCTCAACTCTCGATAGAGTGGTAACATGATAACGCTCTCTCATGTCATATGTGTCCATCTAGCGTACAATGGTTACGATAATTTGTAATTTCGTCTCCCATTTTGGTTCATCCTTCTTTTTCCGGCTCGGTCCCTACTAGGGCACCGTCCAAAACATGAATGCAAGCATGCCTGTATATATATGAAATGGGCATACACTACGTCACATGGACATGCATGTGACATCAGTCCCTCGACAAGGTCAACATCACATGCCCTGTGCCCGTAGTCACCATTTGTAAAATAAACGATATCAAAAAATAAGTATAACTAAGACCTATATAACTAGTAATAATAACTTGTCACGTTTGAAATAAAAAGGGGAATCTCGTTCTAACTACATGCTACTGACAATGCATAAACTGAACAGAACGACATTTACATAAGTTTCCTAAGACTCACCTCGTAAATCACAAAGCACACTTCAAACGATTCCTCTTACAACTGTCTCAAATTAACCCCGATCCCCAAACGTGTTTGAAATCGGATCTGCACAAGAGAAGAAGTGATCGGCGGTGATTCAGAATGGAACGACTAATGGACGTGATCGGAATTGGGGTGAATGACGATTTGGAACATGCTACAAGTCTATGGTGCCGGTGGTAGGAACGACGGTTTTGGTGGTGGAACACCGGCGACAACGAAGCAGTGAAGACGACCTCTCGACGGCTATTGTCGAGGCTCAAACGAAGGCGACTTCCAACAACTGGCTCCCATGGTGCGGCGATAAAGGCAACCGGAGAGTGCCTACTACGAATCCCGATTGCAAACTCGCATTCATCGCAACGGCTTCCTGGTGACGCATGATGAAAACAACCCTCAACAACCCTACCCAATACAGAAAGAGGCGGACAATAGGGTTCGGGAAAGAGTTGTTTAGAGAGAGAGAGAGAGAGATTCTAAATAAAAGGGACGAAAAGAAAATCGAGTTTTTACATGATTTTACAAATCTGGTTTAACGGCAATCCGGACCCGCCCGATGAAAATAATAAATAAAGATTAATGAAGAATGCGACTTTACATTTATCCCCTCAAAAAGAAAGTTTCGTCCCAAAACTTAGAACTATTATGTCGTATAAACGTTTCACTTACTTATGATCGCTCATCTCATTTCAAAATGTTAGACAAGATATATAGGTTGTTTCTTCCCCTCACACCCACAAAGAAGAAGTCAACCCCATTTAGATATCTAGTCCGTGAAGTCTAACAAGATTAAAATGAAAAACAGTCTTCTCGTAAAGAAAGATGTAAGCGGTTTAGGTACCAACCCGTCATCCTAGTTACTCCTCATAATGCCGGATTGCAATATATAATTTTATGATATATTGGATCAGGATAATTGGTTATGCTACGCACTGACAGTTAAGCTTGTATCGTAACTGGTTATGTTACGAACTGTCAGCACGCCTCAAGAGACCCACTTGTGACAAACGGGTTATAGGATATATTGGATTAGACTACTTGGTTATGTTACGCACTAACAACTAAGCCTAGGGGTTAATTGGTTATGTTACGCACTAACACTTACGCCTCAAGAGACCCAAATGTGATAGACGGGTTATATGAGATATTGGATTAGGCTAATTGGTTATGTTACGCACTGAAACTTAAGCTTAAAGAGTAATTGGTTATGTTACGCACTGACATTTACACTCAAGAGACCAAATGATGACTAATGATTATGAGTGAGATATGTTGCATAGTGTGGACATACAAGAATGATAGTGATCATTACAAAGATATGCCGGTTGTTAGGTATGAGCAGATATAAGTATAGTTAGTGGTGATGAGAGTTGTTGATGAATATGGATATGGTTAGAATCAGCGTTACCTTTTTTGTTTTATTTATTGTAATGGTTTTGAGTTACTATATATTTATATCATAAATATTTGTTTAGTTTGCTTGTTCTTTTGTTTGATGTTTTTCCACTTATTGTTTTATACTTTATATATATATATATATATATATATATATATAGAGAGAGAGAGAGAGAGAGAGAGAGAGAGTGTTATTATTATTGATTTTTGTGTACCTTACATGATACGCATGAGTTTAATCTAATTTCGTAACTCAGTCTCCATTCTTGGAACATTAGCTAATGATTCCCTTATGGTTGTTTTAAGACCTTGTTCAGGTATTGGACTCGCCTTGAATAAGATCTTCCGGAAGATGATGTACAACCGGATTCATGTGTGCCTTAGGATTTTGGGAAGGTTGTTGTGTCTTTGTCTTGAGTTCTCGGGCTGTCGTGGGGTTGTTTTCCCTTTGTATTTCTGTTTGCAAGGTTTCAAGTTAGCATTATCTAAAATGTTTTGAGTATAACGCTCGGTTGTTATGTTTTATATTTGTCGTGCTCTTGTTTGAAGGTCCAATAGTAAATTTGTTGTCAGGTTAATTCTGGTGGACCCACTGTGTGGTCCATGTAACACCTCAAGTTCAGGGAACTCGAAGCACTACAGGCTATGACCGCACAATGGGTCCCGACCCTCCGAGTAGCAACATCACAACGGATCTTACAACAAGGCACAAACGAATGAAAACCAAAACTCAATATAAAACCAAAGGTTTGAACAAAAGAAAGCGTAAAAGACTCGCATCCGAGTTCAAAACATACAAGGGGAAACAACAACATAAACATAAACCGATCCCGTCCTATAATGTACGGGAACCCCGACTGACCACACCATCCGGATCACTCAGCAGCATCCTGAACCTGTGGAACATCTACAACGACGGTATAAACCGTTAACTAACATTCTAGATATCAGAAAGAATATAAAGGCACAAACACACATAAGGTAAAGGTAAACATATAGCATGCTCGCACACAACCGGTTATTATCTTTCATTAAGCTATCCATTACTAATTCAACTTCTTTTGTCACACGAGAATCTCCCGAAACTCGCATCCGTTTCCGTCTACCAATAGGAATATATCAGTACTATCTGTTACCTACGAGCCCGGGTTGCAAGAGCACATTCTAGTCTCCTATAGAACTAGACAAGTGGTCATCCCCCGGTTATCATACACTTGGGCCAATTAAGGTTAAAAAGGGTGAATCCTATTCCGGCTATCCGTTATAACAAGAATAAACAACACAAACAAGCCAAAACACTCAAACCAATATACGAAATGAAGCTAAGTAAGTCCAAGCGACTTACCTCACTCGAAGGAACACTCAACAGACTGCACACACTTAGATAACGGCGCAATTTCCCTCATGAAAGGAGCAAGGAAAGCCTGTTCACACAAGCATCACGAATCAGGAACGAAACGGTTGCTAGAAGTCTATAACTTCTAGTCTCAATGATCTTTAAGAGATCTCCACAAGCTAAGGGCTCAACCTTAGTCTTACAACAAACTCAGGGGACAAGGAACATCCAGAAGGAACAAGGAAAGGAATGAGGAAAGGAAGGAAGGAAGCAACCCACAAGAACGGGAGTTACAACAGAGGAAACCGCAGGGGCGGCTGGACAAGTGCAAGGGCGGACTGCCGCGGGGGCGGCACTACAGAGGCGCAGGGGTGGAAATCGTGACAAAAACCACTGTCGGGTTTCTCTCGACAGAAACTTCTCAGCAAGGGATCCAAAGCTCAAACCTTTGATCCTAACCACGTCAAGACTCAACCAAAAGAGCCTGAGAACAACAACACATCAACAATGGGGATGCAAACAAGAATCAAGGTTCAAACTTGATTCTTGGAGAAGAAGAAAAGGAAGAACGAAAGAAGAAAACGAAACATAAGGAAAAGGCATGCAGCAACTACATGAACGTGATGAAGAACTCAGAGGGGAAGACTTACACGTTCAGCAAGATCACAGGGGAAGCAAGGGAACGGCTGCAACTCTCAGGGTTGAAGAATGAATGCATGAAACGGGGAAAAGGAGGAAATATGGGAATATATAGGAGATGATGAAAAGAT
The DNA here is from genome assembly GCA_033239045.1 of Fagopyrum esculentum. NCBI lineage: Eukaryota > Viridiplantae > Streptophyta > Magnoliopsida > Caryophyllales > Polygonaceae > Fagopyrum > Fagopyrum esculentum. The sequence continues at coordinate 26,576,409 of BSUD01000006.1, read as the reverse complement.
ACAAAGGAAGGACGTATAGGGTTAAGAAGAAGATAAGGAAAACCGGCCAATAAGATAGAAGATCAGATATTCTATCTATGGAAGGACGATAAAACGAACGAAAACAGATCGGGCGCGATCTGCAGCGCATCCGCAGGGGCGGATCGCCTCAGCTGTAGGGGCGGCCGGCCGCAAGGGCGGCCCATTGTCACCGCGGGGGCGGTGACAGACCTCAAGGCCGCTGGGGCGGCCTTCTTCACCGCGGGGGTGGTGAAGGTCAAAACTGGGATCTTACAGTCCACATCCTAATGACACCTCGGGTTCCAAATACGGCGTGTTACAACACAAGTGAGCAGAAGCGGGTGTCTATACTTCTAACGCGATTAACGCTAGCACAATGATCTCCTCGTCCTCAAATTTTATACAGGTCTAGTGAGGATATTCATACTGCTGTTCCGACCTTCGTGACTAATCTTTAGTCATGTCCGCCGCGAAGCAAACATCGTTGCTCATCTAACGACGTCGGACCTCGATGATTTTTCATGGATCCAAACTTTTGTATTTCCAAATCTCTCGAAACAAATTGATGAGATTGATATTACTTAATGAAGCTTTTGGTTTCCTTTAAAAAGAATAAGAATAAATAATGTCCGGTTAATAATACTAAAATATTTGTTTAAGTTCTCATACCTTATACTGTTGATTATAAGTAGATATATTTTTTAAATGAAAATAGAGGTTTAATCAATATGATGTGTTTATTTATATTTATAATTCACCTAAAGATCGCAAATCACCCGGAAATTATATAAACTAGTTTAACATGTGTCGCACCTTACACAAATTTGCTTAAAGTTATTTTTGAATCTATAATAAATTCATATAAATATAATAATTTTTATTTAAATAATTACTTTTAGTATAATTAGCATATTAAATAACCTATGGTAAATTTTTTTATTAATAAATCAATTTTACATCTCTTGTTGATTTTTAAAATTTATTGATCAAATAAGCTTCATATTAATATCACTAGATGATAATGTTGATGGACGATACATTTGATATGTATTTTATTTTATTAAATGTAAATGATAGATGAATTAATAACTTTCTTTGTAAAATTATTAATCTAACCTAAAATTGTTGTAACAAGATAATGTGAAGTATGCAACCACCATCTTGAAAACTTATTTTACTTGCTTACTGAATGTCTTTATAGTAAACAAATCGTCACCAAAATCGCATGGTCGATCTTGAACGAACTTAACAACATAAGCCTTGTTAATAAAAAAAACCATGACCTCCTACGTGAAATTAAAAACAAATTTGTACTTAACAATTTCGCATGTTTTGCAACCATCTGATGGAGCATCTGGTTCTTCAGGAATAAAATAATTATTTAGTAATGAGCCTATTGGTCTTGCTAATAAGATTATCACCTTTATTAAAAACCAAATTTATAAGTGGAAAACTAACATCACTGACGAGGACGATTGCAATATGAAACAACAACATAATGACTTCAAGTCTTCAACCCTACCCAAAAAAGACACAATATTAAATGGGATAAACCAAAATCTAGTTTCCATAAACTTAAATTTGTGGGTCAAAAACCTTTCGGAGAATCATCCATTGGGTTTGTGATTTGGAATCACAATGGTGAGGTTGTGAGTCTCGATGTAAAAAAACATCAATTCGGTAATTAAAGTTGAAGCGTTTGCTCTTAAATCTGGCCTACAAGAGGCAATCAGAATGTAGATAAAAACGATTGAAATCGTGGGTGATAATTTGTGTGTTATCAAGGCACTCCAAAGTTTGTGGATTTTTTTTGTGGGAGGTCGAGATGATTATATTTGACTTCAGACTGGATCTTTGTTTCTTTGACGAAGTCCAAATCAGACATGTTTCAAGAAAAATCAACTATGTTGTTGACCGATTGACCCATATGACAATCTCGAACCCGAATACCAAATTTTCTAATGATCCTGAATTTCGTGTACTCAACCGGAAGGATACTTTAGGTTGAACTATTTCTAGACGGTAGACCAACCTAACCACTTTTGTTTTCAAATAAAATAAAATAAAATAAAATAGAGTAATGACTTTTCCAACGTAAATCAACATTACGGAGTTTGTTAAAATATTGTATGAGTTTATTAAATTAAATATTTCTATAGATAATTTCTCACAAAAAATATTTATATAACTATAAAAATATAATATTATTTTATTTTATTTTAATTTTATTCTATTTGAATTGATTGAATGAAAATAGGACACCAACCGAAAGTTATCAAACCTACAGGGACCAAGTGCAAAAAAAATAAACCTCAGGACATTAACCGAAAAAGACCAAACTTAAAGGGCACCAAACGGACAAAGACCAAACCCGAAGGACACCAAACGAAAAAAAAAACTAGTGGTCACCAACTAGAAAAGACCAAACCCGTTTTTTCGGTAAATGTAATTTATATAAAAATACTAAACTTTGAGGATTCCAAACGGAAAAGTCCTTATTAATAACTTACACATATTTGGATTTTTAGATTATAGTTTATTAATGAAATAGTTAATCACATGACAATATATTTTTATTCAATTCACATACATATATTTATTAAATAAGATAGACATTATATAAAAAAAAATCAAAGAAATGTTATAACATACAAAATTTGCAGATTAAATAACTATTACATTGTGAAAAAAAAAATTAAAATTAAAATAAGATTTATAAAAAATTTGTAAAAATTAATGATTATCAAAATTATTTAATATTTAATTTTAATTAAAAATAAATTTAAATTTTTTAATAAAATTAATAAATAATTGACACGTAAGTTTTTTATTACTTCCAACATACCATATCGCAAAAATTACTTATATTATGATTCATGAGTTTATACTAGCAGCACTTGAATGATTTTTACATTAAGTATAAATAAAAATAATATTGTAAAATCCATATTGCATAGATTTTGCGTATAATTTAAAATAAGACTAATTTGTATATGCATAAAGAAATAAAATAAGATAATAATTATTAATTTTTCTAAAATTTACTACTCTCGTTTTTGGTTCCTAATAATAGTCATTAGAGAAAAAAAATATAGTTATTAAAAAAATAAAAAGTAAAAGATATAATATTATTAATAAACTATGACTTAAAAAATTATATGAAAAATGGTAGGTTGTAGAATGTTATATGAAAATAGAAGAAATAGTATATTGAAAATATAAATGATAAATAAAAAGGTAGATATAGTTATATTTATAGAAAAATTAAGTATTAATATTATGAGTTAATTTAAAAAAAAAAAGTATCGAGGAGTACTTTTTTTTTTTTTTTTTTTTTTTT
>BSUD01000006.1:26429608-26572880 GCA_033239045.1 Fagopyrum esculentum | reverse complement strand
TTTTAATGTTATGGACCTATCTAATTATTTATTTTTATTCAATTGTATTTTAATACATGAAATCTTGATTAGCAGGTAAAACACTTTTAAAGGATTTAAGTGGCTGTGTTCGATGGCAATTATTTTAGCGAGACAGAGAAAATAAATGCTACAACGGAGATAAGATTGAGAGGAAAATGAAAAAGCGGGAGGATATGTATGTTTTTGGCCTAGAGCATATACATCCACTATGGATAGCATAAACTAGATTATATAATTATCATCCGAGGAATTTATTGGGTGCGATCGTCTTCACGATAAGGTTTCATGGATCGTAATATCAATGGCAGCCTCAGTAAATATAACCAAACAACCGGGTCAAATGTCGACTTAAAATCCGAATATGACCCTATGGGACTACCATGAGACCACTCATGTTTCCCATCATCATCATACATGAAGAGCATGTATCATCATACATTCGCATTTTTGGATGACGAAGATTTGACTTCCTCTTAACAAAATTCAATTCGATGAAATGCTAATTTGACGTCCGCAAGGAGACTACTTTCTCTCTCTTCTCTCTTCTCTCTTCTCTCTTCTCTCTTCCCACTTCCTTCCTCACAAAATTCTCTCTCTGCTAGATACAGCGAAGAACAGCGGGCAATTAACGGAGAATTTTTTATAGAGAAGTTCGAAAAAAAGAGGGATAATACCTCTCGTCTTTTTCCCTCTCTTTCGATGTGAGATTGATTCATTGATTCGAAGTTCATTGCAGAAACACCTAGTTCAAGTCAGACAAAAAAAATCAAGGAAAACCCAGCATTTGTTTAAGCAAAGAGATTATGGTCTGTACTTCTATTGTTGTCACTTCACTGCATTTTTTCAAATCCCAGTCAACGATACAAATTTCATGTTCTGGTGAGTATACTTTGGATTATAAGAGCTTCAATGACGATTTTCATTTCTTTTCCTTCTTCAGTTCCGATTGGAATTTATGTCTACCTTTTTATGTCTAAGCCGGGTTGTTTATTACCTAAATCCTAACTATTTAGCTTCCATGTTAATTGTTTTTAATTTGGGGTTTTATTGGGTCAGTGGTGGAAATTAAAGCTCTGAACTCTGAAGCTGAAAGAACTTCAATTTTTTATATATATTTTATTTTCAAGTCAGTTTCTTGAGATTCTTCAAATGGGGATTGGGGGGTTTGGGGATTTGGAATTTGTTTCCAATTTTTATCAAATATTGTCATTTTTGTTTTTTCTCTACGAGGGTTTGTGGCGGAGGTTGTGAGATATTTTTGAGATGTTCAAAGCTTTACTTTTCATTTACTCGCCATCTTGTGGGTTTCCTTGTAGATTGATTGGAAGCTCAGCCGATCCAAGAGTTACTAAGCTATTTCGAAATTTGCTTGAAGCATCTGGATTGCTCAATTGATCTGGCCACTTGTGTTGCTTATGCTGTAGAATGTTCTCTCCAAATCCCTCTTCATTGGTTCTACAAGTTGCAGATTTTGCTTCTTCTGAAGGTCAAAATCATATGGTCAAATATAAGGGTTTCAGAAATTACTTCGAAATGGCATGCCTTGAATTGGAGGATGAGGTTTTTAATGAAGTTTTCTAGTTTATTTGAGCTTAAATCTTTAGTTGTATAGGCACAAGTTTCATGTTTTATTAGGTACTTTTTTTTATTGGTTTCAATTACATTAGTAGTTTGCGGTCTTGATAAAAAATGGTACCGTCCGGCAATCCCCAGTCTGTTCCGCCTTCACTTCTGAGATCAAATTCAGGTTTAATGGGAGGGCAAGGTGGTCCAATGCCTTCCCAGGGAGGATTTCCATCCATAATGTCGCCTCGTACTCAGTACAATAATGCAAATTTGCTGAATGTCCCCAATGTTTCATCAGTGCTAAATCAGTCCTTTGGAAATGGGATGACTAGTTCTGGCCATCCTGGTCCTGCTAGTGGTCAACGTGGTGGGATGGATGCGGGTGCAGAACCCGATCCCCTCTCTGGAGTTGGTTCTGGAATGGGGTTCAGCAATTCATCTGCATTCATGCAGACCCACATGGGGAATGCTGTTTCAAGTTCATCTGGTCAGGGTCAGGGCCAGTTTTTGAACCATTCAGGTAATCAGATGATGACGGATCACCAGTCGTCAAATTCTCAGCAACACGATCAACCTCAATCCTTCCAGCATCATCACCAACAGCCTATGCAACAGTTCGCTGCTCCTACTTTGAGCAATCAAGCTCAGCAACAGCAGTTTCAATCTATTAGAGGAGGCGGTCTAGGTGGTGTCGGTCAAGTGAAGTTGGAATCTCACTCGAATAATGATCAGCATGGACCTCAATCTTTGAGAGGTCTGGGTGCTGTGAAACTAGAGCCACAACAGCTTCAGTCAATGAGGGGCATGCCACATGTGAAGATGGAGCCTCAACACTCGGACCCATCGATGTTTTTGCAACAACAACAGCAACAACAACAGTTGCTCCAAATGTCTCGGCAGGCTCCTCAAACTCCCACGGGTGTCCAGCTTAATCTATTTCAGCAACAAAGATTGCTCCAGTTACAACAGCAGCAACAACGGCAACTTTTGAATGCGATTCCACAACAAAGAACTCAAATGCAACAACAGTTTCAGGCTCAGAACTTACAAATGAGACCACCGGTAAAACCAGGGTATGAAGTTGGGATGTGTGCAAGGCGAGTCACCCAATATATGTCTCAACAACAAAATAGACCTGAGGTGAGAGTTTCTTTGGTTCAAGACTTATCATGTTGTTCCATGCTCTAATTACCTCGTGTGTTTTTTTATAGGACAACAATATTGAGTTTTGGAGGAAGTTCGTGGATGATTTTTATGCTCCAAATGCCAAGAAAAAGTGGTGTGTATCCATGTATGGAAATGGCCGGCAAACCACTGGAGTATTTCCTCAAGTAAGTTGTTCATTCTCCGTTTACTTGCGTGGTTTACTGCTTTTGTATTGCTGTATAAATATAGAAATACCTATCTAAGTACTTGTAACATTTGTTGCTAGGCTCTTGCATTTTTGTATTGCTTAGTGTATACCTCAATCATTTAAGTTTGGTTTCACCGTGTCTCTTTAATTGCTTAGTAATTACACTGCTACTTTCTCGTCCTTTTTATCTTGTTGTAGAACCGCTCAGTTTGCTGACATAGTGGTACTTCTCATTTGCTTTAACACCTTTTAATATTCTTCAGCGCAATTAACTCCCTTGAGGGTTGATTCAAAAAAGAAAACTTGATACTTTCTGATACTTACTACACACAGTGGTACTGCTTGTAATTTTAGATTTGATTGTATAGGGCTACTTGCTATACCCCTTTAGTATGTAGGGTTATTTACAAAAACCAGCTTTGGGATTCTGTTGTTGCTTTGTCTGTTGTTCAAATTGTTGAAATGTTCTCTATCTGAACTTGTCAGGATGCATGGCACTGTGAAATATGTGATCGCAAACCAGGACGGGGTTTTGGTATGTTAGGTTATCTTCTATACACATGAATTCACACTTATTTTCTATACACATGAATTAGTTCATGATAGTTATCATTTTCATCTTCAGAGGCAACTGTTGAAGTCTTGCCAAGGCTTTTCAAAATCAAGTACGAAAGTGGCACATTGGAAGAACTTCTTTATGTTGATATGCCTCGTGAATATCATAATCCTGCTGGACAGATTGTTCTCGACTATTCTAAGGCAATTCAGGAGAGTGTTTTTGAGCAACTTCGTGTTGTTCGAGATGGCCAACTTCGGATAGTATTCTCTTCAGACCTCAAGGTTTTGCTTCTATACATCGCCTTGTCTTGGGGATTTCAAACTTTTCTTGATTTGGTTTTGATATTTAACCCCTTTTTTGCTAATCTCTGGTAGATATGTTCTTGGGTATTTTGTGCCAGACGTCATGAAGAACTTATCCCTCGAAGGCTTTTGATTCCACAGGTTATATTCTGCATTTTTTCTCATTCCAGCATGTTCCTTTTCTTTTGGTTGACCTCAATTATTCAACGAATTAGATTAGTCTGTTATGTTGTATACCTCTCGTTGAAGCCATTTTCACTTTGAACTGGAAAGGATCCTTCACTACTGTCAGGTTTTCTTCTCAAAATCTATGTATGCTTGTGATATTGCTGCATGCAAATGATGAATTTAGCATATTCCAACTACTGGGGTTTGTAATTCAATTGTTATTCCAAATGGTTTACCAACACTATGATAGCTTTACCTAAAATGTATAAGGAGACTTTTGAGAGGTGCTTAGTTTATGTATGCTATGTTGAATTTAGCATGATTGCATTTATTCCTGATGTGCATGTGTTCATAATGGATCATTACTCATGTAATCCTTAAAACATTCAAGCATATAGTTATGAATTATAATGGGGTGACTTCTGAAATTTTGACTTTGAAATTACTCTTATCTCATGATGATTGCCGCCCCCTCTACGTTTCAGTGTTTGGGTTTCATGTAAAAATTTTGAGCTAGTTGGTTGGAAAAAACTGAGAAGTGATTGATCCTACAATGTTCCTTACTTATATAGGTGAGCCAGCTTGGAAATGCTGCTCAGAAATATCAAGCTGCTACTCAAAACGCCTCAACAAATTTATCCATTTCAGATTTACAGGGCACTTGCAATATGTAAGCAGTCTTACCTATTTCATTATACATCTATTAAAAAATATTTTCAATAAGAAGGCCATCGCTGTGTTTCTGCAATGCTATGGCTATCTTCATTGGTTTGTCCAGCCTTTTTTGATTTTGTAATAACCCAATGTAAAAAGGTGAGACGATGGTGTTTTTAATTATCTAGTCGGGAAAAAAATACTCTCCCCAAAAGATGCTGTTTCCCAATACAGATTGTTTTCCTTAACTGAATATTTTGCTTTGCTCTTGGTGTAGTACTAGTTTTACGTATTTATAACTTGTTTATGGTATCACCTTAGCTCATCATAAAGTGGAATTCAAATGCTGTCTACTTCTATGAGACATTTGGTGATAATCACGAAAATGGAAACAGATAGTCTACTGCCATGTAATCATGTCAATATTCATTTATAAAAATAATCCCTAGGGTGGAGGTCTTCCCATTCTTAGTATAAAATTTGTTTCATTCCCCAGTTTTGTTTTCCTATATGGTTACTAATTTTTTTAATTGTCTCCCCATTCACATGAAATTGCAAAAAGTTAGAAGTGTTCCCAAACCATCGCATGTGAGACTAATGAATATGGATATATATGGACTAGATTGGTTTTCATTCCGTTTCCTTTCCCTTTGATACAACCAAGCACGCCCGTAGTATCTGTTTATGTTTTCCTCACTGCCAATGATCTATCAGGTTTGTGGCGTCAGCTAGACAAGTAGCCAAAGCATTGGAAGTTCCATTAGTGAACGACTTGGGGTATACCAAGAGATATATCCGATGTCTTCAGGTACATCACTTCAGTACTATACACAATTGAGTTTTCACTTGACTTTGGTGGTTTTTCTTGTGGATGAGTTTTTGCAATTTGACCAGCTACACTAGCCAAATATTTCCCTCTACTAATCATTTCTGTCACTCGCAGATATCCGAAGTTGTTAACAGTATGAAGGATTTGATCGATTACAGTCGGATTACAGGGACTGGACCAATGGGTAAAGCTTTGCATTACTTTTAATACGATGCAGTGGAATTTTGAATCCTAGAATGTTTTGGCTTATCAGTGCAATTTCCCTTTGGTAAATTGCAGAAAGCTTGACCAAATACCCTAGGAGGGCCAATAGTTCTTTGGGCTTCCAAGGTCAAAATCAACAACACGAGGACCAACAACGCCAACCTGCCCTCCAACAACAACAGCAGCAATCGGGTTTACAAAACTCAAACAACGAGCAGATCCAATCTGCCCAGGCTTCATCGAGCACGCTATCTGCTCCTACGTCTGCTAATCCAATGCCTGTCCTTCTTCATCAGAACTCCATGGGTTCAAGACCTCAGAATCCAATAAGCAATGCAAGCAGTCCCCATGCTATGGCGTCTCCGAGTTCCTCCAGCTCAATGCAACCTCCACTACCCATTCAACAGTCAAACTCGCCTTTCCATTCCCCGACACCACCCCCTAACAACAATTCTCCCCTTCAACAGCCCTCTAACAATGCCCTGCCAACCGCCACCACGGGCAACATGAACACTTCAAACTCTCCTGTCAACATCTCCATGCAACAACAACAACAGCCTACTCTCCCTAACGATGGAGATCAAACCGATCCCCAGAGCTCGGTTCAGAAGATCATCCAAGAAATGATGATATCCAGCCAAATGAACGGCCCCGGAGGAATGATGGGTGTCAACGATCTGAAAAGTTCCAATTCAGGCCTTAACATGCCAAACGGGTTAGTCGGTAACAACGGGATGGGGATGGGGTATGGTAGCATGGGTGGCGGGATCAGTCAGGCAACCATGATGAACGGAGTAAGAACCACAATGGGTAATAATCCGATCGCCATGAACGGAAGGATAGCAATGGCTGCAATGGCTCGGGATCAAGGCATGGGCCAACAACACCAGCACCAACAACAACACCAAGATTCAGGAAGCCAGCTGTTGAACGGCCTTGGGTCTGTAAACGGGTTCAACAATCTGCAGTTTGATTGGAAGCCATCTCCATAGAAAAGAAGGTAGTTGTTGAAGGAGAGGTTCTATTTAGGGGGCAAAGGATGCTGTTTGTGCAGCAAAAGGTGAAATAGGGTTTGGGGTGGGGATATCAATTTAGGGCTCTCTTGTGCTGGGAAGAAAGGAGCAGTGCACTGTGGAGTTGGGATTAGTTAGTAGTTGAGGCTTTGTACTAATCTTTAGAAAGAAAAAAAAGGACCATATAGCATAGTGTTTGCTTTCTTATTTTCTTAATTATAAGAGTTAAATCCTCTAAAATTATTGATTTTTCTTCACAAATGTCCACTTATACATACTCCCGTCCAGCTTCTACTGAACTTGTGCCACACAATTGTACAATCGCCTAAACATGCCATGAATTTTGTAGCCGTTCAAGCTTTTTATTGTTTCTGTTTAGTTCTACAAGCAGGAACCTTTCAAGGTTTATAAGGACATTTGATCATTCAAGCATCGGGGTGAAACGGTACCATACCAAAATCCGCCAAAGGGTCGGATATGATCATCAAATGAATACAAAGCTCAGTTTATGGTCATGGGTCGTAATTGAGGGCGAATCTAGTTTGTTTATTTAGGGTTATGATAGCTCAATTCAACTATGGGAAGGCATAATGAATTTGTATGTTCGAAGGGTTGTGATTGAAATCCAACCCTTCTCTCTATATATATATAGGATTTGGACCATAAGAAATGGGTCTTACAACGAAAATTTTCCTTATGATAAAAATTAATAATTGTTCAAATATAATAAGTATTTGTTCAACTAAAATTTATTTTGAATCAAGGGTTTGACAAATTGTTCAACTAAATTCAAAATTGTTTAATTATATGGTCAACTGTTCATGTTGTGCGGAATTATGAGAAAAGACATAATTCAACAAACAAGAAAGACGACAAACAATTTTATAGTGGTTTACCCAATAATAAATACGTCCACTTTAGGGAGATTTTATTGAGGAGTGTCACGATACATATAAACAAATTATAACCATACTATTTTGAAAAACAAGGAAACACTACGATATATAGAGTAACGAAACCTAAATTATACTCGGTCGCCAAGTATAAGATTGAGCCAAACAGTAAAAACTCAAACAGATGACAAACTCAGTTCAAGACATATCAACAAATCTCCACCTTGACTTGAATCCTCACAGATGTATCAGATGTATCAGTTAATACCTAGACTAGCTCCCTTCTCTATATCCTGATGTGCCCCATGAGCACTCAACAACTTCTAACATTTAGCAAGTCCAAACAATGTTGGAACTTGTTGCGGGGTATCGGCTTGATGAACATATCAACAGGATTATCAACAATACCTACTTTCTTCACCTTGATCGTCTTCTCACTTCTCAAGAAATGATATATGACGTCAATATGCTTAACCCTCTCATGATGAGCCTGATCTTTGGTCAAACTGTCATAGTCTACAATAACTTGATTGTGATGTATACCTAGATAACTAACCAATCCCTTCAACCAAAACCCTATTTAGCTGCTTTTGTCAATGCCATGAACTCTGCCTCTGTGGTAGACAAAGTGACCGTTGGTTGTAAGGTTGTCTTCCAACTCACAACAGAACCACCAAAAGTGATAACATAACCAGCCATAGATCTTCTATTATCAACATCTCTTGCATAATAAGAATCAGAGTACCTTGTGACCAAACATTGTGTATCATTCTCAAAAATGAGCCCAATGTCATATGTACCTCTAAGGTACCGAAATATCCTCTTCACAACTTGTCAGTGTTCTTTTCCAAGTTGCCTCATGAGCCTGTTCACAACACCAATAACTTGTGTCAGATTTGGTCTTGTGCAGACCATAACATACATCAAACTCCCTACTGCACTAGAATAAGGGACTCACGACATATACTACTTCTCATCATCCGATTGAGGTGAAAACAAAGTAGTAAGATGGATTTTTAGCAACACTAGGTGTATCAATAGGCTTGACTGATGACATTCCGGACCTTGATAACACATTTTTAATGTATCTTTTCTGTGATAATAAAAGCTTCTTATGACCCCTATCTTTAAGAATCTTCATTCCTAGAATTTTTCAAGTTGATCCAATATCCTTCATCTCAAACACAACACTCAAGATACCCTTCAATTTTAAATGTCATACTTGCTATATGCAACTAGCATATCATCTACATACAAGATCAAATAGATGAGAAAATCATGTTTCAATTTTGTTGTAGTACACACAACAATCATATGAACTCTTGTTGTAACCAATCTCTATCATATAGTTGTCAAATCTTTTGTACAACTGCGTTTGAGACTACTTAAGTCCATATAAAGACTTCTTCAACTTGTAGACATAACTTTCTTTCCCTAGAACTTGGAAACCATTTGACTAAGTCATGTATATTTCTTCTTCTAACTCTCCATGTAAGAAAGGTGTCTTTACGTCAAGTTATTCGAAGTTTAGATCCTGATGTGCCACTATTGCTAGTAACACTCTGATGGAGATATGTTTGACTACCGGCGAGAAAATCTCATTGTAATCCACTCTTTCTCTGATGAAAAACTCTTTCAATAACTCGAGTCTTATACTTGACCCCTTCAGCAGACGACATCCTTTCCTTCTTCTTGAAAACCCATTTGCAAGTAATACCCTTTCTCTCTCTACGCGGTATGACTAACTCCCAAGTCCGATTCTTATAAAATGACTTCATCTCATCTCTCATTGCTGCAAACTACTATGCAACTTCAGACTCATATACAACTTCTCCATAGGTGGATGGTTCATGAGTATCGACCTCGTTAGCAACTTGTAGATCATAATCAACCATATACTCAAAATTGTACCTTTGTGAAGGTCTTGCTCCTTTGATAAATTGCAGAAAACTTGATCAAATACCCTAGGAAGGCAAATAGTTCTTTGGGTTTCCAAGGTCAAAATCAACAATACGACGATCATCAAGAGCATTGCTTGTAAAAAAAATGTTACTAAATAGCTAGATGATCAATATGATATCGAAGTTATGCTAAGAGGAATGGTTACTTTAAACGACATGAGTTTTGTGGTTCAAGAGTGAAGCTTCGAAGTGGCATGCAAATTTGAAAAATGGCAATCTATAAAACATTTTAGAATCTTAAAAAATTAAAAAAAAAATTATGCAATTAGAAATAGAGTATGTAGTGACAACACAGTATTCGGGCTATTATGTTCATTTCTCAAAGTAGTTTTGGCATTGCATTAAAGAGAAGTTGAGTACACCTCCAAAACTTAAATCAACTTAAGAGAGGTGGGGAAATGAGGGCTTTGGTCAACACTATCATTCTCTTTAAGGGATTGAAGACCACTATCTCGCAATGACTTCAAATGATATTTGAGGTAAAGCTAAGATAATGTTATTGTCCATTGTTGAGCATGAAGTCGACTTTTGGACTATGATTCATGCCAAGTGTAAATGCAAATTTGTGTTTGCCTAATGCAAAGTTTGAAGCAAATGGTTATGCTTGGACTTTTTGTTGCATGTGCCCCAATAGCATATGGTAGATGTTTTTACTAGTTTTGTCCATTATTTGGTAACAAAAACTTGGATTGTTTGATACTCATGTGATATTGTTGTTAATCTATCCTTTTCTTGGGTGGTTTTAACTTGCAATATGAAATATACCAAAAAGTTATTGATTTTATGTTGATGAATATTATTATATGTCACAATATTATTTAGGTGAAAAGATGGATAGTGGATTCAAATAGTAATACCATATTTTTTCACTTTACTATGATCCTAAGATTATAAGAATATGTTATACTTCTAAATGTAACGATAAAAAAAATTTCTTACATTTTGTTCTTGTTGTTTGACATTTAGATAAAGAACAACTTAGTTTGCATTTTATTATCTTCTATGAGTGTCAACACAAATTAACTCATCTTCACCCTTATGAAATGTAGTGTTGGAACAAGGGTTTGTTTGGTATAGCAACTAAAGGGAATGAAATTGAAGTTGAAGCAAATCTTCAACGATCAACCCTCAATATGATGTTTGGCGTATGTAAATTAACGGAATGAATGTGAGAATGAAGGGGGTGATGAGAATGATGATTATGGAGTTTTCTTAAACCTATGACCCCTACAGTAAGTGGATGAAGCCTTTTCTCTCTCTTTTTACCCTTCATCATTGTGAGAGATTTCTTCCTTCTATTCTCATGTCTTCCCCTTTTGTTTGTTTGTTCAACATGCCCTAAGTAAGTGATTCCCTTCTCTTATCCCATTAGATTGTCAACATTTTTTTTAATTTCGAATTAGTATTTTAAATTGAAAGGATAGTCAAAATTGTACGAATTTGAAACCAAAGACTTTGTTGTTTCGGTTCAAAATTCTTTCTTTGATTCCCTTTTCTTATATGATCATCCCTTAGTATGAAATGGTAAAAACTAACTGTATTGTTTTATGGGTTTTGTAAAAAAGGGGTAGAATGCCTACATGAGCATTGAAACCCACCCACGATTCATAGAGATTTGAAAATCATCCAATATTTATTTGGATTTCCACTTCAATGGAAAGATTATAACATATAAGCAAATTGATTGTTTCTTGTTTTTTAAACTTATGGGTCACTTATCCGTGTGATAAGAAGATTGTAGTCCATATTATGAACCATATAAATTGAGGATGATTGTAGTCTTCCTAGGCATATTTTGGTCATATATTCTACTTGTCATATTCCAGTCACTTGTTCGACATGCCATATTCTTGATTTGCGTCTTGCACAATTTGATGCTTCTCTTATAAGAATTTATGAACCATATAAAGTGATGATGATTGCAGTTTGTATTTTGGTCAATTATATGTATTTCCTTTGTGATTTTATAATATTCTATCTAGTTCGTAATTCATTGCACTCATTATTGTCATGAGATTAAACATATTCCTAAGTTGCACAATTGCAGGATGATATTTTTATGTTTGGATCATATTTATAGCATTATTATGGTATAATGGATATGCCATTGAATTATTGGTGTAGGAGAGGACAAATCTAGTGGACATGTGCAGGTTTGCAACTAGAACAAACATGATCTCACAATAAAGAAAGGTTAGATGATAAGTCTTGTAGGATGATATTTTTACCTAAAGGGGATGATCCTAATATTACAACATACCTTCAAAAATGAATTAATGTGTAAAATTATCCAACAACATTCAGTTTTTGTGACTCATTTAAAAATAAAATGCCATTCACTACTTGGAGACTAAACAATGTTCAATCTTTACCATCACGAGAAAAACTGTTATGGGAAGAAGTACAAATGAGGCCTCTCTGCTCTTTCTCCCATAGTATTTTTTTGTCTAACCATCTAGTGTAAGTTTTTATCGAAGTTTGTAAAGAAAAAATATTGGTGATCAATGTTAACAAGAAACAAATAGTGTTAGTGTTTGAGTAGATTACATTGTCTTATATTTAGCTCACTTATAACTTATTGGATTGTATGACTATCATGATATAGTTCAAATGATATATGAACTTTCTTCGGCAAGATAATGTAACAAAAATTTAGTTATGTGAACACTCATAATGCAATATAATTAGGAGCTAAATCTATCTCATTTATCATGGCCCTTTGAATAAATATTGGCCAAGACACTCTACTAAAACTTTATTTCATTTTAGGGTAATTTCAAAATGAACAAGTAATTACTTATCAAATTGGGTATATGTAAATTCATGAACCTCTCCTCTTCATTGCAAGCAAAAAGATATTTCTATGCTTCTTTTAAAATTAAATTATAGTTCCCTTCATACCCTTAATACTTTTTTTTCGCTATCAAATACCCAACAAATTAATTTTATTTCATCTCCTTCATCCTCATCTTCATCTTCAATTTCAACTCTAACTTCATCTAAAATAACTTCTAACCAACCACACGGACCCCAAGTAAACATGGTGCTCTTGCTACTGGTTGCGAAAGAATCGTACTAATAGGACGAAGAAGAAAACAATGGGCAATGTTGCAGGTCAACTAGACCACCATGTTCTCCGCACAGTTGAGAAAACAAGCATCGGGTGCTGACTTATGAGGGTGTAGTGTCTTCAAATGTTATTGTAGTTATAACTCTTCATCCGGTGCCCTAATGCATCAAGTAAGGTAACCGATGATATAAAACTCACTAAAAGGACTTTACAATAAGGAGCTTACCCTTCTTATCGGTTTGTTGTACAAGGTTAAAATATAACTAGATATGGTATTTATTTTATGTAGTCGTACACAATTCTCAAACGTATTTATAATATTGTTGTTATATATTATTGTATCACTTAGATATGGTATTCATCCATGTAATCATAAAAATTCTACATACCTTGAAGGAAACATGTGATATGACATTGACAAGTGAACAATATTTTTCCCAAAAGGACGCGATGTACGTGCCCCAAACCTTCCTTCACCTTCACCAAGATCGGGCATTCTCATCTCCTCCCTTACGCCAAATCCTTGGCTGCAACTGCTCCCATCCATACGATTCTACAAAAAATCATGATAAGACTCATTTAATCCGTATAAAAGTTGATCTTTTGCAGAAAAAACCTCTTCAGATCCCGTCACTCCACTTTGTCTTCTCGCCCTTAAATTGCTGGATAGTTGATGGTCCCAAGCTCTATGCTTGCTTTTTACATCTCGGAGAAGAATGGTAGGGTAGCTACTTCAGATTCCAACACCTACGATGACAATCTTCCAAAACTAGTACAAATTTCGAAGATTACGAGGTCGGCTCAAAAGTGAGCTCTTGTATAAACAATGTTTCTCATCTTTGTTGCAAAAACTCTTATAAGTTTGTTCTTCCATTTTGTTGTTTTTCTGTGCTTTTGCATTTTGTTGTCGTTTGGTCTTTCAATGGAGTTTGCAATCAAGTGGAACAACTTGAAAAATCAACATAAAACTATGCCTTAGCAACTTATACCAAAATCAAATCATGATAACCTTCACCCCGAAACGTTAAAACAAAAATAATATCATCCATCTTTAACAACGATTCATGCCTAAAGGCGTCGCTTTTGGCCTAAAAATCACCGATCTCCGTCTAATGACGATGTTTTCAGCCTAATGACAATGATTTCAGCCTAACGGCACCGATCTCGGTCTAACGACCATGCTAACAACCAACCTCTGCTCTAAAGCAACATCATATCCAAAATCCAATCTAGCGCATAACCAATCTATCCGTAACAAAAAAAAGAAAAACATTTTGTAAATGTGCTAAAGAATCAGTTTTTGGTTTTGATCTCCGTGATTTGATTTCTTTAAAAAATGACCAACAATGAACCATTTTAAAAACAATCACCCATCACCATCATTGTCGTCACCCGAAGTAATCGACTTCAAAATAATTGACGTGTAAATTAAACACGCTAGGTAAATCAACGAAGAAGAAGAAAAAGAAGAAGCAATTATTGAGTCTATGTTATTACCATGTATTAAGTTTTTTTCTTTTATATATTTTTATTTCCAATTACCCTCTAACAATAATCATCAAAGTTTTTTTTTTGATACAAAGGTAAGAAGATCAGAAGGATCAATCTCTGGAGACAAATCGTCCTAAGGCATCCCGAAGGATTAGGATATCAACATCAGGAGTAAGGGAGCCGTCAAAAGGGAGACCAAAAGACCAAAAAGAATCCAGGCGGTCAGCAACGGAATTGACTTCCCTAAAAATATGGATGACCCTACAAGAGGAAAATCCAGGCAGAAGCACAGTGATATCTGAAACAAGCATATTAACTTCCCAAGGCAGTTTTCAAGAGAAGTTGATAGAATTAATAAGGGTAAGGTTATCACCCTCAATCTCAATATCCGAGTAACCAAGAGTAATAGCACGAAAGATGCCTTTACGAAGGGCAAAAGCTTAAGCTTCAAGAACAGAGTCAACAATGCACTTGCCAATTCTGAAAGAAAGGCTTAGCCAAACTGTTTCTAATAGTAAAGCCGAAAAGTCATCAAAGTTTTTGAAAGCCTTTCAAACAACAAAGTGTTTCAAATTTATTATATATATATTATTACTAAAGAAATATACATTGACGCTGACGTGACACACTGTGAAAACAGTATTTTGAAATTCAGCTATTATGATTAACGTTAGAAAATCTTTTTTTTAATTACTTATTGATTTTATAGAAATTTTTTAGTTAAAACAAATCCTTAGTTCATTTTTACTTCGTTTTTTTTTAAATTCAAATAATTATTTTTGCGTAAAATATATATTATCTTTACGTAATTGTGCACCTCGTGTTATTTGTTGAACGGGTTTTTTTAATTTTTTTCTATCCCACATCGGTTATCAAGTAAGATTAATAGTTTGAGAACTTGTATAAATAGAAGGTTTGAAGATTAAACATATCATATTTTTTTTTGGCCTTTTAGCTAAGTTCAAGTATAATTATTATTCATATTGGATTAATATATGGTATGTGAGTTGTGAACCTAACGTATGTGAGTCGTTGACCTATCGTATGTGGGTCGTTGTATATAAAATTTAAAAGCTTTATACCCATTGTACATATTTGAATTTGTTATTTAATTTAAAAAAGTCAAATACGTATATTTTTCTTCTCATAATTAATTTTTACAAAATCGTTGACCTACCGATACGTGTTTGACTTTATTATTTAATTTAAAAAAGTCAAATATCTATATTTTTGATATCATATTTTTTATTTTTCTTCTCGTAATTATTTTTAAAATCATTTGTTATCCACAATTTATTTTAATTTGGTCACATTTTCATGTATTTTGCTATCCCACATTGGTTATCAATTAAGGCTAGTAGTTTGAGAGCTTGTTTATATAGAGGGTTTGAAATTAAAACAAATCATACATTTTTTTTATTCATATGTAATTAATATATGTAATGTAGGTCGTTGACCTAACATATGTGGGTTCCTATCTATAAAATTTTAAAATTTGTATATCTACGAATACGTATTTTACTTTGTTATTTGATTTAACAAAGTCAAATACGTATATTTTTGGTATAATATTTTTTTTATTTTTATTTTCATAATTATTTTTAAAAAATAATCGATCTATACATATGGATATATATTTTACTTTTTTATTAAATTTAAAAAGTAAAATATGTATATTTTTGGCATAATATTTTTCTATTTTTTCCTCATAATTATTTTTAAAATCATTTGTTATCCACAACTTATTTTAGGGTTGTATTTTCATTTATTTTGCTATCCCACATTGGTTATTAATTAATTCTGATAGTTTAATTTCTTGTACAAATAGAGAGATATAAATTAAAAAAATCATACATTTCTATTATTCATATCAGATTAGTATACATTATGTAGGTCATTGACCTAACTTATGGGTCGTTGACCTAACTTATGGCAGTCGCTGACCTAACGTTTGAGGGTCATTGTCTATTTAATTTTAAAAACTCTATATCTACTGATACATGTTTAACTTTGTTATTTAATTTAAATAGGTACATTTTTTGTATAATTTTTGTTTATTTTTCGTTTTTTTCTCATAAATATTTTAAAAAACTGTTGACCTACAAATACGTATTTGATTTTGTCATTTAATTTAACAAAGTCAAATACATATATTTTTAATATAATATTTTTCTCATAATTATTTTTAAAATTATTTGTTATTTATGACTTATTAAATTCGGCCATATTTTCATGTACTTTACTATCTTACATCGGTTATCAATTAAAGATGATAGTTTGCGAAGTTGTATAATGAGGAGGTTTGAAATTAAAAAAATATTATATTTTTATTATTCATATCGAAATAATATATGTTATGTGGGTCTTTTACCTAATATCAGGTTGGTCGTTGACCTACTATTATGTGGGTCGTTCACCTACTATTATGTGGATTGTTGACCTACAATTATGTAGGTAGTTGACATATAATATGTGGGAAGTTGACATACTGTTATGTGGGTCGTTATCAATATAATTTTAAATTACCGTTGAACTACGGATACGTATTTGACTTTGTTATTTCATTTAACAAAGTCAAATACATATATTTTGGGCATAATATTTTTTTTCTTCTCATAAGTATTTATAAAATCATTTGTTATTGTAACACCCCAAGTTTTGGAACTCGAAGCGTTACGGGTTGGACCTCACAATGGGTCCCGACCCTCAGAGTAACAACAATAACACCGGATATTGCAACAAAGCACAAATAAATGAAAACCAAAACTATATAAAAAGCCATAAGGTATAACAAAGGGAAAAACAAACGACTCTCAGCCGAGTTCAACAACAAACTGAAAACGACAACAACAGAAATATAAACCCGATCCCAACCTATAATATACGGGAACCCGACTGACCACTCCATCCGGATCACTCAGCAACATCTCTAACATGTAGGACATCTACAATATCGGTATAAATCATTAGCTAACATTCTAGATATCAGAAAGACAATAAAGGAACAAACACATATAAGAATATAAACACATAGCATACTGATAGCATGAATTATAGTCTATATTTTGGGACCTGTTTAGACGTTTTATCTTCAATAATCTGCATGTTTGGATGTATATTATGTGATTATATTGTCGTTTCATCTACCTTTGCGGGAATCGAGGTCTACACCAAGTTTCGTTGTAATCGTAGGTAAAATGGCACGTTTTGCATCAAAATGGAGCTAAAGGAGCTAAGGAGTCATTGGAGCTACATTCAGGAGCTTAAGGAAGAACTCAGGAAGCATGGAATTGGATTAAAGATTTACTTTGAACCAGATTTGAGAGATTTCACCTTCAGTTGAGATTCACCTCGGTTGACCACAGAATCACCTCGACCGAGGTGATCCAGAGGAGCGTCCCGACTGAGGCGAACACCTTGGACGCGGCGGGATATATTTTATTCTTGGCTGAGATCTTTTATTTTTGGAAGGAGAGATCTTATATTTTTAGGCTGGATTTCTGGAAGGAAGATCATATATTTTGGGGATTTATTTATGAGAGATAGATATATTTTATTATGAAAATATCTTTTTAAGATCTCTTATCTTTAGAGGGTACTTTTCCTATATAAAGGGTTGGATTTTCCACAAATCGCAACCGGCGCATCACCGGAAAAACCATGCTTAGAGGGCTGAGAGCATCCAGCAGTTAGGAAGGATTGAAGAAAGGTTGAAGGAAGAAAGTTGATAGCTTTTATAACTTTTGTGAATGGTTTTTGTAAGACTTTCTTAGATTCCCTTCTTGTTGATTGTCTTGTTGGATTTTGATCCAAGGAATGCTTGTTTGATTGATAATTGATTCAATTATTGAAGCTTTGTTCTTAAGGTTTTTGTGTTCAATTATTCACTTTCTTCCCATATATTTGATTATTGCATCCATGATGATGATTGGCTAATTTCTTTGTGCGATTCTAGGGTGATTGACTGAAGGTTGTGGGAAAAACAATGATAGAATAATCTTAAATTCCAGTAGGACCCTGAAAGCTCGAGTCTTTATCCTTAACCTTAGAACATCTCGTTCAGTCAATGAATATCTCGGCCGGGGTGGAATTCGTCTGACCAAGGTGACCTTTTCTGATCCGAAACTGAGAGTTAAGTGTTAGAGTTTGTCAAATCCTATTCTTATTACACTTTTCCTGGTTCAATGCAAGCCTAGGATGAGACTTACCCGGTAATTCCTTTGTTTGTTTACCCAAGATCATAAGTGTAGGTAATAAAGGTTTATCCTTTATTGGGGTTTGAGTGTGCTTTCATTCCATCTTTGTGAGTTAGTCTGAGACTTACCCGGTAAAGGTTGATTCTATTCCCTTAGTTGGAGTGTTAGTTTGAAGTTATAGTTCTCTTCCTTAATTCCTTGAGACTTACCCGGTAATAGGAGTTACGGTTTGGGATTAGTGAGTAGTGAGACTTATCCGGTGATCTATTTCACTTTAGTAACACCTTCCCTTTGCAAAAATCAGCTTTGTCCGCTTATCTTGAGATCTTGAGTTGGAACCACAACTAGATGCTTTAATCCCTAGAATTGCATATTCCTTTAATTGACTTTTTATCATCTTTGATTGTTTTAATCTCTTTTGTGGTTAGTAATTACATAGACTACCAATACTTGCTTAGGTTTCACCTAAGTCCCTAAGATCGACACCCCGGAATTTCTTGCTTTTACTACGATTGACCCGTACAATGCGGGTTCGCATCCTTGTTTTTAGCAAACGTCTTGGGTTATAAATTTAAAGCTTTCACACACCATTTGGAGCGAACACATACTCGTACACAACCGGTTATTATCTTTCAATAATCGTTATCCATTACTAATTCAACTTCTTTTGTCACACGAGAATCTCCCGAAACTCGCCTCCGCTTCCGTCTTCCGACAGGGATAGATCAGATGCATCTATCCGTTACTTGTGGGCCTGGTTCACAAGAGCACCTCCCATTCTCTTGTAGAACATACTGGACAAGTGGTCTGTAACACCCCAAATCCACAAGACTCGGGGCGTCACTGGGCTAGGATCTCACAGTGGATCCTAACCCTAGCCTGACAACAAGTTCACTGGATCTTACAATAAGGTACAAATAGATATAAAATTAAATACATAAAACTGTATAAATATATACATCAAAGGTTTACAAAACACAACCGAGTACAAAACGGCAACAAAATATCCATACATGTACAAAACATCCCAAAACCCTCGCAAATCCTAGTGTACGGAAGCCCTCGGCTGATCACCCATCTGGTTTACTCTGTAGTCTTCCTATCGTGCAGAATATCTGCAACACGGTATAGCACTGTTAGCTAACAAAACATGAATAAGAATAAAAGTAATAACACATACAAACACCACATCATCTCACAATGTGCAATGTACACATCATAACCGTTTATTATCTTCAATTTTGTTATATCATTACTAATTCAACTTCTTTTGTCGCACGAAAAACCTTTGAACCTCGCCTCCATCCCCTTTCAAACAAGTTTTGCATGGGATCTACCTCCCACCTAGAGTATCGGTTTCAGAGTACCTTCTCCACTCTCGGCGAGCTTTGACAGGTGGTCACGTCCCGTTATAATACACTTGGGCATTTTAAATATACATATGTGGTCGTCCTAGTCCGGTTTAAGTTATAAATGCGACATTCATATGCAAATGCACCACTATCACAATCACTCAAATCCACAGCTGCTCGCTAAGTAAGTCCAATGGACTTACCTGATACAAACGTAAACCTATACCACATCACAGTTTCCCCTCGAGGAAACGATCAACGAGTGCATCAGCAAGGCACATACAATATAAATTGTTGCCAAGGTTAGGAGATCATCTCCTACACCCCATAATCTTAGCCAAACTGTAAATCGTATCTAAACTTCGATATCTCAACATACTCACGAATGCCTAAGGCATTACCTTAACATATACACCATCAAGCTCATCACACCTCACTAGCCTAGCCTCACTCTCAAGCTAAGCCAAAAGGAAAGGAAGAAAACATTCCAAGTGTGGTATGTTTTCTTCCTTGGTATGTCTTGGACACGCACCTCGTATGTCTTGGACACGCAGCTGCGGCAACAAGAAGGCACGGGAGCAGCGACACTTAGCCGCAGGGGTGGCGACACAAGCTCATCCGCAGGGGCGACACTGTCAAGGCGCGGGGGCGGCTAGTTGTGCAGAGGGAGATCCTATGCTTCTCTCCTTCTTCTCTCTCGATCACTTCACTTCTTCATTTCCTAGAGGAAATCAACATACATAAACATATCAATAATGGTCCAGGAAGATCATACACAAGCCTAGCTTGTGGGAATTCCTCACTAAAGAAGAAGAAAGGAAGAAAGAAGGAAGATGAGAGGAAGGAACTTACCACCACCACCACTCAGAATGACTCTCACAACCTGGCTCCTCAAGCCACAACACACAACACCAACCTCATCATCAACAACATCATCAAACATACATCAAAGCTCCACACTCTTGAAGGAAGATCAAAGAAGATCCCAAAGGAAGAAATCAAAGAAAGACGAGGAAGAAAGACGAGGAAGAAAGAAAGAAGAATTGTGGAAGAAGATGGAGAAGATGAAGACTGAAGCAAACCCCTTTCACAGAAGAGAGACTCAAGACTCATAGGGGAAGAAACGGGAAAAGAAGAAGGTCAAGGAAGGCGGCACCCACCCTACAAACCGCAGGGGTGGGTCACCATAACCGCGGGAGCGGCACCGCACCTGCGGTAAAGAAAACCGCGGGGGCGGTTCCCCTATAAAACCTAAGGCTCTTACATGGTCACCACCCGGTTATAATACACTTGAGCCAATACGGTATAAGATCGTCCTAGTCCGGTTTAAGTTATAACGATAGAGCAACAAACACCACCAATACGGTCAAACCAATATACGAAACGCAGCTAAGTAAGTGCAGGGGACTTACCTCAATCAAAGGTAACTCAAGAATCATCTAACTGCTCAGCTTCTTGAAGGAAAGGATAAAAGCCTGCTCAGACAAGGCATCACGAATAAGAACTTTACGGATGCTAGAAGTCTACATACTTCTAGTCTCAATGATCTCTAATAGATCTACTACAACGTGCTAGAAGTTCCCTACTTCTATTCTCGATGATCGCTAACTGATCTCAACATGCTAGGAGAAGGATTCCTAGTCTCAAGGTTCGCAAGGAACGTCATCGGCAACACATCTCAAGAAGCATAACCAACTCATGGGAAACAACAAGCCACTAACTGGCATTCACACTAATCATCTAGGTCCACCCTAACATGATCTAGCATAAGGAAAGGGCAAAAGAAGCAAGAAAGGAATCAACTCACCAAAGACGGGAGTTACTATAGGTAAATCACTTGGGCGGTTGACAAGAGGCGCATGGGAGGCACAAGCTTGCAGCCGTAGGGGCGGGTTGTCCAAGGCACGGGGACGGATCTTGGGTAAAACCGCAGGGGTGGTGCACTGACAACAACGATGTCGGAGCTTCCTTTGACAACAACAACACAACAGGGAGACCAAAGCTTGACTCTTCAATCCACACACGACAATACTCAACCAAGGGAGACTGGAAACATACTCATCAACAACGAAGGATAAACGAGAATCAAGACTCGATCTTGATTTATGTGAAGAAGAAGAAGAAGCATGTAGCAGATTCATGAACGTCAAAAGGATCAAGGGGTGAAAAACTTATACGTTTGTGTAGAGGTTCGCAAGGAAAGGCTGCAAATTTGCTTGAGGTTGAAGGATAACATAATCAAGAAGAGGAAAATGGAAGAGAAGGCGAAATTATAAAGAGAACGGCTGGGAAAGATCAAGGAAGGTCCGGAATTAGGGTTTAAAGATAAGGGAAGACGGGCCAAAATCCCACAGATAGAACAAGATGAGAAAAGAAGAAGATAGAACAGTTCATAAATGAGTTGGGCCTAGCCACGCTTGTGGCTCCCCTTCACCGCAAGGGCGGTGAAGGCCAAAAGCGAGGCGTTACATCAGATCCCCCTAAAAAGAAGTTCATCCCAAAACTTGGGGCAAACCACACATGACTAACACAACGACGTAGAAGAATCACTAATCATATCTCATATTCCCTCGTGGGGCACATAACTCAAAACGTCACACATGCACACACAACTTAACAAAAAGGAAACTGAAACTCATATGTCTATGCTACGGGTACACCGCTCTAAGACAACTACCAGGTAGACTCCTCGTATTGACTACTAAACTCTCATCACCGGTATGTCCTTTAGTCGCAAGCGTCTCGTACCACACTCTAAGGCAACTACCGGGTGCTCTATGAATGTATGATGTGGCTCGACCACAAAATCCTCGTGGCTGACGATGTGTCTCGAGTCCGGTACATACTCTCGTATCTAAGACACATGGAAGACCGGGTGAACACCCTCTAGTATCGGTGGCAAGGCAAGTCTACATGCTGCCTCTCCAACTCGCTCAAGGATCTCAAAGGGTCCGACGTATCTGGGACTCAGCTTCCCCTTGACGCCGAAACGTTTGGCACATCGTGTCGGAGATACTCTCAACCATACGTGAGCTCCAACTCTAAACTCGAGTGGTCTGCACCTCTTATCCGCATAGGACTTCTGGCAACTCTGTGCTGCTAGCATTCGCTCTCGGATCATCTCCACTCGATCCATATCGTCTTGTATCTGCTCAGGTGCTACACCGCTAGCACTACTCAGCTCGTCCTAACATAGTGGTGTACGACATCTCTGTCCGTATAACACCTCATAAGGAGCCATCTTGATCGATGCGTGTCAACTGTTGTTGTATGAGAACTCAACTAAAGAAAGGTGATCTGGCCACACCTGTGCCTAGTCTAGCACGCAAGCTCTCAACATATCCTCCAACATCTGTATGGTCCTCTCCGACTGAACATTTGTCTGAGGATGATAGACGGTCGTGAACTGTAGACTTGTACCTAGGGCGGCATGCACCTGCTGCATAAACCTCAAAGTGAGATGTCCATATGTGTCAAAGATTATAGTCATTGGTACTCTGCTATCTTGACGGTTATAGTAGCTTCTTTCAGATTCTGATCCATCCGGACGATCAAGAGAAGACCACATTCACGTGTCCATGGGGTACGTTCGCTTATAGGAGAATGCCGTTCGGGCTTTGCAACGCCCCAACCACCTTCCAAAGGTGCATGATGGCTATCTTATCGGAGTACATAGAGGAAATCATGGAGGTTTTCATGGATGACTTTTCTGTTTATGGTTCCTCTTTTAATAATTGCCTCTCTAACCTTTCTCTTGTGCTACAAAGGTGTGAAGACACTAACCTAGTTCTTAATTGGGAGAAGTGTCAATTTATGGTGAAGGAAGACATTGTACTCGGACACTTGATCTCTAGTATAGGGATTGAGGTAGATAAGGCTAAGATAGAGACTATAGAAAAGCTCCCCCCTCCATCTTCGGTGAAGGGGATAAGAAGCTTTCTAGGACATGCTGGATTTTATAGAGGTTTTATAAAGGATTTTTATAAGATATCAAAACCGCTTACTAATCTATTGATGAAGGATGTAGTTTTTGATTTCTCGCAGGATTGTTTAGATGCGTTTCATAAGATTCGGGAAGCTCTAATCTCAACCCCGATCATCCAACCTCCGGACTGGAATCTTCCATTCGAGGTTATGTGTGATGCAAGTGACGTAGCTATTAGAGATGTGCTTGGGCAGAAGAAGGAGTGTCGAACCCACGCTATCTATTATGCTAGCAAGACGCTAGATGAAGCACATGTTAACTACGCCACAACTGAAAAAGAATTTCTAGCTATTGTTTATGCCTTTGAAAAGTTTCGCTCTTATCTTGTAGGTGCAAAGGTGATTGTATACACGGATCATGCTGCGATCCGGTATTTACTTGCAAAGAAGGATGCGAATCCAAGGCTGATTAGATGGATTCTTCTCCTACAAGAACTCGATCTAGAGATCCGTGACAAGAAGGGTTCGGAAAATTCTGTTGCGGATCATTTGAGTCGTCTACCACATCTAGAAAACGATAACTTACCTATAGATAACTCCTTTCCGGACGAGCATTTACACATCATAGAGGAGTGCATCGACAAAATAACTAAAGGTAGCGAACCATGGTTTGCTGATTTTGTTAACTATTTGGTTTGTCAGGAAATACCACCCGGACTATCCTATGCACAAAGAAAGAAGTTCTTTAAGGATGTCCGGGAATACTTTTGGAATGAACCTCTACTCTTCAAGAGAGGTCCTGACGACATCATTCGAAGATGTGTGCCGGAAGACGAGATGCAAAGCGTCATCCGTCATTGTCATTCACTACCTTGTGGAGGACACACTAGCTCAAACAAGACTAGCGCTAAGATATTGCAATTTGGATTTTTTTGGCCTACTTTATTTAAACATGTGCAAACCTTTGTTTCCTGCTGCGATGCTTGTCAAAGAACAGAGAACATATCTAGGAGAAACGAGATGCCTCTTAACAACATTCAGGAGGTAGAGATCTTCGACGTTTGGGGAGTAGACTTCATGGGACCTATCCCATCATCTTGTGGAAACCAATACATACTTCTAGCTGTAGATTATGTTTCGAGATGGGTTGAAGCAATTGCCTCTCCAACTAATGATGCCATGGTTGTGGTTAAGTTCTTTAATAGAACTATATTCCCAAGGTTTGGGACACCGTAGACCATTATTAGTGATGGAGGTTCTCACTTCATTGCCCGACGATTCGAAAATCTACTAACTAAGTATGGGGTGACTCACAAGATCGCCACCCCTTACCGTCCACAAACGAGTGGACAAGTGGAAATTTCGAATAGGGAAATCAAGGGAATCCTAGAGAAAACAGTTTTAAAGACAAGGAAGGATTGGTCTTTGAAACTAGATGATGCATTGTGGGCGTATAGAACTGCATACAAGACTCCCATAGGAACAACACCATACAACCTTGTGTATGGGAAGTCTTGTCACCTACCGGTAGAGCTAGAACATAAAGCGTATTGGGCGGTTAAGTGGTTGAGCTTCAGCATGAAGGAAGCGGGCGAGAAGCGCCTTTTGGACCTCAACAAGCTTGAAGAACTCCGCTTAAATGCTTATGAGAACGCCAAGTTCTATAAGGAGAGAGCGAAGCGTTGGCATGATAAGCATATCTTTCCAAAAGACCTCAAAGAAGGAGATCAAATTCTCCTCTTCAATTCGAGACTTCGACTCTTTCCAGGTAAGCTTAAATCTCGTTGGACTGGACCTTATCTAATCAAACATGTTTTTCCCCATGGCGCAGTTGAAGTATGGGGTGAAAAGAGCGGAAGTTTTAAGGTGAACGGTCAACGACTCAAGAAGTATACACCGGAGCTCCAAGCTTAGGAGTTTGCACCCACCACACTCGAATAGATGCAAGTACGGTCTAGCTACGGACCTTAAACAAGCGCTTCTTGGGAGGCAACCCAAGGTATTGCACTTATGCTTTTGTTTTTCATTCTTGGAATAGATTAGTTTAGTCGTTTTTGCTTTGTTTTGCCCTCGATACCTCCCGGTATGTCGTGTTTTTGGATGTAGGAATAACGGAATAGGCAATGGGAAGAGAAAAGGTTAGAAGGAATTGACGAAACTTGGATTTTGGCACATTACGGAGAGTTCCACGCCCTAAACCATGGTCGTGGAAGTTACAGAGACCGTAATTTTCCAAAATCTGAGAAAACCCACCAAAACCACGGTTCCGTACAAAACCACGGCCGTGGAACACCCCGAAAGACCGTGATTTTCCAAAAAACTTACGGTCAATATATAAACCACCTTCTTCACAAAAACACCACAAATTTCCCATTCCACGACCCTATTCCACGCCCTAAACGCCGAAACCACTCCCCATCTCTCAAATCTTCGTTCGGAGTTTGATTCGAACGATTCTTGAGCCTAAAGTGAAGCAAATTCGATCATCTACAAGATCCAATCAACAATTCAAGTGAACAATCCCTGCAGAAGACGGAATTTGGATTTTAAGAATCCAAAACCTAGGTTTTTCTTCTCTTTCTCTACTTTGTCGATTCGGCTCAATTCTTGCAAGATTTTTAGGATAAATGATTGGAATTGGATTGAAATTAGTCTAGGATTGTGTCTATTGAATTTGGTGTGATTTGGTTGAGATTTGAGCAAAACAGAACCAAACCACGATCCCTATAGGTTCCACGGCTGTGGTTTCTGTAGAACAGACCGTGATTTTCCCTATACAATGGATTTGTTTAGGAGAAAGTCGAATAGGAACAAGAAGAGGAAAGGAGACACTTCCTCTTCCTCCCAAAACCCCCCTAATGAGCCACCATCACCCCCACCTCCTAGGATTCCAACCATCCATGAGGATTACCTCAATGCCTTGGAAAGGATCGAGAAGAGAGCGGTCATAGGACCGCGCTACTTAGTGCTTGAGGAGCTAGAGCCGCTGAATATAGTAAATGACTTGACATGACTTTTAAATAGAGCCGGTTTGATTGTCTTCTCCGCTATTCGAGAAGACACCTATGAGGAGATTACTAGGGAATTCGTCATCTCTTTTGAGCATAGCGCCGTCAATAGGACGGTCTCTTTTCGGTTAATGGAGGAGAACTATGAGTTCTCAATCTTGCAGTTTGGAGCCTTATTTGGGTTCTAAGAGACCTTCAATGGTCGTTTTCCTAGCGGTGTATACGTTAAGGACTGTTTTGGGAGGACATAGAGATGATATATGCTAGTGAGGATCGTTGGCAACTGGCCGACACCAAAGCTAAGCTCATCTACCACTTAGCTTTGAAGATAGCCCATAGGGTCCTTTCCGAATGCCTTTTCCCTAGGACCGAGACCCCTAAGAAGATCAAGACTGACGAGTTTTTCCTCCTCTATTCTATGCTTCATGGTAGACCTGCTGATTGTGCTACCCTCCTAGCCTCCACCATGAGTAAGCTCAAGAACAAGAGAGCCGGTAACATAGGATACAATGGTATGGTTACACACATTGCTAGGCAGCTAGGGATAGACTTTTCTGCCTGTACTAGGATAGCGGCGAGACCTTTGGATCTCAACAACCTTATGACGAGAGGTATCATCTTCCCTAGGCACCGCGGTCCACCTACCGCCGGTATGCCTTGGGAGGAGAGAGGAGGTAGAGGCATCCCGTGGCTCCCTGAGTATTCCATTATGGCCGGACGCCATAATTGGAAGCAGACTTTCGCTGCTATGCATGCGAATATGCTAGTGGCACCTCCCTATGTTCCCGACGAGGTTCCGGCTACAGATGTTGAGGAGGAGGTAGGAGGAGGCGATGATTTTGAGGGAGGAGGTGATGAGCAGGACTTTGGCACTTTCCCGGATCAGCTGGCACACTTCCCTGACCCTCCTAGACGTTCACCACGACCCACCGGACCTTCTGGAGCCTATTCCTTTCGCCGTGCTAGCGTGAGTGAGAGGCCGACCTGGATGGACGCTCCTCCCGCTTGGTATGGAGCGCAACCTTCATGGATGGGAGCTCCGCCTCCTTGGTATGATCAGGCACCAGCAGCACTGACTCCACAAGACGCACCGACATGGTATGGCCAGCCCCCAGCTTGGTACCGGCAGTTATCGGAGTGGGCCACCGACCTTTCTAGGCGAGTTGGTGACTTGGAGATCCACCGGGAGACGCAGGAGACTCGGAGCCGGGAGCATGACGAGATGATGAGTGATATCTTTTGCCAGCAGTTCGGGCGGTACTACAGCCATGACTTCCGCCCATTTCCACCACCGCCGCCTCCGCAGTGATGAGCTAGATGATTGACAGTTTCAGCCGCCCCACCGCCGTCTAGTGAGTTCATTTTTCTTTTTCTTCTTTTCTTTATTTCTTTTCGAACATTGAGGACAATGTATGTTCTAAGTATGGGGTGAGGTGTGACTATTATGTGTAATAACTCTACTACATTTGCTTGCTTCTATCCATAACACTATGCATGTTTCATTTCCATAGTCACACGTTTCATTATTGCATTGCATGAAAAAGTTTGAAAAACCCATAAAAATTTGAAAATTTTGAAAATTTTTGATAGAGTTCTTGTGTTTCTAAGATTAGAGATGACTTCTATGATAGCTCTCACTTGTGGAATGAGTTTTTGATGACAATTGTATGCTTAAACGGAATAATGAATTGAAAAGAAATTGAATGTGTTGTTTATCCTTTCTTGCAAATTTCAAAATGTGAAAGTTTTATTTAAATCATATTGATCGAGAAATTAAGGTTGAAATCACAAGATGAGTTCTTATACTTCTTTATGAAATGATTAAGGCAATTCGATTTTCTTTCTTCTTTCTTTGATCACTTAGCCCCTCAATAAAAGTAATTGCCTCTCTTACCTATCCGGGAATTTGGAGGAGTTGATATTTGGCATGTTTGATGTGGGAGGGCCATGAAAACAAAATTTTGCATTCAAAGAATAGAATTAATAGGTTTGGGGAAGTCAATCATGATGATGAGTAACTCGGCACCATTCACATAGCCGGGTGTTTGTGTCTTGTCAAAGTCGGATTGAGCGATATTCCTAACGAATTATGGTATGTGCATCAAGGGTTTGAGGCATCTCGAAATTGAGAAACGCCGATCTCCTAGGCTTCGGTTTTTGTGCACCTCTGTCCATCTTGCAAAAAGTAAAGTTGAAAAATAATGTGAAAAAGAAGGGAGCAAAGCTCTAAGTTGATGGTGTTGCACTTCAAAGTAAAAAGAAAAAGAGTTGGGTTATTCATTTTTCCGGATTCATGCACCACATCCCTTATAAGTTTCCCTCCCTTCCGCATTCTAGACCTTACTTGAAAGTCCTTAAGATCAAAAGAATGTTTATTGACTTGGTGATCTAAATTGAAGTTTCACATGCTTGATTTTGACAATACTTGAAGGTTATGATGTTTGTCTTGAAATTTAAGCGATTTATGATGTTTCTTTACTTTACATTCTTTGGTTTATGTATGTGGACGTTTTCAAGGATGCATGAAGCAAGGTTTGAGGATGATCTATCGACTAGAAGCACATTTACCTAAAGGATGGTTTTGTTTTGAGATTGCATGCATATTTCATTCTAACTTGTATTCTAAGCTTTTAAAAACCTTGCTTGGGGACAAGCAAGTGACAAGTATGGGGTATTTTGTTAGCATGAAATATTGCGATATTCTAGGCACTTATTTTGGTTGTTTTTCCCTTATTATTGTGTACATGGATGAAGTTTAGAAGCAAATGTTAGCTTGTTCATCTATATTGTCGATATGGAAGTCTACACTAGCTTTGTGTTGATTGTAGGTGAAAAGGAGCTAAATAAGAGCAATTGAGAGAGAAAAGAGAGTAATCGATCATATTCGAGGATTAGGAACACATCAAGGAAGCTAAGGAAGGAGCTAGGATGAAGAATGTCACGACACATAGGAAACTGCAAGCAATATGCACTTTCACGCTCTGAATTACGGCCGTAGAAGAGTCCACGCTCTAAACCACGGCAGTGGATCTTGGCATCATGAGCGTGGAGCACTCCAGTAGGTTACACGTCCTAAAGTACGGTCGTGGAAGTTGTTCGCTCCAAACGGTGTGTGCAAGCTTTAAATTTATAACCTTAGATGTAAGCTTAAAACAAGGATGCGAACCCGCAGTGTACGAGTCAATCGTAGTAAAAAGCAAGGAATCCCAGGGGTCGATCACAGGGACTTAGTGAAACAAAGTCGGAATAGGTAAGCTTTAGTAATTACTAACCACAAAAGTAATTAAAACAATCAAAGATGATAAAAGTCAATAAAGGAAATATGCAATTCTAGGGATTAAAGCATCTAGTTGTGGTTCCAACTCAAGATCTAAAGATAAGCGGACAAAGCTGAGGTTTTTGCAAAGGGAAGGTGTTACTAAAGTTGAATAGATTACCGGGTAAGTCTCACTACTCACTAATCCAAAACCGTAACTCCTATTACCGGGTAAGTCTCAAGGAATTAAGATAAAGAACTATATCCTCAAACTAACACACCATCTAAGGGAATATAATCAACCTTTACCGGGTAAGTCTCAGGTTAACTCACAAAGATGGGATGAAAGCACACTCAAACCCCAATAAGGGATAAACCTTTATTACCTACACTTATGATCTTAGGTAAACAAACAAAGGAATTACCGGGTAAGTCTCATCCTAGGCTTGCATTGGACCAGGAAAGGTGTAATAAGAATAGGATTTGGCAAACTCTAACACTTAACTCTCAGTTTTGGATCAGATAAGTCACCTCGGTCAGCCAAATTCCACCCCGGCCGAGATGTTCATCGACTGAGCGAGATGCTTAGGGTTAAGGTAAAGACTCGAACTTTCAGGGTCCTACCGTGATTAAGATTATTCTATCATTGTTTTTCCCACAACCTTCAGCCAATCACCCTAGAATCACACAAAGAGATTAGCCACTCATCATCATGAAAGCATTAATCAAATGTATGGGAAGAAAGAGAATAATTGAACAAGAAAACCTTAAGAGAAAGGCTTCAATAACTGAATCAATTATATAACCAACAAGCGTTCCTTGGATAGAAATCCAACAAGACAACACAAAAGGGAATCTAAGATGATCTTACAAAAACCCTTCAAAAGCTATATAAGTTATAGACTTTCTTCCTTCAACCTTCAAAAAGGTTCTTCAAATCTCCCAACTGGAGTATGGCTGCAGCGGATCTTCAATGTATGCAGCGTGTATAGCGTGATAGTGGATGTATGCAGGATGTCGGATTTGTGGGAAATCCGACCCTTTTTATAGGAAAATTACTCTCCAAAGATAAGATATCTTAGAAAGATCTCTTCCCATAAAAATAGGTAAAATATATGATCTATCATATCTTCTTCCTTCCAGGAGCCAAGCCCAAAAATACAAGATCCTCTTTCCAAAGATAAAAGATCTCAGTCAAGAATAAAATATTCTCGCCGCGTCCCAGGTGTTCGCCTCGGTCGAGTCGACTTCTCTGGATCACCTCGGTCGAGGTGAATCTGTAGTCAACCGAGGTGAGTCACAACTGAATGTGAAATCTCTCAAATCTGGTCCAAAGTGAATCTCTAATCCATGGCTATGCTTCCTGGATGTTTCCTTATGTTCCTGAATGTAGCTCCAATGACTCCATAGCTCCTTTTGCTCCTTTTTTATGCAAAACGTGCCGTTTTACCTACGATTACAACAAAACTAGGTGTAGACCTTGATTCCTGCAAAGGTAGATGAAATGGTAATATAATCACATAATATACATACAAACATGCAGATTATTGAAGATAAAACGTCTAAACAAACCCCAAAATATAGACTAAATTCATGCTATCAAAATACCCCATACTTAGCCCTTGCTTGTCCCCAAGCAAGTTCCGCATATAAAAAGCAAGATAGAATGGATTATAAGTCATAAAGATCAATGAAAAAGTCTTTCAAAAACATTTTTATGGTGTGCTACAATCATAGATCACTCTAAGAGAATACTTCATGGAATTTAAAATCAAAATATGCTTAAAACATTTTATAGATATAGGAAAGTTGTTCATCTTTGCATAAAATCGTAGAATGCATAATAAATCATAATCATCGAAATTAATCATGTATAATCCAGTTTAAACCACTAAGTCAACCAACAAGCTCGAGGTCTCAAGGGCTTCCCAAAAGAAAGGTCAAGAAACGTGTAGGGTAGGGATGTATGTAAAGTAATGTGGTGCTAGAATCTGAGAAAAGGATATACTTCACTTTCACTTTGACTTTCAACATCTTCCACCAATAAGCTTTGCTTATTTCACACTTTTTCTTTTTTTTACTTTACTTTTTGGGATGCATGGACAGAGGTGCACAATAACCGAAGCCTAGGAAATCAGCAATCATCAATTTCTTGAGATGCATCAAACCCTTGATGCACATACCATGACCCGTTAGGAATATCGCTCAATCCGACTTTGGCAAGACACAAACACCCGGCTATGTGAATGGTGCCGAGTTACTCATCATCTTGATTGACTTCCCCAAACCTATTTATTACTTTCTAACACTTTCACTTCCAGCCAACTTCTTTTACTTCACTTGCTTTCACCACTTTGCTTGCTTCCAAATTCCCGGATAGGTAAAGGGAGGCAAAAATGTATATGAGGGGCTAAACATGATCAAGAAGAAGAAGAGAAAAGAATGAATTGCCTTGGTCTTTCCAGGAAGAAAGTGAGAGAACTCATAATGCGGTGTCAACCTTCAAATTCAACATAATTTGGATAAAAACAAAGTATTAAACATGCCAAAAATTTCAAACAAAGCATTTAGCAACTTAAACATATTATAAAACCTTTCAAACATATAAAGATTTCAAAAACCAGTCAGCAACAAGATCTTCACTGAGATCATATCCAGATAAGAAGCACAAAACTTTTTTTCGAAAAACTCTCAATTAACCCACCTCGGTCGAGGTGTTCTTAGGTCAACCGAGGTGAAGTACCTCGTTTGGCCAGAACTGCCCCGGTCGAGGTCAAATTTTTTTTTTCTGTCCGGTTTTGACGTTTTTCTCAATCAAATAACCTGTATGCATGCATGTAATCTCAGATAAAATCCATAGAAGCAAAATAAGCATAAATATCCGATAATATAGAGTCATACATCACATAAGTCAATAAAATACATAAACACCCCATACTTGGGACACACTGTCCCAGTGGGCCAAAATAAGTCTAAAGAAATAAAATACTCACCGGACATAAAGCTGAGCTGGATAATAAATAAGAAAGAAAATCCTGCAGCTCTCAATAGTCACGATCCGGTGGTGGTGGTGGTGGCACATACGGATACTGAGATGGGTCGAACGGGTAGCCCATGATGTGCTGAAACTGAATCTGAGCCATCATGTGCTGGTAATGCTGTCTCTCCTGCATCTCATGGATATCCAGTGATAGGGAAGCATAAGAATCGATCATCTGATCCGTCAGATCATCGATCCGACGGTGAGCCTCTGGATCCCTCTGTCGGCGTACCCTACGCCTAGCAGGTCGTACTGGTGATGTGGCTAGTGCAGGCTCAGTATCATCATCATCATCTATGTCAATAACCGGCGCACTCGTCCCAGCAGTATCAGTCCCTGTATCCATAGGAACTCCACCATCCCTGTCATCATTATCAGCAGTCTCCTCCTCTACCTCTACCTCCTCAGTTGGTGCAGCTGCTGCATCTCTAGCATCCTCCATCAATGGAATCCAAGCAGTCTTCCAGTAGTGAGGATCATAAACTGAGAACTGGGGTGACCATCTGATCCCCTGTGGTGTAGTCGGCTCCCATGGCATGGCTACATATGGTGTAGTGAGTCCTCGGGGAACCAAAATCCTCCGAGTAATCATCTCCTGAAGTCTTAGCGGCTTGGCAGCCGCCACCATGGTACATGCGCTGAGATCCATATCCTGATAGCTAGCAATGTGGGTCACGAGGCCTCCGCAGCAGATATCCCCCTTCGCCTTGGCCTTGATCTTGTGCAGGTCCTCTGCCAAC
Organism: Fagopyrum esculentum; assembly: GCA_033239045.1. Lineage (NCBI taxonomy): Eukaryota > Viridiplantae > Streptophyta > Magnoliopsida > Caryophyllales > Polygonaceae > Fagopyrum > Fagopyrum esculentum. The sequence goes on along the minus strand of BSUD01000006.1, from coordinate 26,539,279 downwards.
ATCAAGCCAAAGTCTGGGATCCCTCCACTCACCATGCAGTAAAGGCTGAAAAGCTCCCCCTGTCGGACCTTCTGGGGCGTCTCAGTACGCGCCAAAAGAGTCTCACTGAAAATACGGTGGGCCAATGATGTGATCGAACTCGTTTCGAACACGAGGATCCACCGGCACAAGTTCACACTCGGATTGGAATCGGTGAAATGGAACTCCTTTTTTTTGGATTTTGTATTTTTGGATATGAAGAGCAAATTCCCTCAGCCTCTCACTTTGGGAATCCCTCAACTCGAACGAACTACCCTCAGAATCTCAATTTGGGGTTCGAATCTTCGTTCCTCGGCCTCTCACCTTAGAACCACCTAAGCATCTCACCTAGATGTTTGAAAACTAAGCATCTCACCTAGAATTCGGGTTTTGTTTTTCTCAAAGTGAAAACACAACTTTTGATTGATAACTCAAGTCTATATTCTGATTAAAAACATTTGTGGGAGAGGCCTTATATAGGCTGAAAATTCAGCACCTAACTCCCAACATTAAAGGCTTACAAGTTCAAGAGTTGTGACATTAAACAAAGAATAAACCTACTTTCTCCACCTACTTTTCCACCTACTTTTCTCCACCTACTTTTCCATAATTGATACATAAATTCATGCAAAATATATGAATAATATGAGGATAATATGCTGCATAAAATATGTATTGGGTGGACGTGCATATGTTTTGTATAACCATCTTTCATGCGTCCATGCGTGATCTTGGTCAAAAACCCACTCAAGTATAAACGCTGCTTCATTGTCGGGTCATTTTCACCCTCTTCCTCTTGGAGTCTCGACTTCTCATAAACTGTAAAGTGGTAGATCTTGAAGATACCTTCGAAAGTAGTACTTGTAGGTATTCTAACTCCAAACGAAGCTCCAGATATAGGCATTTTACTGAGAGTGCATACATTTGACAACTTAGCCGGATCGAGGGAAAAATGACTTAACATGACCACACTCGGAGTGAACATTTTCGGCTTCATCTTGAGGCTCTCGGGGATCACATCATCCCCTTTCCCTTGAAAAGGATTCGTCCTCGAATCCGTCATACCATCCTTGGGAAAGTGATTGTCGAATTTATTACCATGGTAACTACCTCTCTCAACTTCGTCTCCATCATGTCGAGATGCTTGACTACGATCCGGGTTCAAGAGAAGGGGAGGAAACCTTCTCCTTATCTCAACTAGTTGTGCTTCAATTCTGTCCAAACGTTGGTCGATTCGATTACCACCACTTCCATTGTCGTTGATGTTCGGTGGTGATGGAGGCACAAGATCCGGTAGACGAGGACGCTGGGATAGTGGAGTAGCCTTCATTGATGGTATAGGCAGTGATATGTACTTTTTTTTGCCCGTTTCTTTTTTAACTCGGTTTGTTGGAAAATAAGCCGCCTCTTTCATCCATTTTTCGACCGCTCTACGGCGCCGATCTTCCTCTTCTTTTTTTCGAGCCTCCTTTTCTTGACGACGACGTCGGTCTTCTTCCTCTTGTTTACGAGCTTCCTCTTCACGGCGACGGGATTCTTTTCTCTTTCTTCGTCTTCGTAGTTCTTCATAGACGGCCTCGTAAAGATCGTCTTCCATTTCACTCAAACGAAGATAACCATCGTCATACTCTCGAGTAGCCCATCGAACGTATTCTTCATTTATTGTTCTTTTTCGATCGCGTCTTGACATTCTCGAACAGTTCACAACCCGAAAGCTTGAGAAACTCGCACCGTTGGGCTCTGATACCACTTGATGTGATCGAACTCGATTCGAACACGAGGATCCACCGGCACAAGTTCACACTCGGATTGGAATCGGTGAAATGGAACTCCTTTTTTTGGATTTTGTATTTTTGGATATGAAGAGCAAATTCCCTCGGCCTCTCACTTTGGGAATCCCTCAACTCGAACGAACTACCCTCGGAATCTCACTTTGGGGTTCGAACCTTCGTTCCTCGGCCTCTCACCTTAGAACCACCTAAGCATCTCACCTAGATGTTTGAAAACTAAGTATCTCACCTAGAATTCGGGTTTTGTTTTTCTCAAAGTGAAAACACAACTTTTGATTGATAACTCAAGTCTATATTCTGATTAAAAACGTTTGTGGGAGAGGCCTTATATAGGCTGAAAATTCAGCACCTAACTCCCAACATTAAAGGCTTACAAGTTCAAGAGTTGTGACATTAAACAAAGAACAAACCTACTTTCTCCACCTACTTTTCTCCACCTACTTTTCCATAATTGATACATAAATTCATGCAAAATATATGAATAATATGAGGATAATATGCTGCATAAAATATGTATTGGGTGGACGTGCATATGTTTTGTATAACCATCTTTCATCCGTCCATGCGTGATCTTGGTCAAAAACCCACTCAAGTATAAACGCTGCTTCATTGTCGGGTCATTTTCACCCTCTTCCTCTTGGAGTCTCGACTTCTCATAAACTATAAAGTGGTAGATCTTGAAGATACCTTCGAAAGTAGTACTTGTAAGTCTTCTAACTCCAAACGAAGCTCCAGATATAGGCATTTTACTGAGAGTGCATACATTTGACAGCTTAGCCGGATCGAGCGAAAAATGACTTAACGTGACCACACTCGGAGTGAACATTTTCAGCTTCATCTTGGGGCTCTCGGGGATCACATTATCCAACCTAAAGGCTAGGTGAAAAATAATGCGCTCCCTGGAGTCTCCAGGGCGCCATCTATCTGCGTGCTCAACTACATGAGCAATCTGACCCCAGAACTCCATAGCTACAGCTCGGGAGGGAAAATCTACAGCAGTCGGAGCCGGGAAACCAAATATGTCTCTCCAGTACTCTAAGGGAACTAAAAAGTTCCAGTTCATCAACCGGTACTTCACAGAACGCTTTGTGGGGAGGTAGGTGAAGGAGCTAACAAACTCCAAGGTAGGCTCTAAATAGGGAGGTGAGCGGATCTCAGTAAACTGATCTAGCCCTACCATCGAAATCATCCGCCTCAAATCTCCATCCACATGGAGACAATCAAAAGCTGATACATCCAGGAAGCGCGGTGCGATCACTGGACGGGCGGCAATACGGTCGTAATCGACCTGGTGTCTCTCGTGGATCACCGGTCTATAAGGTCTAGAGGAAGAAGAAGAAGAAGGGGAAGGGGAGGATCTGTCCCTCAGGACAAGCTGTCTATCTGAACTCATCTCTCACAAACTCTGTCAGATCACCTCGGTCGGCCTGACACAACTCAAGAACACCTCGGCCGAGGCACAGAACGACTGGACCGAGGCGAATAACTGCACGAACCAATCTCTCAAAAATCCAGTTCTTTTCTCCCAAAATCACTACAACTGGTTCCTATGGGGTACTTAATCCGTTTCTCAGCAAATGCAAGGGCAACCAAAGCCCAATTCGAAGCAAAACAACGAAGAGAACGAGATTAGGGTTTTATTTTTTTTTTTTATTTTTTTTTTATTTTTTATTTTTTCTGATTTTACCTCTAATCGGTCGATTCGGTTCGTTTTTCTTGCAGATTGACGCTTGCACTGGGATCCTCTATCCTTTCTTTGCAATTTGGAAGCAAAAATCGTCGAAAACGAGCGAAGAACGGGGAAGCGAGGCGAGGAAGCTGCCGCGGTCGAGGAGAGGGTAAAGGAGGAGAGAGAAATTCAACCCCCTTTTATACCCTTTTCTGGAACTGCTGTCACCTCGGTCGAGGTGGTCTTGACTGGACCGAGGTGGTACGGACCGAGGTGGTTCTTCAGAAACTCTAGTCGCCTCGGTTGCTCAAGAATCATTTCGGTCGAGGTGCTTTGACAGCAACCGAGGTGTGCCTCAGTCAAACTTCGTCTTCTCAAATTCTCGAACTTCTGTCCTTGCAGTTATGCTCCTGGTTTGTACTCCTTCCTTAGATGTCACCTGTTATCTGTCTAGGACGCCAAAAACAAAACAAAGCAAAGCAAAAGCAAAACTATCTAAGTTAGACTAGAAAAAGGGAAAAGAAAGCAATACCTTGGGTTGCCTCCCAAGAAGCGCTTGGTTTAAGGTCGCTAGCTGGACCATAGTGCGTCTCTCAAACGAGGTATAGTGGTGCAACCTCCTCAACCGGAACTTCCGGTTTGTATTTCTTAAGTCTATGACCATTGACCTTGAAGCTTCCGCTCGTTTCGCCCCATATCTCAACTGCACCATGAGGAAAAACATGTTTCACAACATAAGGTCCGGTCCATCTAGATTTCAACTTACCGGGAAAGAGGCAGAGGCGGGAGTTGAAGAGTAGAACTAAGTCTCCTTCGTTAAGCTCCTTAGGGATGATATGCTTGTCATGCCATTTCTTCGTCCTCTCCTTATAGATTTTGGCATTCTCATAAGCGTTCAAACGTAGCTCCTCCAGCTCATTGATATCCAATAGCCGCTTCTCGCCGGCTTCCTTAATGTCGAAGTTCAGCCATTTGATCGCCCAATATGCTTTGTGTTCTAACTCAACGGGCAAATGACAAGACTTCCCATATACCAAATTATAAGGGGTGGTACCAATGGGAGTCTTAAATGCGGTCCTGTAGGCCCAAAGAGCGTCGTCCAATTTCATGGACCAATCCTTCCTCGTCCTAGAGACGGTCTTCTCCAAAATTGCTTTGATTTCTCTATTCGAGATCTCGACCTGTCCACTAGTTTGAGGGTGATAAGGGGTTGCTACCTTGTGGGTTACCCCATACTTCGATAGAAGTGCCTTAAACTTCCGGTTGATGAAATGCGTCCCTCCATCGTTGATAATGATACGTGGAGTTCCAAAACGTGGAAAGATAGTCCTGTTTAAGAACTTCACAACAACCTTGGCGTCATTAGTGGGAGAAGCGATGGCTTCAACCCATCTAGAGACGTAATCAACTGCTAGAAGAATATAGAGGTTTCCTCCGGAGGATGGGAAAGGTCCCATGAAGTCTATCCCCCATACATCAAAGATTTCCACCTCTTGAATGTTATTAAGTGACATTTCGTTCCTCCTAGATAAATTTCCTGTTCTTTGGCATGCATCACAAGAGACAACAAACGATTGCACATCTTTAAATAATGTAGGCCAAAAGAAACCCGAACGTAATACCTTTGCGCATGTCTTATCGGTGCTAGCATGTCCTCCACAAGGAAGTGAATGACAATGCCGTATGACGCTATTAACTTCATCTTCCGGAATGCATCTTCGAAGCATCCCATCCGGCCCGTGCTTGAATAGCAGCGGCTCATCCCAGTAGTAATGGCGTACGTCCTTGAAGAATCTCTTCTTTTGAGAGTACGTCAATCCGGGCGGTATTTCCTGGCAAACAAGATAATTCACAATATCATCATACCAAGGTCCTTTATTATCAGAAAGTTGGTGGATTGAGTGTGTTAGCATGAAATATTGCGATACTTTAGGCACGTTTTCTAAGCGTATTTGATTCATATTGATAGTCTTTGATTGAGCATTGTTGCATAAATGAGCTATTTTGCCTATATTGTCGATATGGATGTCTACACTAGTTCTATGTTGATTATAGGTACTTAAGAGCTATTTCCGAACGGAATCGAGCAAAGAAGAGTTGATTTGATATGTCCATGGATTGAGGGCATTCTTAGGAGCAAATTGGAGTTCAACTTGAGGAATGCACGAGGCTAGGGAAGAATCACGTTCTTGCCCTAAACCACGCTCTAAAATACGGCCGTATTACAAACCACGTTCAGTTCCACGGCCGTGGATCCTTGCAAAGAGAGGCGTGATGCATTCCAGTAACTATTACGGTCGTGGAATACATGGTTCAAACCGTGACACTTTTCCACGCTCTAAATTACGGTCGTGGAAACTTCCACGACTGTGATCTTGGCGATCTTTTTTGCCACACTTTGAAGCCACGATCTTTTGAAGATTGAGCCGGGCCGATATTTCATCTTGCCCTATAAAAAGACGGACGAAGGGAAATTCCGTCATCGACGCATACATCTCGCTTTAGGTTTACACTTGCGATAGGACCGCTTATCGACGGCATCCCCGCTTACCCTCGTTTAGAGGCATTTGGAGATCTCGTTGGAGATCGACGTTCGTGCTTGGATTTGCCCTAATCTCGCATTTGGTGGAGATTATCGTTGGGATTTCCAGATTTCCCAAATTGACGGAAGATTTGGAAGGTTTCTTGCAAGAAGACTACTCTTCTTGTTTAGGTTTGATTTAGAAGACGGATTGACATCCCGTTCTTCCTTCTTTCCTAAGATTAAGTTTGTTTGTTCTATTCCGGATCTTGTGACGATATTTGTTCTTGATTGTGACTTTGAGATTGGTTTGGAGTTTATTGAAAGTTTTCGGAAGTTTTCATCTTTTAATCTTTTAATTCTTGAATTGATATCAACATGTTCGCCCCTAAAGGTGTGTGCAAATAAGCTTTAAATTTATAAAACTAGAATCAAGCAGCGAACCCGCAGTGTGCGGATCGACGTAGTTAAGCAAGAATTCCAGAGTATCGAACACAGAGATTTGGGTGGGAACAAATTCAATTGCAGATTATCAAGCGAGTAAGTATGAGAGTTTTGCAAATATTGGGAAAACAACAATCCTAAAGATCCAAGTATCCAACTGTGGCAATCGATTCAAGATATACTTAATGATATAAAGACAGAGTTGAGATATGCAAAGGTATGCTAATGTAAGGTAATCGTACGGTGAAGTTCCAAAAACCTTATGTGACTCACCTACAAGGCACTCTCTATACAGGTTGTTGAGGCTCAATATAGAAAGATTCTAAAGGTGAGAATTAATATCAAATACCCAAACTTGTAATCCAAGGATCAAGACTAACTTAACCGATTGAGGTTGTGACACTCACAATCGAGGTAGAGGTTGCTGAGGCTTCACTACCACCTAGAAAAGACAAGTCTAAACTAAGTTAAAGCAAATCTTTAACTTTGGATTAAAGTAAAAGCAGGTTCGTAAACTTAAGGGAAATTACGGTTGGATCTTGAGATTCCACGGTCGTGGAATTCAAGAACAACCCGTAATTTAGGGTTCGTCGACGATTCTCTCAGACTCTCAGGGTCTAATCTATTTACGATCGATCTATCATCATCTAAGCCACAACTATCAACCCTTCACCTTAGAATTGTTAAGGGTTTTTAGCCAATAACAGTCATGTTGATATCAATTCAAGAATTAAAAGATTAAAAGATGAAAACTTCCGAAAACTTTCAATAAACTCCAAACCAATCTCAAAGTCACAATCAAGAACAAATATCGTCACAAGATCCGGAATAGAACAGACAAACTTAATCTTAGGAAAGAAGGAAGAACGGGATGTCAATCCGTCTTCTAAATCAAACCTAAACAAGAAGAGTAGTCTTCTTGCAAGAAACCTTCCAAATCTTCCGTCAATTTGGGAAATCTGGAAATCCCAACGATAATCTCCACCAAGTGCGAGATTAGGGCAAATCCAAGCACGAACGTCGATCTCCAACGAGATCTCCAAATGCCTCTAAACGAGGGTAAGCGGGGATGCCGTCGATAAGCGGTCCTATCGCAAGTGTAAACCTAAAGCGAGATGTATACGTCGATGATGGAATTTCCCTTCGTCCGTCTTTTTATAGGGCAGGATGGAATATCGGCCCGGCCCAATCTTCAAAAGATTGTGGCTTCAAAGTGTGGCGAAAAAGATCGCCAAGATCACGGTCGTAGAAGTTTCCACGACCGTAATTTAGAGCGTGGAAAAGTGTCACGGTTTGAACCATGTATTCCACGACCGTAATAGTTACTGGAATGCATCACGCCTCTCTTTGCAAGGATCCACGGCCGTGGAACTGAACGTGGTTTGTAATACGGCCGTATTTTAGAGCGTGGTTTAGGGCAAGAACGTGATTCTTCCCTAGCCTCGTGCATTCCTCAAGTTGAACTCCAATTTGCTCCTAAGAATGCCCTCAATCCATGGACATATCAAATCAACTCTTCTTTGCTCGATTCCATTCGGAAATAGCTCTTAAGTACCTATAATCAACATAGAACTAGTGTAGACATTCATATCGACAATATAGGCAAACTAGCTCACTTATGCAACAATGCTCAATCAAAGACTATCAATATGAATCAAATACGCTTAGAAAACGTGCCTAAAGTATTGCAATATTTCATGCTAACAGAGTGTTCCACCAACTGAGGATGAATGTCAGAGAAAGGAGTAAGAAGTTTGTTATTTTCAGCAATCCCAGATGACATCATCTCGCCTTCGACCTCGGTCGAGGCGCAGAGGCGTTGACCGAGATGTTCTTCAGTCGCCTCGCTTGGTCCAGAAAGTGCATCGGTCGAGGTACTGCAACTGGAACCGAAACTGGAGCTCCTCGTCTCCTGGATTAGTTTCTCAGTTTTAGCTCCTGGATCTTCTTCCAGTGCTTTTAAGCTCCGTATATCTGCATCACAAGAAGCATCTATACCTTCCTCCATTAAACTGAAACTAATAACTCTTTCAAGTGGATCGTTAATAAGGATAGAGCTCACCAATTCTCTTGATTCTTCTTCATCATAGATGTTGAAGATATCATCGCTTAGTTGCTCTCCTTTCATGGCCGCAAGTAATGCGAACTCCACTTCATCTCCGCCGATGTTGAATTTCAACTTGGCGTTCTTACAGTCCACGTTGCAACCCGAAGTTGCTATAAATGGCCTCCCGAGAATAATAGGAACAGGATAATCCGCGGGAATGTCAAGTACGACAAAGTCTATAGGTAAATAGAAGTTACCTAACTTGACCGGAACGTCTTCCAAAATTCCCACGGGATGGGTAATGGAGCGGTCCGCCATGTATAATCGAATCTTGACCGGCTTGGGCTCTCCAAGTCCGATCTTCACACATAGCTCCAGCGGAATGATGCTCACGCTGGCTCCTAGATCACATAAGACTTCACAAGTGACATCCCCAACTTGAATGGGAATGCAAAATGAGCCGGGATCTCTCAATTTAGGTGGCATCTTCTCCTTCATGATTTGAATAAGCTCCGAGGATTTAGATGTCATCCTTACTTCACCAAAGTCCTCCAGTTTCCTCTTCCTTGATAGGATCTCCTTCAAGAACTTCCCGTAGGCGGGCATCCCTAGAATAGCATCAAGGAAAGGAATGTTAATGTGTAGTTTATTCATCAAGTCAAGGAACTTACCGAAGTGCTTGTCTAGATGTGCTCTGGCCCTTGACTGGGGGAATGAAAGTGGTGGTTTGTATGCAGGAGGTGGAACATAAACTTTAGTTTTCCCCTCCGCTTTATGTGGTTCCACCTCGGTTGGCATCTCGGCCGAAGTGTTCTTCGACTGCACTTGGACCGAGGTGGTCTTCGTCGGTACTGGCACCGACCGAGGCACTGGATCTGCAGACTTCAGTCCACTCCTCGTAGTTATAGCCATAATTTGGCCCTTAGGGTTGCTTTCCGTCCTTGCTGGAAGCTTCCCTGGATCTCTTGGCGCTTCATTCGCCCTACTAGCAAGTTGTTGTTCAAAGGCCTTTTGGGCCTTCGAAAATGAAGTCATGGATGTCTCCATAGCACTAAGCTTGATCAAGATAGCCTCCAGCACCGCGTCTTTCTTTTCCGGCTGGGACGAACTTGATCCTTGCCCCTAACTCTTTAATGGAGTAGAAGAAGAAGAAGGGGAAGAGAGGAAAGGATTAGAGGAATCGAGAATTGGAGTTAGAATGATTGTTACCAGAATTTTGGTTGTTCGCCCTCCAATTATTGCTGTTGGACCCTCTATTGTTGTTGTAGTTGTTGTTCCGGGAACCGTTGTTGTTGTTGTTACGGTATCCATTGTTGTTGTTCCTTTGTCCTTGATCTTCCTTCTTGGTTTGAGCAACCAAGAGTTCCTTCAATTGCTTCATGTCATTCTTCAAAGACGTGAGTTGATTGTTGTTTGGCTGAGTATCTTGGAAGTTAACTCTTTTAACTCCACCTTCAGCTCCTTGATGGGTGTATTTCTCCATATGCAAAGCTTGCTTCTCGATAAAGTCCCAAGCTTCGTCAATCGCCATGTCCATAAAGGTACCGGCGGAGAGTAGTTGGAGGTTGAACTGGGTGCTTCCGTCCAGTCCCTTGAAGTATATCTCCAACAACTCTATCTTTGGAATCCCATGATGTGGGCAATCCAAAAGAATGTCTTTAAACCTCTCCCATGACTTGGACAAGCTCTCCTTGTCCTTCATAATGAATGCATTAATCTTCCCTCTCATTTCAGCGGTCTTAGAGGGGGGAAAGAATTTAGTCAAGAATTCCGTAGTCATCTCCTCCCAGGTGCTGATTTTTCTTGGAGGAAGAGATTGATACCAAGTAAGAGCTCTATCTTTTAAAGAAAAGTAAAAAGGTCTTAGCTTGTAGCTGTTGTTTTCAATTCTTGAGGGTCTCAAGCTCTCCATCAAGATCTCATAGTTTTGAAGATGTTGATGTGGGGATTCCTTCTCTAGCCCTCCAAACTGGCATTGGCGAATCATGGAAAGAACTTGCGGTCGAAGTTCGTAGTCATGGTCCGCCGGATCTCCAAGGTTAACTCCTGGATGCCTCAGTTGTTGATTGGGGTCCATCCTTTGACCTAGGGTTTGCGGGATTCCTGCAAAAAGAGCGCCTCGGACTGGCATCCGAGGTAGAAGTACCTCGGCCGGGGCATCAGGTACTGGGACCTGCCTCGGTCGAGGGTTTGCGACCGGGACCTGCATCGGTCCAGCATTGGGAACTAGGTCTTCCCTCGGTCGAAGTAGATATTGGTCTCATAAGGCTGCCATATCTGCTTCGATCGCTTCAGTTCTGGTGCGAGTTTCTTCTTTCTCTTGCCTCAATTCTTCTCTCCTGAGGCGTAGCTGTTCTAACGCCTCCTTCAATTCGGCCTCAAGATCGCGATTGTCTTGGTTGGCCATGTTCGCTTCTCTTAAGCGTCGTTTGTATGTCTTTTCTGGTTCGGGATCGTAAGGAACGATTTCCTTCCCAGTGCGGCTTCTTCGCATAAACCTAAGAAAGAACCTGCGAAAATCACTCAAGTAGAGTGGTTAGTAGACACGGGGGCAAGTGCCCCAAAAGCAAACCGCAACCGGCTCGGTCTAGACCAAATCCCCGGCAACGGCGCCAAAAACTTGTTCGCTCCAAACGGTGTGTGCAAGCTTTAAATTAATAACCCTAGATGTAAGCTTAAAACAAGGATGCTAACCCGCAGTGTACGGGTCAATCGTAGTAAAAATCAAGGAATTCCAGGGGTCGATCACACAGACTTAGTAAAACAAAGTCGGAATAGGTAAGCTTTAGTAATTACTAACCACAAAAGTAATTAAAACAATCAAAGATGATAAAAGTCAATAAAGGAAATATGCAATTCTAGGGATTAAAGCATCTAGTTGTGGTTCCAACTCAAGATCTAAAGATAAGCGGACAAAGCTGAGGTTTTTGCAAAGGGAAGGTGTTACTAAAGTTGAATAGATTACCGGGTAAGTCTCACTACTCACTAATCCAAAACCGTAACTCCTATTACCGGGTAAGTCTCAAGGAATTAAGATAAAGAACTATATCCTCAAACTAACACACCATCTAAGGGAATAGAATCAACCTTTACCGGGTAAGTCTCAGGTTAACTCACAAAGATGGGATGAAAACACACTCAAACCCCAATAAAGGATAAACCTTTATTACCTACACTTATGATCTTAGGTAAACAAACAAAGGAATTACCGGGTAAGTCTCATCCTAGGCTTGCATTGGACCAGGAAAGGTGTAATAAGAATAGGATTTGGCAAATTCTAACACTTAACTCTCAGTTTCGGATCAGATAAGTCACCTCGGTCAGCCAAATTCCACCCCGGCCGAGATGTTCATCGACTGAGCGAGATGCTTAGGGTTAAGATAAAGACTCGAACTTTCAGGGTCCTACTGTGATTAAGATTATTCTATCATTGTTTTCCCACAACCTTCAGCCAATCACCCTAGAATCACACAAAGAGATTAGCCACTCATCATCATGAAAGTATTAATCAAATGTATGGGAAGAAAGAGAATAATTGAACAAGAAAACCTTAAGAGAAAGGCTTCAATAACTGAATCAATTATATAACCAACAAGCGTTCCTTGGATAGAAATCCAACAAGACAACACAAAAGGGAATCTAAGATGATCTTACAAAAACCCTTCAAAAGCTATAAAAGCTATAGACTTTCTTCCTTCAACCTTCAAAAAGGTTCTTCAAATCTCCCAACTGGAGTATGGCTGCAGCGGATCTTCGATGTATGCAGCGTGTATAGCGTGATAGTGGATGTATGCAAGATGTCGGATTTGTGAGAAATCCGACCCTTTTTATAGGAAAATTACTCTCCAAAGATAAGATATCTTAGAAAGATCTCTTCCCATAAAAATAGGTAAAATATATGATCTATCATATCTTCTTCCTTCCAGGAGCCAAGCCCAAAAATACAAGATCCTCTTTCCAAAGATAAAAGATCTCAGCCAAGAATAAAATATTCTCGCCGCGTCCTAGGTGTTCGCCTCGGTCGAGTCGACTTCTCTAGATCACCTCGGTCGAGGTGAATCTGTAGTCAACCGAGGTGAGTCACAATTGAATGTGCAATCTCTCAAATCTGGTCCAAAGTGAATCTCTAATCCATGTCTATGCTTCCTGGATGTTTCCTTATGTTCCTGAATGTAGCTTCAATGACTCCATAGCTCCTTTTGCTCCTTTTTGATGCAAAACGTGCCGTTTTACCTACGATTACAACAAAACTAGGTGTAGACCTCGATTCCCGCAAAGGTAGATGAAATGGTAATATAATCACATAATATACATACAAACATGCAGATTATTGAAGATAAAATGTCTAAACAAACCCCAAAATATAGACAATAATTCATGCTATCAGAAGTCACAAGACACCGTAACCCTTTTCCACGCTCAAATCACGGTCGTGGAAACCCATGAGACCGTGATTTAGGCAATCTTTTGACGTGTCATTAATTTCCACGTCATTTACGTATTGGGCCGGGACGGTTATTCTTTCTCGTCTTATAAAAAGGTCGGAAAAGAGAGTTTCAAGAGAGCTCGCTTACACTTCGCGTAGACCTCGCAGAGACGGCCGCTTACTCTTGCTTGGAGCATTCTTGCCTAGGGTTGATTGAAGATCGCCGAAGGTTTAGCCTTTTTTCTTAGGTTTTGATATTGAAGACGGATTGACAACCTGTCCTTCATACTTACCTTAGATCATTGTGAGGTTTTGTGCTATACATTCTGAATCCATTAAACATTGCTTCTTGTGTTTTGGATTTGAGAATTGGTTTTGAAGTTTTATTGAGTATTCGAGGGTTTTCATCTTTCATTCTTCTTAAATTGAATATTGATATCATGACAATGGTTATTGGCTAAAACCCTTTAGCAATTCTAAGGTGAAGGGTTGATAGTTGTGACTTAGATGATGATAGATCGATCGTAAATTGATTGGACCGTGAGAGTTAGAGAAATATTGTTGATACCCTAAATCACAGCCTGTTCTTAGGTTTCCATGGCCGTGGTTCTCAAGATCTACCCGTGATTTACCTCAGTTTACGAACTTTGCTTTTACTTAAATCCAAAGTTAAAGATTTGCTTTAACTCAGTCTTGGCTTGCCTTTTCTAAGTAGCAGTGAGACTCAACATCCTCTATTTCGGTTTCGAGTGTCATAACCTTAACCGTTTGAGTTTATCTTGATCCTTGGGTTACAAGTTTGGGTATTTGAGATTAATTCTTGTCCTTAGATCCTTTCTATATTGCAGCCTCAACAACCTTTATAGAGAGTTTCTTTAGATAAGTCATATAAAGTTTTGGAACTTCACCGTACATTACTTTACCTTAGTATACCTTTGCAATTCTTGATTCTGTCCTTAGTTCTTTAGTATATCTTGAATCGATTGCCAAAATTGAATACCTGGATCCTTAGGGTTGTTGTTTTCCCCAATATTTGCAAAGTTTTACATCTTATTTGCTTGACAATCTGAAATTGGATTTTATTTCACCAAATCCCTGTGTTCGATACTCTCGAATACTTGCTAATCTACGCCGATCCGTACACTACGGGTTCGCTTGCTTTTATTCTAGTTTTATAAATTTAAGACTTGATTGCACGCACGTTTTAGGGAGAACAAGTTTTTGCGCCCTAAAACATGCGTGCAATCAAGTCTTAAATTTATAAAGCTAGAATTTAAGTAAGCGAACCCGCAGTGTACGGATCGGCGTAGATTAGCAAGTATACCAGAGTATCGATCACAGGAATTTGGTGAAACAAAATCCAATTTCAAATTGTCAAGCAAATAAGATGTAAAGCTTTGCAAATATTGGGAAAACAACACCCCTAAAGATCTAGGTCGCTAGATTCAAAGTCTAGAGTGCTAACCTTTCAAGCATTTGATCAATGAAGGGTAATGGGAAATGAATCTTCCTAGTTGCATTGTTTAGCTTCCGGTAATCAATGCACATCCTCCATCCAGTCACGGTCCTTGTAGGAATGAGCTCATTGTTCTTATTGCTGATTACCGCCATCCCTCCCTTCTTTGGAACAACCTGTACGGGGTCACCCACTTGCTATCGGATATAGGGTAGATGATACCTGCATCAAGTAGCTTAAGAATCTCCTTCTTGACAACCTCCTTCATGATCGGGTTTAACCGTCGTTGAGGTTGTCACGAAGGTCTAAAATCTTCTTCCATTAGGATCTTATGCATACATAATGAAGGTTTAATTCCTATAAGATCCTCTATAGTGTAACCTAAGGCTTTCCTATGTTTCCTTAGAACAACCATAAGTTTACTATGTTCATCTTCACTTAGATCGGAACTAACAATTACCAGAAAAGTAGAATTAGTTCCTAGAAATGCGTACCTTAGATGCGTGGGAAGTGACTTCAATTCCATCACCATTGGAGTCTCTAATGGCTCTTGAGGAGTATCCAATGCCTCCTTAGAAGTCTCTAAGGATGTAGGAGTGGTTGAAGAAGATTCAAGAACATTGGTGGAAAGAACGTAATTTTTCTCAGAATTTCCCAAAATTACGGCACCACTGTTACTTCCACGGCCGTGGTTTAGGGCGTGGAAGTCAATTACGGCACCTCTGATAGTTCCACGGTCGTGGTTTTGGCCGTGTAACTTACTAGAGTCCTCTGAATAGCTGATTACGGTCATATTGGTGGAAACCACGACCGTAGAATAGCACGACTGGCTGTGATTCCTCACGTCCTCTGACCTATCGTAGAGTTTTTCAAACTCTTCTTCATGCACTTCCTTTAGTTCCTCCAAGGCTTCAATTTCCTCATTGCAATCCTCTTCTTCTCCTTTCTCCATAATGCTCATAGTGATAACCTTTTGCAATGGATCCTTGAATATAATCGAGCTTACCTCCTCTCTAGATGTCTCTTCGTCATAGGTATTGAATATATCTTCTCCAAGAGATGGTTCTTTCACCAAAGTGGAAAGAACAAACTCTACTTTCTCTTCTCCTATGTCAAAGGAAAGTCTAGCATTCTTGCAATCTACCATACAACCGGATGTTGCAAGAAACGGTCTTCCGAGTATGATCGGGACCGGACTATCTGCAGGGATGTCAAGCACAACAAAATCGATTAGAACATAGAACTTACCAAGCTTGATTGGGGCGTCCTCAATGATACCGACGGGACGAGTTATGGATCGATCCGCCATGTATAACGTCATCTTCACCGGTTTAGGTTCACCTAAACCGATCTTCTTGCATAAGGCAAGCGGAATGATGCTAGCGCTTGCTCCCAAGTCACATAATGCATCATATGTGGCTTCTCCCACTCCAATTGGAACACAAAACGACCCCGGATCCTTCACCTTTGGGGGCATCTTTTCCTTCATTGTTTTGATGAGATCCGATGATTCCAAACTCATCTTGACTTCTCCAAAGTCTTCCAGCTTCCTCTTGTTAGAGAGGATCTCCTTTAAGAACTTCCCATAAGCGGGCATACCTACAATTGCATCAATGAAAGGTATATTAATGTGCAGTTTGCTCATGAGTTCAATAAACTTACGGAACTGCTTGTCTAGACGCGCTCTTGCTCTAGATTGTGGGAATGGTAGGGGAGGTTTGTAAGCTGGAGGAGGAATGTAGATGTCTTCCTTCTCCTTCCCCTTTTCCTTCTCCTTGTCGACGGGAACTTCAACAAACTTAGGCTGCGGGTCGGTGTTGTTGCTCCGCTCCTAGTTGTAATAGTCATCATCCTTCCTTTCGGGTTGTCCTCCGTCTTTCCTAGAAGCTTTCCTTGATTACTAGGAACTTCCTCAGCATTGCTGAACATTTGGCTTTCTAAAACCTTTTGAGCTTTATCAACCTTAGTGATGTGATTCTCCAGCCCTTGAAGCTTTCCAAAGATCGTTTCCAGCATGGGATCGGGCTTCTCTTTCTCCGAAGTGCTTCCGCTATTGGATGTTTTCCCTGGCTTTTCAAAAGAATGGAAGAAGAAGATGGTGGAGTTAGTGAATTTCCTGAATTGGGATAAGAATTACAGGAATTTTGTTGTTGGTTGGAACGTCAATTGTTGTTTGAATTCCGATTGTTATTCCAATTATTGTTCCGGTTATTGTTGTTGTTGTTCCAATTGTTCCGGTTGTTGTTCCGACTGTTGAGGATGGTATTCTCATTCCCATGATGGTTATTGTTGTTTCCTAAGTATCTAGCATCTTGCTCCTTAGGCTTTTGAAAGCCAGCTTTAATAACTTCCTTCAACTCTTTAATCTCGGTGTTGAGAGAAAAGATTTGAGATTCGCAGCTTGTGTTAGCTTCGCTCCTTGCTCTACTCAGTTAGCTTCCGCCTTCCGGTGGGAATACTTCTCAATGACTCGGGCTTTCTTCTCAATGAAGTCCCAAGCATCATCTTCCCTCATGTCCATGAATGTGCCACATGAAAGGGATTGAAGCTTGAATTGTGTTTTCACATCCAGCCCCTTATAGTATATCTCCAACAACTCTAAATTGGAAATGCCATGGTATGGGCAATCCAATAATAGATCCCGAAACATTTCCCAAGACTGAAACATACTTTCATTAGATTTCATAGAAAAAGCATTGATTTTACCTCTCAACTCCGTTGTCTTGGATGGCGGAAAGAACTTGGTTAGGAACTCCGAAGATAGATCCTCCCATGTGTTGAGTCTACCATTTGGAAGAGCTTGATACCAAGATAAAGCCTTCCCTTTCAAAGAGAAGAAGAATGGCTTGATCTTGTAGTTGTTGGTGGTTTCATTCTTTGGCTTCATTGTCTCCATTAGAATCTCAAAATTCTGTAAATGTTGATGTGGAGATTCAGCACTCGTTCCTCCAAATTGGCTTTGGCGAACGATGGTAATAACTTGTGGGTTAAAGCTAAACCCTTGAATATCGCCAGCATCAAAGTTCACACCTAAATGGCGTGGTTGCTGAATCGGATCCATCCTTTGGCCAAGAGTTATTGGCTCCTCATCTACACGAGCGGCTCTCGCACCCCCAGCTGGGACACGAGGATTGGCGGCCGGTATTGGATCATTCCGGACTGGATTGATCATTGGATCAATCTCCTCTAGCGGTGGCATATCCGGATCGAATTCTTCATCATCGGATGATTCCACTCTAATGGACTTAGTTGGCTTCTTGACCTTCTTTTTTCTTGGCACCACCTTGTTCCAACTTCATGTCCAATATCATAGCTTTGAGCTCATCAATTTGGAATTGATGACGCTCCGCTTCTTCCTTACGAGCCTTCTCACTCAACCTATATTGAGCTTGAGACTCCTCTAACTCTGCTTGGAAATCTCTCTCTCTATTTTCAGCCATCTTTCTTTCCTTAGCTTTCTTCCTAAGAGTTTTCTCAAGTTCCGGATCAAAAGGTAAGAGGTCTTTGCTGGATCTAGACCTGCGCATATACCTAAGAGAACCTGCAAATAGCACTCACAAGAGATATCAAACAACAAGAGCAAAGCTTCCAAGCTCGACAATCGAAAACCAAAGTTTGCTCTTGACAAAATCCCCGGCAACGGCACCAAAAACTTGTTCGCCCTAAAACGTGCGTGCAATCAAGTCTTAAATTTATAAAACTAGAATAAAAGCAAGTGAACCCGCAGTGTACGGATCGGCGTAGATTAGCAAGTATTCCAAAGTATCGAACACAGGGATTTGGTGAAACAAAATCCAATTTCAGATTGTCAAGCAAATAAGATGTAAAACTTTGCAAATATTGGGGAAATCAACAACCCTAAAGATCCAGGTATCCAATTGTGGCAATCGATTCAAGATATACTAAAGAACTAAGGACAGAATCAAGAATTGCAAAAGTATACTAAGGTAAAGTAATGTACGGTGAAGTTCCAAAACTTTATATGACTTATCTAAAGAAACTCTCTATAAAGGTTGTTGAGGCTGCAGTATAGAAAGGATCTAAGGACATGAATTAATCTCAAATACCCAAACTTGTAACCCAAGGATCAAGATAAACTCAAACGGTTAAGGTTATGACACTCGAAACCGAAATAGAGGATGTTGAGTCTCACTACTACTTAGAAAAGGCAAGCCAAGACTAAGTTAAAGCAAATCTTTAACTTTGGATTTAAGTAAAAGCAAAGTTCGTAAACTGAGGTAAATCACGGGTAGATCTTGAGAACCACGGCCGTGGAAACCTAAGAACAGGTCGTGATTTAGGGTGTCGACGATATTTCTCTAACTCTCAGGGTCCAATCAATTTACAAACGATATATCATCATCTAAGCCACAACTATCAATCCTTCACCTTAGAACTGCTAAAGGGTTTTAGCCAATACCCATTGTCATGATATCAATATTCAATTTAAGAAGAATGGAAGATAAAAACCCTCGAATACTCAATAAAACTTCAAAACCAATTCTCAAATCCAAAACACAAGAAGCAATGTTTAATGGATTCAGAATGTATAACACAAAACCTCACAATGATTTAAGGTAAGTATGAAGGACAGGTTGTCAATCCGTCTTCAATATCAAAACCTAAGAAAAAAGGTTAAACCTTCGGCGATCTTCAATCAACCCTAGGCACGAATGCTCCAAGCAAGAGTAAGCGGCCGTCTCTGCGAGGTCTAAGCGAAGTGTAAGCGAGCTCTCTTGAAACTCTCTTTTCCGACCTTTTTATAAGACGAGAAAGAATAACCGTCCCTGCCCAATACGTAAATGACGTGGCAATTAATGACATGACAAAAGATTGCCTAAATCACGGTCTCATGGGTTTCCACAACCGTGATTTTGAGCGTGGAAAAGGGTTACGGTGTCTTGTGACTTCCACGACCGTACTTTAGGCCGTGTAACCTACTGGAGTGCTCCACGCTCATGATGCCAAGATCCACGGCCGTGGTTTAGAGTGTGGACTCTTCTACGGCCGTAATTCAAAGCGTGGAAGTGCATATTGCTTGCAGTTTCCTTTGTGTCGTGACATTCTTCATCCTAGCTCCTTCCTTAGCTTCCTTGATGTGTTCCTAATCCTCGAAAATGATCGATTACTCTCTTTTCTCTCTCAATTGCTCTTATTTAGCTCCTTTTCACCTACAATCAACACAAAGCTAGTGTAGACTTCCATATCGACAATATAGATGAACAAGCTAACATTTGCTTCTAAACTTCATCCATGTACACAATAATAAGGGAAAAACAACCAAAATAAGTGCCTAGAATATCGCAATATTTCATGCTAACATACTCCATGAAGTCACACTATCTTTCTGGTGAACTCCTCTGCCAATCGACTTACCGGCCACGTCTCCTTGATAGGAATGAAACGTTTGGTCTGCGTCAGCCGATCCATTACGACCCACATGGAGTCAAAACTCCGGCTCGGTCTCAAATCGGTAACAAAAACCATCGAGATGTCCTCCCACCTGGGTGTATCTCTCCTCCTGGTCGGTGATGCTTGATGTTGACCTGTTGACAGGTCGCACACTGAGTTACACATCTCGTCATGTCTGACTTTAAACCTCCCCACCGGAAAAAGCGTCCGATATCCTGATACATCTTACTCGCATCGGGATGCACTAAGTAAGGTGTAGCTTGATTCTCTTGTAAAATCCGTTGTCTCAGCTCTCGATCTGAGGGCACACATACATGTAACACCCCGAATCCGCGAGACTCAGGATGCCACATTGGGCTAGGATCTCACAATGGATCCTAACCCTAGCCTGACAACAAGTTCATTGGACCTTACAACATGGCATTGACATATATAAAACAAATACATAATACTGTATAAACTATACAACCAAAAGGTAAACAAGATCATAGCCGAGTATAAAGCAACATCCTCACACAGGAGGTATACAAAATATCATCCTCACGCAAGAGGGAAACATAAACAAGCCCAAAAGTCATAACCCCCTAATGTACAAGAGTCCTAGGCTTGTCACTCTGTCAGATCACTAAACAACACGCCTATCTTGCAAGGCATCTAGAACATGGTATGAAACCATTAGCTAACCATTCAAATATAAGGTCATGCATAAGCACAAGCACAATCATAAAAGATAAACACATAAGCATGTTGTCACACATTTACCCATTTTATCATCTTTATATAATAGTCATTCACTCAAATCGTATATATATAGATAGATTAAACTATGTGACACGGAGAACGTATCATCCTCGCCTCTGGGCCTGCTAGCCATCTGGAAGTAGTGTCGGTCACACAACCCGTGTACCCTACGGGAGCGGATTGCGCCCTTCCTATATACCAGGTGGCCTGACGTCAGAGAACCTCCCAGACTCCACGGTGGGATGAAAGGGAAAGGTTATCACAACCACGCATACAGGGCGATAAATAAAACATAGGTCGGTAATAATCGAAATCACATGCTATCATATCAAACATATAACACACACCACTCATGCAAACACCCAATATAAGGATGGTAGCTAAGTAAGTCCTACGGACTTACGTCAACCCCATACAATACTCAACCACGATCAACCTCCAATCCTGAGAGGGACACTGCCTAATAACAAGGCATAAAGATATATCAATCTTCTATCAATCAAAGGGGTTATACCTAGACCCAAGGGATCCATAGAATCATCCTCAACCTAAGCCTCACAATCCACTAATCCTCAAAAGCCATACAAGGCAGATCTTAATCATAACATCATCAACACACTCTCATCTACATCTAGCATGGTACTATACACTCATACTAGGAAAGGAAGAGGCAATGCCATCCATAGGCAAGCCTAGAAGCAAGACACACCTACAAAACCAAGAGCAAAGCCAAGCTGGTGTAGGTGGGCGCAAGGGCGGCTGCAAGATGGCGCAAGGGCGGCTCCAAGGTGGCGTTGTGGCGGCTGGTGTGCAGAAGCCACACTTCCAGCTTCTCTTTGCTTCTTCACTCGAATCTCTTCACTTCTTCTTCAGCCAGCAGCCAAGCACATTC
The DNA here is from genome assembly GCA_033239045.1 of Fagopyrum esculentum. Lineage (NCBI taxonomy): Eukaryota > Viridiplantae > Streptophyta > Magnoliopsida > Caryophyllales > Polygonaceae > Fagopyrum > Fagopyrum esculentum. Next base: position 26,517,863 of record BSUD01000006.1, on the reverse strand, counting down.
ATATACATACATATATACATCAAATGAAGCCTATGAAGCCTGCCACAAGATCCAACTTGTGGAACCTAAGCTAGGAAGGAAGAAAAGAAGGAAATAATGAATAAAGAAGAAAGATAAGAAGAAGGAGATGGAGAACTCACCCAGCTATAAGCTAATCAGAAAAGAAATCACATCACAACCTCATGGCTAGCTCAACAAAGGCACAGCAACATCAAACATCATCATCTCAATCAATGTCAAGCTCAAACTCTTACGAATGGAGATCCAAAGGAGGAAGGAGAAGAAGATGAACGGGAGAGAGAAGATGGAACTGAGGAAGATAAAATAAACCCTCATCAGGAAGCAAAGGAGGCTTATATTGGAAGCCAACACAAAAGCACGAGTCAAGAGTCAACAAATTCGGCTGCAGTACACTCTAAACTGCAGGGGCGGCTCAAGGAGGCGCAGGTGCGGCCCAAACAACCGCAGGGACGTCCTTTGGCTCACACAGGGGCGGTTTAGGCTGAATATGTTCCCTCAGCACTCACTCTCAGCCCCTCCAGACTAAGACTCTTACATCTCACCCCCCCTAAAAACAAGTTTCGTCCCAAAACTTGCAAAATCCCAATTCCTCTCGGGCCCATATGCCTAGGTATAACTCTCTCTATCGGAGGTGTCACATCTCCGGTCAAAAGGTCACAACCTATATCAATCTATAACCTCAAAACACAAACATGGAGGAATCATCAACTCTAGAAATTAGGTTCATAACGCTACCCAAAAGGCATAGAGGAATCACATCTCTTGCCATACTCACAACACGGGGCATAGAGGAAACACATTTCTAGCAAAATCATATTCATACACAACGCATGGAGGAATAACATCTCCAATGAAACTATGTCCAGCAAAGTAGCAAGGAGGAAAGAACCATCTCCAGTTGAATCCTAATCGCATTCAGATATCATGAAGGAAAGAACCATCTCCAAACATAATCATACATCACGCTGGCATATCAAGATCTAATAAGATCATACATCACATCATAGCTAGCATGGAACAAGCACATCAAGGCATGTAAGCACATAAGCACATACTCACCAAGATAACACTAAGATCTACTCATCGACCCTACGTGCATCTATCTCAGCATAAAACTCTAGATAGTTCCTCTGGATACTATCTTTAGTCTCCCATGTAGCCTCCTCAGGTCCTCGTCTCGACCACTGTATCCTCAACATGAGAATGTCCTTCGAACGCAGGCGTCTCACACCTCGCTCTAGGACTGCAATCGGGTGCTCAACAAAGGTGTGGTCCGGCTCAATCACCAAATCATCATAACTTACAATGTGCCTCAAATCTGTTATATACTCCCTCAGCTGAGACACATGAAACACAGGGTGAACACCCTCTAACCTCGGAGGCAATGTTAATTTGTAGGCTGCCCTCCCAACTCTATCCAGTATCTCAAAAGGACCGGCATATCGGGGACTTAGCTTCCCCTTTATGCCAAAACGTCTGATGCCTCGCGTCGGAAATTACCCTCAACCAGATATGAGCTCCTACTCTGAACTCTAGAGGTCGACGCCTCCTATTTACATACGACTTCTAGCGACTCTATGCAGCCAACACCCTCTCTCTAATCAGCGCTACTCGAGCCATATCATCCTGAATCTGCTCTGGCGCTATTCCACTGATACTGCTAGGCTCAGCATAAAGGTGTACGGCATCTACGTCCATACAATGCCTCATAAGGAGCCATCCCAATAGATGTATGTAAACTGTTGTTGTATGAGAACTCAACTAGTGGGAGGTAATCAGACCATCCCTGTCCCCAATCCAACACACAAGCTCGTAGCATATCCTCAAGGGTTTGGATGGTCCTCTCTGACTGACCATCTGTCTAGGGGTGAAACGTAGTCATGAAATGCAGACTCGTCCCCAAAGCAGTCTGAATTTGCTGCCAAAACCTCGAGGTAAATCGCCCATCTCGATCAAAGACGATCGTCCTCGGTATACCATGGAGTCTCAATATCTGTCTAGTGTACTCCTTAACCAATCAGCTCACTGGCCACGTCTCTTTGATAGGGATGAAACATTTTGTCTTCGTCAGTCTATCAACAACAACCCAAATAGCATCAAAACTCCTATTGGGCCTCAATCTAGTCACAAATTCCATAGAGACGTCCTCCCACTTCCACTACGGCACTAGCAGTGGATGGAGCTCACCTCCAGGTCTGTAATGCTCTATCTTGACCTGTTGACAGGTTGCACTTTGTGCCACAAATCTGGCTACATTAGGCTTCAGCCCTCCCCACTAGTATGACCGTCTCACATCATGGTACATCTTACTCGTACTTGGATGGACTGAGTAAGGTCTACAGTGATCCTCCTGTAAGATCCTCTGTCTAAGCTCTACATCAGCAGGTACACAAATGCGATCATGGCGAATCATCACCATATCTGCTCCAATGGAAAACGATGGTGCCTCACCACGAGACATCCTCTCTTTGATCCTCATCTGGGTCGGGTAGGTCCCCTGCTTCTGTTGGATCTCATCTAACAGACCAGGTAGAACCTATAAAGCATACAACTGACCATCCTCATCACGAAACTGGATGTCCATCTCTAGCCAAGCTAGATCCCTCTGAAGCTGAGGTTGTACTGTCAATCTGGCAATCGCCTTCTCTAGAGGCGTCTTCTTGCTCAGGGCGTCGGCGACAACGTTTGCCTTTCTTGGATAATACAGAATCTTCAAGGTCAAAATCCTTGATCAACTCAAGTCATCTACGATGGCGGTTATTCAACTCTTGTTGCGTGAAAATATACTTCAGATTCTTATGGTCTGTGAAGATCTGACAAGTAGCACCATACAGGTAATGTCTCCAGATCTTCAAGGCATGCACTACCGCTACTAACTCCAGATCATGAGTCGGGTAGTTCTCTTCATACGTCTTCAATTGTCTAGACGCATATGCAATCACTCTGCCTCTCTGCGTCAACACTCATCCTAAGCCTAGTCTGGATGCATCACTGTAAACCACGAAATCCTCAGAACCCTCTAGTTGTGCTAAGACAGGAGCAGAAGTCAACCGCCTCTTCAACTCCTCAAAACTCTGGGCACACTGATCAGACCACATAGATTTGGTAGTCTTCCTCAGTAGACTCGTCAATGGATGGGCAATCACTAGAAAATCCCTCCATAAAACGTCGGTAATATCCGGCTAGGCCAAGAAAGCTACGCACTTTTTTGACGTTTGTTGGTGTCGTCCATGCAGCAACAGACTCGATCTTCGCCGGATCAACCATGATCCCACTGGCGGAGACAATATGGCCTAGAAAGGCTACCTCAGACATCCAGAAATCGCACTTAGAGAGCTTAGCATACAACTCTCTATCCCTCAAAATCTGTAAAACTGTCCTCAAATGACCGGCATGCTCCTCTCTGCTACGAGAGTACACCAAAATGTCATCAACTAAGACCACCACAAATTGATCAAGGAAGTCGATGAAGATACTGTTCATCAACTCGATGAACACAGTTGGGCATTCGTAAGCCCAAATGGCATCACTACAAACTCGTAGTGTCCATAACGGGTACGAAATGCCGTCATGTGTATATCCTGCTCCCTCACCCTCAACTGGTGATATCTTGAGCGTAAATCAATCCGGGAGAAAACTGTCGCTCCTTGAAGCTGATCAAGCAGATCATCAATACGAGGTAGTGGATACTTGTTCTTGATGGTCACCTTGTTCAGCTCTTTGTAGTCAATGCATAATCTCAATGATCCATCCTTCTTCCGCATGAAGAGGACAGGTGCTTCCCACGGGAATACGCTAGGGCGGATGAAGCCCTTCTCAGCCAACTCCTCGAGTTGCTTCTTCAGCTCCAACATCTCGACAGGCACCATACGATATGGGGTCTTCGAGATGGGTCTCGTGTCAGGCTATAGTTCTATACTGAAGTCCACACTCCTTTGAGGCTGCAAGCTAGACGGCTCAACAAACACGTCTGCAAACTCATAGACCACTAGAATATCCTCCAATGTTGGACGCTCTCCATTCTTCATGGCATAACACAGAAGGCATCAAATCCCTGTGCTATCAGCCTCGCTGCTCATACGGCACTGATGATGGAACCTGTTTTCCCAAGGTCTCAACCTCGGAAGACCTCTATATGACCTACCTCGGTAGAGACTGTCACAGTCCTCCTACCTACATCCAACACCGCACGGTGTCTACGAATCCAATTCATACCTAATATGACCTCTTCATGCATCAATGGCATGACTAAGAAGTCCACAAGCAGCACACGAGTCCCTAAACGAAGGGGACCACTACGTATCGCACGAGTACCACTGACCCTACTACCATCAGGTAACCCTATAGTAAAGGGTATCCCCTCTATAGTAGCTAAACCTAGACGCTCAACACATACATCAGAAATAAAGGAATGCATAGCACCCGTATCAAATAAAACTCTAACAGGTAAAACCATGAAGCAGAATGGTACTTGTAGCAGCAGGTGCAGGCAGCTCCTCTGCACTCCTGTTCCTTGCTTGTCCCCAAGCAAGATCCAAATCTTAGATACAAGATAGAATGGATTATAAGTCATCAAAAAGATCAATGAAAATATTTCAAAATACTTGGTGGTGTGCTCCATTCATAGATCATCCTAAGAGAATGCTTCATGACAAATAAAATCAAGATATGGTCAAAACATTTTATAAATATAAGAAAGTTGTTCATCTTTGCATAAAATCATTAAATGCATAATAAATCATATTTATCGAAATCAATCATGTATAATCTAGTTTAAACCACCAAGTCAATCAACATACTCAAGGTCTCAAGGGCTTCCAAAAGAGATCAAGAAACGTGCCAGGGTGGGATGTATATAGGATAATGTGGTGCTAGAATCCGAGAATAGGATCTTTCTTCACTTTCTTTGAATCACAACATCTTCCACCAGTAAACTTTGCTTATTTTCACTTTTACTTTACTTTTTTGAGAGGATAGACATAGGTGCACAATAACCGAAGCCTAGGAGATCAGCAATCATCAATTTCTCGAGATGCCTCAAACCCTTGATGCACATACCATGACCCGTTAGGACTATCGATCAATCCGACTTTGGCAAGACACAAACACCCGGCTATGTGAATGGTGCCGAGTTACTCATCATCAAGATCCCCAAACCTATTTTTTTCTAACACTTTCAGCCAAGATCTCAACTTCACTTCACATGCTTTTCATCAACTGCATCCAAATTCCCGGATATATAAAGGGAGACAAATATGTATATGAGAGGCTAAAGCATGGTCAAGAAGAAGAAGAAGAAGAGAATGAAGTGCCTTAATCATCCCAAGAAGAATGTGAGAGAACTCATAATGTGGTGTCAACCTTCAAATCCAACATAATTTTGATAAAAACAAAGAATTAAACATGCTAGAATTTCAAACAAAGCATTTAACAACTTAACATATCATAAAACCTTTCGAGCATATAAGAATTTCAAAGCCAATCTGCAAACAAAAATCTTCATCGAGGTCATATCCAGAACAGAAGCACTAAACGTTTCAAAAATCTTTTAGTTAAAAACCCATCTCGGTCGAGGTGATCTGACGTTATCCGAGGTGTTCAACCGAGATGTGTCTCGGTTTTCACGACCTCGTTTGGTCAAGACGGTCTCGGTCAAGCCAAAAAAAAAATTTCAAACTGGTTTTTGACGTTTTTCTCAAACAGAAACCTGTGTGCATGCATGTCATGACAGATAAGCACATAAAGCCATATAAACGATAATATCCAACAGGAGTCATACAAATCATAACAAGTAAGTCAAATAATACAAACACCCCATACTTGGGACACATTGTCCCAATGGGTCAAAATAAGTCATAAGAAACAAAGTACTCACTGGACATAGCTGAACTACATAATAAATAGAAAATAAATCCATGAAGCTCAATCCTCGTCAGCTGGCGGCGGTGGTGGTGGAATGTAGGGGAATTGGGACGGTCGAATGGGTAGCCCATAACCTACTGGAACTGCACCTCCATCATCCGTCGTGTGAAGTGATGGCTCTCCTCCATCCGGTGCGTCTATCCCTCAATAGATCTGGTTTGGGCTTCAAAACGCCGGGTGACATCAAATCTCAAGGCGGCGTAAGAATCCACCATCTGTCTCGTCAAGTCATCGATCTACCGATGCGCCTCGGGATCTCTACGGCGGCAGGCTCGCTGCTCAGGTGGTGGTGGCATGTCAGTTAGAGGTGCAGGTGCCTCTCTCTCATTTTATAAAAAAAAAATAAATTTGTAAATATGTTGTGTATAGACCTGAACAAATCCGGGCCGACCCGTCTGGGAAAAAGCACGGGTATGGGCAGCTAGTTTGGCCCGTTCGGGCTTGGCACGACTCGATCCGTATTTTGGTGGGACGAGTACAGATAAACATTTTGGCCCGTGGGCCAACCCGGCCCGGCCCGCATATAGTTTATAAATATAAGTTTTTTTATATATGTGTATATAATTTATATTCTTTTGTGTGTAACATACTCTAATTTTTCATTTAATTTGTTTGGAGTACTTTGATGAGTTATACTCGTTTGTAATACAAGATTGTATGGCTAACTTGAGTGTAATGATGGACTTATTCATTTTTGTGTGTTGATTGTTGTTGAACATGTTGATAGTGCACTATGCAAGTATAATTGGATTAAAAGTGTGTTAAATACATTAGGTTACTTGATTTGAACGATAAATTTCAGAGAAAAAACGCACAATCAAGTACATAGGGTCATCCGGGTCGGGCCGGTAGCCCGCCCGCCTTTTACATGGGTGAACACGGGCAGCGTTTGTGGCCCTGACAACCGCCCAGTCCACACCTTACGGGTAGAGTTTTTAGGTATGATCCGACCTAAATCCAACCCGAGCCCACTTTTGTACAAGTCTAGTCATGCAATGTAAATATATTGAAAGAAATATTGGGATAAATTGACAATTGATATTAGTGTGTTTGGTTTAGTTATATGTCGGTTCCGAACACAGGAAGTTGAAGATCTGACAAGTGTGTCGCTTCTTTTCTTTTCTGCTATCGTCTGCCGCTCAACTTACGCCATGGAAAACCTAGTCGCCGGCGAACATAATTCGACCGACGATCGCAATAAGCACTATTTCGATATTTATGGCCCGGATGTTCGTCTCTCTCTTCACCTTCTCTGTCTTTCAATTGCCTAGTATGCTTACCTGAAAAAGATTATATGTTGATAGCCCTGAGCAGATGCTTTCATGTTGTATAATCACATTGGAATTAGTATTTTGCGCATAAATTGTTACCGAATGTACGAAGAAATGCATTAATTTGGCTATTTCACTTCGCTTTCCAATGACTTCCCGTTGGTCCGGCTCAACGATTGCTTGTTCATTGTCTTGTTAATAACTTGAAATTTTACTAACAGATGAGAAAAAATGTGACAGGCTAGAGCAGAGGCGGTAATGAAGACTCCAGAACCTAATTCATGCTTGAGTTTGCAAGTATGCTTTTGATGTTTGGGTGTTATTAGTGAGGTTCATAGTCCCGTTCTAAAGATCTGTTGTTTTAATTAAATCTATATTGCAGGATGTTCAAGGGCTTGTCACATGGGTTCTTGCTGATGGCTACATGCCATCATGGATTTTTATCAAGGTACGCCATGCCATATTCTGTTTTCTTGAGAACCTTGTTCCACTGATGTTGATATACTAGTGGTTGTACAACAATAAGTCCTTAGGCTATCTGGTGCTTTATTTTCGAAACTATCGACTCGAGGAACTCGGACACATAAGCTCCTGAAGTTTATATTAGATTAACTAGTGAGTTTAAAATAGAGCTGACCAAATTTTCTTTTGTTTTAGTAGCACTCATAATCCTTATGCTATGAGGTGCTTTCTTTTGAAACTATGGACTTTTGCAACACAGATATATGAGCTCCTGAAGTTTATATTAGATTGATTTGGTACTCAAAGTATATTAGTCAAAAGTGCAAAGAAAAAAAAAGAAGTATTCAATTTTGTGAAATTTGAATATTGAATTTTACTATGACTTTATATAAGTTGTATGCTCTACAAACACTTAAGTTATTGGCTTTGTTTCATGATGTTTGATCAATTCTGAGACAAGGTGGCTGTGCGGGCCCAAGTGTTCTACTCTGCTCTGTGTTGTATGACCATGCTGAAAACTTCATTTGGTTGGTTGTATTTTTTTTATTGTTTGGTATAGTATGTTCTTTCAGATTTTCCTAGCATGAATATGGTGAAGGAGAGTTTTGTAGATGACAGTCAGGTTCTCTATTTCACTGGTTATGCCATTCTCGTGTCTTGCAGAACAAGCCCCTCATTCCTAAGGTGGTTCTACTTTATGTTCCTGGTCTTGATGCGGCTTTATATATGTCCCAGTTGAAAAAATTTACTAGCTTGAAAGAGTATTGTGGCAACCCCAGGGCGGTTTTGGGACTAAGGTAGGTGACAGATATGCTCATTTTAATGTTTAAATGGCTCTTAATTTATACTTTAATTTTTTTTATGTATATGATCTTCTGTGATGTTTTTTTATACTAGCTGTGTATCAGATGGAATGCAGACGATAGATGCGCTCTTGACATGTAGGTTCAAAAGAAAGCGGGTGGAAGCTGAATCAGTTGCAAAGAAAGATGAGCTGCAATCTGAAAAAGGTGCACAATCTGCTTTGTATTACACAATTTGTGTTGTTGGCCACTTGGCCACACATTGGTCATTTGTACATTGTCTTCTCTTGTGTACTGCCATACCATGCCAGTATTCGTATCATCTTGTTTCTTTGCAAGAAACCATTTGAGAAGAAGGGTTTTGCCTCGACTCTTTTCGTATCTGAAAAAAAAATCAATAATATTTCAGAACAGAAATGTGCCAACATCAATTCTTTTTCGTTTTTATGCCCATTATCTAAATATCGTTGCCCTAGCTTCTCTGGTCAGGTGCTTGTTTGAACAGCTAAAATGGGAGCTTAAGTTAAATGTTGAGTTTTGTTTGATCTTGAAGAATAATAAGTTCCTAAAATGTAAACAGGCTGTAATATCTATGTTAGTATGGCTATCTGGAGAATAGTTAGTTGTTGATAAGCATTGTTGTAGGTGGTATATAGCATAACTTGTTAGAGGTTTTGGTGGTTAGTCAAAATTGAAGTTATGATTCCTGGGCACTTTGGTTAGTACCTTAGTCTCTTGTATGGTTTGTGTTCATATCTGCTTTTGGACAAACCTGAATGCATGTAATTATGGTGCTGCAGAACTTGCTAGATCTAATATGTGAGGCGTTTCTGTTGATTATGTATCTGCCTTAGGTCACTGTTCTTTGGCTGAAATTAAGAAGGATATACCTTTCCCAGTCACATACTATACTCTTACATCCAAGCAGTTGGAAGACAATGGATATTGTCACAATCAACCAGGTGTGAACATTTTACGTGCAAATCTTGTTAATTTATCATGGTTCACAATCAGCCAGTTTTCTGAAATTGGTTTTTAAATTGATGAAGGTTTCATTTCCACTCTACCTGCACCTTCTGGATCCACCCCACATGAATTACTGGCCCTTGATTGCGAGATGGTAATGGCTTGAAATGCACTCAGACTCTGATGCCTCCTATCAGCAGAGTTCTTTAGGGTCTATCAAAATGTCATGTTCATTTTCTAATTTTTCTTTGGGATTTGAGCAATCTGAAATCATGTCTAATGATCACTGAACAATCTTGAATTGGTGTCGTATGAATCGACAATGGGAGCTGATATCTGCCTTCTCATAGCTACGCAGCAGTTGCAAGCTTGTATTTGTTTCTAAAATTGAAAATGATAAAGTAAAATGGCATTGAATCAATAGTTTTTTCCCTTGAACTCAGTAGTGACTAGTAATGGAAAATATTTTCTTATTATGACATGTGGGTTATGAGGTGGTATCGATGAATTGTATATGCTTAGTTGCTTACTATGGCCATTCGTCTTTTCCTTTACTGTAGGTTGTTTTGTTTATTTTCTAATGCTATCCAGGTGAATCTTTCCTTCAACTTGTAGTGTATCACCTGCGATGGGTTTGAGCTAACACGTGTGACAGTTGTAGATGTCGAAGGCCAGGTATGTTGTAGTTGCATTTTCTGCTCTTTGCATTACTCCACGAACTACTGTATATGTCATGGATTGATGGGGAAATCCGCGTGTTCCCGACTCACCACCGAGTATATATAAACGGGTATTGGTTGCGCACTCACACACCCTCGAACAACCTCACTTTATTTTGAAGCCTTACTCTGAACTTCTCTTCTATTACACACATAAAACTAACAATATATCTTAATTATACTAGCTAATGTCGGCTTCATGAGCAAAAAAGAACCGACATTCACAATTCCCTAAATACATTTTCTAGATTAGTTTATGCTAATCCTTTATTAGCATTCCATAAAAATCTAGATAATTCTACTGATCTTGCTTTCTCCAACTTCTAGATCTCTTCTCTTAGGCTTTGTTTGGTTGGAGATTGTGTGTGAGTGTTTGGATGAAGATGGAGATTAAGTGAAGGATTATAGAGGGGATTAATTGGTATTAAAAATCACCAAAAAATAACCTCATATTATCAAGGTTAAAGGAGATTAATCTCCAACCATCAATTAAGATTCCACTCATGTCCCTATTTAAGGTTAAAATAAGGGTAAATTTGTATCAATTAAACCCATTAAAAAATCTCCAACTAAACAACGTGATGTAGATTATTTTATATCAAATAATTCCTAATAAATCACATATAAAATTTAACCCCTTGAAATCCCATCTAGATTGATCTTCAAAATAACCTCCGTCTGCTACCAAACACCCCTAAGAATCCAGCGGACCAAAAAGTGAGATTTGGATTTCTTTCCATAAATTAATATATTGGCCCATTATTCTTGGAAATAGAGAAAAATAACCCAACATTTCCTCCCTTAACATTCTATTTCCAAATACCTCCACCGTATCCGAAAATCTCACCTTCATATGTTTCTTAGCTCCGGCGCAACCACCTCTTTTTGCATCGCTCTTCCGACTAAGAAACAAATAGGTATCTCGTCCTTGCGGCCTCGCATAACCAAGTGCCTCCCTTTGAACACCTTGCATCACCTTCTTGTGCCGACGAACTTATACCCCTCCATCGTCATCATTCCCGACGAGATGGCATTAATGTTCACTGACGATACAAATCTCACAGTGCAAACTGTGACTTGTACCGTTGTGAAGCATCATCGTTACGCTTCCGGTACCTTCGACCTTCAACTTCTCACCACTCAACGAGTTGAAGTGACCAAACTCTTCAGCCTCCACGAATCTTCAAGGTGTCAAATAATGCTTGGTCTCTACAAACACGCATCAAAGGCGGCACTGTCCATCACCCACTCGGTCTTGGCAACCTCCTCGCTTGTCACCAAGTAAATATCTCCATAATCAACTTCACTATCAACATCACCGACCACATTGGTATGGGAGTCACCATTCTTCTTTCCCGGCGATATCTCTCTCAACTTCTTCAAGTCCTCCCTCATTCGAGGACACTAGGCTTGCATGTGACCCTTCTCCCCGCAATACAAGCACTCCACTTCACTCAAATCTCGCCACGGTCGCGAACTCGATCACCATCTCGGATCATCATGCCTCCATTGACTCCTCCCTCGTTCTTGCTCCCCTACAACTAGTATGCGATCCTCTCCTTTGTCAGTAACATCATTCTTCATCATTCTCTCACTTTCCGCAAAGAAACATTCACCTCATCTAGCGTGAGAAACTTCCTTCCTGCAAGTAACGTTTGCACCAAGGATATGTAGAACTTCGGCAATGATGCTAGCAACAACAACACCTTCTTCTCTTCTCCAATCTTGTCATTTGCATTTAATAATTGGCATACTAGTTGATTAAACGAGTTAATGTGGTCATGAAGATTACCTCCTTCATCCATCTTGAGCGAGTAAAGCTCCATCTTCAAGTGCAACCGGTTGGTCAGCAACTTCGGCACGTAGATGCTCTCGAACTTGTCCCACAACGCCTTTGGTGTGGTCTCTTTCAACACACCGTACTTACTCTCGGGAGCCAACGCTAACCGAATTTGCCTTCCTTTGGACACTTCTCCTCGCTCATTGATTCAGGCTTCTCCTCCAGAGCTTGGTCAAGACCCTGTTGCACCAAAAATTCTTGAATCACATTGTGCCACAAAGTGAAGTTGATCTTCTCATCAAAGAGTGGAATCTCGAATGCCTTCATCGCCTCGGCCACCATCACGCCAACACGAGAGTCTTTCAGCAACAAAGTTTACCCGATCACCACTATAACCTAGCTCTGATACCAGTTGTTGGGGAAATCCGCGTGTTCCCGACTCACCACCAAGTATACATAAATGGGTATATGTTGCGCACTCACACACTCTCGAACAACCTCACTTTATTTTGAAGCCTTATTCGAAACTTCACTTCTATTACACACATAAAACTAACTATATATTCTATTTATACTAGCTAATGTCGGCCTGTTTTATGAGAAAAAGAACCGATATTCACAATTCCCTAAATACATAATTCTAGATTAGTTTATATTAATCCTTTATTAGCATTCCATAAAAATTTAGATATTTCTACTGATCTTGCTTTCTCCAGCTTAATGTAGATCTTGCCTCTTAGAGTGTACCGGACCAAAAAGTGAGATTTGGGCTTCTTCCCATAAATTAATATATTAGCCCATTGTTCTTGGAAATAGACAAAATTACCCAACATGGATCGGCACGAGAGTAGTGATTGCTTGTATTCAGTGTTGATTCTTTCGCTGCTTGAAGTTCAATTTTTTATTGATTTATATAGGTTATCTAATATTGCATAGTTTAGACGAGGGGTGCCATTTCAACTAATCCTTGTATAGGTGAAGTTAGGAAGTGGATCAAACTGGATTATGACCCCGTTGTATCGTCGAGCATAGACATCAATGTTATCTACTTTCACGATCCTATGACTGCATGGGGGAGCAGTGGTCACTACATTGTTTTACTGGGTGTTAAGAGGATCCTATAGAAGAGGAAGGACTTCAAGAGCCGGGTCAAGGTTAAACATTCTTTGTAGGCATTGTGGAGCAGAGACTTTAATGAAGGTGTTAAGCATGTTCTGAAAGCTCCCTTGACCTTAAGCGAGATTACTATCACAAAGTTTGTCTTATGAAACTTTGAAATACATTTCTATCAGATAACACCTCACATGATGTTGTCGTTGTTTGAGGTATGGAAACTTTTATGCATCCAAGGTGTTCTTCATCAGCAAGAACTCAAACCATCCCACCATGGCACCATCAGCTAATGTGTTATATCGACACGAATGCCTTTCAAAGGATCGTACGATCTAATTGTGTAGTAGTCGTATCGCGTGTGATCAAGGCTGACTTTCCGAGCATGCTTGACTCTGGGACCCCTCACTGAAGAAGATTCCACATCCCTTAGCCTGTGCAAAGCAATCAAGAAGAAACGTAGGCACTGCCATTCCCAATGGAAAAGTCAAGAGTGGAGCAGGACCTTGAACCAACTCTTGAAGTCGCTGCTCTTGTATAGGTAAGACATCCCTCCAGCCTTCCTCTCATAACCACCCACCAGAATGTGCCAGTGTCCATTGCCCACCAGGCAGTTGTAGTATCCCAAGCGGAGCTAGTGTTGATGTCTTGGTGAAACAATCAGGTCATAATCCAGTTTGATCCACTTCCTAAGAGATAGGGTCTGAGAGGTTGGTCGGAAAAGTGATCTTTTGGAGGCTTTGCATATCCTTGGATCTTTGTCCAACCAGGGTAGAGGATAACAGGCTTGCTACTCGCGAAGATGGTTGCCAAACCAAACCACTATCCAAGAAATTTATGTCAAAAATTGATGCTAATTTATCCAATATTCCGAGTCATCTGTCCTGTTATATGATCCTGGGCCCTGCCTTGTTCTAATCTATGAAATTTCATCAGTTCTGTATACAAACGACAATTGAATTTGGTTCTTGTAAAGTTTTGTATATTTCTTTTATTTTTTAAGTTGATAATATGGCCTGATGACCTGTTGGTAATTGATGTGGTCTTTTCCAGGTTCTGCTGGACAAACTAGTTAAACCATCGAACCCTATCACTGATTACAACACCAGGTGTGTGATCTTAATACCTTGAAGTAATCTGCTGATTCGTTTGTGAAGTATTCTTGGCCTAATATGTTTCCTGTGACCTATAAGGGCTTGTTCATTTCCCATATCTAGATATGAGTATATCAGATATCGGTATCGGTATAGATATCATGGATATGGATATGAGATTGATATTTCATATCTGATACTTGTGTTTGGCAAGATGGTGAGATATATCAAAAGAGGAAGACTTGGGAGGGAGAGTTTTGAGGGAGAGGGAGAGAAAATGAATGTGATATCACTCAATTTTTTAAGATATCAAAAACGATAAAAAAGTAAAGTATTGATATATAGGATATCACTTTGATACCCATATACTCAATTACGAAACATGGATATCGGATATGTGATATCCATACCCATATCCCATATCAAAATATGGGAAATGAACGGGCCCTAAAATAAAATCCTATGAGCAATTCATACACGTTCAACTTCTAAGAAAAGCAAAAGCTGAAACTTCACGTGCTTGGTTAAATCCTATGAACAATTCATACACGTTCATCTTCTAAGAAAAGCAAAAGCTGAAACTTCACGTGCTTGGTTAAATCCTATGAACATATCATATTCAAGTGCTCGAGAGCAAGTAAAGGGATATAACTAGAGCTCAATTTTACCATTGAAAGGATATTCCTGATTTATTTTTGTCATTCATTTGAGAGTAGTTTAACTTCTTTTGCTTTTATCAATACATTTCTCCAAGAAGTCTTTATAAACTTCCCTCCACCATGCGAAGGATTATAAGTTGAATGCTAAGGATTCTAAGCTGAGGCGTTAAGGAATATAGTCATTATAGGTTGAATGTTAAGGAGTATAAAGTTGACTTGTGCAATCAATTATTTGGAATTTTTTATGATAATTTGTCTTGCAGATATAGTGGAATCACATCTGAAATGCTTAAGGATGTGACAACAAGTCTAATGGATATTCAGGTTCTCTTATCTTTCTTTTTCTCTTATTACTCGAAGGAGTTGTTGAGTTTTTTGAAGATGAACGCAGACTCTTTTATAGGGATTGTAGGATGATGCATGATCATCACCCCTTCTCTCCCCCTTGCACACATTAGCAGCACGTTTCCTCTGAAACTGACTTGTGAGTTGTGTCGATTTGATATCCCTGCTCAGGAAGAATTATTTAAGCTGGTTTATAAAGAGACTATCCTGGTTGGACACTCCTTGGAGAATGATTTGCTTGCTTTGAAAATCAATCATGGTTTAGTAATTGACACTGCGGTATTATACAAGCATCCTCGTGGTGGATCATATAAAACTGCTCTTAGAGTTCTTGCTAAGAAATTCCTTTCTAAAGAAATACAAGATTCAAGTAAGGGGCATGACAGTATAGAGGATGCCAGGACTGCTATGGAACTAGCACTTTTGAAGATAAAACATGGTATGTGCCTCTTCGCTTTTTTATATGATTAGCGTGGGATATGCAAGAATAATTTTCGTTGTCCGCTTTGAAATAAAACAGATTGATGAAAGCAGGTGTGTGTGGGATGTAGAAAAATAGCTCATCTTCATCGGATATCTGTCCATCTGTCTGCAATGTTTTTCACTTATCATTTTTTTTGAAAAAATGGTAAATAATCATGTATGTAAATAAATTTCAGGTAAGTAGTTACTAGTAATTGGTCATGTAGAAGATAATTTTATGGTATGATTGGAAATCTCGGATTTCAAAATTTTGATTTCCATTTTGTTGGAGTTAGAAATCCATGTCAACTTTTGGAGTGTATTGAATGCCACAAACAGTAGCCTGACATCAAGTTACCAAACTCCTTTGCTGCTTCTGGTTGCAATGTGGAAGTAGGCCATCCATCCTCATCTTTTTACCCCTGACATTCTTTTTGTTATTCAGGGCCCGAATATGGTTCTCCTCCACAATTTACGAGGAAGAAGCTTCATACTATTCTAAGTGAGGCTGGAAAAACCTCGGCTTTCATTGATGATATCTCCATAATTAAGCGCTATGCATCTGGGACATCCCATGCAATTCCAGTTTCATCTGACGACGAAGCTTCATTAAAAGTTGAAAAGGAGGTACTTTTTCCATTAAGGCGCGTGCTGTTGTAACACTGCTCTTCTGGATCAATGATTGAAATGCAATTATTCTCCAGGTAAAAAATGATAAGGTACATTTCATCTGGACACAATTCTCCGAGTTGAATTCCTATTTCAAGAAACAAGCTGATGACACGGAGAAGTTCAATGCAAGATTAGCCGAGCTATTGTCATTGATCACATGTAAAAACAACTCTTCTACCAGAAAGAAGATGAAGCGTCTTCTGACCTCTGAACTAAAAGAAATACTTAGTCGGTTGGATGCTCGAATCAGCAATATCTACAAACACTTGCCATTGAACTCCATGATTATCGTCTTCACCGGTCATGGAGACACTGCATCCATCTACAGGTATACACTCTTTTTAATGATATGACAAATTACACAAAATTGTTGATGCTTGAGTATAGTTGTTTTGTGTACTAGTCTGCAATCGAGTGATTTCTCATACTTAGCATCAGTTACATTTACGCTGTTCTTATTGTTGAAGATTGAGGAAGATGCTAAAGGATGAAACGGAAACAGCATTGTGCCGAGACAAGGTTGTCAAGGTGTTAGAAGAACTCCAGTCCAAAGCTGAAGTAGCCTTGTGTTTTGTGGGCGTCAAGCATTGACTTCCACATATACTTGTTTAAGTACATGATAAGATCCAAGGCACGTACTTCTCAGTGAAGGTAGTTAACTTATCGTAGTTTGTAACCTTGCCTTAGGTGGATCTTGAAGGAGAGTGCATGAGATTGTCAAGTTATCGTAGTTAGTAACCTTGATTCTTCGTGATAATATCCATAGTTTGGAGGGGTGTTTTGCCTCTTCGAAGCTTAGTTTTTGATGGGAGTATGTCAAACAGTGTACTATGGAACATATTCATATCTGGACAGGACCGTGGTCTGCGGTTTATATTCAGATCTGGTGCAAACCCTTAAGGGTCCGGTTGGTTTTAAAAACGAAACGGAATGAAACAAATATTGTTCATATGTATACCCTTGTTGATGGAATTTTGTGGAATTATTCTTCATGTTCAACGTAATTGTAGTAGAAATGATCAATTTTGATACCCTATATGGAAACAAAGGGGAAGCAAATGCATTTTGCATTACTATTCCAAAAAAATTCATAAACAATGGTACACATATTACTAGATAAATTTTTATTCCGTTTTCGTTTTCGGAGTTACAAACAAACTTGACTAAATTTATGGATTTCGGTTGAACCAGCCGTAATATGTTCTTTTGTAAATGGTTAAACCATCTAAATATGGTTCACTGGTCTTAAACCCTGATTACTGCTGTACAATTTTGGTGTGTTCAACCTTGTCTACAAAGTGTTCAGCCCTACTCATTTATAAACGAGTTTTAACCTGAGCTTTAAAAATTTTTTGTAACAACTTCTCTGAGTCGAGTCTGAGTAGCTCGGCTAACTATTTCTTTTTCTTTCGATGAGATGTTGGTCCATTTCATGAATAGAGCGATCCATAAATGAGCAAGTTCTTGTTGCTTCAGCGTTAAAGTGTTATATTAGTTGAATGAGTTTAGTTTGGCAAAGAAAATCATAATCGATCGCAATCTTCTAGTAATTCTTCACTCTCGCAGTCTCGCTCCCCCAATCTTCTTCTTTATCCTCTCTCGCAATCTCCATCATTCTAACAATCGCCATCTTCATCACTATCGAAATCAACAGACACACCAGAAAATCGCCATCAAAATCAACAAACACAACATAGACACCAGAAATAATCAAATATCTCTCGTCATCATCATCATCTTCTTCTTCTTCTTCTTCTTCTTCTTCTTCTTCTCTCTCTCTCTCTCTCTCTCTCTCTCCATCTTCTTCTCTTTTATTCTGGTATTATGTTCATTGTTCACCATCTTGTAATTTAGGTGACATTCTTGTAATTCTGGTATGAGACGTGCTCAATTTTGGTATTATTTGATTCTAGTACGTAAACATTTTTTTAGGTATTGTGCATTATCTTTGAATTATCTTTTGTCTAGTATGAATGAGAAATATGTTTCTGGTACAGTTTGATAATTGTGTTTCTGGTATGCAAAGTATAATTGAATAAAAAAATTTCAGGTTTCATCCTTTGTCTGGTGATGTTTGATAATTGTGTTTCTAGTATGCGAATTATATTTGAATAATAATGCTTCTTGTATCATCAATCTTTTCTGGTATGAATGAGAGTTGTTTTTCTAGTATTATTTGTTAATTGTGTTTTTGGTATGATCATTTCTGGTTTGTATACATGCTAAGTTTTTGGTATTATCTTTTTTCTGGTATTTATGATATGCTCATTTTTTGTATGTAACATGCTTATTTGTGGTATCATCATTTGTCTGGTATGAATGAGAGTTGTGTTTCTGGTATTGTTTGATAATTGTGTTTCTAATATGTAAATTATAAGTGAATAATAAAGTTTATGGTATCATCCTTTTTCTGGTATTGTTTGATAATTGTGTTTCTGGTATGTAAATTATATTTGAATATTAAAGTTTCTGCTATCATCCTTTTTCTAGTATTGTTTGATAATTGTGTTTATGGTATGTTAATTATATTTGAATAATAATGTTTCTTGTATCATCGATCTTTTTCTAGTACGAATGAGAGTTGTTTTTTCTGGTATGATCATTTCTGGTTTGTATACATGCTCTGTTTCCGGTATTATCCTTTTTATGGTATGCTCATTTCTGGTATGTAGCATGTTCTGTTTGTGGTGTTGTGCATTCTTCTAGTTTCTGGTATCTTTATAGTAGTTTTTTTTTCTGGTATTTACAAAACTTGTTAGGCATGACTCCTATACAAATTGTCGTTTATTGTGGATGAGAATGAAAATTTGTGGAAAATGTATAGAGATATATGGGGGATAAGGTAGCAAGCAAACTCATTACCGTGAGAGATCTTGTTAGCCTAACATAAATACGGATATTGATTGCAAAACGTTTTCAAGTAGATGAGACAGTGCACGATGTGGAACTTACGTACAAGAATACCATAAATGAAGCATTGCAACAGTTTGATATTGAGACAACAAAAGATTTCGAGGATTTTGTCAAAACCAAGCAATCGACTCAATCATGTTGGAGTGTGCCAATGTGTGAGATTAAAGTCTAAAATTCTTATACCGGAAAATTGAAAAAGTTAATGAATATCGTCCATGTACTGCGATTGTTGCCGCTCCTACTGTAAATGAAATAGGAATAGTGAATAGTTGTGCAATTAATCACTGATGTTGAAGCTGAAGCAACTAAATGGGGTCTTAAGGTTAACCTTAAGACCCCATCAGTTGCTTCAGCTTCAAGGATAAAACCGTAGTGAAAAATGCATTGTGTTTGCATGTTGTTGCTGAATGTACACAATACAAAATAACAAAGTCTATCAAGCTTGTTGTTCTTGCCCGATATCTAGATAAAGATTTAAGTGGCGCGTGCGGTTCTCTAAAATACAGAAATCGAAAGTGTTTACACTAACAAAGTATACCAAATGGCACAATTGTTCATTCCATACACGAAGAACTAATTGCAGAAAGGTGTCATATCTTGTCATTGCTGAAATAGTTGCAAAAATGTAAGTTCACTGTTTATTATCACATATGATCTTAAATTGTATCTTGTTTTGCTTGTTTCTGGTATGAATTGCATGAAAATGCTATTGTATATTCAATTTTTAGGTATGCTAATACACACAAATTCTCCGATCTTAAGACTATTATTGGTGTCTTGAGAAATGAGCATTATTTAGAAGCTAGTTATTGGAAATATTGGATGGCACAAGAGGTCGTGAAGGACAATATAAGAGGAACAAATGAAGAGAACTACAAGGGTGTGCCAATGTACTTACATCGATTGCAAGAGACAAATCCGAATATTATGGTAGCGCTAGAGTTAGATGATGAAAAAAAATTCAAATATGTGTTCTTTTCTTTTGGACAATCAATCAAAGGCTATGTAGTAATGAGAAAGGTATTATCTTTTTTCTGGTATGTATTAAAGTTATGTCTCCGGAATTATATTTGAATGATAGAGTTTCTAGTAGTAGCCTTTTCTAGTATGCATTAGAGTTATGTTTCTAGTATGGTCATTTCTGGTTTGTGTAAGTTTTCAGTTTCTGGTATTGTTAGATAAATATGTTTCTGGTATGATCATTTCTAGTTTGTGTATGTGCTCATATTTTGGTATAGTGAATTAAATTTGAATAATAAAGTTTCTGGTATTATCCTTTTCTGGTATGCATATTAATTGATTGTGTGATTGTTGTTGTTTAAGGTTATTTCAGTGGACGGAACATTTTTGAAATGATGATATGGTGGGGTGTTATTGCTTGCAACAGTTAAAGACGGAACTTAACAAATATATCTGCTAGCATTTGCTATTGTTTTTTTTTTTTTTTTTTTTTTTTTTTTTTTTTGAAAAAGGGAAAGCATTTGCTATTGTTGATCGTGAATGTGATGACTCGTGGGATTTCTTCTTCTCAAACATACACAAGTTTTCCCGTGACAACGACGAATAACTAGACACATGTCAATAAAGAAGGGTATAGCTAAGCACTACACAAAAGCATCCCACGGAGTTTGCATGTACCACTTAAAAGGTAACATCAAGAAAAAGTCAACCAAGAGTATAGTTCAACAAATGTTATTGGATGTTGTTAAGTGCTACAGAAAGGATAAGTGCCTAGATTGTTCGAATATATAAAGATGGTATGTTTATTCTATTATATAGTTTATTCTAGTATGCAATCATATTATGCTTCCGATATTGCGTAAATGATGGGTTATTTCTAGTATTGTGCCTTATCTCTCATTAGTCATGATTCTGGTATGAATGTTTCTAGTATGACCAAATGTTATGTTTCTTGTATGAATTTTTTGCTCATTTCTGGTATGAATTTTCTGTTCATTTCTGGTATCATACATGATATGTTCCTGGTATTGAGCATAATCATTGATTAACCATGATTATGGTTTTTTTTTTCCTGGTATTGCATACTTGTTATGTTTCTGATATGAATTTTCTAGTATGGTATATAACTTCATGTTTACTTGAAAATGATGTGTAGGAGAAGGAAGTAGTTGTGGAGCTGTTGAATGAAATTGGATTTGCTGCATGGTCCCGAGCTTTTTACCCTACCAAATGTTACAACATTATGACAAGCAACAATGCCGAATGCATTAATAGTGTATTGTGTGATGGAAGGGATTATCCGGTGCTTGCTCTAACTGATGTTATCAGACAGCTGGTGGGTAGATGGTTTGCGACGCGAAGAGAAAAGGTTGTATCGTGTACAGATGTGGCAACACCAAACATAGAAGCTCTAATACAAGCTAAATATGTAGAGGCGTCATAGTATGGATGCTACGTTCTTGATGCAAAAAGGCTATTGTTTGAGGTACAATGAAACCAGGAAAAAGAAGTTGTTTGTTTAGTGGATAAGATTTGCACTTGCAAGGAGTTTGATATTGAGAAGATACCATGTGTTCATGTCATAGCTGCATCAAAGATGGAGAAAATGAATTCGGCTTCTCTGGTAAGTGATTATTACAGTGTTGAATATTGGAGAACTGCATATGCGGAGACAATATACCCAATACTTGACAATGAAGATTTAGATATTCCAAGTTGCATTGCATCTATTGAATGCAACCCTCCTAAAAAGTGGAAGAGAACTGGAAGATTGCCTAAAGCTAGGATACGGGGATCAGGTGAAGGGAAAAGAAGAAGAAATGCAACTGTTGTGGCATGGTAGGCCATAACAAAAAGACTTGTCAAAATCAACCACTTCTAAAGGCATGAAAACACATACGAGAATACAAATAATAATTTTTATGTTAATTTGAGATTGTACAAAACGGTTTTTATATTAGTATATGTTTGTTTTATGGGTAAAAATACTCATACCAGAGGCATAACAACAAATAATAAGAAAATCTCTATCAAAAACTCATACCAAAATTCAATACATGAAACCTATCAGGCCAGATGCCCATACCAGAAAGCTCATGCAATAAATCATACCATAAAATCACAAATTGAACAATTTTGGAAAAGAAATAAGCATACCAAAATCACATACATGAAAACCAATATACCAGAATCTCATACCATAAACAAATACCAGTAAAGCTCATGCAATAAATCATACCATAAAATCACAAAATGAACATTTCTGGTAAAGAAATAATCATACTAGAGTCGTATACATGAAAACCCATCATACTAGAATCCAATGCCATAAACAAATACCAAAAATCTCATGCAATAAATCATCTCTGGAAATCACAACAGGAAAATTTCTGGTAAAGAAATCATCATACCAGAATCACATAGATGAAAATCAATATACAAGAATCTCATACCAAAAACAAATACGAGAAAACTCATGCAATAAATCAAACCAGAAAATCGCAACATGAACATTTCTAGTAAATAAATCATCATACCAGAATCACATAAATGAAAACCAATATTCAAGAATACCAACCCATAAACAAATACTAGAAAAACTCATGCAATAAATCATACCAAAAAAATTGCAACATGAACATTTCTGGTACAGAAACCGTAATACCGGAATATTTGTTTTTGAGATATCAAAAAGTTTATATTACAAAAGAGTCAATACAACCTAAATGACAGTTACAACAAAGTCAATACCAAAATATTCGTTTACATATTAAAGCTACACAAACATACAATTACAACATAGTCAATAAAACAACTTAAATAACATTTACAGTTTCATAGCGACTCAAAGAGCTTGACTCACTCCCTATTGTACATAATCACCGAAAACTGTTCTCTGAAAGCTGACACGTATTCTTGACATATCTTCGACAAATCATTACGTCCAAATGACAAGTACTGTATGTGCTTGATGGTGAAGACTCCACAACTCCAACTTCCATGCAACAATAGATTATATAAGTTATTTTTCAAACCAACATACTAATGTACAATGCATAGAACATATAAGTAGTATTGTATAATTTACCTTGGGTTGTTTGGAGGAACCTTTTCAGCTGTCTTTCGAACGTATCCCAACGGCTTATCAAGCTTGTCGCCAAACCTCTCAAATGATCCGTGACTTTTCAGAAAGTAAAGGAACGTAACGAGGAATAGGATAAGTAGATCCTTCAAGTCCCCATCGACACATACAACTCACAATCGAGTCATAAACAACAACACACCATTTTTGTAAATCAATCTGTAGGGTTATCCAATGTTTACCCCCAGTATTCATGGTAGTGTATATGATATTGACTTTGTAGAAGGGCTTGGTGAAGGTTGGGGGTCAAATCCAAATGCATAGTTGTGAATTTCCTCCCCAAATAAGAATTTGACCTTCCCTTTCTTTGTTACCTCTAGGTATTCACGATAGCGCACATCATTGAAATATGAATGGAATATTTTGGGAACAATGGCAACACATTGATAAACCTCGGGGTGGTCATGCACAACTTTTCTCAAGTAAGTGATCATTTTATCAATTTGCTTTAAACTATGAACAAAACTAATAATTCAATACCAAAAAATCATATAATAAATTCATACCAGAAACTTATATGAGACTCATACAACAGACTCATACCATAAACACATCAAGATCGCATATCAGAAATCATATCAATAAACTAGTACATCAATCTCATACCAGAATTGTTAATATCAGAAAATCATAACAAAATCTCATACAATAAACTCATACCAAAAAATTATACAATAAACGCAACAAGATCTCTTACCAAAAAAATTTTAAAAAAAACACATATCAAAGTCATTCCAGACTTTTATACAACAAGCTCTTACCAGAAACTCATACACAAAAATATTTCAAGATATCGTACCAGAAACTCATAAAATAAACTATGGACACAAGCTCATACCAAAACACATCAATAACTCATACTAGAAAGTCATACTAAAAAAACATCCACAAATTATTAACTTGAATAAAAGTAGGGTTAATGTTGACTTACATAATCCCACAATCATCCAGTTTTATTGAGTAAAAGCTTGAAGTATTCCCTAGTTGCTTCATGTTGATATCCAATTATGGCATCTTCTTTCGTCGAGTCAAGGTACCAAGCATAGAATGCATCTATTTCCTTCTTGCCCACAAAACTATGCTTTGGCGCCTTAGGGATCTTTATCTTTACAACATAGGGAGATACAACAAGGTCGCTAGGTTTCTTTTGACTTAAAACTATTCTCCTCGGTCCTTTGCTTTTGCTTTTGCTTTTGCTTTGGCCACTTTGCTTGTTTTTGATTTCTGTAACAGATTCACAACATAACACAAACCTTAAAAAATGTGCAGGCAAACAAAACACATCAAGAATAGTAGTGTATTATACATCTTCCTCTTCCTTTGGCTTATCAACTTCTACTCCTTCAAAATCTTATTGGGTTGGGGTCTCATCCGAACTTGAAGGGGCCATCTTTCCAAGCTTAGTGAGGATTCTGAAGCATTGCCCTTCTATTTGATGTTAGGCGATAGTATGTTCCTTCTGTTTCATAACTACTTGGTTGATCGTTTTATCTTGCTCCTCAACCTTCTTTACCAACTCAGTAGTCACTTGTTGAAGGGTTTGTAGTTGTTTTATCAAACTCTGCACCCATTCAGGCTCCCTATACATTTACATAGTACAAGATTACGTATGCAAGATGAAATAAGCTTTTGTAAGTAACAATTAACCATAATGTAAACTCTCATTTACCTATTGATGGTAGGAATAGTGGGGGTGGGATCAGTCGGAGATAGTGCAGCCACAGTCTTTGTAGGGGCATTGTTCTCCATTTCCTGAGGATCATCCTTCCCAACAGGGGTACATGGTGCAACCACAATCTCTGGGGACTAGCAATTGCTTTCATTTCCTCTTGGCTAAAAAATAGAACAAATAATTAAAAAAATAAATAAATATTGGTATGAAAGTATAAACGAGTATGTAACTATTTATCATTCTTCCTCCTTAACACTCTCTTCTTTCTTCACCTTCTTAGATGAATCCATACATAAAAAAAATATTAACTAAATAAAAAATATACCAGAAACTCATACCAGACAAAACATATCAATGTACACAAGAAACAAATCAAACAATCATACCAGAAACTAAGAGAATACTCATACCATAAAACTATACCAGAAACTCATACCAGACTCATACCAGACTCATACCAGAAACTCATAACAGACAAATCATACCAATATAGACATAACACACATCATCATATCATACCAGATAAATATATCAGAAACTCATACCAGATAATTAAAAGATAGAGTGAGTATGGAATATATTTACCTTTTTCTCTTTACATTTTTTCACTTCTTTGGGGCAACTTCTTTCTTTATTGATTTTTCTTGTTTTGGCAACTTCAAAAAAAGACGATGAAGTCGAGGAGGAGGAGGAGCGACAAAGTCATCACTGTCGGATTCCTCCTTCTTTGGGGTAGCCTTGATAACCTTGTCATCAGCACCTTCGGGTTTGCATACCCGGACATTGTGAAAACCAACCTTGAATAGATAACATATATAAATTGCTATCTTCGTCCACACATTCATCCCCCGCCATTTGTAGTCATCCTCAGCTTTTGGATTGTCCCCGGAGATAGTTTTTATGTCATCTTTCGTCAAAGTTGATGTTGTTTCTTTGATTGTTTGGAAGCTCCAATTGTTCTTCCCCTTGTTCGTAGAAACCCACTTAATACAAAGTGGGGTTGTTTTATTTTCATCACATCTGGCAAACAAGGATGTCAACTTGGAGATTGATTCAAGTACATGTGCCTGTAAATTATACACATGAAACACATCAATAGAGCATACTAGAAACTCAGATCAATAAATGATATCAAACTAATAGCATACTCTCATACTAGAAAATGAAACCAGAAAAACATATCATAAAATAATACCCATACCAGAAAATAATACCAGAAAAATACAATAAAAATCACAAGATAAACACATATCATAATACATACAAGCAAGAGACTCGTGCAATAAACTCATACCAGAAAACACATACCAGAGGAACTGTAACATTAAAACCATACCAGAAACAACACAATACATCCCATAACTCACATATACAACATAAAACAATCATACATGGAGTGCCAAAGGAAAACCAGAAAGGCAGTAGTTTCCTGATTTATGATACTTTGTCGGCTCGCACTCCTGAAGGCTCTCAAGTGTCATTCTGAGCACAAGGCGCCCCATGGGAAGGAATCAAAAGTTTTCATGTCCTTTAGCAAGGAAAGAGTTATATTGGTCACTAACTTCTTTTAGTCATTCCCCAGTAGAACATATTCAACAAAGAGAATCAAAGCCATCTTATATTTGTGTTCATCGTTCTTATGAAGTGATGAATATGCATCCTATAAATCTCCCAATGAGCATCTAGGATGTCAACCACCTCGCTCATGTCGATGTCTTTTATTTCTTTGTATGAGCTGTAACGACACTCTAGGTCAATACTTTTCTTGAACCTCGCTTAAGTCAAACCTTATAAAGCAAATTATTCAGAAAAGAAAGAAACACATTAACAATACAAAGTGGAATTGAGGTACCAAACTAAAAAGGGTGTAGTTATAAATACCTAAGCAGAGTATTGTTGATGGCAAACCACATTGAGTATTTGCGGTCTGTTTTTACCTCATGCAGAAGCATGTAGTGTATTAATTGGTTGGACAGCTTGAGATTTGTACAAAGACAGATTATGTCCGCAAATATACTATTTTTGAACATTTCTTGTCCATTGCCATCCAACCCTTCAAATATGATATTTATTATATTTACACGAGACAACACAGTTATCCATGTTGTCTCATATCTTGTATTACCATCAAACTTGTACAGAAGCTAGGAAAGGAAACAAGCTTGTTAATACTAGAAAAACCGCATATCAAATATACCAGAAACTCGTATCAAACGTTCAACTTACAGAGGAGTTTTGTGTATACTTGTCCTCTTCATTTACATCAATAGACTTTTCTTCATATGCATGTGTAAACATACCAGAAACTCATATCAATGTACACCTCAACATTCCATACCAGAAAATAATATCAAAACCTCATATGAAACTCATAACGGTCGTGTCAATATAGACAAATCATACCAAAGCTCATACCAGAAAAAAAAAATCTCAATATGAACAAACATACCAGAAACCATAAAACAATAATACTAGAAACTCAAAATAGAAAGCATATCAGACAAATCATAGCAATATACACAGGAAACACATCAACAACTCATACCTAAAACTAATACCAAAAGAAAACATACCAGGAAAAACTAATACCAAAACACATACCATAAACACATACCAGACAACTCATGTTAATATAAAAATGAAACAAATCATACCAGAAACCATATCAAATCATACGATAAACTCATCAAACCCTAATATGAAACACTTACCAGAAACCATAATACCAAAAAACATAGAACAAATCAGAGAGTATCAAAGTCATACTAACCATGATGTGACATTACTTATTGTTTATTAATGCTTCTAAAAATTATTTTATATATGAAAAAAATGGCAAATTATTTTATATATATATATATATATTAAATTTTAACATTTTCACTTTAGGGTACAAGTTTGCTCAAGCTTGAACAACTTTATCCGTATTTTATTTTTATATTGAAATTCAATTAAATCATATTCGTATATAGCACGGGAACGAAAAATCATTATAATATACTTGATGCTTATTAACTCTATAATACGTATTTGGCAACCTACGTGAGAGACTGATTTGATTATTTCAGATATTTATTCTTACCTCTCTATTTTTAATCTTTGCAGTATCTGTCATATTTTTCGAAAAATCAACATTGTCGCTGACCTTCTTGTTTCTCTTGGGCACATCCGGGATGTCATTTTGAATCCACTTCCGTCCGTTGTTGATCATTTCATCCGAAATAATACTTTAAGACGATTAGTCTATAGAGATCGAGGTGCTGTTCAGGTAAGGTTGTTAATTGTGGTAAGGCTGTGCAACCGTCTAAGAGGTTGACATGCGTCCAAATTTTTATTTTTTATTTTTGAAGAAAATATATTATGGATACTTTTAACTATAATGAACTACCATATTATAAGTTTTGCACTATTCTCTTATAAATTTTGAACTATTCTCATATAATTCATGAACTATTATTTTATATTATTAATGAATTAGTTTTTTATAACTATTAACTATTTTATTATAATTTAACCATCCTTTTATAAGTTATGCACTATCCCTCTATAAGTTTTGCAATATCATTTAATTCGTTGTTGGAAGGAATAAGGGGAAAAAATGGACATGTGTCACCTTCCTAGACTACCTTGACGGCTTACCGCCTTACCGTTTATGAACTATTTTATTATAATTCATGAACTATCCTTTTATAAGTTATGCACTATCCCTTCATAAGAAAAAATTTGGACTCGTATCATCTTCTTAACCTATCTTACGACGTTACCGGAAGAAAAGGGTCTTACCTGAACAACTTATATGTTTCTTCCTTACCCTATTTTGTACAAAAATAAAATAATGGACGTGGGTTATTTTAACTTAACCGCATGCCCATCATAATTTATAATGATAGCGATATCGTGTTTTACAATTGTTATATCAAAATAATGTCTGACTACATTACTCGTGCGAAATGGTCTACATGCACAAGTTATATACGTTGATTACAATAATGTCAAATTAATTATTAAACATATTTGTGGTAGGTAGATTAATTACAAGAAACCGTTGGCTACAAGTTTATTATTAGTATTTTTAATTAACTAACTTGATAATTAAATCTGAGTCATATAATAATTTAAAAATAAATTAGTTGATTACCTACTGGAACAAGGTTAAATAATACATTAATGACGTCTCCATCTAGATTGTTGTTGTTGTGTTGTAATTTGCCTCAACGATTAGTGATTGATAAGTAGGGCAAATCTTGATGAAATGGTCATATATTGTCATCATTACTTAATTACCCTAATCTTATAAGATAATCATATCGTACCATATAAATCGTTACTTTTTTTTATTGCACAAATACAGGAGGTAGCTGAGATGTCATTATCTCTTCCACTAATTTGATTGGATTAGTGTAATGCAATCCAATGGGAGATGGACACGTCAACCTATATAACCCATAACACAACCTGATAATCTTCAAGACTGTTAGTAATCTTCAAGAATGGGAGATGGACACCTGTCGATAGGGTTGAACCAGATATCCGATATTTTTTTCTATAAAGATGGTATTCGTATCCGGTCCGAAAAGGTAAATAAATCCAGATATTTAAAATATCCTAATACGCTCAATTATTATTTTTGTTATAATCAAAAGTGTAATGTTACGTGTTGTAATCATGACGATACTTCATTTCGCGATAGTGAAATCGATAGTAGCAGGACACCGGGAAGAGAGTAGTGGGACGCCAGACAGAAGTAGCGGGATGCCATCACGCCGGACAAGCAGCATGGATCCTCAAGTTCGTATGAACTTCGCCACACTAGGCTCTAATGAAGACGAAAGGTGACCGGAACTCCGGAAGAGATCTAGAGACGAGACATAACAGTAGAGAGGAGACGGGAAAGAGAAAAGTCACCAGTAGGCAGTAGCGGGACTAGCGGCAATCACCGCCTCAGAGGAAAATTGTGAAAAGTGTAGCGTGACAGCAACGCCCAGACATCCTGAATAAGATTAGGGTTTTGTTTTTCAAAACTAAAAAAAAGGTTATGATATATGAACTACTACCTCGTCTCTAGAGTGAAAAGCAAGATTTAACTCCCACCAACTCACGTATCATAACATAGTAATAATTTTGGAAACATATATTATATATTATCAGATATCGGATATTCGGGTTTTCAAAAAACGCAATCCATAAACAATCCGCAGATTTGAAAATTTAAACGGATCGAAACAGTTATGGATAAATTGTCGTCGGATCATCTAAAAGTCGAATATTTTCTAATCGGATTGTCGGATCAGATTATTTTGAACACTCGTACGTGTGGAGCCTTAATATCTTTGAGGTGAATTCGAATATGAATAACACTGACTAAGAACTCTTAAACCTTCTCTTTCGTAGCTGCAACAAAACGTGATTCGTTTACCTTGTAATGACATACACCAAATTTGACATCATTCAATAAATATAATCCAAACCCATGAACAAATACTATGCATCTACGCGTACTCATTGCAACAGGGAGCATTATGTTTCTTGGCAGATCACGATTACACATACCTACTTTTAAGGCCCTCTTTAGTAAGAAACTAAAAAATAACCAACAAAAATAACTATAGTTCCTCATCGAGGGTATAGTACTTGATCTTTGACTTTGTAACGTTTGGCGCCTCAATATCACAAGTAACTACTCCCTCCGTTTCAACATATATGTCGTTTGGCTCAAAAAAAATTCCAATATGTTTGACGTTCATTAAGACACTAGTCCCATTAGGCAATTTCATTCCTTATACAATGTCTCTCTATTTACATTTATTATTGAGTGGGAGGTGAGATCCAATAACCTATTTAATGCAAAAACTTTTCAATTCCAATTGACAACCTAATATTTTACCTTGTACTATAAAATGACAATAATTTTTGGAGTTGTACTATACATTTTTAATTGCTCGTAGGAGATAAATATTCACATTCATACATAATCCAAGTTAAAAGTCACATTTCACATATTTTGGCTCCATTAAAATTGGTCAAGTAACATTTCAATGAAAATTAAAAAGCTCGAAAAATTGGCTCCAAATTGTTTTGATTAAGTGGTGTAAAATTTTCACGGACTTGTAATGGAGGGTTAATGAAAGGGAATAAATTCACATTTTAAAGGATTGTGCACTCCCTATTTAAAAGGGAGGTTTTGAAATTTTAAGAGACAGGCTAATTAAGAGTAATTATTATTTGTTGTTGTTATGGAGTATTTTAAGGAAAATATGGAATTAAAATGGAGCATTATTGATTTCTTAGTTCTTGTGTTTTTACCCCGACATACATATTGATACGGAGGGAGTATAATTTTGTTTATTTTTGTAAAGGAGGTTAGTATCCTCCTCTTTTTTATACATATTTATTATTAACTAAAAATACATCTTTAGTTTATTATGTGTTTATATCAATAATAAATAGATAACGAGTCTAGCATACAAGGGTGATTGACTCCTCCGACTTCTTATGCATTGTCAATTGTTTTAGAATAGAACTTCATTGTACTTATGTGTTTGGCTCGAACCCAAGAAAGATCTGCGTCCGAACGTGTGCCAAAAATCCCTCCTGATCTTTCATCCGTTAGAATTTCACACGTTCCTTTTTAGTTTGATTGTTTATCGATAAATGTATTGTTTGATCCTCCTTATTGA
The DNA here is from genome assembly GCA_033239045.1 of Fagopyrum esculentum. Taxonomy (NCBI): domain Eukaryota; kingdom Viridiplantae; phylum Streptophyta; class Magnoliopsida; order Caryophyllales; family Polygonaceae; genus Fagopyrum; species Fagopyrum esculentum. Next base: position 26,486,213 of record BSUD01000006.1, on the reverse strand, counting down.
GGGTGTAGATTTTAAATTTTGGCTTTGTAATGTAAGGTATCGGGATATCACAAGTGAGTAAATTATTTTGTTGTACGAGGAGGTTAGCATCCTCCATGTTTTATTTATTATTTTTATGCTTCCATGTATGTATACATGCTTATCATTAAGTAAAAATTCACGGTAAAATAATAATTACACATTCGTCCAACAGGGTTAAGAAATTACACTTAGTCTAATATAACTTTTTTTATATAAATAAGGGAAATAAAAAACCTTTGATCTAGTATTTTTGAAGAGTCTGTTAGGTGGTTTGTTGATGTCCGAGTCTCAAGAGCAGGTTGTCAGTAATTTAAATAATTGATATCTTATAGGATAGTGGATCTTGTTGTTTAAATACTTTGCAGTCGGCTCAAGGTTAAATAAAAGGTTGTAGTCTCTCTTTCAATATTTTATATTTATTGCAATATTATTCCAATATCGGGTATCAAAGAAGCTTTTCTTGAGAGAATGAGCGAAGATTAAACACTAACCAAAATTCACCATTTTGATGGTTATTACGATCATTGGAGTGAGTTGAAGGAGAACTTACTAATGGCTAAGGGACGGTGGAACCTTGTTGAGAACGGGTATTCAACACCCAAGGACGTTTCCCTCCTGACAACCGCGTAAAAGACAAATTTGGAGGAAGTCAAGATGCAAGATCACCAAGTGAAACACTATCTCTTTCAAGCTCTAGATGGATAAGTGTTTGAGCAAATCTTGGATCGGAGCACATCTAAGATAGTTCAGGACTCATTGAAGAGGAAATATGGAGGAAGCGAGAAGGTGAAGAAATCTTTGTGCAACACCTTGAGACGAGATTTCGAGATCCTGCTGATGAAGAAGATTGAGACCATTACCGAATAATTTGCAAGAGTTATGGTGGTCACCAACAAACTCCGAAGAAATGGAGCTGATATTCACGATTTGAAGATCGTGGAGAAGATACAACGAACCCTAACCGAGAAGTTCACTTATGTCGTAGTATCCATCGAGGAATCTAGAGATACTAATAAAATCTCTATTGATCGATGAATTGCAAAGCACATTGGTGATGCACGAGCAAAAGTTCACTTGAAGCAACGAAGAAGAAGATGATCAAGTCTTGAAGGTGGAGGATAGATCAAGTTCGTCAAGAGGTCGTGGAAGAGGGACGGCTCGAGGACGTGGTCGAGACAAACGGTGGTACAATTACAACAAAGCCTTTGTTGAGTGTTTTAAGTGTCACAACTTGGGACATTTTCAATACGAATTGCCCTCATGCAAACAAGGAGTGCAACTATGCTGACTTGAAGAAGAAGATGAGTATTTGTTGATGACTTATGTTGATTCACACAAGGTGGAGACAAGTGAGGTATTGTTCATGAAGTTGGGTTGCTCAAACCATATGTGCAACAACAAGGAGATGTTTTCCAGTTAGATGAGACCTTCTCACATTCGGTCAAACTTGGAAACAAGGACAAACTTGATGTTGCTAGAAAATGAGTACTTAAGATGGTTATAAGAGGAGGCAAAAATGTGTTAGGAGATGTATACTATGTGCCAAGGTTGAACAAAAATCTCTTAAGTATTGGACAATTCTAAGAGAAGGGGGTAGACGTGTTGTTTCAAGGAGGTGCATGCAAGGTATATCATCTTGAAAGAGGATTCATGATCGAATATGTGATAAGGGCAAATAGGTTATGTATAGTCCTACTCGACGCGGCACAATCTTCCAAGAACTCTAAGGAGGAGAATAGTCTTCACACCACTGCAGACTTGTCAAAACTATGGCATGAGCATTGTCTGTAACATCCGGAATTTTCATTCCGGTTTGAGAGCGAGTTATCGATATTCCCGCAGTCACGGCTCAATTTTCCCGCAAGCACGAGGTGCTGAGTGACGGGTTTTATTCCAAAAATTGCGTCCCGACCCCTCATTAGCTCGTCTTTTGCTTTCCAACCCCTCGGTTCTTGAGTGAGGAGACAAGGGGGACATTTGACCCTTGGTTCTCCCCACCCCTTTGTGCAGCTCACCTTTCTCTCTCTCTCCACTCTTTCACTTTCACGTTCATTTCTTCCCTCTTCCTCTCTTGTGCTCCTCCTTCACCTTCTTCTCTTTGGAGCTCTTGATTTGTGAACTGCAGTGGAAGAGATTCAGATTCGGTTTGGTAAGCTTTTGTCCCTCCCTCCCTTACTCTTGGTTCTTGCTTACTCCTTCTTCTCCTCTCCTTCATCCATTGCCATGTATGAAGCTTTGGAAGTGAGTTCTTCTTGATCTTTGCATGCATGTGTTCTAAGCTTGATTAGGTCATGAGGGAGAGACTTGATTCATTGGAGGATGTTTGGAGAAGACCCAACAAGAAAAGGAGGCAATTGGAGCTCAAGATCCACAATCGAAGACGAAGAAGACGACCCTCTGTTGTTCGACCGCGGGGGCGGATCTTCAGAGCCGCAGGGGCGGCCATTGCACTGAGCCGCAGGGGTGGCCATCATGAGCCGCAGGGGCGGCCACCAGGAGCCGCAGGGGCGGACCTCTGGGCCCCAGGGGCGGCCAGTGGCTCAGCCAGCACGCCCTTGCGTTCTTCTTCTCCCTTTCGCGGTTGTTCTTCCTTCTTCCGAGTCCGTGCCTTTGCGTGGTGAGTGTCCTCCCTTGAGTTTGTATTCTTTGATGATCCTAGAGAGTGTTATGATAGTATCATGATAGGTTTGGACATAGGATGAATGAGAATGTCATGTAGTGGCTTTTGAGACCTTAGGTGAGTGTGTTGAGCATGTTGGACTTCCTAGACTTGTAGAGTGTTCTTGGTTGTTGAGTATGATCTTAGGAGAGGTTGTAGGCTGTCGAGAGATCTCCTCATGTGTTGAGGGAGATATGAGTGATATAGATTCTAGGATGCGGTCCTAGAATGAGAGTCAAACAATCTTGCGTAGATCGTTTGTGTGAGATGTCTTAGACTTTTGAGTTGAGCGAGTTGTTGATTATATATCCTCTTGTGAGAAGGTCATGGGCTTCTTCCCAAGGGAAGCGAGAGTGTGTGAGTTTAGAGTGAAGACGAGGTAAGTCTCCGGACTTACTTAGCTCGTATTCTATGTATTAGATCCGATGCGTGTTTGGTGGTGTGTGTTTTATTTCTTTCATTATAACTTATAAAACCGGAATAGGATTACCGACCTTTATATAATGATATTTGGCCCAAGTGTATGATAACGGGCGGTGACAACATTGCCTGGTTCTTGCGGAGAGCTAGGGGGTTCTCGGTAACTAGCCCGGGCAAGTAGACGGCCAGATGCATCAGTGTCATTTCTTGACGGTGAGTAGGAACCGAGGCGAGATCATGCGCTGATTTTTCGTGTCACAAAATGAAAGATGAATTAGTAACGGGAAATGACGTAATGGAAAAGATAATGAACCGGACTTACGTGTTGTGCCCATGTTGTGTGTTTGGATCATGTTGAGTGTTTTGTTTATTTATGTGTGTTTGTGCCATCACCTTGTTTCTAATGCCTTGAATATTAGCTAACGGTTTTAAACCGATTGTGTAGATTGTCCTGCAGGTTAGGGATGCCGCCGAGTGAGGTGGAGGAGTGGACAGCCGGGGTCTCCGTACATTATAGGACGGGGTCGTTTTTGGGGGTTTGTATTGTGTTGTTAGTTGCGGGTTTTAGTTGTACTTTCGGATTATCGTTTTGGGAGCTGTGTTGTTTTGAGGACTCGGCTGAGTTTCCAGGTTGTACCTTTCTTTACGGATTGTTTGCATTGCATTAAAACGTTTTCGATTTGCCTTTATTTGTGCCATGTTGGAAAGATCCGGTGAAATTGTTGCCAGGTTAAGGGTCGGGACCCATTGTGAGGTCCCAACCCGTAGCGCCCTGAGTCCCGTGGAATCGGGGTGTTACATTGTCATCTTAGCTACAACGGGTTGTGCACTCTGATGAACAAAAACATGGTCCTTGATCTTCCGAAATTATCAACCTTGCCCGACACTTGTGTGGAATGTTTGAAGGGGAAACAAACAAGAGTGTAAATTCCAAAACAAAGTACACGGCGTGCAAACATTCCCCTAGAGCTAGTTCAATTAGATATCTACGGCCCTATTACATCAATCTCAAACGGTGATAAGCGCTATTTTCTCAGTTTTATTGATGCTTTTTAGCCGAAAAGCATGAGTCTACTTGTTAAGCGAGAATTATGATGCTCTAGATTGTTTTCAAGTATTCAAATAATTATTTAAGAAAGAAACAGGTGTAAAGATTAAGTGCCTAAGGACAGACAGGGGAGGAGAGAACACTTATGTGGCATTCAATCAATTTTGTAGTGAACATGATATTCGAAGACAATTCACAAATACCTACACACCCCAATAAAATGGTGTTTCCGAGAGGAAGAATTAAACCGTGATGAATATGGTAAGAACATTTTTCCCAGCGAAGGAGATCCCCAAGATGTTTTGGGCAGAGTCGGTGAACTGGACATCTCATGTTCTAAACTGTAGCCCAACTTTGACAGTCAAGGAGGTTACACCGCAAGAAGCTTAAAGTGGTGTCAAGCCCTCGATGAACCACTTTAGAGTATGGGGTTGTCTCGCTCATGCTCATGTTCCAACATTAAAAAGAGGTAAATTGGATGAAAAAAGTTCACTTTGTATTTTCTTAGGAATTAGCAAAAATACAAAAGGCTGTAGACTTTATCATATTGAGTCATAGTGAGTCGAGATGTGGTCTTTGATGAGGCTAAACAATGGTAGTGAGGTACTACATATGAAAAATAAAAACAATTGAGTGAAGAATCAGAAGGGAGAGAAAAGAAATGAAGAAACACGGGAAATAAAAGATACTAGGAAAGCGTAAGGGAGTGAAGAAGGCTTATAAAGCGAAGAAACAAGGGAGGAGGAAATGATGCCACCTCAAGGGAGAGAACGTTGAGCTCCTAATTGGTTGAATGATTTTATTAGTGGAGATAATTTATCTAATGATGAGATTCATATGGTGCATGATATGCAAGTTGATGATCCGACTTTTTTGCAGATGTCATATAAGAAGAAAAGTGGAAGGAAGCAATAGACAATGAAATAAGATCCATTGAAAATAATGTTAAATCGACTCTCACCGAATTATGTATGGGAGCTAAGAAGATCGGAGGCATATAGGTATATAAAACAACGAGAGATGAAAATGGAGAGATTACTAAGCATAAGGCTCGACTTGTTGTGAAGGGGGATACTCGCAAATGCAGGTAATAGACTATTCTGAAGTTTTTGCTCCGGTTATACGCCTTGATACCGTAAGGATGTAATTGATATGGTTGCACGTAATGGCTAGAAGATCCATCAACTTGATGTAAGGTCGACTTTCCTATATTGGAAGCTAAATGAGAAAGTATATGTGGATCAACTCAGGGGTTATGAGCAAAAAGAATGAAGGAGCACATGGTGTACCAGCTGCAAAAGCTCTTTATGGACTAAAGCAAGCTCCACGGACTTGGTTTAGTAGAATCACACTCATTTGTCAAAAAAGGCTTCAAAGAATGTAATAGTGAGCAAACCTTATTCACCAAGAGGAGCAAAGAATATAAGATCGTCATCATGAGTGTCTATGTCAATGATCTTATTTACATTGGGGATGATGAAATCAAATTAAGAAGTTCAAAGCCTCAATGATGAGGGAGTTTGATAGCTCAAATTTAGGGCATATAAATAACTTCCTAGGAATCGAGGTTGTGTAGAAGAAAGATGGCATGTTTATTTGTCAAAAACAATATGCCAAAGAGGTATTGAAGAGGTTTAACATGTTTAATAGTAACCCCATCAATAATCTTGTTGTTCCTAGAGTAAAGATGACTAGTGATGTAGAAGGTACACTTGTGGATGGGACTATATACAAGCAAATGGTTGGAAGTCTCATGTACCTCACCTCAACTAGGCCAAACCTCATGTTTGCTACAAGCCTAATAATTAAGCATGTACATGACCAGACCCGCAAAACTTCACTTTGAAGATGCTAAACGAATTCTTCGATATTTGAAGGGCACCATGGGAAAGACAAATGGCAAGATCAAAGAGATGAAGGCATATATTGGCAATGACTATGCTGGTGACATTAAAGATAGAAAAGGGACAATTGGATGTGTTTTTCTTCTTAGCTCAACAACAGTAGCATGGAGCTCTAAGAAGCAACCCATTGTCACTTTTACTACCGCTGAAGCCGAGTCCGTAGCAGTAGCGGTATTTACTTGTCAGACCGTCTAGATGAAGAGGATTCTCAAGGAGATTGGACATAAGGATGTGCAAGATATATTATCAAGTGTGCAATAGTTCAACTATCAAGTTATCAAAAAATCTAGTTATGCATGGGTACAACAAACACCTAGATGTTTGTATATTTTTATGAGAAATTTATATGATAAGGGAGTTGTCTCCTTGTTGTATTGTGCAAGCTCGGATCAAATAGCTGGCATTATGACAAATCCACTGAAGGTGGATGCATTCAAGAAGCTCCGTACTACATTAGGGATGAAAGACATCACATAGATAAGCTAAAGTTTGTCAACATTTATCTTAAAGGGAAAGTTTGAAGAGTTTGTTAGGTGGTTTGTTGATGTCCGAGTCTTAAGTGCATGTTGTCAGTTGTTTAAATAAATGTTATTTTATAGGATAGTGGATTGTGTTGTTTAGATACTTTGTAACCGACTAAAGGCTATATAAAATGCCTTAGCCACTCTTTCAAAATTTACATTTAGTAATCCACAATTGCAAACTTATTCAAACAATTTTAATTGATACTCTTAGGGCTCATTTGGTAGGCGCATAGGAATCGGAATGGAATAAAAACTCAGAATAGAATAAAGAATGACTTAATCCGATTCTTGAAACCTGGTATTTAACTAATTTATAAATTAAAGTTTTTGGTTGAATATACATCATTTTCATAAAATAATGGTTGATGTCCTGTACATAATAAATCAATGATCTAAAGCATTATAGTTGGAAACATAAGTTGGAATGACCAATGACCACGAAAAACTTCAGGAATAAGGAAATGAAAAGTACCATAACTACTCACCGTTTGGAATCGCCCATTTTAATACCTTTTTGCTATCAAACACATAATTGGTTTGAGTGATTTTAAAATCGATTTTTGATTCTTTGATAATCTTACCAAACAAGCCCTTAGAAAGTTAGAAAATCGTTATCTTTATCTTAATATTTCCCATTATCTATTCTTGTGCATTTGTTTTTTATGAGCTAGCTATTAGAATGCACATTTGCTTATGGAAATACCATCTTGATATCACAATAAAAAAATATTTGTAAACAACATATGATGAAAATGGGCTATATATATGTCTAAGACTAAGAATTTAGAATGAAATTATAGAAGACATATAAAAAAAATGTTTAATGATGGTTAAAATTGCATCATCTATAACCTTTGTGAAGAGTTATTAATAAAATATTAACCATTATAATTAACGTTCATCTTAAACGCGACCATATATTTCCTTTAAACATTTTTCTAATTCCGCATACGAAGTGCGAAGTTAGTGTGTAGTTAATTCCGTACTTGGGGATCGAAAGTGAAATTGGTTCCGCACTTGGGGTCAAAAAGCAAAATTGAGTTTAATCCATTGCACACTTGGGGGCCGAAAGCGAACTTGAGTTTAATAAAATTTTGCACTTGGGCCCGAAACCGAAATTGGATTTGATTTGACTCCTCACTTGGGTCCCAAAAGCGACATTGGGTTTAATCAATTCCGCAGTTGGGCGCCGAAACCGGAAAAAAAATTAAAATTAAAAAAATTTAGAAAGAATTGGCAAGAAAGTACCCTTGCTTTTTTATTTTGTGTATAGACCCCTTGTACTTTAATACCGAAAAAAGGGAAAATATTTTAAATTGAACCTCTCTCCCATATTGAAATGATGGGTGGGTGAAAATTTGAATTTTAACGTGATAGATGGCATTAATTTAGGCATTCCTCTTCATCCCACACAAGTCTCTCTCCTCACTTTCTTTCACCCAAAACTCTCTCTCCCAAAACTCTCTCCCATAACCCTTCATTCTTCTTCAGTGTGCAGTCGCCGGCTCTAGTACTCCGGCCACCGGGGATCACATTTGGCCACCAGTCAGACACCGAAGGGCGAGCGAGAGATCTAGGGTTTCTCCATCAAGGTCGTCCTTCATTCTAGGGTTTACTCAGGCCGTAATCGAGGCAAAGGATCGTAAGATTGTCGGCTAGGCTATCATGACGGAGGGTGCTAGATCTGTATTTTTTGGGTACGATTTTGATTTGTTGGGTAGGCTATTTGTACTAGATCTGTATTTTTGGGTTCGTCATTGATGTTCCGTCACTGTTAGAAACCAGATATGTATTTTTTGGGTAGACTATTTGTACTAAATTTCTGGGTAGACTATTTCCACTAGATTTTGGGTACGATTTTGATTCGTTTTGTTAAGTAGTATTGTGTATGGATTTTGATGAATTGTGTATACTGTTAGAGCATTATTGGTACGTTTGGGCATGTGTATTTAATCTTACAAGATTATTTAAGTTTGGTAAAATGTTTCCAATTTTATGATTTTGATTATTTTATTGGGTATATGTTATTATTTTTGTGGTATGTTTCTAATTATTATGTATGTTTCAAGTGAAATGTTGGATAGGTTTTATGGGTACCCAAACTGTGTTATAATGACCAAGTGTCATTTAATATTGATGTTTGTGTACAATATCGATTTGTGTAAAATTTGGGTACGACAAAATCAAATTGGGCATTCTTTTAGTATCAAATGTGAATAAATTGAAGAGAGAAAAAATGGATTGAGTATGTATACTTTGGGTATGAAAAGGTCATCGTTTTGGGTATGACTGTGACGAATATTACTCAGTTAAACCCGGACAAACAGTAACCTTACCCAAATTTAAATTGGGTATTCTTTTCGTATCAAATGTGAATTAAATTGAAGAGAAAAAGTGAATTAAGTATGTATACTTTGGGTATGAAAAGGTCATCGTTTTGGGTATGACAATGAGGAATAAGTTATCATAGTCAACACATTATTTGTTATGTATTCCCCAAATTTTCTGGAAAGGATGATTTCAAAATGGAAGATATTTAGCTGTTTTGGTGTATTGTTGCACGAAATGCCTGGTTTGGAGGGAAGGAAAGAAAACAACTCTGTAGAGGTGTCACATCGACGGCTGCCTCATGATGGATTTCCTGCAGCAGTACTTTATGCATTTTCAAACTTCCCTTTCCTGCATTAGTATTTCCCCAAAAAAGAAATGACGGATTAGGGGCTATTTTGCCAAAAGAAAAAGGTGGGGGTTAATATGTATAGTGTAATATTGGATTAGGGACATTTCACCAAAACCGCCAAAAAAAATTATAATGACGGATTTAATTTTGCACCTAAAGTGCGTAATTGAGTAACTTTTATAATAAAATATATGGGTATGTCTAACATAGCCCAAAAAATATAAAATTAATAAAACATGTAAAATTTGATAAGATATTAACCATTATTTTGAGGATTATTGTGGAAATATTAAGTTTGAGGATTATTATGACCATTTTATTTATCCATTACGGGTGTGTTTTGTTAGGGATTGAGTTTTTTAGATGGTTTAATGTGGATCAGATTATTAGGGATTTCAAGTTGAAAAAAAATTTATCTCAGAGATTTAGATTTTTTTAAAAATTGTGTTACGGTGTTTTGTTTAGGGAATTTTTATGGGCGTTAATTAATTTCAGATGACGAAAAGACCCTCATATATATCAAATTTTGGGCATGTGATAAGGTTCCTCAACTTCTCTTTTTGTGTAAAATCAATATGTTAGTGAAACCATACTGATTGTGAACTAGTGAATAAGAAGAGAAGGCCGCCCGAAACAAGACTTGAGAACATTGCATCTGATTCCCATCGAACAACTACAGATAAGGCGAGCCGGCCTAGCTCGCCCTATTCGGACCTATAATGCTACCATGTTCATCCATATAAAAATTCGGTGTGACCTAAATATACCTTATTCTGCCATTTTACCAATTTACTCCTAGATTTATGATACAAAATAATTAAACAACCTATAACAATTCAACGTATAAAATTGCACTCCAATTATTATAGTTGAAGTATAAATGAGTTCATAACATGAAAAAACTACAATAAAGTTGCAATCCAAACACATAAAAAAACAAGTTAAATTATCCTTGTGTTACAAAAACAAGCCGGATAAAGTCCACAAATATTTTGGGTATACTAAAAATTAAGGGTTCTTATTATAAGTTTTATAAAATGTATATTTTTAATTTCTATATCATTAAAAAAAACCTTTTTATATTATAAAAAAATAACCTATACCATAATTTTTCATCAAATAAAAGTTAATAAATAATATATGCTGATATAAATTATTCAATAAATAAAAACTAATAATTTTATAATGAGCGACATCAATTATTCAACAAAATCAACCTATTAAACTGTGAAAAAGTTTTACATAAATTTGAAAATATAATTTTTTATAATTTATTTTTTCAAAGTAAAATTTAGTGATAGCACGAGTATGACCACTAGCACTAAGTTACGTGATACGCCCCCGGATGGCGATGTCATCCGTGTTCCGGCTAGAAGGACCCGCACATTTTGGAAGACCGTTATTATTATTCGGATATTTAATAATAAGTCTTTTTGTATTCGGAACTTTAATTCCGGAACTTAATTCCGTGAATTAAATTCCGACCTTTCATATTTTAGGCTTTTCATATTCGGAACTTAATTCCGACTTTAATTCCGTCATTTATGTTGAACTCTTTGTATGACCTCCATCCACTATATAAGGATGGCTTGGCTCATTTGTAAAAGATATGTCTAAGTTGAAATCTAAGTATTGAGAAGGAAAACCCTCTTACTTAGTTTAGGCATCACTTCCTCCTCCATCCTCTTAAAGTTCTTGCTTGGATCTAGTATTTGATCCAAGCCTCCACATTCGAGGATCCTTTTGAAGGATCAACCAAACGCTTCCGCCGCCCAAATTCTATGTTTGATCCGAGTCAAACAATCAAGAAGAAGTAGTTGAAGTTTCTCCTCGATCTAGATCGCCCGTATTTCTATCATTGGTATCAGAGCTCGGGATCGAGGTCAAGTTCTTTACTAAAGTTCTTGATTGTTCTTCACAAAATTTTTTCTCTTCAATATTGTTGAAGATCTTCAAGTGTTCTTCAAGTGTTCTTCAAGTGTTCTTCGAAGATCTTCAACTGTTCTTCGGCGTTCTTCGAAGATCTTCAACTGTTCTTCGGTGTTCTTTGAAGATCTTCATCCGTTCTTCAGTGTTCTTCATCGTTCATCATGTTCTATGATGATTCTGATTCTTATGATGAGGATGAAGAATGGTTACCTCCTCCACCCAAGGCCAAGCAAACCAGCCGGAGGTACCAACGGAGAGAATACTTTAAGGAGGAGGTGTGGTTGCCTCCTCCGGACCCACCAAGGCCCCACCGACGGCGTCCTAGTCTCCAAGAGGAGTGGTTGCCTCCTCCAACTCCACCAAGGCCTAAAGAGAGCATCCATGGGTATCAACATGAACACCGACAACGTGTTGCCGTCTTAGCCAAAGAAAATGACGCTCTAAAGCGTGAGTTAGAAGCTTTGAAGGCACAAATGGTTTCTCTCATGACGGCCGCCCAACAAGAACAACCGTTGCGTGATGTTCCATTAGAAGAGGCCAAGGAAGAAATCATCATTCCCGAGGTATCCCCGATCATTCCAATTCATCTTGTCAATCCGTTATGTGGAGAATATTTTGAAGATGACAAAGATGAGATCATCATCAAGGGTGAAGTAACCATCAACCATGACAATGACACATTTATGTTGTTGGACTACAAATTCGAGTCAGTTGACCCGAGGTTTGATTTTGTTTTGTCTCATGATATATTTACCGGCTTACCCTTGCTTCTTTCCGGCATGCCTCCGACGTACAATGTCATAAGCTTAAAGGGCATGGAAGACAAACTCACCGGCGAGGCCATCCTTATGTACTACAAGTTTGAGCCTCCCGATTTCAACAAGCTTGGCGGCCCCAACATCCTTGTGAAAGACTACAAGTCGAAGCCGCCCGACTCCGACATTATGCATCCAAGGTTGATTTTCAAGGGTCTTGTTCTTCAAGTGACTCCTTTCTTTTTTTTACGGTGAAACGAGGACGTTTCACATTTAAGAGGAGGAGAATGATACGCCCCCGGATGGCGATGCCATCCGTGTTCCGGCTAGAAGGACCCGCACATTTTGGAAGATCGTTATTATTATTCGGATATTTAATAATAAGTCTTTTTGTATTCGGAACTTTAATTCCGGAACTTAATTCCGTGAATTAAATTCCGACCTTTCATATTTTAGGCTTTTCATATTCGGAACTTAATTCCGACTTTAATTCCGTCATTTATGTTGAACTCTTTGTATGGCCTCCATCCACTATATAAGGATGGCTTGGCTCATTTGTAAAAGATATGTCTAAGTTGAAATCTAAGTATTGAGAAGGAAAACCCTCTTACTTAGTTTAGGCATCACTTCCTCCTCCATCCTCTTAAAGTTCTTGCTTGGATCTAGTATTTGATCCAAGCCTTCACATTCGAGGATCCTTTTGAAGGATCAACCAAACGCTTCCGCCACCCAAATTCTATGTTTGATCCGAGTCAAACGCTATGAGCACAACCGACGTAAGTATGGCACTTCCCCTCCTCCATCTAGTGCTCAACGCACCAACCGTCCCTCCCGGATTGATGACCGGTACCATCATCAAACAAATGATCGCTCTCAACGTCCCGAGAATGATCGGTCCGGACAACGCCGCCAACGGCATAGCCGGCAACCGATGTATCATGATTATGAAGAGTATGATGAACGAGATGACTTTGACGAGTTCTCCGATGATGAGTCGGACTTGGAACGGGTGGCACATGTCCGTCCATGGCACCCACCCATCCGAGAGCCTTTTGAGAACCAAGATCGAGGTGAGGAATGGTTGCCTCCTCCTAACCCACAAAGGCGTGCACCACATAATCATGGGCGCCAAAGGCATAACGATGGCCACCGGCGAGCCCATCACGAAGACGCCTATATAGCACCACCCCGACCGGATCCCTACCGAGCTCGTAGGGAAGGTAAGGTTAAATTTCCGGTATTTTATGGTGAATATGATCCTTGTGCGTTTCTTGATTGGGCACAGGATATGAAAAGAGCTCTCAAGCATTGTCATTATGAAGAATATGAGAAAATCGAAGCGGCGACACTTTACTTTGAAGGTGACGCAAAGTCTTGGTGGAACCGGTACGAGACCAACCGTGAGAACCGAGGATGGGCACCGGTTGCGACATTTGATCAATTGATCTATGTCATGACTAAGAAGTACGTGCCCGACGACTTCAAAAACGACATGCGGTTGCAAATTGCCGAATTCCAACAAGGAAGCCTTACTCCGGTGGCTTACTTAGCCAAGCTGGAGGACATGCATATGAAGGCCGGCATCTCGGCCTCCGCCTCCGCCCTTCGAACCAAATTCATGAGCGGCCTTAATCCGTCAATCCGGCGCCCCCTCGAGATTGTCCCATACAAGGACTTGGGAGCCTTATGTCATGCCGCCATGAAACTTCACAAGCAACAACTTGAAACGCCTCGATACTCAAGGTATAACTCTTCCACTAGTCAATACTCTTATACCACTAATTCTCGTTCTCGAGATGTTACTAGTCCCCAAGATTCCGGAGCCGCTAAAGGATCACCACAGATGAGTCAACCCACCCGGCAAGCGGCTACCGAGAAACCACCATACCGTGGCACCGTTGCTCCACCACAAACGCCTCCGGGCCGACCCCAACAAGGATCTCAAACGGTGGCCCGCCCAAGAGAACCCGTGTGTTTCAAATGTAGCGGGTTTGGTCATGTCCAACGTGATTGCCCGAACACCAAGCGGGTGATGTTTGCCAACCCATCATATGACGATGGCGAAGAGGATTATAATGGTGATATCCTCTTGGAAGATGACCAAGATGCAGACCCATACTATGGCATGGAGCCATGCGACGACCAACTTGCTTGCGGTCCGGCACAACCAGGTAAGTTTGCTCTTGTCTCTCGTCGCATTCTTGCAATAAAAGAGCATCTCCCTATTGACCAACGCGAGAATCTCTTCCACTCTCGTTGCTTGGTCAATGACACTAGTCTCTCTCTTATCATCGATGGGAGTTCGTGTTGTAATATTATCAACGAAAAAGTGGTGAAACACTTTAAGTTGCCTACAAACCCCACCCACAACCTTACGGACTCCAATGGATTTCCGATAAGGCAAGTGACACCGTCACACAACAAGCGTGGGTGACGTTTTCTATTGGCGCCTATGTTGATAAGGTCCTTTGTGATGTTATCAAAATGGACGCCACACATGTATTGTTGGGACGACCATGGCAATTTGACCGTAAAACTTTTCATGATGGTTATCTCAACCGTTACATGTTCCAATACAATGGAAAACGGATCACACTTTTGCCTATGACTCCACAGGAAATTTTAGTTGACTATGCAGAACGAAAGAGGCAATAAGTGATCGATGACACCACTACACCGCCGGCCACATCGGACCCTTCTCGTCGTTCTCCCGATATTGTGGATGTTCCTACTTCCGGTTCCCGTAATTCCGGCCATAAGGGTAACGCTACCGAAGCAAGAGGTAGTAAGAGCATTGTCCCGACACATGCACCTCCGGTTCCTACCATTCAAGGGCGATGTGAGCCCCGAATTCTTTTGGCCCGACGACATGACTTGACACCGGTCATGGAAGGTAAGTTTCCTTGTTTCTTACTTGTCCCTTTTTGTTTATCTATTTCCCATGACCCTAGTAATGTGCCACACGAGGTGTCCTTGTTGTTGTCCGAATTTCAGGACATCTTGACCGAAAAACTACCACCCGGCTTGCCACCAATCCGAGGAATTGAGCACCAAATCGATTTGGTGCCCGGCGCGTCTTTGCCCAACCGTGCCGCTTACCGTGCAAGTCCGGAAGAGACCAAGGAGCTACAACGCCAAGTCCAAGAGCTCCTAGACCGGGGCTATGTCCGTGAGTCCTTGTCTCCATGTGCCGTGCCGGTCATACTTGTGCCCAAGAAAGACGGATCTTGGCGGATGTGCGTCGATTGCCGAGCCATAAATCAAATTACCGTCAAGTACCGCCATCCGATCCCGCGCCTTGATGATATGTTGGACGAACTCCATGGCGCCACTATCTTCTCAAAGATCGATCTCCGGAGCGGATACCATCAAATCCGCATGGCCGAAGGTGATGAATGGAAGACGGCTTTCAAGACGAAGCATGGCCTCTACGAGTGGCTTGTCATGCCATTTGGCCTCTCCAACGCTCCATCCACCTTCATGCGCCTCATGAATCACGTCTTGCGCAAATTTCTGGGTATTTTCGTTGTTGTCTATTTCGATGATATCTTAGTCTTTAGTAAGTCTTTGGATGAACACATCGGGCACCTTCGCCAAGTGCTCGAGTGCCTTAGACTAGAGCAATTATTTGTCAATTTGGAGAAATGTGTCTTTTGCTCGGACACCACAATTTTTCTTGGCTATGTCGTGTCTAAGGACGGACTACGGGTGGACGAATCAAAAGTTCGCGCCATTCGGGAGTGACCTACTCCTACTACGGCCACCATGGTTCGAGCCTTTCTTGGCTTAGCGGGCTTCTATCGACGCTTTGTCAAGGACTTTAGCTCGATAGCGGCACCGTTACATGAGCTTACTAATAAAGGTGTCACATTTGAGTGGCGTGACACCCATGCTCGAGCGTTTGAGTCGCTCAAAGACCGTCTTTGTAATGCGCCACTACTCCAACTCCCAAACTTTTCGAAAACCTTCGAGGTGGAGTGTGACGCATCTAATGTGGGCATTGGGGGGTTCTCCTACAAGAGAATCGGCCCATTGCTTATTTTAGCGAAAAACTTTCCGGTCCCTCACTCAACTATCCGACTTATGACAAGGAACTATATGCTTTAGTTCGTTGTCTTAAAACATGGCAACACTACTTATGGCCGAAGGAGTTCGTGATTCATTCGGATCATGCGGCTCTTTCGTATCTCAAAGGTCAAACTACCTTGAGTCGGCGCCATGCGAGTTGGGTAGAGTTTCTTGAGACCTTTCCTTATGTGATTTGACATAAGAAAGGTAAAGAGAATGTGGTAGCCGACGCCCTTTCTCGCCGATATATCCTTCTTATGCATATGGACGCCAAGATCCATGGCTTTGCTCTTATCAAAGAGTTATATGCCACGGATCTTGACTTCAAGGATATATTTGCTCAATGCCTTGACCTCCGAGAGCATGAGTCTTTCTTTATTAACGATGGCTACTTATTCCGTGCGGGCAAACTTTGTATCCCGCGCTCGAGTATTCGTCATTTGTTGATAAAGGAGGCCCATGAGGGTCGTGGTCACTTCGGTGCTACCAAGACTCTCGCCGCTCTACAAGAGCACTTCTTTTGGCCCCGCATGCGCAAGCATGTGACACGGTTTTGCACAAGTTGCATCACATGTCACCATGCAAAATCGCGCCAAGGTCCGGATGGATTGTATTCTCCTTTGCCTATACCAATGGGACCTTGGGAGGATCTTTCTATGGACTTTGTGGTTGGCCTACCCATGTCAAAACGAGGCAAATACTCCATTTTTGTGGTAGTCGATCGTTTCTCGAAAATGGCACATTTTATTGCATGTAAGAGCACACAAAATGCTAGTGAAGTAGCTACCCTTTTCTTTGACAATGTTGTGCGCTTACATGGAATACCGCGTTCCATCCTTAGTGATCGGGACGTAAAGTTTGTGAGTCATTTTTGGAGAACCTTATGGGGGAAACTTGGAACCAACTTGTTGTTTTCAAGTAGCTATCATCCCCAAACCGATGGTCAAACGGAGGTGACCAATCGGACTCTAGGCGCTCTACTTAGAGCGACCCTTAGGAACAACCCACGCAAGTGGGAGGACTTACTTTCTATTGTGGAGTTTTCTTATAACAGGTCTCGACACTCGGCAACAAAGCTTTCACCCTTTGAAGTTGTCTACGGCCTTAATCCACACACCCCGATGGACTTCACTCCGCGTCCACTCAAAGACGGAGAACACATCACCGGAGCAAGTCGTGCCGCTCACATCATTGAGCTTCATGAGCGGACTAGGACACAACTCCAACGGCGTGCCGATCAACTTGCCACACAACGCAACAAAGGGCGCCGTCCAATGTCATTCGAGCCCGGTGATCTTGTTTGGCTCCACTTAAGGAAGGAGCGTTTTCCATCCCGCCGCAAAGGCAAGCTCTCGGACCGCGGTGATGGATCATTCCGCATCTTATCCCGCCATGGCCCGAATGCTTACAAGTTGGAGCTTCCGGACGACTATGGCGTGCACCCGACGTTCAATGTCAAGGACCTTGCACCATACATTGAGCCCCTATTTGACGAAGGTGAAACGGGGACGTTTCACATCCAAGATGGGGGGACTGATGCGCCCTTGACCCCTATGTCTCAACATGAGGAAGACGAGGCACTCCGGGTTCGCTCCGATGGACCGCTCACCCGTTCACGTGCTAAGGCAATCGCCCAAGCTACCGGCTCCATCATTAGCCGCACCGTTGCTTGTCACGGACCCATTGGATGCAAACCGTGTCTCTACGCCACAATGACTTGAAGCTTGTCAAGCCGGCACCGTTCCGGCGCATTTTCCGCATTTTCCATAATTTAGCGTTTTGTAATAAAAAGTCTTTTTATTTTCGGAATATTAATTTCCGGGACTTTATTTCCGGGTATTAATTTTCCGAATTTAAGATTAGACTTTTGGTTTCGGAATTTAATTCGGAAACTTAATTCCGAACTTAAATTCTCAACCTTTCATATTTTTAGGTGTTTCATTTCCGGAACTTAAATTCCGACTTTATTTCTGTCATTTAATTTCCGACTCTTTGTATAACCTTCATCCACTATATAAGGTGATGCTTGGCTCATTTGTAAAGCATGTTCAATTTGATTAAGTAAAGAGAAGTATTTTCCTCCAACTTACTTGAGCATCAATCTCTCTTCCAATCCTCTCAAAGTTCTTCTTTTGGATCTTCGATCCAAACTCAACCACATTCGAGGGTTCTTCAAGAACCAACTTAACCAACCCACTTCAAGGTTTGATCGATCAATCTAGATCGACTCAATCATACAACTTCCGCCTCCATCTCTAAGCTTCCGCAACCCATCTTCAATTGCATTCGCACTTCAACTAAGGAGTAGTTGAGCTTCAGCTTGATCTAGATCCGGAATACTTCATTGACGTGTCCAAGGACGCATCATTACGCATGGTCGGAGGAGACCATATTTATTTGCTAAAAACTAAGTTGAATAATGAATATATTGAAATTTTGTTTGATGAGGATTAATTACATAAATGAAAGTATAAAAAACATAAAAATGAAATGAATTGTGTAAGCTAAGTGGTAACTAAATGAGTTGAAGGGTGATATAGATGCTGATTTTACACCCACTTAAACCTATTCCTAATCGACAAATTAACTATTCCCCCAACTCTAAGCATGCTATTTTTATTTTATTTTTTTTGAATGACTATTTACTTGCATATTGATTTATTTTTAAATTTATAAATTAAATGAGTTTATATAAATTTATAATTTATTTTCAGATTTATATAAATAAAGTAGATAAACATGGTTACTTGGAGTTTATTTTTTAGGTTTATTTTGCTTCAAATGACACTCATTCCCCTAAAAAATCGAACAATAACGTTGAATACACAGGGATGAAAATATAATATCGGGATTAAAAAACACAAGGTCAAAATCGGGTTTAAACAAAAATAAACTCATCCAAGCAAATATTACCTTGGTCTGAAAAGTTTATTTTTGAGTGGTTTATAAACCTAAATAAACCCGCAGAAAAATAAATCAATCATCAAGTAAACACCTACAAAAATTTAAACTCAGAGTTTAGAAACTAAATGAAATAAAAATAAACTACAAGTAAACGGACCCTAAACATATCTATATAATCGGTTCAAAATCATAAATAAAAATAAACACCCATTTTTATAAATAATGCAATCTGCATAACAAATCCTTGACGTCTCAACCCGAGTTTTGCAAGAGCCCTATCTTTTTCATTAAAAATAAACACCCTTTTTTTAATAAATAATGCAATTAACTATTTGTTGTCATCAAGTTATGAAATAGTTTGATAAGAAAGCAATGATTTTAATTTTGAAGCATACTGATTGAATTTACAAAATCTACATACATGTAGATCCATTCATTATTTTTAATTAAAAAACTAACCACTGACTTTCATGTTTTGTTTCCTAACCAATTAATTAAAAAAATATTTATTTAATTTAGGAAAAGAAAGTAAATGATATACCAAATATTTTTATTTTCCATCTTCTCTTCTTTTAGTCAATATAAGAAATATAGAGGTCCCGGAAGATCCAGAAGGACAAGCATGTCTCAAGTACACAAATTCTAAATTAGCTACAGAAATGTGTACTATGAACTATGAAATTCAGTTAATTTATGTAATGACAAGTATATATATACAATAAACTTTATTGACTTTAGTTCCTTACCTCTTATTTGACTTTATAAAACTTTCCAAGTTTTTATAATATTATTATCAATCTTTTTAAATGGAATAAAGCAAAGCCAGGTTCCACAAACTCAACTTTAATGGATGAAAACTCGATTCGGGTATAACATTTATTGGCTTTTTATACGAAATCATAACAGTAAAGTTATCAGGTTGGACACTAGGAAAAATAATTTTAACTCGAAAATTAAAACAGAAGTTTTCGCGTTGAAAGATGGTCTAAAAGAAGTCATACGGCTAAATATCAAAAACATCGCAATTGAAGGTGATAACTTATATGTTATCAAGACACTCTAATAACTTTTGTGAGAGGTCGAAATGATCGTATCCAACTCCCGATTGGACCTTCGCTACTTTGAGGAAGTCTAAGTCTAACCGTCTAGCATGTGTTCAGAGAAAAACAACTGTGACTCATTTGAAAATTTCGAACCCCAACACAACATTTTCTTACGATCACGAACTTCGTATTCTCATCCGCAATGATGTTTTAGGATGAACTATTTCTAGAAAACAGTCTCTACTAATCGATTTCCGTTTTTAAAAATATTAAATAAATAAATAAATAAATAATCAAATCTTGTTGTATCTATATTAATTCAAATTTGCAAAAATGTAGTTCTTTGTGACTCTTATATCGACTATGAATTTATCTGGTTTGCGACACTCAAAATTACTTATATTTTCCACATATTAATCATATAAATTTGGATTGGTAAATTGTAATCCCAAATCAACTAATCAAAAAACTAATTAGAAGCGTCCCATCTTTCAATGTGGGATTAAGTTAAAACGTATTGTCTTATTTTGTCACTTAGTGACACATTTATTTATCATTATGACTACATGTATATAGTTTTCATGATTTATATAGCTAGGTTAGTATATTAAACTTTGCATATACGTATAGGCCTACGTATGCACAGGGTTCCTTGACTAATAATTTTTGTTTTAAAATGTTTCGATTAATAGATCTATATAAGTTATATACGAAGTTGTTTTATTTACATTTCTTAAACTCAAACCTCAAGTAATTAGGGTGGCGTCTTCAATGAATATACTTATATATAAGTCCGTAATCTGTATGAGACATGTTATTTATGTATTTGCATCGAAGAAGAAGGAAAATATAATAAATAATACGAAATGTATATATCTTGTAAAACCAACAAAAGTGACTGGCCATCCACAACCCTAAAAAACCCTCAAACCTACCCTTTTCAACTTTCTTCACTTCTCTTCTTCTTCTTCTGTTAATCATACAAACTCATAGGCGCCTCTCTTACCTTCATGTCTTGCTCTAGACTTCTCTTTGGGGAAGTTGCTTTATAAGTTATCCACCTCTCTCCCTCTCTCTATATATATTTAGATACTAGCTACCACGCCTGCAATTGCTTACAAGATTAATATCGATCCATCATGGAGGATTCAACAGGAGGAGGACGAGAATCAAGCTGTGGTGAAGTGATTAGACTATCTTGCTCTAAAGGACACTGGAGACCGGCCGAAGACGAGAAGCTCATAAAACTTGTTCAACAATATGGCCCTCAAAATTGGAACTCCATAGCTGAAAACCTCCAAGGAAGATCAGGTACTACGTCATAATGATCATACTTGCACCTTACTAGGGTTAATTAAGTTTCAAATTGATCTCGCTAAAATTTGTTTTATTATTATGATAAAAGATATACAAAAAGAACGACCTAGGTACTGTTACATCATCTCGATCCTCTTTGAATTTCTAGTCACGAATATTAATTAAGTTAATTTGATATGAATTTTGATCTTGACCTAATCATATTTTTAGATAAGTCGTAGAAAAATAATTTCTCCTGCTTCATTGATTACATATACAAAGTTTGATTAATCAAACTTTGAATTGGTAATAAATCACAAATTCTGTCAGGAAAAAGCTGCAGACTAAGGTGGTTCAATCAACTGGATCCAAGAATCAACAGAAGACCCTTCACGGAGGAAGAAGAAGAGAGGCTACAAACGGCCCACCGTATTCACGGCAACAAATGGGCCCTCATTTCCCGCCTTTTCCCTGGACGGACAGATAACGCCGTTAAAAACCACTGGCACGTCATCATGGCCAGAAAGCAAAGGGAGCGTTCCAAATCCCGCTGTATCAAACGACCTGCAGACATTTCTGATAAGAAGGGCATCATTATTGATGATCATAATTCATGTTGCTCCTCCACTACAATGTGGCCTTCAATATTTAGGGTTCACCATTTAAATTCAACTGGCACAATCGGTTATTTCGGTTATCCGGTTGATCGTCGAGTTATCAATGCGCGTTCATCCGAAGAAGGCTCCTCTGATGTGTGTGAAGAGAAGAGAGAATTGTCTATGGAGGAAGGACGAGGAAAGAAAGAGATTCAGTTTATAGATTTTCTTGGTGTTGGGGTTTCTTCTTGAGAAAAATTTTAGTTTTAAGATTGATTATACGTTATCTACTGACAATAGGACTTCATATATATATATATACGTAGCTAATGATTTCCTCCTCTCTTTCTTGTGATATGTACGTAAATCTGAAGGGAGGTAGAAAATCTATTATGCATTACAAAAATTATATATATCTGTATATTTGTTTGGCAATGTTTACGTCAATGGGTGATTGAAGTTCACATGCAGTATAATATATCTTGCTCGGCAGTTTGGATTGTCATTTTACATATGCTTTTGTTAAGGCTCTGAAGACTAAACTTACTCATCTATGATATGAGGGTCACTTTTATTATACTAAACTTTATTGTTTTAAATATCCTTATTATCTTTATATTATTTCTACGACAAATTATGTGATGAATTGAATATATTTGATTTATGGTTTGAACTTTGAAGACCGTAAGGTTAGTTGGATATATTTGATTTTAAGTTTGAAGACGTTAAGGTTAGTTGGATTTGGGTCGGTGGAATTTTGATGTCTATTTTCCTTTTCTTCTTTTGTACGGAGTTTGACTTTGTTTACCGGCCTTGGATAAGTGTCTGGCCCATCAAAACTGCGAAACTAAATGGGCCGTTGGCCCAACTACACATTATTTGGACGGCCCAATTACGCTCGACGGGAGCGCAGTCTCTTTTCGTGCGGCCGCTAATGGCGGTGAAAGCGTCTATGTTATCTTCCCACGATTTCAATTCCAACTCTTAGTGGAGCCCGAAATTACGGGCCACTTTACCCGAATGTTTAAATCGGGTAGAATACCGGCATGGATTTGGATCAACAGATTTGCTTGTATTCCAGAATTTCCTACACCACTGTTCAGAAAACATGATTCTTAGTCGTCTTCATATCTGGGTCCGTCTCCTTCCTTGCAATTCTGACTTGCTAACTTTCCTACTGGTTTCTAGGGTTTTCAAATGTTAGTTTTGGTTGAATTCTGGAATGCGCTATAATATTAGTCTGGTTATAATATGATATTAATTTTTGTGCTATATCTTTTTTATTGTTAAAAAGACCTCGATTGTCAACATGACGAGAATTATGGATCTGAAAAATCTGATGTTCTTGATAGATTTATCTCTTTGGATCGGAGCTGATATTGGAAGAAAATTATAATTAAATATAAATCTGTCAGTGGAGGTGAAAACCATGGGATAGATGCAATTCCACTCCCATTTCAATTGAAAATGATGGTGTCATGGTGTGAACTGTGAAATAGCACTTTTTAGCAACCTTGGATATGCACAACTTTCTGTTTCCTACTACTTGAACAAGTGTATTTAGCCTCTTATAAGCTCCATTAAGCTGCTATAAAGCAATGTAAATGGCCAAATTGTACTTGTGTTTACACTATATGTAGAAAATCTTCTGGTCCTACTGGATTTAACACGCTCCTAAAGTTAAGATTTAACTTCCACACCTCCTTTGAATTGTGGGTAGATGAGCATGACAATTTGAGCCTCCTTGTATTGACCAAATTTGCATCATTTTAGTATACAAAGTAGGATAATTTTCTAATGTGGTTGAGTCCCTACCCCATATGCCTTCACCACTAATTACTCTCTATCCACCTCCCACCACCCCACTTGCTGATTCTTCAATGCACTGATTATTTTACTGACAAATACTACGCAGTTTGAGGGCCTTTGGGTCATCAAAAGGAGACTAAAGCTCAAACGTCAAAGTGCCACTTCTTTGCTCTTGATTTTAATTCTTTAAGGTCTACCCTTTTGTTCACGCTACGGTATCTCAAAACTCCTATAAATACCTTCTTCTAACTTCCCTTGTTCTTCACTCCTACTAGTACCACAAACTATCAACTGATAATCAATCTTAATTTCTCCTTTTCAGATCTCATACACAGGAGTTCTAAGATGGGAAGAGGCAGTGCATTGGTTTTTGCAGTGGTAGTTCTGAGCTGCCTGGTACTCGAGAGCCAGCTGGCTCAAGCTGCCATATACAACGTTGGTGGTGCTTCTGGCTGGACCTATAATGTCAACGGTTGGCCCAAGGGCAAGACCTTCAAGGCCGGTGATGTGCTTGGTAAGCTGATTTATAACTATATAACTTTTCTGTGTTTTCTCTTGTTACTACGGACCATCATAGCACAACCCTTTACTGTAAAGGTGTAATGATCTAAGAACTTGCTCAATAATAGTGTCTTATCCAGTTAAATATAGGGTTAACTGCTCAAAATTTCCCAACCTTTGGGATAGTTGCATGCTCCACCTTGAAACATTTGTGTTAATTGGAAGATAAGTCTACAACAGTCCTAAAGGTTGGGAAATTAGGGGCAAATAACCCTAATTGTCAACATAAAAGACAATTAAAAGAAAGGTAAAATGGCTAACCAACACTTTTACCACTATTACTCTATTAAGAGTTATACTACGGTAAATATACACTATTTAACCAATTCTTTCTTAAAAACGAATAGGCTTAGCAAAAATTTGTGTCACTTAAGACTGATAGCAAATTATGGCAATTGTATTTACTGAACCCTATATGATTTACTATGCAGTGTTCAACTATGACAAAACACAGCACAACATGGTGCAAGTGGACAGGAAAGGATACACGAACTGCGCGAGCAGCAGAGGCGCAAAGGTCTTACAAAGCGGAAAGGATAGAGTGAAGCTTGCAAAGGGACAGAACTACTTCATATGCACTTTTACTGGTCATTGCCAAGCTGGGATGAAGATTGCTATCACTGCTGCTTAAATCTGCTGGTGTTACTGCTTACTAATTAATATTATGATGCTAATGGGCCTATTCTTCGTTCTACGAGGTGAGGAAGGAGGATAAGCTAATAAAATGAAGTACTGTATTTCTAGTGTTTGTGGGGTGTGTTTTACGTTATTGTCATAAAGCGTAGTAAGTGTTAGGTGAAGTCTTTTATGAAAGAGAAGTTAGTGCCATCAGTTATGAATGAGACTGTTGTTTCCACTAATGTTTTGTTATTTTATGTAACGGATCTAGAGGTGCGCTTTTTGGTGTTAATCCATTGCTTTGAAGTTGGTAAGCTAAGCTTGTGATAAAGTATTACAAAATAACTAGTTTAAAACCTTGTATGAATTGTTAGCCATGGATAAAAACAAAATAGAGTTTTCGTAAAATTTATTTGTAAAGATAAAGTTTTACTAAAAATACCCATATAAATGAAAATTATTCTATTTTTAAAAAAATCAAGATTCACTGAACTTTTCAATATTTACTTTGTAAAGTAAAATTATAAATTGAGCCATTGCTAAATCAACGTGTAAAATAGAGGTTAGAGTGATAACTTACTGGGCTGGGCTGGGCTGGGATGGGCTGGGATCCGAATATGGGCCAAAAGGCACCGACATGGTTAACCAAAATCGACACCTCGGAAGAGAAAGCAGAACACTCGTAGCTCACAGAGCACGCAACCGTGGCACCGACCAGACACCATCACACAACTTTCAACCTTTCTTCTCTCTTCCCTATTGTAGAACTTTCTCTATCTTTCTCCTTCAATATCCTCTCTCTATCTTTGCTCTCTTTCAGAAATCGAAGGATTTAACAACTTCGCATGCTGCTTCTCACCGAAACAAGAAACACAAACCTTTGCTCCGTCTGTCGATTGATAGAGTTCGTAAAAAGAACGTGTTTAGATTCCTTGGCAAATGGAGAAGACTGGTGGAGAAGCTGATTTCGATTACCTGTTCAAGTTGTTGTTGATTGGAGATTCGGGAGTTGGGAAGAGCACCCTTCTTCTAAGCTTTACTTCTGATAAATTTGAAGACCTTTCTCCTACAATCGGTACACCTTTTTCTTCGTCAATTTGTACTACAAAATTGTATGTGTTATTCCTCATTTATCTTGCCTCTTGTTGCTTGGATAGGGGTTGACTTTAAGATTAAGTATGTTACACTGGGAGGCAAGAAGTTGAAGCTTGCGATTTGGGATACAGGTATGTTAAATGAAGTTTTAAAGTCGTTGAAGTGTGAATAGGGTAAATAGCGGTTCTTTGAAAAAGCTTTAAAACTTAAAATTTCACCCATAAATGTCGTTTGTTCTTCATTAAGGATTTCAATCTTACCTTAACCGCAAGAGAGGACTCTGATCTCTAATTTGTAATGATGCAGCTGGACAGGAAAGGTTTAGAACGCTTACGAGTTCATATTACAGAGGAGCCCAAGGAATTATTATGGGTATGTTATCATCTGTTACTTCTTCGTGGACTTCCTTTTTAGGCTTTTAGTCCTGTTTTACTAATTTGTCATTACTGAAGTAAGCAAATATACGAAGGTGGTTTTGTTTTTTTCTGGTTTGTTTTCATGTAACGAAGCTATAAATTGCTAGCAAGTCTGTTGCATTTACATGGTGCCATGATAGTGATACATTAGGTTAGGTAGGGAGCAGATTCAACAAGCTAAAGTGGCATAACAAGGTTTGTTGCATTAACATGGTAATGATAGTTATACATTAGGTTAGGTAACAAACCAACAAGCTATAGATGCATAAACAAGTATTTTCATTTCATGATCGTGAATGTGATTCCAAATCCACCTGAATTTGATGGCTGTGCTGTTTGAATTATCCGACTTCATCATGGTAGATTTGCAAAACATTTTAAATGGCTGCTTTGACTTGCTAATGAACTTGAGACTTCTGTAACAGTTGTCCTGAACTACTGTTGGGCAAATTTGTCCTTTCCTTTGAAGCCATGTAACTATTTCCTTTGGAAGTCCTCAAGGATTCTTCTTTATTGACTTTCGACATTTGTGGCTCTTTGCATTCTTTCTCCCCGAGTTTCATTTTAATTAATGGCCATGAAGTTTAAACTAAAAAGGATGTGTTTGATGCCAGTTTATGATGTAACACGGCGAGAGACATTTACAAACCTCTCTGAGATATGGAACAAAGAAATAGATCTGTACTTGACCAATCAAGATTGTGTCAAGATGCTGGTTGGCAACAAGGTTGACAAGGTTGGTTCTCCTTTTACACTCTACTAGCAAGTCTTCCTGTCCATGGTGTCATGATTCTTATGACAGCTGTGTACATATCACTCTTATTTTAGTATATTCACCAGAATAGTTTCATCTCTTGCAGGAAAGTGAGAGAGTAGTCTCTAAGAAAGAGGGAATGGAGTTTGCAAGGGAGTGTGGGAGCCTTTTTCTTGAATGCAGTGCAAAAACCAGGGTCAATGTGGAGCAGTGTTTTGAAGAACTTGTCTTGAAGGTAAGCCATTGACTTGTCTGTGCAATGAAACAACAATTCTACTCTTACCCATGTGTGAGCATCAATTGGTGCTCTTTAGATATCTAAGCATGAAGGTGATATTGTTTTCATCATATGCCCCTTGCAGATACTGGAAACACCAAGCTTAATAACCGAGGGATCAAGTGGCGCGAAAAAGAACATCTTTAAACAGCAACAACCAACATCTGATGCATCAATAGGAGGAGGGTGTTGTTCTTGATGTACTTTGCAGTGTCTGATTGGAAAGAGGTTATAAACCTTTTCTGCTTGTAAAAATGTTAGAAGCATGGACATATGAACTATTTCAAAAGAATAATTTGCTTCTGGTAAAAAGGTTGTGTGATTTAAATCTTTGATTTGCAATTTCTACTCCAAAGAATGACACTACATTATAATTCATACTCTACTAACATGCAGCAAAGCCAAGGCTTTCAACTAGGTGTCTCATATGCAGCACGCTACTAATTCATACTCTATTAGAACATCAGGTTTGTGTTGCACTGATTCTGAGAGGGGGAAGGTAGACGCTAACGATGAACATTTTTTGTGTGAATAGTTTGTGTCTAGAGATGACTATACACGATGATTAGAGATATAGGGTCGTTCATAGACTCATAGTAGATGAACCGAACAAACCCTATCAAAAATCTCGACGCCTAAAGCAGTTTCGCATTCGCACTGAGGATTGAAGTTATTTTTAAAAAATTATTTTGATTATATCTTACTTTCTAATTCCTTTTAACTGTTATTTAATTTTAATTCAGTTCTAACAGTAACTTTTATTTAAGTTAGTGTAACAAAATAAGATATTACGTCTATGTTACGGTATTTATAAAATTAAAATATACAAACTTTAATTTCAATAATTTTTAAAATAAATTAATTAATTTTTAAAATAAATAAATTGTTTATATTAGATTAAATCATACATGGTATGAGAATTAAATTAGTATTATATTAAAATAGAGGTAATAAAGCTCACGGGTTCATGTTCGTATTATACTAAAGCAGAGGTAAACTTGTGTGCCGTGCTCACGTTCGTTTCGTCTACGTGTCAAGTCGAGGTAAATTTGTGTGCCGTGCTCACGTTCGTTTCGTCTACGTGCCGTGCTCACGTTCGTTTCGTCTACGTGTCGAGTCGAGGATTGAAGTCACTGAATTCTTTTTTTCTTAAAGTTATATTTGGATTATATTTTGTTCCCCTTAATATTAAAATAAAATAACTTATATGTGATACAATTTTTATAATTAAATAATTTTTATTCAAGATATACTTTCATTTTATAACATCAGCTATTACATTAAACTATATTTTAATTTCGTTATATTTACAACTTTAAGTTAAATTAAATAATATGTTAACATTTTTATATATACGAGTATTTATAAAATTAAAATACGCTATCTTTAATTTCAAAACTGATTAAAAGTAATATATATTTTTTATATTTTAGCAACCTGTACAAGGATACGAGAATTAAACTAGTTTAAACTTATAAAAACTTATAAAACTTGGATTTATATTGAGTAAGTTTCGATACGTCAATAAACGACTATGGTATTCACGCGAATACATCATATTTTCCCAAGAATAAGTCTTTTCAAAACCCAAAGTCGTGTCGTGTAATATTTGGGCTATAAAAATAAATAAATAAAACACAGAAAACACAAGAAATATAGAAGACGAGCGAGCAGGATGCGACGGGAATGAACCTGGATTCTCTCTCTTCTTCTTCGACATCCTCCTCTTCCTCGCCTTCCGATTCTATTGTGAAGGTCTCCGTTTCTCCGATTTATTCTCCGTGTCCGTCTTCAGCTGCAGGGACTCAGGTCGGCGGCCGAACATATCCATCGCAAGTTCCGACGCAATCGGTGTCGCCTGAAACTTCGGAAGAAACCATCGTCTTCTGGATCGCCTTCTACTATGACTAGGGATCCCGATACGCTCTTCAGCGGCGGCGGAATTAGGTAGGAATAATATTTTTCTAATTGTACGAGTTCATTTGACTCAAACTTCTATCATGCTTTTTGAGGTTTTGTTACTAGCCAGTACAAGCTATGTTGATTTGTCGGGTGATTTGGTATCAGTCAGCAGTTGATTCGGTGGATTGCGTGAAGCTTCCTGCATATTTTTTCTCTTGCTTGTTGATTTCATTTCGACTAAAATTTCTTTCCTTGGTTAGTTTCCTCACTGGAAAAGATAAATTGGAATTCAGCTATGGATATAGTACTTTCAAGGGGAAAAGGTCTTCCATGGAGGACTATTTTGATGCAAAAGTATCTGATATCAACGGTCACATGGTTGCTTTCTTTGGAGTTTATGATGGTTCGTTGATTTACTTAGTTTATTTTAATTTTAAATATCGTAGTCATACTACATCGTTTCTTCAGTTTGTGTCCCACAAATGTACGGTAATGAAAGGAATGGCATTTCCTTTGTGTCATATTCAACAGGCAAGTTGAGGTATGTAATGTGTGGGGGTTATGCTTCCAGGTCATGGAGGTTCCAGAGCAGCTGAGTATCTTAAGAACAACCTTTTTAACAATTTGTGCAGCCATCCAGACTTTCTAAAAGATACAAATTCAGCAATTGGTACGATTTTGTTGTGAAATGATTACAGCAATATTTTCTCTATCTGATAAGATAGAATTACTTATTTCCCACTTTCTGTTGCAGTTCAGGCATTCCCACAGACTGATGCTCAATACTTGGAAGAAGAAAAAGGCCAGCAAAAAGATGCAGGGTCTACTGCATCAACAGCCTTGTTGCTTAATGACCAGCTTATCGTTGCCAATGTGGGAGACTCGAGAGTCGTTGCCTGCAGGGATGGATCAGGTTTGTTCTATCTATGTTTTGCAAAAAATCTGCAACAACCTTATGTCATTCCCTATTTCTCATCCTCCCCTGTCCCCTGAAAGAAGACTAACTAAATGGAATCTGAACGAGGAGCTATTATGAAATAGCTTGGATGAGCTCATAGCTATTTCTATGTTTTCATCTAGAGAGAGTAAACCAAAAGATAATGCAATTACTAAGATATTGTAAATTCCCTGTTTTTAGTCAACACTAAGGTTTCCCTTTGGCTCAACTCCTTGTTACTTATAAGGGCCTAAAAGCAATCAGAAGTGTGGGGCGAACAAGCCTAAAAAAGGGGATATATGAACCCTTCGATGCTGTGTTTTAGTCTATTTTGTGGTACAACATATCAGTGTAATTAAAAGTAATGCGTAATTTGGTTAGATGATAATAAGACCTTGTGCTGGATAGATGTTCTTCATCAGATCTATGTCCTTTAGAATGTTGAAAAAGATTAGTGCAACTACTTTTTCCTCGGCTACTTTTTTTTCTTATTGTAATAATAACTGTATCTATCATTCCTAATTTAGGGCTTACTGCCGTGCTCTTGCTGTATGAAGTGTAAGTAGGAAGGACCCAATTTCACTGATGAAACTTCTCTCTCCGCAATAAATATATCAATAATTCCTATTTTACAAGTAATTTAAAAAAAAGAAGTTGAATATCTGATAAACTCTTCTCCGAAATAAAATGCATTTGAACTGTCTAGAATAAATTTATTGGTTCTGTTAGAAAGTTCATCAGTGTATTTCATTGCAGCTGTTCCCTTATCTATTGATCACAAGCCTGATAGATCTGATGAACGTCAGCGGATTGAAAATGCTGGAGGCTTTGTAATTTGGGCAGGTACCCTACCCTGTTTTATGTAATTTATCATAATCCTATAGAGATATAGGGCTTGTTCAGCGGAGTTTTTTTGTAGAGCTTTTTGTAGAGCTTTGGAAAAAATGAAAGCTAATGGGTATTTGTTATAGTAGATTATTTGGTAGATTAGATTTTTTGTTAGATTTTTTAGAAGCTTTTTGGTCCAATTTTGAAAAGCTTCAAATGATAGCTTTCATTAACTTTTGTGTAGATTATCAAATTTATTTACAATTTTACCCCTTAAAACTAGCTTTAACTATTTTCAACTCTTTTGTCCTTTTTGGATTTTTGGTAAATTCACCTTGAAAATAATTCACCGTTGAAACTCTACCAAAAAAGCTAAATCTACCCAAAAAGCTTAAACTATCGAAAAAGCTTGTGATACCAAACAAGGACATAGTTGGTTTTTCCCTTTTTACCATAATGTCAATTTTTTTATTAAAGGTTACTTGTTAATATATAATTATCTCCTTCCTACCCTCTATTCTCCAATTCATCATATACCCTACCCTATGTGTTGGTCCTGCTGGAGGCTTTGTAATTTGATGAATGTCAGCAGATTGCAACTGCTGGAGGCTTTTTGACCATAATGTCAAAAAATAAATTTAACAATATATCAAATCACTAAACTTATTTCCGAACATAGTAAATTTGTGTCAGATTTTTATTTAAAAACACAGATTCAAACCACGTTATTTTTTTCAAATTAGTTTGAAGCAAGCAAGAACCGAGAAACAACTTACCTTTTCCACTCCGCCACATTAATGTCCATGTTCAACTATGTTTCAGTTTTAAAATTTCATGTATTTTAAGCATATAAAAAAAGTTAGTGGGTGCAAAGTTTGCATGATTAGAATCTTATAGCTAAGTTATTGAATTTTAAAAAAAAAAAAAATCTAAATATAATGGACATAAATTTACTATTGTTATAAAGTTATATTTTAATCAAAAATATGTTTAAATATCCAAATAATTCAAAAGGATCAAGGAAGAAAAATGGTTGTGTATTGCTATTGTTCCATGGATAAGAGAACACCTGCAAAATTATTAATAAAATTATAAACTAAATATTTTACTATAATAAAAACACTAGTGTATTACCCGCACTTTTGTGCGGATTGAGCTTTATATATATATTTAATACTTATAAATTTATATATATATATTTTTGTAAAATAAAAATTCAGAGAATAAAATTATAATTATTATTATGATTTTTTTATATATTTTTAAGTATTTATCTCTTTAAATTAATTATATTTTTTAAATTGATTTGTTAAGATATGCTTGTTGGTAAAAAAAATCCGTAAAATTTTAAAAACTATTTTTATAAAAATATTTATTTAAATATTTTTAAAAAAATTTAGAAATTAATTTTCAATTTATATTAACATTTAGAAAATCAATTTTTAAAATAATTTTTAAGGATTTGAGAAACATGGCGTTGACACGTGGCAATAAAGGCTCCTGCTTTAATAGATATAAGACTAGTAATAACATTCACAGCAATAAAGAATTATTTTTTAATATCATATGCTATAAAATTATCAAATCGAAGCTAGAAACTAGGAAACAAATGTTTCCAAAAATAATTACTAATAAATGTTATAATTTAAAGTTAAACATAAGTTTAGTGTTAAAATTAGAATTTGATTATTCACTAGAATGTTAAGGGTATGGTGCATTTGGCTATCAAGATTTGTTTGAATATCTAAATTTAATTGGTGATTCTTTATATTTAAAAAATTAGTTTCTTTAAGTTTTTTTTATATCAAATGAATTTATTTAGAAAAAGAATATCCATATTTACTGTATTCATTTGATGATTGAATTTATTTTTGTAGATTTTTGTAAAAAAACATACTCATGATTCAACTATAATACTTTAATCGTATATATTGTACATCCAATAATATTTTGAATCATCATTTTCTATGAATAGAATAACTCAAATATATTGAACTAAAGAGGTGATTTAATTTTCTAAACCCATTTTCATATAAATAGAAACACAATTTGTCAAAAAAAAATTTTTTTAAAAAGCGCGAGTTAATGAGGCATATTCGAAAAATTGAAATATGATTGTCCATTGATTTTAATGTGGCGGAATGGAAAAGGCAAGGCTGTATCCGATTTTTTTTAATTAAAAGCCTGACACAAATGTGCTATGTTTGGAATAACTTTAGTGATTTGATTTATTGTTAAATTTTCTTAGTTGTTCTGTCATTTTGTTTAGTTATTTGACTTAATAAATTATTGACTGTGGTCCTTTGTCCATGCTTGGTCTGCTGTTTCTTCTTGTCGGGTGTTGCTTATAAAGATTTGTATTGCATATTTCTGAAGTGTTAATTCCAATTAAGCAGGAACATGGAGGGTAGGTGGAGTTCTAGCTGTCTCTCGTGCTTTCGGGGACAAACAACTCAAACAGTATGTTGTTGCTGATCCTGAGATTCAGGTAATCAATGTCCTAATTCTTGAAGTAAATGAAAGATTCATAGGACAGTGATTCAGTGAAATAACATGTTATAGTCAAGTTTATGTGTATTAGCTCTAGGCTGACAAATAGTTTTTTAAAGGAGATATCAGTGGCAGTACTACATCATAATTGTGTTGAATTATATTTACGTGTAAAACTACTAGCAAACAAATCTCCAGAGTTTGAGTAGTGACTTCTGATCATGACACTGCTCGATATGAAGGTTTCTGATCCCGGAAATGACGGTGCTTATAACTTCTAGGTCCAACAAACTTATGCTTATAGAATGATAAGCACGTAATTTACACTAATAAAAATAATCATTTTTATAAGCTTGCATCATGCCAAACTTGGCCCTTTATATCCTGGAGCATAGAGGCTTTTCGTTGCTGTATATACTTTTGGGGTTAAATTAAATGCTGAAAAATAGAAACTAATATCTGTAATACGGTTTAATGATTATTTAGAAGGTGTTTACTAGGATCATAGAGTGGATCATTCCGATTTAGCATCAATATTCACACATACTTCACTGTTTAGGCTACCTGTTGACTAAAAACAGATATTGCATAGCCTGATTTATGAAGTAGGTGTCAGTTGTCACATTCCTAAACTTCTTTAAATGTGTATATTATGTTGAATTCCTCGTGATGTTTGATTTCTTACCGTTCCTCTATCTAGGAACAAGAAATTGATGGCATAGAGTTCATTATTGTTGCAAGTGACGGACTTTGGAATGTCATATCCAATAAGGCAAGTCTTTATGCTTAACCATTCTCCTAATTGGTTGAAGCATACTGGTGTATCAAACTACAAACCTAAACAGGCTCAGTTCCCATACTTCTAAAACGATATTTTCTTGGATGAATGCATCACTACCTTCTTATGTCATACAGGATGCTGTTGCTATGGTACGAGACATTGAAGATGCGGAAGCTGCATCCAGGAAACTTACAGAGCAAGCATATGTACGTGGAAGTTCTGATAACATCACCTGTATTGTTGTACGATTTCAGAACAGACACCAAGAATAGGGTTTCAACTTTCAATCACAGTTTAAAATCAGTCCCTCGGCTACTTAACAGTCTTTTGTCCCTCCTGATGCACTATTATATGAAGCATTCCTTGAGCGGGGCTGGAGATTCTAGAAGCCATTGCCAAATTGTATGTTCGCCGTTCGTTCTGATAGGATTCAGTTTGGTCAATAGTTGCAGATACAGCAGGCTAAATCTTAGCTTTAACATATTTGGTATGTATGTCTTATCTTCTATCCAGGTGATTTGAACTGTTGTTGGGGTCTGTAGTTACAGTAGTAGCTATTATAAGGGCAGTTTGTACTTTCTTGTGTATTCTTATCCATTCTGTATTTTATCTTATTTTTCCTGCCATCTTCAGAGAACAAGGGATGAAAATGTATTTTATTTGATTGTATTGTGATTTTTGAGAAATTCCTAATCTTTTGCTTGTAAGATTGATTTCATAAATGTGAGTATTTTGGCAGAGGAGTTTATAAATTTTACTTAGAAAGATGTAATTCAGCTCGGTTCAGGAAAAAATCGGTTTGAGTTCGTTCACTTAAATGAACTCAACGGGTATGGGTATATTTGTAAGCTCGATTAAAATTTAGGGTCGATTCGATTTTAATGAGTTGAATATAAGTGTACCAAACCTTGGCTCTTCCGACTTGAGTAACAATCTTACGCTCATGAATCTCGGTTTGTGCGACTTGAATAACGATCCTGTTTTGTTTCTTCCGACTTGAATAACAATCGTATGCTCATGAATCTCGGTTTGTGCCACTTGAATAACGATCCTAAAAAAGACCAATTGAGTAAATGCTCATTTTTAATGAATATTATTTACTATGTAATAATAAGTATTATATGTTAGGTAGTATATATTTTCCTTAAAATTTGGGTTGGATTAGTGTATCCCCTAATCAAACTTCGCGTATTCTTTTGCCGATACACAATATTTAATACACAATTTTTATACATAATTTCAATTACACAATGTCCGTACACAATTTCAATTACACAATGTTAATACATAATACACAAATATCAGCTACAAAAAATGCATTGGACATACATAACCACGAAATCGTTATGTAGAAAGTCGTTATTTAGAAAGTCGCAAAAATTATGTAATCGTTATGTAGAAAGTCGCAAAAAATGCATTGGACAATATTCTTTGTGTAACCAAACATTGTCAAAATGGCATACACTTGTACTACATAAACGTAATCGTTATGTAGAAAGTCGCAAAAATTATGTATCAGCATATGTACATAACCACGAAATTATGTATCAACATATGTACATAACCACGAAATTAATAAAAACATATTTTTT
The DNA here is from genome assembly GCA_033239045.1 of Fagopyrum esculentum. Taxonomy (NCBI): domain Eukaryota; kingdom Viridiplantae; phylum Streptophyta; class Magnoliopsida; order Caryophyllales; family Polygonaceae; genus Fagopyrum; species Fagopyrum esculentum. Next base: position 26,450,306 of record BSUD01000006.1, on the reverse strand, counting down.
TAATTATGATAAATAAATAAATAATTAAAGAACAAACCTCCATTGACGATATTCGAGTTTCTTAAAATCGAAAAAATGGAGATTAGAAAGGTAGACGAAGAAGAAGAATGAAAGATTGCTATATTTATGTGAGGAGTTATTTTAGGAGCTGTTATAATTTCTTTCCTAATTTGACGTAATAATTTAGTTTATCAATTATTTTAATTTGCCAAATCTGTTACATATTTAAGGAGATAGAATATTAACATTTATGGCAATATCAATTAATATTTATCAATTTATCTTTTTCTACATAAAATAGGGTGCCTAGTTTGTTAATTGAAAACAAAAAGTGCCTACTTTATACACCAAGATACATAAACTACCTACTTACCCTAAACACTCTTTAAAGTTTGTTCCGTACTTAATTTTAAAGCTCCACATTATTGAATGATGTAATTCGGCTATAGTGGGAGTATGTCCCGCAAACTTTGGTAACCATGTGCCACAAGTCTTGGTATATATACAATACCATGAGTTCACCCACTATCTGGGTTGGATATCCTCCTTATTTCTTCAAATGTGTATATCATACCCCCAGTTTTGGATCTTTATTTTTTATGGGGTATTACGGGCACGGCGATAGATTTCGTAAACAAACAACGGTTACGAAATCCAACCGTCATGGTCACGAGTTTCGTAACCGTAAAAAAAAAAATTAACACATCACGGTTACGAAACCCGTAACCATAACAGTGTCAGATTTTTTGGGGTTTAGAATTCACAAAAAAAATTATCACGGATCCGAAACCCGTAATCGTGACGGTTACGGGTTCCGGAACCGTGATGATTTTCTTCACTTTTTTATATTTTATTTTGTTAGAATTCACTAAGAAAATCATCACGGTTACGGAACCCGTAACCGTGAAAAACCTGTCACGAATTCGGAACCCGTAACCGTGATGATATTTCCATCGCCGTGCTTTTACGATTCCCGCTTTTCATTCATACAAAAATTATTTAATGCATATAGCTAGATATACTACGTTATAGTTCTCCAATGCACGAAGACAATGCTTCCATTATCCGGTTTATCATGACTTGAGCACACTAGAAAAGTGCCTAAAATGCCTTGATGTCACTAGTTTAAATGAGTTCCTATAGTTTCTTGAGATGGGAGGAAACAATTATAGGTAGTAAAATAATGTATGGATGAGAATAAGGGGTCTGGAAATGGAAGGGGTTGACATTGATAAAGGTTGTAGGTACAAATAGGAATTGGAGAAAATTAAACAGTATTCGCGACTCTGCAGTAAAACTAAATTAAAATCCTCAAGGTCTCAACTCGGTAATGACCAACAAGCGATGAAAATGGGAAGTAAATTCTAGAAAGTTGAAAATAGATTGATGGGCAGGCACCGGACCGGGCATACACATGAAAAGGAGAGGGACAATTGTGTCTTTTACAATGCTAAAAATCCCCATAAATCTATTATCAAACACATTACCCAATCCATTACATAGTTTTTCCAAAAATCAAAATCTAAAAAACTATACTCGAAAACACAACCACAATCATAGCTATCAGCCACGACGAAAATCACAAATATAACACTACTAAACTCACCCTTATTTATGAGAATAGGAAGTGAAATAAGGTTTAACATAAAATTTGTTCTAAACAACGTCTCTCACCTAATAAATCATAGGTTAAAACAACTTACTTTTATATCAGAATAAAAACTAAATAACCGTAGTTTTAAACTACTATTCAACCACGGACATCTCACTTTTACATAATTCTCTTTGCAAATTCTTTTTTTATTTGTGTAAGTAAAAACCATGGTTTGAACCACATCCATTTTTTCAGTTTATAAATAAGACATGACTTCAAATTATCCATGATTTACTCTTTTTTTTTTTCTCATAAAAAGTCGTGGTATTAAATCACGGTTATGTATAACTCACTTTGGTATGTAATTTGATATGGTCATAACAATTTTTTTTTTATAATTTTGCAACACACTAAAAATAAAAGTCGCATTATAACTTTTACAATAATTACAAAATATGATATAAAATAGTATCCAAAATCTCATTATAACGACAAATTTTATTTTAGGGTCTAAATTTTCGGCAAATTTAATATTTGGGGATTCAAAATACATCATTTACGTTGTTAAGTACAATTGTTTAAAAAATCGATCAAAATGCAACTTAACACGGATGTTTACGAGCATGCTTTCGAACATTAGAGTTCAAATTCAAAAGGAAAAATTAGTGTGGATTACACACTTGGCTAAAAGATATGTTAGCGTTGAGATTTATCTAAAACTAGCCGAAATTTTATGAAAAATGTATTAGTGTGCTACGAATTCTCGTTATGTTATTTTTCTCTTATTGTTTTGGGGAAAAACACACACCAAACAAGCCCTTGAACAACTTCCGCATCAAAACTAGACATGTTCATATCCGAGTAGCCTAAACGACCCGGCACGCTAGGCCCGACTTGCCGGATCCGGACGCCAGATCCACCGGGCCAAAGTGCCCAGCCTACCAAATATTATATACAATATTTAAAAACATTATAATTATTTTAATAGATATTAGATAAAATGTGTTTAAGTATATTTTGTTTAGAGAAGATTGGTCTACTAAGGTCTTTTTGTCTCGCTAATACAAACTTGGTCCCTATTAATTTTAGATATTTATTTAATTATAAAAGCACTTAATTGAATGGGTAAAAAGGGAATTTGAGAGAGAGGTGTTAAAAATGAAATTCATATAAGTTGTGCATTCACGATTCATTTTTTGCTACACGAAACCCTAGTCGAGTATGCAACCGTCATTCGTTCGTCTTCTTCGTTCCGAGTCCGTCGGGAAAGCCACCCCAATAGCCACCTCCATATACATCGAGAGCTACTACCGGAAAACTTAGCCGTCGGGAAGGCCACACCAGTATCCGTTATACCCTAGCCGTCGGATTTGAGAAGCGCGAAACCTACACAAGAGCCACCTCCGTCTTCTTTGCCTTTGTCGGATATGAGAAGCGCGAACTTTGGCGTACACTTTCACTCGCCAGGTTTATACAACCATCTTTCGTCAAGTTATCATCCCACCAAGCGTTGAGCGGCCACATGAGACGACATCGTCCGTTGGCCTCCGCCGCCGCCACCTCTTTGTTGCACCGACCCTCTACACCACCTAGGAGCCAGATGTGCCTAGACCTTTATGCCGAGTTCTCATCCTGCAACGGAATCTTCCATGCCTAGGAGCCTGATCGAAGAAGCCATCGTCGCCGCCGATTTATTTTGATTGTGTAAAAGCACAAGAACCCCAAACTTTTATATGTAGAAAACGGTCCAATTTTCTGAGAGGATTCCAGTTATGAGATTTGTTATGTTTCAACTAGTGAAAAAAAATTGTGTATTGACATTATGTAACTGAAGTTGTGTATTAACATTTGATTTTAAGTATAACTTTACAAAAATAACAATAGAATACCAAAGTTGAATTGGTAAAAGAGTGGGAGGGTGAGTTTGTCATCCAAAGTTCGAAACCCACTAACTACAAGATTTGTATTTTGGACCTTGTGTAAACACGACGAGCCTTGTGAAGGAATCCGAGGAGAAGAGTAGTCCGCCACAACACTTGATGAAACTCCGATGCAGGAAACGCTGATGGAACACCTCAATATGCACAAACAACCGTCAACACTGATGGAACTCCGATGCAAGCGAGATCCAACGAGGTGGCCGGTGAGCTTCGACTCTAGATCCACTACGGCGTCCATCCCACTACCATGTCGAGATCCAGCGCGGCGAGCTTCAATCGAGAGCGACGATTAAGACACGACGATTATTTCTGGTTGACTGTTCCGGCACGATGACGGTTTGACCGAGAGTGAAGGCGGCTCAATGATTCCGCTGGCGGCGAGGAAGCACCAACAACAAGAAAATGAGTGGTGCGAGTCTGTTGTGCTTCGGGTGCAACACCAACAACAAGCGGTTCCGACAGCAACAATGCGAAGAATCTCTCAGGTTGGGCGGATATGAAGTCTATGATTTCGAAATTGGCTAGAATTTTGTGCCCGTGAAATGCACAATTTATAGACTTTTAATTTTAACCACCTTCTTAAATTCCGTTTTTACCTTTTTATTAATTAATTTTAAAATTAAAAACTTACCAGACGCCTCATCTGCATTTTGTATATTAATAAAAATAAACGCTTCTATAAAACCAGGGTTAGTTGCGCAGTCGACCGTTTGGCGCCCCCTAAAACCCTTGTACGCAAAGTCCTTACATCTCTCCCCTACGCCGCGTTCTTCCTGACAGCTCTCTCCAAATGGTGGTGAAGAAAAATCCGATGCTGGTGAGCTCCAAAAAAGAGCTTGATCGCAGAGAGAAGCAAAAGAAGAAGGCGAAATCAGGAGGCTTCGAATCCCTAGGTTTGTGCTCTAATGTATTCCGCGCAGTCAAGCGCAAGGGCTACAAAGTTCCCACCCCTATCCAGCGCAAGACCATGCCTCTCGTCCTCGCCGGCGCCGATGTCGTCGCCATGGCCCGTACTGGTTCTGGTAAAACCGCTGCTTTCTTGATCCCAATGTTCGAGAAGCTCAAGCAGCATGTTCCTCAGGCTGGCGTTAGGGCTTTGATTTTGTCTCCTACTAGGGATTTGGCTCTTCAGACCATGAAATTTGCCCAAGAATTGGGACGATATACAGGTAATAATATTGCGAGTTCACGTCCTAATTTAATTTGATACTTTTAAGTGTGTAATTAAATTGGAAGACGCTCATTGATTTATGTAGATCTTCGTATTAGTTTACTAGTTGGTGGTGATAGCATGCAAATTCAGTTCGGAGAATTAGCACAGAATCCTGACATCATTATCGCTACGCCTGGTAGACTGATGCATCATCTGTCTGAGGTAGATGATATGTCTCTTCGAACTGTGGAATATGTGGTGTTCGATGAAGCTGATTGCTTATTTGGCATGGGATTTGCTGAACAACTGCATCAGATTATGAATCAGCTTTCTGAAAACAGACAAACTCTTCTTTTCAGTGCGACAATGCCTAGTGCCCTGGCAGAGTTTGCTAAGGCGGGTTTAAGGGATGCACAGCTTGTAAGACTTGATGTGGAGAACAAGATTAGCCCCGACTTGAAGCTTGCCTTTTTCACCTTGAGGCCTGAAGAGAAGTACGCTGCTCTGATTTATCTGATTAGGGAACAAATTCGACCTGATGAGCAAACTTTGATCTTTGTCTCCACCAAGCACCACGTTGAGTTCCTTAACATTTTATTCAGGGAAGAAGGGATTGAGCCTTCTGTATGTTACGGTGACATGGATCCAGATGCTAGGAAGATTCACATTTCAAGGTTCCGGTCTAGAAAAACGATGTTGTTAATTGTTACAGATATTGCAGCCAGAGGAATTGACATTCCCTTGCTTGACAATGTAATTAACTGGGATTTTCCACCAAAACCTAAACTTTTTGTGCATAGAGTAGGGCGAGCTGCTAGAGCTGGTCGAACTGGTACCGCATATTCGTTTGTTACATCTGATGATATACCATACGTTTTGGACCTTCATCTTTTTCTCTCTAAGCCCATCAGGCCAGCTCCAACAGAGGAAGAGGTTTTGCAAGACACGGAAAGAGTGTTAGCCAAAGTAGATTTAGCACTGTCTAAAGGAGAGACTGTCTATGGGCGGTTCCCTCAAACTGTTTTGGATCTTGTTTCTGATAGAGTTCGGGACATCATTGATTCATCTACGGAACTGTATACTCTGCAGAAAACCTGTGCTAATGCATTTCGTCTGTACACAAAGACGAAACCAGCACCCGCAAAGGAGTCCATCCGAAGAACAAAGGATCTACCTCGTGAGGGTTTGCACCCAATGTTCAAAAGTGTACTAGCAGGCAACGAGTTATCAGCAATAGCCTTTTCCGAACGGTTGAAATCTTTCAGGTGCTCTTATGAATCACTCTGTGTCTCAGATAATTTTTTTTAGTTCTGCTCGACCCATTTCTTCTTTTCCAGTTTTTGCTCGTATCTAATGCTTATTTGCTTATTATCTGAAGACCGAAGCAGACTGTGCTGGAAGCTGAAGGTGATAATGCCAAAATAAAACATCCAAAGGTAATTCATATCATTTTTCTAAATTGATGCCTTTGGTTTGGATCTTTTCTTTTTTCTTGTTCAGAAAGGGAGTATGAGGCTATATGTTCTTTACACTGAATTTTTTTTCTTTATTGATCATTGAAATTTAGGTTTCAATCTTGTTTGCTGCAAAACTGGAGCTTATTAGAAAGTGGTCTTAAATTTAAGTTTGACTCTGATAATGTTGGTTTTAAATACGTCCATCCAGGGTCCATCACATCATTGGGTAGATGTCATGAAGAAAAAGAGAGAAGTTCATGAAAAGATAATTAAGCTGGTACAGGAGCAACAATCCAAGAATGATGCAACTAAGGTAATTCCTTCTCGATATGAGATGTGCCCTGTAAATCTGAGAAGAACCTATTAAAATCTGCTTTCTGCAACGCTGAACTGTTGTAGTTCTATAAATGCATACTTTGGTGCTAATTAGAGATTGTAGAAAAGATACCTTATTCAGCTAATCAGAGTAGATGAGCCTACATACAGTAACTCTTCATTTGTCTTCTCTGAATGTATATAAGTTGTATCATTTTTGGTAGTTAATCTTAGACTGCTGGAAACTTTTTCCTGCATGAGTTGATTTGTTGATAAGTAAAAAAATGATAAGTGAATTCCTTCATATTCCGGGTTGATTATGCATTTACACTGTCAAACATAAAACAGGCATGCTGTGTCATATTATGCTTTGTTTAAAGCAATGCTCTTAAAACTTTTATATCTCACCTGTTTTCAGTTGAATGCAAAAGGCAGCCAAAATTATATAGAAAAGCTATAAGAAGTTAAGAACATACCTACCTTACCTGCCTATCTTGTCACTTGGGCTAATAGGATCATGTTCCATATGCAGGAGGAGGATGAACCCGAAATGACTTACCCTACAGAAATAAAGAAAAAAGGTTTGACATGATTTTATTTGATATCTTCATTCAGTGGTTACTATGAAAGATGGCTATCCATGGACTTCGACATGCCATTTCCATCTCTACCTCTGTTGTTTGGGTTGTATTTATATGACCAGGTGCATGATGTATTCCTGACCTTTGTTATACCTTATATGTTATTCTTTTTAGGTTCTGCTGGTTCCAAAAGGAAAGCTAGAAGCTTCGTAGACGAGGAGTACTTCATTAGTTCTGTGCCAACAACAAACCAAGTAAGTGATTGCATTTGAGTGTATGGGCAATTTTTCTGTCTGTATTTACAATGCTTTTGTACATGCTGATGAATAGTGTGAAAGAAGTCTTTCAATCTTTTATTTCCTTTTATTGGTCTCTGTACAAGTTGTGGCTTTTCTTTGATGAAATGATGGCAAGGATGCAACGTTTACCCATCTAATTGTAATTGCAGCATTCAGAAGCTGGACTGTCAGTGAGAGATGACAAAGGCTTTGGATCAAACAGGTATTGTTCCTTCTGTTATCAGAGGGGAGCTTCTGCTTTTGTCCTCATTGATTAGGGTCTCCATTCAGAAACAGCTTTCTTCCGATTTTGTACAATTTTACCTCCTACCTGTGACATATAGGAGATAATTGCGTTTGTGACTCCGTGGCATTTAAATTAGACATTGGTTGTCATTTTATTTTCATGAAATGGATTCTTGCTGTAGAGAACTGAAAACTGGATGTGGGATTCTTTTATTCTAGTTGGAGATCTTTTGAAAACATTAAATGTGTGTATTTGTGGTATGTAAATTTCAGGAAATATGGGAATGCAAGTTCTCTTGGATAATAAAATACGACGATTTCTTTTGAGATTGGTTTCTTATCTATCATGTGTGAATATATATGATGTTGTATGTTGATGTTTGACTGCCAATTGAACTACTTTGTAGGTTGGATTCTGCTGTTCTAGATCTAGTTGCAGATGATAGTGGGGGTATGGTGAAGCAGAAATCAGTATATCACTGGGATAAGGTTTGTGCGGCTTTACTAAAGAAGTCTATGAATATACTTTTTCTTTTTCATTATTGATTAGTATTATTTCTTTTTGCAGAGAAGTAAGAAGTATGTTAAGTTGAACAACGGAGACCGTGTGACTGCCAATGGAAAGGTAACTTTTTGCTGTTTTTTTTGTTGCCCTCCTTTTTGGGGTCCTTTTTTCTCTCTTTTCTTGTTCAGACATTTTGAATTGATGATTTTTAATAGATGATAAATGCATCCTTTAAAAGAAAATGCATGGGTTTGTGTTTTATGTTTGAGTACATGTTCCAGACTTATGGATTTGGGTCTATAGCCCTATCGACTGGTGTTACACAGAAGCAATCCATCATAGACACAAATACATTTAGATATGATCTTCACAGGCAAAAACTTCAATCTCCCTATACCATGTAAATAAATACGTTTCCTTGTATTGTTCCACAGGTAAAGTCTGAAGGTGGTAAGAAAGTAACGGCTAACAAAACTGGAATCTACAAGAAATGGAAAGATCGTACCCATAATAGAGTCTCTACCAGAGGAACTGATCAAGAAGGGAATGAAGGAGAAAATAGAGATTGGAGGAGAGGTATGAATGCTGTTGCAGTCATAAACAAAGATATTACAAATTTTATACTGTTTTCTCCGTGTAGAATTACTTGCTTACTTTCAGGTTTTGCCTCCCCCATCACCTCCAAAAATATATAGTTTGAATACAAAGCCTCAATTCTATATGAGGATACAAAGTCATAATTACGAGAATACATTCTTAAGTAAGGATACCAAATGGACGTTTGGAATTAAATTCTGTTTTGCTTCTCTTAGGTGGCCACAACCAAAACAACATGAACTTCAGACGAGGCAGTAAGCAGTTCATACCAAATGCAGACGTACCTTCAGAAATAAAAAATCTGGAGCAAGTTCGGAAGGAAAGGCAAAATAAGGCAAACAAAGCATCTAATATGAAGAGTAAATTCAGCAAGGGGAAGAAGTTTGGGAAGAACAGTGGAAAAAGCAATGGCAAAAACAAGAAGAGAGGCAAGGGGAAGTAAGAAAAAGCTGCTTTACAAGAATCTGCTGGCTCCAGTCACAAGTTCAATGCTTAACTTCATGGTGATTCCCATCTTGCAACTTTGGATACTTTGTAGCAGTCTTCGTCATTCTATTATGGATACCGATGGAGCATTTCGGCTTTTTGACAAAACAGGTATGAATTACAGTATAGATCTTTCAAGAGTTACTTGTCATGAATTTGTATGGAAGGATATGAAAGACGGAAGCTGTTTTTGTGTTCATTTATCCGAGAATCTTTGTTTTCTGGCTTCCATAATCCATGTACTTACTGTGCTTGATCCTATCCATAATCCACGGTGTCCTTGAGCATTTTGAGAATGTGGGGCTGGCTTTTGAGAACTAGCCTTAAGATAGTTCTGAATTGTGTATTTGACTGATCCATGTACTCGGATCTCATCCTTAATCCATCTGGACAGATATTTGACAATTAATTTATTGAAGAACACTCGATCCATATTATTGGATCTGAAAATATATTGTGGATCCGGAAATATACCCAGATTAGTTTGGATCAACATTTTGGATTCTTTCCTGGGATTTCCAAGTGCTCTCAACTTCATAAAAAGTTTAAGATGAAAAGATCCGAAATTAGGTTCATAACAGGTCTCCCGATGAAGGACATCAACAAGTACACAAACCAACCTCGGGATGTATCTGAATCATACCATGACACAGATGAGATTTTAGTGAGCCTGAGTGCTGACAGCACGATGTGCTTGGAACGCACAAGCACAATGAACCGAAGTCAAGCTCAGGCATCCGCTTATGATGAGAGAGTGCCTTCCAGGGCAAGTGTGTAGCGCTGGAAAAGAGTCGCATACAGCCTGAACAGCCGGTGGAGTAAGGGCAGTGCATTGACTTATGTTGAGATTCATCAGCCCTTCCTCTTCATGTTTGTTCTTCAATGTCTTCCATGATCGCTCGTGCTTGTTATTTACATAGCTCTGAGCCAACGAGTACATAGCCCTGTCTGTTATGTTCTGACAATAGTATAGCCCGAGTGATCTCAAATGGCGGCATCTACTTGCTAATGCGATCACACTTTCGTCTGCAAACCACAGACAAACCTTAGGATCTCAAATGGCAGCATTTTATGCATCTGACCAAACACTAATCCGAGGAATTTACCTGTTATGAGGACACACCCACATAAGTCGAGAGCTCTAAGTTCCGGACAGCTGTATGCTAAACTTGTAACACCCAAGTCACTCACATTCTCACACCAACCAAGATTTAGAGATTGCAGCCGGCTGCAGTTACGCGCAATCGCCTAACAATTGTAACCAAGAATATCATTCAAGCGCTGTTCAACATACAAATTGGCAGAAGGAACATATTTGTACTACCTGAAGTGCCGGGTCTGTTGCAGCCTTCACACAACCACAAAGATTTAGGGATTTCAGGTTTGTGCAAAAGCTAGTTAAGTATGCAAGGGCAGCATCACTGAAAGCCGAGCAGCCACTGATGTTGAGTTTAGTAAGATTAGCGCAACCACGAGCCAAGGCGTACAGAGAACGATCAGTGAGCTTAAAGCTTCTGCTAAGGTCAAGCTCCTGCAACTCATGGCAGAAATTGGCTATAGTTTCAACAGCATGATCCTCAATCTGTGGTTTATCTTGCCGCAATGCCAGAGTGCGAAGTTTCGTGAAATTGGGGGTAAGAGAGAGTACTAAGTTATTCATATTGTTCTTGCACCTGAGAGAATATACAAAATTAAAGATCCTAAAATTAATTGGCCATAGAACAGTTAGTACACCAAAATCAAAATTGACAAGGAGAGGCTCAAAAGCTATACCATGAAAGGCAGAGGCGAGTTTGCCCCAAGCATATAGCTTCCCTCCAGCCACTGCACACAGCCGAAGCCCTGATCACCGTCCGATCATCGACAAGTGAAAGTATTCTCAACAACAGCTCCATGGGAATGTCTTTCCATTCGATGCTGATATCCATATCCTCACAACCAATTCCACTAAACACCATAAGCTTATCAAAGCAACCATCAGAGTCCTCGCTTCTCATTGTCTTTCAGCTTCTTTAGCATTAACAATTCCAAATTGGGATATTTAGCATTAATAGTCTCTTAAGCAGTGAAGTAAGCAAAACTTATTGAGGAAATTGTTGTTATATGATCAACTCAAACTTACCCAATTTCCCCAAACTTTTTTGGGATTTTCTGCCTAACCTTCATTCTCTTTAGAGATGATATATTATAGACACGCAAAGTTATCATGTATACCATAAGTTATGAGATTGATTAGGATATCATCGACTTTAAGATTGATTTAATATGGCATAAATCTGAAGTCACTGAAATGGGTTTATTTTATGCAATTTCCCCAAACTTTGCTGCAAAAGGACAAATTAGGAACCGAACAAGCACCCATGTGGCAAATTCCCAGAACTACAAAGCCCAGAAATATGTGGGGACTTCCTGGGCTCTTCTAAAGAATTTCATCAAAGTAGTTGCATAATGAACGTTCTGGATATTACTCAGAAAGTTATTGACTGCTAAATCAAAGTTTAGGACTTAATAGATGCATTTACACCAGATAAAAAGGAAAAACAGAGCAAAGATGCGAGTTTACCTCAGAAATTGTGTGTATTAATTATGGCTAATTTGAGCTGCTTGAGTTGCTTGATGCAAGAATGGCAGCCACTAAGTGTATATGGACAAGACTTGAAATTTCTGGATACTTTGATGGAGAAAGCCAAGTGAATGGCTGAATGAAGGAGAATGGGACCCACTTATCGGGCAGCAAAATCAGGGCCCACCAGCCGGCCACCTTTGATGGCTCCTTTTTTTGGGGTTAGCATCTAATTTGAATTGCTAATCTAGTTTTAGAAAAAGCACTCTCAATTATTATCGTCCAAGATACTCTCTAGTCCCTACTAGAGTATATAAGAAGGAAATTATAAAGCAATTCATTTCGATCACTTAATCATTTAATTAAGATTCCTTTTTCGCATAAGTGTAACATATAAAAGCAATTTATTTTCAATTACTTTGATAATTACCAACTCAAAACTAATTTTAGAGATCTCAAAAGTCAACATATACCATACCGAATGAGCTGGATTGTGACTTTATTGTGTATTGACTTGGAAGTTGGAAGGTCTATTCGACAACAAGTTAGCAGGAATATAATGAATATTATTCAAGTAAAATAAAACCACAAACACTAAACAATATAATATTTTGTATTGTTTTTTCCTAGGGTGAAGAAAAACCATACTCTAGTAAAATACCTTTATATTTGGTGATCTTAGAAAGGTATAATTATGGCATTCTTTCTACTACTTCATATAGTATTCTGTGTTCATCACCTGGAGCAACTGCATACTGTGCTTCAAGCTAGTATTCTCTCATTTCGGGTCAAGTCGATTATCAGAGTGCCAGTATATCAGGTGGCCCTTTATCCATGTCTGAAAATACGGTCACAGAAGAACCAACCATATGTCAACAATTTCCAACTTACAACATCTCTTTTGGGCATTTCATCGAGCAGGTCACATGCGCTGCTTAACTCACAATCTTGGAGGAGTCCTTTAGACGACATAATCCCTTGCAGGCTTGCAGCAGCTATTATGGTCAACAGTTTTTTCACTGTATTGTGAAAAGGTGTAATTTGTCTAAAATATTTTGTATAATCAAATCTTAGGCTTGTTCCTTTCCCATATTCTGATATGAGTATATCATATATCGGTATTGGTACCGATATCAGGATATGAGTACGAGATTGATATCTGATATCTGGTACTTGTGTTTGACAAGATGGTGAGTATCGAGGTATCGATATCAAGGATGATTTAGAAAGGGAGACGTGGGAGAAGAAGAACGTGATATCTGTCAATTTTTAAACATATCAAAATCGCTAAAAAGAGTAAAGTATTGATATCTAATATATCACTTTGATACCCATATACTCAATTACGAAACAGGAATATCGGATATGTGATATCATACTCATATGGATATGAGAAATGATCATGCCCTCTTAAATACTAGACCGAGTTACAATTGCATACATAATCTATCTGAATCGTAGAAACAAAATGGATAGGATATGATACAAAAATGAAGTTAAAATGTAACATGCAGAACATAAACATATATTTAAGATGAAGCAACAACCTGACACGAGGCTCTCATCTTCTTCAAGTAACATACCAACTTATTGTAAATGTCAGCAAAAATCCTTCTCTTGATCATCCCTCTTACAGGCCGGCGTCGAGCGCCTCCTAAACCCGTATTCTCGTTCAACAACCCACAGATTTCGGAACGAGATGGATCTTCCATCTCGTATTCAGCTTCATCTTTGATCTTCTCCACAACAGTATACAGCTTCATAGTTGGGTCTTTGGGTGAGAAAAGAACCATTCTTTAAATCTCTTTTTAAAGGAAGCTTCAAGTCATGATAAATGACAATACATGTAAGCCATGAGAGGAAGTTTCTTAGGAATTTGCATAGTAGCTTCACTATGAAGGCTGCTTCTTTGGGTTACTGCTTGCTCACAAGAGCCTGTCCATTTCCATGAATGCACACACGTGTCTCGTATTAGAAAGTCTTAATTAGGAGAATAATGCACATATTGTGATTATACAAACTGAGACCATAACAGTTGATTTGAAGCATAAGAGACGTATAAAACAACCAGTGTTAGAATTTGATTGAAGAGATGATGACGTGTTTGTCTTCAAGCAGTAACGATAATCTGTATTTTCTTCTTGAATCAACATTGGCGTTCTGCAGACCCGACCCACTTATCATTTTGGGCCTCATACTGTGCATGTTTCAAAGTCCGATCCATTTACGGCTATGATTTTATCCTACTTTTATTTAGGACTAGCCAATCAAAGTTATCAGACTCGTTAATCGTTATGTAGAATAAACTATTTCTCATTATACTAAAAAAAGTTTAATATTATAGTTAATGAGTAATTAGGATGTTATACATTAGTTTTATATATATAGGTAGAAATGAAATATTAAATTTTATGGGTTTTTTTTTTTTTTTTTTTGATACAAGGTAAAAATCTTAGAAGGATCAATTTCGAGAAACCGATCGTCCTAAAGCATCCTTTCGGATGAGGTCTTGAACATCTTCTGGGATTGCATCCGCTTCCATCTCTCCATGGTATCCATGTGACGCAATCTTGTCCGCGACCGTGTTAATCTCCCTGAAAATATGATGTGCGGTGGAGTATTGGAAATAAGCCCTAATGATTGAAATGTCGTTGATCATCATATCAAGTTCCCATGGCGGCTTCCAAATTCGATTAATCGAATTGATAAGCGTTAGGTTGTCTCCTTCAATCTCAATAGAAGTGACTCCACACTCCTTAGCCTTTTGAAGGCCAAACCGCAAAGCAATTGCTTCTGCTTCCAATACTGAGTTGGCATTACACATGCCACTTCCTACTGCCAAAGGGATCGCCTGGTGGTCCCGAATGATAAATCCAAAGGCATACTTATTTGGTGAATTATGTGCTGCATCAAAATTAAGTTTGTAGGATCCTTCCGTAGGTCGTTGTCATTTAATGTTTTTCTTTTTTCTTCTTTGTGATTTGATTGTTAAGGTATTCTTATTGTTTTCCAAATTAGCTAATTCCCAACTTTCAATTTGGTTAATAGCATTGTCCTTGACATTTTGTGGGAATTTTTCTTTTTTAAAAACGAAACAATTTCTAGCCATCCACATATTCCACCAAATAACAACTAATAGAATCATCTCCTTAGTTGAAATTGAATCTCTGAGTTCAGAGAGGGTCTCAGTGATTCCTTGATTATTGAGATCAATGTTTTGGATGCTGCTTTTTATCTTCTGGTTGTCAATGGTTGTTATCATAATCGGACACTGAAAGAAAAGGTGTTTGACACTTTCAGTATGATGTTTACAGAACTCGCAATTCATGACAACCGGAATTCGTTGTCTATCGAGATTTTGTTTTGTAGGAAGTCCATCCATAGCTAATTTCCACAAGAAATTTGTTGAGGCTTCACTACCACCTAGAAAAGACAAGTCTAAGCTAAGCTAAATCAAATCTTTAACTTTGGATTAAGGTAAAAACAAGCTCGTGAACTCAGGGAAATTACGGTTGGATCTTGAAATTCCACGGTCGTGGAACTCAAGAACAGCCCGTAATTTAGGGTTGTCGGCGACAATTCTCTAACTCTCAGGGTCTAATCTGTTTGCGATCGATCTATCATCATCTAGGCCACAACTATCAACCCTTCACCTTAGAATTGTTAAGGGTTTTTAGCCAATAACAGTCATTTGATATCAATTCAAGATTTAAAAGATAAAAGATGGAAACTTTCAAGAACTTTCAATAATCTTCAAACGAATCTCAGAATCACAATCAAGAACAAGTGTTTATCAAAAGATTCAAATCAAATAAACAATCACAATCTTAGGAAAGAAAGGAAACGGGATGTCAATCCGATCCTAAATCAAACCTAAGCAAGAAGAGGAATCTTCTTGCAAAATCCTCCAAGAACTTCGATCTTGCACAAACGCAAAGATCGCTAGCAGCAATTCTTCAATTCCGAACTTTGATCTTCAATGAGATCTCCCAAAATCACCTCCAAGAACGAGGGTTTGTGCGTTCCTAAGCTTGCGTTATTGCCGCTAAACTTAGGGTTGAAGAGTTGTAAGCTAGGTAGCGAGGTGACGGAATCTTGCTTCATCCGTCCTTTTTATAATGAAGGGCAAAATGTCGGCCCGGCCCGATCTTCAAAAGATCATGGCTTCGAAACGTGGCGAAAGGATTCGCCAAGATCACGGTCGTGGAAGATTCCACGACCGTAATTTTGAGGCGTGGAAACAAACACGGGTAACTTCCACGGCCGTAATATCCCCTGGAATGAACATCGAATTCTGACTCACAATCCACGGCCGTAATTTAGGGTAAAACCGTGATTCTTGCCTTCATCCGTGCATTCCTCAATCTAATACTCCAAATTGCTTCCAAAAGGTGTCCTTAATCTAGAGGTACATCAACTCAACTTCCCTTTGCTCGATTTCGTTCGGAAATAGCTCCAAATCACCTATAATCAACATAGAACTCGTGTAGACATCCATATCGACAATATAGGCAATACTAGCTCATATATGCTTAAAGCTTAATCAAAGACTATCAATAAGAATCAAATACGATTATAAAACGTGCCTAAAATATCACAATATTTCATGCTAACAAATAACCCCATACTTAACACTTGCTTGTCCCTAAGCAAGGTCTTTCAAAAAGCTTTAAACAAGAGTTAGGATGAAATATGTGTACCTTCTTTTGGATGAAAGTGACTTCTAAAGAATAGGTCATTCTCAAACCTTGCTTCAATCGTTTTCAAACTTTCACACACTTAATTAGAGAGTAATAGGTGAAGAAAGCTCATGAAACAATTTAACTTCCAAACAAGCATTATAACCTTCAAACATTATCAAAATCAATCATAAGAACTTCAATTTAGATCACCAAGCCATATAACATTCTTTTGATCTTAAGGACTTTCAAAGAAAAAGGTCTAGAGTATGGAAGGGAAGGGAAACTTTAAGGGAGAGTGGTGCATAAATCCGGGAAAATGGACTACTACCTTCTTCTTCTTTTGCGGTTTCCGCAACTCTTCACTTAGAGCTTCGCTCTTACTTTTCATTTTTCGACTTTACTTTTGGAGTTATGGATAGAGGTGCACAAAAACCGAAGCCTAGGAGATTGGCGTTTCTCATTTTTGCGAGATGCCTCAAACCCTTAGCGCACATACCATAATCCGCTAGGAATATCGCTCAATCCGACTTTGGCAAGACACAAACACCCGGCTATGTGAATGGTGCCGAGTTACTCATCGTCATGATTGACTTCCCCAAACCTATAATTTCTTTATATTCAATTGATTGCAAATATATGCTCTCATGGCCCTCCCACATCAAACATGCCTTTTTCTCATTCACTTTCCAAGTTCCCGGATGGGTAAGGGAGGCTAATATTTCAATGAGGAGTTAGATGATCAAAGAGAAGAAGAAAGAAAGTATCGAATTGCCTTAATCATTTCAAAAAGAAGCATAAGAACTTATAATGTGATTTCAACTTCGATTTCTTACATGATTTAGGTAACATTTTCACATTATAAAACTTGCAAAAGAGGTAAAATTTATTCATTCAATTTCTTTTCGATTTACCATCCTTTTAAGCATGCAATTGTTATCAACTTAATTCACAAGTAGTGTTTATCATAGAATTCATCTCAATTCATTAGAGGCATCAAATTTTTCAAAAATTTTCAATTTTTATGGGTTTTTAAAGTTCTTTTTCATGCAATGCAAGGATGAAACGTGTAACATATGATGAACATGCAAAGATAGTCTCGTAATAGAAGCAACATATAGAGTAGAGTTATTACAAACATTTAGTACATCCCACCCCATACTTAGGACGAACATTGTCCCTAATGTTCACAAGAAAGAACAAAAGAAAGAAAGGAAAAAGAAACTCACAAATGGTGGCGGGAATGTCTAAAAACGAGCTGTCCGGTCATCAATCACTGCGGTGCCGGCGGAGGCGGGAATGGAGAGAAACTCGGGTCATAGTACCGCCCAAACTGCTGGCGGTAGACGTCCCTCATCATGTGGTCGAGGTCGTCCAAACGTCCCTCGCTCGCGTCCGCCCGGATCTCTAATGCTCCGACTCTCTCTGAAAGTCCGGTAGCCCACTCCGGCATCCTCTCATACCATCCCGGAGCGCGATCATACCATCCGGGAGCATCTGCTGGTGCTGGCGCTGGTGGTGGTGGTGGTGGTGCTGCTGACTGCGTAGTGGACCAAGGAGGGGGTGTCTCGTACCAGGTGGGAGGTGTAGTCATCCACGTGGGCCTCTCGCTCACGCTAGCGCGGCGAGATGACGAGCCTGGAGCTCTAGCCGGACGCGGAGAGCGTCTAGGTACATCCTGCTGATCCGGCTGATCCGGAAACGAGCCGAACTCTTGCTCTGCTCCTCCACCACTCTCATACTGCTCTCCCATATCCTCCTCATCTACAACCGGCGGTGGAACGTAAGGGGGAGCTACAAGCCTGTTCACATGCATCGCAGCGAACGTCTCCTTCCAGTTGTGGCGTCCCGCCACAATGGAATACTCCGGCAGCCACTCAATACCCCTGCCGGTCCTACTCTCCCAGGGCATGCCCGCATAAGGCGGACCTCTATGTGTGGGGAAGATGAGTCCCCTAACCATGAAAGCGTGTAGCCCTAATGGAACTGCCGGTATACGTGTGCAAGCCGAGAAGTCCTGTTCGCTCCAAACGGTGTGTGCAAGCTTTAAATTTATAACCCTAGACTTAAGCTTAAAACAAGGATGCGAACCCGCAGTGTACGGGTCAATCGTAGTAAAAGCAAGAAAATTCCAGGGGTCGATCACAGGGACTTAGTGAAACAAAGTCCAGTACGGTATGCTAGTGTTGATGCTAACCACAAGAGCAAGTATACAATCAAAGATGAATAAGATGTCAAATAAGCAAACATGCAATTCTAGGGATTAAAGCATCTAGTTGTGGTTCCAACTCAAGATCTATAGATAAGTGGACAAAGCTGAGATTTTTGCATGGGGAAGGTGTTTCTAAAGTGGAGTAGATCACCGGGTAAGTCTTACTACACACTAATCCCAAACCGTAACTCCTATTACCGGGTAAGTCTCAAGGAATTAAGATAAAGAACTATTGCCGCAAACTAACACACCATCTAAGGGAATAGAATCAACCTTTACCGGGTAAGTCTCAGGCTAACTCACAAAGATGGGATGGAAGCACACTCAAACCCCAATAAAGGACAAGCCTTTATTACCTAAACTTATGATCGTTGGTATACAAACTAAGGAATTACCGGGTAAGTCTCATCCTAAGCTTGCATTGAACCAGGAAGGTGTAATAAGAATAGGATTTAGCAAACTCTAACACTTAACTCTCAGTTACGGATCAAATAAGTCACCTCGGTCAGAAGAATTCCACCCCGGCCGAGATGTTCATCAACCGAACGAGATGCTTAGGGTTAAGGTTAAAGACTCGAACTTTCAGGATCCTACTGGAATCTAAGATTATTCTATCATTGTTTTTCCCACAACCTTCAGCCAATCACCCTAGAATCACACAAGGAAATTAGCCACTCATCATCATAATGAAAGTATTAAATATATGGGAAGAAGGTGAATATTTGAACAAAGAAGAATTTAATGAAAACACTTCAATAACTGAATCAAATATCACACAAAATCGTTCCTTGGATAATGATCCAACAAGACAAGACAACAAGGAAAGGAATTGAAGACAATCTTACAAAAACCCTCCAAAAAGCTATAAAGCTATAGTCTTCAAATCTTCCTTCAACCTTCAAAAAGGTTCTTCAACTCTCTTCCAAATTGGAGTAGGATGCGGCTGCTGCGCTTGTAAACCCTGATCGGTGTTATAGCGTGATTGTATGTGGTGTATGCAGCCCCTTCAAATTGTAGAAAATCAACCCTTTTTATAGGAAAAATAAACCTCCAAAGATAATAAATCTTAAGAAGATATTATCCCATAAATATAGGTAAAATATATGATTCTGCATATCTCCTTCCTTCTAGAAGCTCAGCCCAAAAATATAAGATCACTTTCCAATTTTAAAAGATCTCAGCCAAGAATAAAATATTCTCGCCGCGTCCTAGGTGTTCGCCTCGGTCGAGTCGGCGTCTCTGGATCGCCTCGGTCGAGATGAATCTCTGGTCAACCGAGGTGACTCATAACTGAATGTAGAATCTCTCAAAACTGGTCCAAAGTAAATCTTTAATCCATGGTTGTGCTTCCTGAATGTAGTTCCAAATGACTCTTGACTCCTTTTGCTCCTTTTTGATGCAATACGTACCATATTACCTGCAATTACAACGAAACTAGGTGTAGACCTCGATTCTCGCAAAGGTAGATGAAATGGTAGTAAAATCACATAATGTACATACAAACATGCAGATTATGAAAGATAAAACGTCCAAACAAACCCCAAAATATAGACTATAATTCATGCTATCAAGTCCACTCCAAAAGTCCTAGCTATGTGGGTCACTATCCCACCATATCCAATGTTCCCTCTTGATTTGTTCTTCAATTTGCTCATAGTCGCCGCCAAAAGGGTAGCACAATCGGCGCGGCATCCATGAAGCATAGCGTAGAGAAGGAATAGCTCATCCGTCTTAATCTTTTGGGGCGTCTCCGTCCTAGGAAAGAGACACTCCGAAAGAACACGGTGAGCTATCTTCAAGGCCAAATGGTACATCAATTTGGCCTTGGTATCAGCTGGATGCCAACGGTCCTCGTCGGCATAGATCATAGCCACATCCTCCCAAAAGTCCTTAGCGGACACGTTCCTAGGGAGTCGACCGTTGTAGGTCTCATGGAACCCAAAGATGGTCCCGAACTCGACAATGCTCAACTGGTAGTCTCTGTTCATGAGACGGAAGGATACAGTCCTATCAACATGGCTGTGCTCAAAAGACGTCACAACCTCTCGGGTGATCTCCTCATAAGCGTCTTCACGAATGTTCGTGAAGACAA
>BSUD01000006.1:26338034-26427068 GCA_033239045.1 Fagopyrum esculentum | reverse complement strand
TGTCGGGGCATTCCACGGCCGTGGAAATGTACGGACCCGTAATTTTGGCGATTTTTCACAGGCCTTTGAGAATTACGGCCACTGTAGCAATGACGACCGTAATTTAGACCGTGGAACTCTCTGTAAAGCTTCAAAGTCCAAATTTCGTCACTTCTCTTCGACATTATCCCTCCTTTCTCCTTTTCCATCGATCCTACAACCAAAAACACGAACATACCGGAAGGAATCGAGGCAAAATAAAGCCGAAACGTCTATTCTAAACTAAACTATGAATCGAAAACAAAAACGAAAATGCAATACCTTGGGTTGCCTCCCAAGAAGCGCTTTGTTTAAGGTCCGTAGCTAGACCAAACTCGCACTTATTCGAGTGCGGTAGGTGCAAACTCCTCGGCTTGGAGTTCCGGTGAGTACTTCTTGAGCCGTTGACCGTTCACCTTAAAACTTCCGCTAGCTTCACCCCATACTTCAACTGCACCATGGGGGAAAATACGCTTAATTAGAAAAAGTCCAGTCCAACGAGATTTTAACTTACCTGGAAAGAGGCGAAGTCTCGAATTGAAGAGGAGAACTTGATCTCCTTCTTGGAAGTCCTTTGGAATGATATGCTTATCATGCCAACGCTTTGCTCTTTCCTTGTAGATCTTGGCGTTTTCATAGGCGTTCAAACGGAGTTCATCCAGCTCGTTGATGTCTAGGAGACGCTTCTCTCCCGCTTCTTTCATGCTGAAATTCAGCCACTTGATAGCCCAAAACGCCTTGTGCTCTAGCTCTACCGGCAAGTGACAAGACTTCCCATACACAAGGTTGTATGGTGTGGTTCCTATGGGAGTCTTGTATGCAGTCCGGTATGCCCATAATGCATCATCTAGTTTCAAGGACCAATCCTTCCTAGTCCTCGAAACTGTCTTCTCTAGAATTCCCTTGATCTCCCTATTTGAGATCTCAACTTGTCCACTCGTTTGTGGATGGTAAGGGGTGGCGATCTTGTGAGTAACCCCATACTTGGATAGAAGAGCTTCAAAGCGACGGGCTATGAAGTGAGAACCTCCATCACTAATGATCGTCCTTGGCGTCCCGAATCGCGGAAAGATGGTCTTGTTGAAGAACTTAACCACCACCATGGCATCATTTGTGGGAGAGGCAATTGCTTCCACCCATCTAGAAACGTAGTCTACCGCCAATAGTATGTATTGGTTTCCACAAGAAGAAGGGAATGGTCCCATGAAGTCAACTCCCCAAACGTCAAAAATCTCCACCTCCTGGATGTTGTTGAGGGGCATCTCGTTCCTTCTAGAGATATTGCCTGTTCTTTGACAAGCATCGCAGCAAGAAACAAAGGATTGCACATCTTTAAATAGAGTAGGCCAATAGAATCCAGATTGCAATACCTTTGCGCTAGTTTTGTTCGAACTAGCGTGTCCTCCACAAGGTAGTGAATGACAATGACGGATGACACTTTGCATCTCATCTTCCGGCACACATCGCCGAATGATGCCATCCGGACCTCTCTTGAAGAGAAGAGGCTCGTTCCAATGGTATTCCCGGACGTCCTTGAAGAACTTCTTTCTTTGCGCATATGATAGTCCGGGTGGTATTTCCTGGCAAACCAAATAGTTAACGAAATCAGCAAACCATGGTTCGTCACCCTTGGAGATTACCTTGATGCACTCCTCTATGATGTGTAGGTGTTCGTCCGGAAAGGAGTCATCAATGGGTAATTGGTCGTCCTCTAGATGTGTTAGACGACTCAAATGATCCGCAACAGAATTTTCCGAGCCTTTCTTGTCGCGGATCTCAAGATCGAATTCTTGTAGGAGAAGAATCCATCTAATCAGCCTTGGCTTCGCGTCCTTCTTTGCAAGGAGGTACCGGATCGCAGCATGATCCGTGTAGACAATCACCTTTGCACCTACAAGATAAGAGCGAAACTTGTCAATAGCGTAGACAATGGCTAGAAATTCCTTTTCCGTAGTGGCGTAGTTGAGCTGGGCTTCGTCTAGCGTCTTGCTAGCGTAGTATATGGCGTGGGTTCGTCCTTCCTTTCGTTGCCCAAGAACAGCTCCAATGGCTACGTCACTAGCATCGCACATAATCTCGAAAGGGAGAGTCCAATCCGGTGGTTGGATAATGGGTGCTGAAATTAGAGCTTGCCGGATGGTGTTGAACGCATCTAGACATTCCTGCGAAAACTCAAAAACCGCATCCTTCATCAATAGATTAGTGAGAGGTTTCGATATCTTAGAAAAATCCTGAATGAAACGTCTATAGAATCCAGCATGTCCTAGAAAACTTCTTATTCCCTTCACCGAAACTGGAGGAGGGAGTTTCTCTATGGTTTCTATTTTAGCCTTGTCTACCTCTATCCCTCTACTAGAGACTAAGTGACCTAAAACGATTCCTTCCTTAACCATGAATTGACACTTCTCCCAATTAAGAACTAGGTTAGTGTCTTCACATCTTTGCAAAACAAGAGAAAGGTTAGAAAGACAATCGTTAAAAGAGGAACCGTAAACGGAGAAGTCGTCCATGAAGACTTCCATGATTTCCTCTACGTATTCGGAGAAGATGGCCATCATGCACCGTTGAAAGGTGGCTGGGGCGTTGCAAAGCCCGAACGGCATCCTCCTATAAGCGAACGTACCCCAAGGGCACGTGAATGTGGTCTTCTCTTGATCATCCGGGTGTATCGGGATCTGAAAGAAACCACTATAACCGTCAAGGTAGCAAAAGTATGAATGTTGTGCTAACCTTTCAAGCATTTGATCGATCAATGGCAATGGAAAGTGATCCTTCCGCGTTGCGTTGTTGAGCTTGCGGTAGTCTATGCACATTCGCCATCCAGTTACAGTTCGGGTAGGAATGAGTTCGTTGTTCTTATTGGTGATGACCGTCATTCCTCCCTTCTTCGGAACTACTTGAACCGGGCTCACCCACTTGCTATCGGAGATAGGATAGATGATACCTGCATCAAGAAGTTTAAGAATTTCCTTCTTGACAACCTCCTTCATGGTCGGATTCAACCGCCTTTGAGGTTGTCTTGAAGTTCTAAAGTCCTCCTCCATTAGTATCTTATGCATGCATAGGGAGGGTTTAATTCCTACTAAGTCCTCAATAGTATAGCCTATGGCTTTTCTATGTTTCCTAAGGACAATCATGAGCTGTTCATGTTCATCTATGCTTAATTCGGAACTAACGATAACCGGGAAGGTGGAATTAGATCCAAGAAAAGCGTACCTTAGATGAGTAGGAAGTGGTTTAAGTTCCACCGCTTTCGGAGCTTCCAATGATCCTTGAGGAGCTTCCGATGTTTCCTTAGAAGTTTCTAAGGATGTTGAATGGTTTGGAGAAGAATTGGGAGAAGTTGAAGAAGTGTGCCGATCATCATTTTCCACGGTTAAAATCACGGTTTCCTCTGGTTTTCCACGGCCGTAATATCCTCTGGAATGGAGGTCGAATTTGGTTGTGGAATCCACGGCCGTGGAATACAGGGTATGGCCGTGGAATCTTGTATTCTCAGCATCATCGTGGAGTTTCTCAAACTCCACTTCATGCATCTCTTCTTGTGCTTCTAAGGCTTCAATTTCCTCTTTGCACTCTTCTTCTTCTCCTACATCGGTTAGACTCATAGTAATAACCTTTTGCAAAGGATCGTTAAAGAGAATCGCACTTACCTCCTCCCTAGATAAACCTTCTTCGTTTTGGACATTGTAAATATCCTCATCAAAGATTGGTTCCTTCACTAGAGTGGAAAGAACGAACTCTACTTTCTCCTCCCCAATGTCAAAGGCGAGTCTCCCATTCTTGCAATCGACCATGCAGCCGGAAGTTGCAAGAAACGGTCTTCCGAGTATGATCGGGACCGGACTATCTGCAGGAATGTCAAGCACAACAAAATCAATGGGGACAAAGAACTTGCCTAGCTTGACAGGGACGTCCTCTACAATACCGACGGGACGAGTAATGGATCGATCCGCCATGTATAACGTCATCTTCACCGGTTTAGGGTCGCCTAAACCGATCTTCCTGCACAATGCAAGTGGTATGATGCTCACACTTGCTCCCAAGTCACATAAAGCGTCATATGTGACCTCTCCCACTCCTATGGGAATACAAAATGACCCCGGATCTTTCAGCTTTGGGGGCATTTTCTCCTTCATAGTCTTGATGAGGTCCGAAGAATCCGAACTCATCTTGACTTCTCCAAAATCTTCTAGCTTCCTCTTGTTAGAGAGGAGCTCCTTCAAGAACTTGCCATAAGCCGGCATACCTACAATAGCATCAATGAAAGGTATATTAATATGCAGTTTGCTCATGAGTTCTATGAACTTACCGAATTGCTTGTCTAGGCGCGCTCGCGCTCTAGATTGAGGGAATGGTAGGGGAGGTTTGAAAGCTGGAGGTGGAACATAGACGTCCTCCTTCTCCTTCCCCTTTTCTTTGCCTTTCTCTACGGGGACTTCAACAAACGTAGGCTGCGGATCGGTGGTAGTCACTCCGCTCCTAGTTGTAATCGCCATTACCCTTCCCTTAGGGTTGTCCTCCGTCTTTCTTGGAAGTTTCCCTTGATTCCTAGGAACTTCCTCCGCATGGTTGAACATTTGATTTTCCAAAACCTTTTGAGCTTTGTCAACCTTAGAAATTTGATCATCAACCTTGATGATGCGGTTCTCCAACCCTTGAAGCTTTCCCAAGATTGTTTCCAACATGGGATCCGGATTTTCCTTTCCAGTATTGTTTCCTCCATTT
The DNA here is from genome assembly GCA_033239045.1 of Fagopyrum esculentum. NCBI lineage: Eukaryota > Viridiplantae > Streptophyta > Magnoliopsida > Caryophyllales > Polygonaceae > Fagopyrum > Fagopyrum esculentum. The sequence goes on along the minus strand of BSUD01000006.1, from coordinate 26,422,322 downwards.
GATGATTGCCCCTGGCTTTTCAAAGGAGTAGAGGAAGAAGAGGGTGGAGTTAGTGAATTGGAATTGGAAGGATAGGAGTTACCGGAATTTTGTTGATTGGAGCGCCAATTGTTGTTGTTCGAACCACGATTGTTGTTCCAATTGTTGTTGTTCCGGTTGTTGTTGTTTCCATTCCAATTGTTGTTCCGGTTATTGTTCCGGTTATTGTTGTTGCGGTTGGTGTTGTCACCGCCATTGTTATTGCCCAAATAGCCAACATCCTTCTCTTGTTGCTTTGGGAAGTTGGTCTTGATAGTCTCCTTCAACTCTTTGATCTCATTGTTGAGGGAGAAAATCTGATTTTGAGCTTCATGTGTGAGCTTCGCTCCTTGCTCCACACGATTTCCCTCCACTTTCCGGTGGGAATACTTCTCTATGACTCTTGCTTGCTTCTCAATGAAGTCCCAAGCGTCATCTTCTCTCATGTCCATGAACGTTCCGCATGAGAGGGATTGAAGGTTGAATTGCGTTCCCGCATCCAGCCCCTTATAGTAAATTTCCAGCAAGGCAAGCTTGGATATGCCATGATGAGGGCAATCCAAGAGCAAATCCTGAAACCTTTCCCAAGATTGAAACAAACTTTCGTTAGGTCTCATAGAAAAAGCATTAATCTTACCTCTAAGTTCCGCCGTTTTGGAGGGCGGAAAGAACTTGGTGAGAAACTCTGCGGAGAGGTCTTCCCACGTCTCTAGCTTTCCACTAGGAAGAGCTTGGTACCAAGATAGCGCTTTCCCTTTCAAAGAGAAAAAGAAAGGTTTGAGCTTATAGCTGTTGGTAGTAGCGCTCTTTGGTCTCATTGTCTCCATCATACACTCAAAGTTCTGCAAGTGTTGGTGTGGAGATTCAGTGCTTGTACCGCCAAACTGACTTTGGCGAACAAGAGTGATAACTTGAGGGTTGAAACTAAACCCTTGTACATCTTCAGCATCAAAGTTCACACCTAAGCGGCGTGGTTGTTGTGTTGGATCCATCCGCTGGCCAAGAGTTCTTGGCTCATTATCCACACGTTCGACCCTCGCATTCCTAGGTGGAATGCGGCGGTTAGCAGCTCCTTGTTGATTGAAAGGATTTATATTGATCGTGGGATCAATTTCTTCTAGCGGAGGCATGGAAGAATCACTATCATCAGCGGATGAGTGGCTTCTTCTTCTAGACCTTGTCCTTCTTCTCGAGGACTTCTTGCCCACCTTATCTTCAAGATCGCTCATCTTTATCTTCATTTGGACGATCATGTCTTGTAGACCGTTAACTTGAGTTTGATGACGATCCATCTCATCCTGGAGGAGATTCTCATTCCATCGGAGTTGAGCTTCCTTCTCCGCGAACTTAGTTTGAAGATCGCTTTCGTTTTCTTGAGCCATCCTCTTTTCCTTGCGTCTTTGTCTCAAGGTTTTCTCTAGCTCTTGATCAAGAGGTAAGAGATCTCCGGTGTTCCTAGACCTGCGCATGCACTCGAGAAGAATCAAATAGCGAGAGCAAGCTCCCAAGCTTGACAACCGGTTACCGAATTCGGCCGAAACCAAATCCCCGGCAACGGCGCCAAAAACTTGTTCGCCCCTAGAGGTGTGTGCAAATAAGCTTTAAATTTATAAAACTAGAATCAAGCAGCGAACCCGCAGTGTACGGATCGAGGTAGCTAAGCAAGAATTCCAGAGTATCGAACACAGGGATTTGGGTGGGAACAAATTCGATTTCAGGTTATCAAGCAATAAATATGAGAGTTTTGCAAATATTGGGAAAACAACAATCCTAAAGATCCGGGTATTCAGTTGTGGCAACAGATTCAAGATATACTAATGATATAAAGACAGAGTAGAGGTATGCAAAGGTATACTAATGTAAGGTAATCGTACGGTTGAGGTTCCAAAAACCTTATGTAACTCACCTAAAAGATACCTCCTTATACAGGTTGTTGAGGCTCAATATAAAGAGGTTCTAAAAGCAAGGATTAGTATCAAATACCCAAACCTACGATCTAAAGGTCAAGACTAACTTATCCGATTGAGGTTGTTGAGGCTCACAATCGAGGTAGAGGTTGTTGAGGCTTCACTACCACCTAGAAAAGACAAGTCTAAGCTAAGCTAAAGCAAATCTTTAACTTTGGATTAAGGTAAAAGCAAGCTCGTAAACTCATGGAAATTACGGTTGGATCTTGAGGTTCCACGGCCGTGGAATTCAAGAACAACCCGTAATTTAGGGTTGTCGGCGACACTTCTCTAACTCTCAGGGTCTAATCTGTTTGCGATCGATCTATCATCATCTATGCCACAACTATCAACCCTTCACCTTAGAATTGTTAAGGGTTTTTAGCCAATAACAGCCATTTGATATCAATTCAAGATTTATAGGATAAAAGATGGAAACTTTCAAGAACCTTCAATAATCTTTCAAACGAATCTCAAAATCACAATCGAAAACAAGTGTTTGTCAAGAGATTCAAATCAAACAATCAATCACAATCTTAGGAGAGAAAGGAAACGGGATGTCAATCCGATCCTAAGTCAAACCTAAGCAAGAAGAGGAGATTTCTTGCAAAATCCTCCAAGAACTTCAATCTTCCTCAACGCGAAGATCGCTCACAGCAATTCTCCAATCACGAACTTTGATCTTCGATGAGATCTCCCAAAAATCACCTCCAAGAATGAAGGTTTGTGTCTTGCTAAGCTTGCGTTCTTGCCGCTCCCCTTAGGGTTTTAAATGTCGTAAGCTAGGTAGCAAGGTAAAGCGAGATGACGGAATCTTGCCTCATCCGTCCTTTTTATAATGCAGGGCAAAACGTCGGCCCGGCCCGATCTTCAAAAGATCATGGCTTCGAAACGTGGCGAAAGGATTCGCCAAGATCACGGTCGTGGAAGATTCCACGACCGTAATTTAGAGGCGTGGAGAGGAATACGGGTAACTTCCACGGCCGTAATATCCCCTGGAATGAACATCGAATTCTGCATCATAATCCACGGCCGTAATCTAGGGTCAAACCGTGATTTTTGCCTTCATTCGTGCATTCCTCAATCTAATACTCCAAATTGCTTCCAAAAGGTGTTCTAAATCTGGAAGTACTTCAACTCAACTCTCCCTTGCTCGATTTCGTTCGGAAATAGCTCCAAATCACCTATAATCAACATAGAACTCGTGTAGACATCCATATCGACAATATAGGTAATACTAGCTCATATATGCATAAAGCTCCATCGAAGACTATCAATATGAATCAAATACGATTATAAACGTGCCTAAAATATCACAATATTTCATGCTAACAATATCCTCATCAAAGATTGGTTCCTTCACTAGAGTGGAAAGAACGAACTCTACTTTCTCCTCCCCAATGTCAAAGGCGAGTCTCCCATTCTTGCAATCGACCATGCAGCCGGAAGTTGCAAGAAACGGTCTTCCGAGTATGATCGGGACCGGACTATCTGCAGGAATGTCAAGCACAACAAAATCAATGGGGACAAAGAACTTGCCTAGCTTGACAGGGACGTCCTCTACAATACCGACGGGACGAGTAATGGATCGATCCGCCATGTATAACGTCATCTTCACCGGTTTAGGGTCGCCTAAACCGATCTTCCTGCACAATGCAAGTGGTATGATGCTCACACTTGCTCCCAAGTCACATAAAGCGTCATATGTGACCTCTCCCACTCCTATGGGAATACAAAATGACCCCGGATCTTTCAGCTTTGGGGGCATTTTCTCCTTCATAGTCTTGATGAGGTCCGAAGAATCCGAACTCATCTTGACTTCTCCAAAATCTTCTAGCTTCCTCTTGTTAGAGAGGAGCTCCTTCAAGAACTTGCCATAAGCCGGCATACCTACAATAGCATCAATGAAAGGTATATTAATATGCAGTTTGCTCATGAGTTCTATGAACTTACCGAATTGCTTGTCTAGGCGCGCTCGCGCTCTAGATTGAGGGAATGGTAGGGGAGGTTTGAAAGCTGGAGGTGGAACATAGACGTCCTCCTTCTCCTTCCCCTTTTCTTTGCCTTTCTCTACGGGGACTTCAACAAACGTAGGCTGCGGATCGGTGGTAGTCACTCCGCTCCTAGTTGTAATCGCCATTACCCTTCCCTTAGGGTTGTCCTCCGTCTTTCTTGGAAGTTTCCCTTGATTCCTAGGAACTTCCTCCGCATGGTTGAACATTTGATTTTCCAAAACCTTTTGAGCTTTGTCAACCTTAGAAATTTGATCATCAACCTTGATGATGCGGTTCTCCAACCCTTGAAGCTTTCCCAAGATTGTTTCCAACATGGGATCCGGATTTTCCTTTCCAGTATTGTTTCCTCCATTTGATGATTGCCCCTGGCTTTTCAAAGGAGTAGAGGAAGAAGAGGGTGGAGTTAGTGAATTGGAATTGGAAGGATAGGAGTTACCGGAATTTTGTTGATTGGAGCGCCAATTGTTGTTGTTCGAACCACGATTGTTGTTCCAATTGTTGTTGTTCCGGTTGTTGTTGTTTCCATTCCAATTGTTGTTCCGGTTATTGTTCCGGTTATTGTTGTTGCGGTTGGTGTTGTCACCGCCATTGTTATTGCCCAAATAGCCAACATCCTTCTCTTGTTGCTTTGGGAAGTTGGTCTTGATAGTCTCCTTCAACTCTTTGATCTCATTGTTGAGGGAGAAAATCTGATTTTGAGCTTCATGTGTGAGCTTCGCTCCTTGCTCCACACGATTTCCCTCCACTTTCCGGTGGGAATACTTCTCTATGACTCTTGCTTGCTTCTCAATGAAGTCCCAAGCGTCATCTTCTCTCATGTCCATGAACGTTCCGCATGAGAGGGATTGAAGGTTGAATTGCGTTCCCGCATCCAGCCCCTTATAGTAAATTTCCAGCAAGGCAAGCTTGGATATGCCATGATGAGGGCAATCCAAGAGCAAATCCTGAAACCTTTCCCAAGATTGAAACAAACTTTCGTTAGGTCTCATAGAAAAAGCATTAATCTTACCTCTAAGTTCCGCCGTTTTGGAGGGCGGAAAGAACTTGGTGAGAAACTCTGCGGAGAGGTCTTCCCACGTCTCTAGCTTTCCACTAGGAAGAGCTTGGTACCAAGATAGCGCTTTCCCTTTCAAAGAGAAAAAGAAAGGTTTGAGCTTATAGCTGTTGGTAGTAGCGCTCTTTGGTCTCATTGTCTCCATCATACACTCAAAGTTCTGCAAGTGTTGGTGTGGAGATTCAGTGCTTGTACCGCCAAACTGACTTTGGCGAACAAGAGTGATAACTTGAGGGTTGAAACTAAACCCTTGTACATCTTCAGCATCAAAGTTCACACCTAAGCGGCGTGGTTGTTGTGTTGGATCCATCCGCTGGCCAAGAGTTCTTGGCTCATTATCCACACGTTCGACCCTCGCATTCCTAGGTGGAATGCGGCGGTTAGCAGCTCCTTGTTGATTGAAAGGATTTATATTGATCGTGGGATCAATTTCTTCTAGCGGAGGCATGGAAGAATCACTATCATCAGCGGATGAGTGGCTTCTTCTTCTAGACCTTGTCCTTCTTCTCGAGGACTTCTTGCCCACCTTATCTTCAAGATCGCTCATCTTTATCTTCATTTGGACGATCATGTCTTGTAGACCGTTAACTTGAGTTTGATGACGATCCATCTCATCCTGGAGGAGATTCTCATTCCATCGGAGTTGAGCTTCCTTCTCCGCGAACTTAGTTTGAAGATCGCTTTCGTTTTCTTGAGCCATCCTCTTTTCTTTGCGTCTTTGTCTCAAGGTTTTCTCTAGCTCTTGATCAAGAGGTAAGAGATCTTCGGTGTTCCTAGACCTGCGCATGCACTCAAGAAGAATCAAATAACGAGATCAAGCTCCCAAGCTTGACAACCGGTTACCGAATTCGGCCGAAACCAAATCCCCGGCAACGGCGCCAAAAACTTGTTCGCCCCTAGAGGTGTGTGCAAATAAGCTTTAAATTTATAAAACTAGAATCAAGCAGCGAACCCGCAGTGTACGGATCGACGTAGTTAAGCAAGAATTCCAGAGTATCGAACACAGGGATTTGGGTGGGAACAAATTCGATTTCAGGTTATCAAGCAATAAATATGAGAGTTTTGCAAATATTGGGAAAACAACAATCCTAAAGATCCGGGTATTCAGTTGTGGCAACAGATTCAAGATATACTAATGATATAAAGACAGAGTAGAGGTATGCAAAGGTATACTAATGTAAGGTAATCGTACGGTTGAGGTTCCAAAAACCTTATGTAACTCACCTAAAAGATACCTCCTATAGAGGTTGTTGAGGCTTCATTACCACCTAGAAAAGACAAGTCTAAGCTAAGCTAAAGCAAATCTTTAACTTTGGATTAAGGTAAAAGCAAGCTCGTGAACTCAGGGAAATTACGGTTGGATCTTGAAATTCCACGGTCGTGGAACTCAAGAACAGCCCGTAATTTAGGGTTGTCGGCGACAATTCTCTAACTCTCAGGGTCTAATCTGTTTGCGATCAATCTATCATCATCTAGGCCACAACTATCAACCCTTCACCTTAGAATTGTTAAGGGTTTTTAGCCAATAACAGTCATTTGATATCAATTCAAGATTTAAAAGATAAAAGATGGAAACTTTCAAGAACTTTCAATAATCTTCAAACGAATCTCAGAATCACAATCAAGAACAAGTGTTTATCAAAAGATTCAAATCAAATAAACAATCACAATCTTAGGAAAGAAAGGAAACGGGATGTCAATCCGATCCTAAATCAAACCTAAGCAAGAAGAGGAATCTTCTTGCAAAATCCTCCAAGAACTTCGATCTTGCACAAACGCAAAGATCGCTAGCAGCAATTCTTCAATTCCGAACTTTGATCTTCAATGAGATCTCCCAAAATCACCTCCAAGAACGAGGGTTTGTGCGTTCCTAAGCTTGCGTTATTGCCGCTAAACTTAGGGTTGAAGAGTTGTAAGCTAGGTAGCGAGGTGACGGAATCTTGCTTCATCCGTCCTTTTTATAATGAAGGGCAAAATGTCGGCCCGGCCCGATCTTCAAAAGATCATGGCTTCGAAACGTGGCGAAAGGATTCGCCAAGATCACGGTCGTGGAAGATTCCACGACCGTAATTTTGAGGCGTGGAAACAAACACGGGTAACTTCCACGGCCGTAATATCCCCTGGAATGAACATCGAATTCTGACTCACAATCCACGGCCGTAATTTAGGGTAAAACCGTGATTCTTGCCTTCATCCGTGCATTCCTCAATCTAATACTCCAAATTGCTTCCAAAAGGTGTCCTTAATCTAGAGGTACATCAACTCAACTTCCCTTTGCTCGATTTCGTTCGGAAATAGCTCCAAATCACCTATAATCAACATAGAACTCGTGTAGACATCCATATCGACAATATAGGCAATACTAGCTCATATATGCTTAAAGCTTAATCAAAGACTATCAATAAGAATCAAATACGATTATAAAACGTGCCAAAAATATCACAATATTTCATGCTAACAAAATTCTTAATTTTTGGCATAAGGTTCATTTTCCAAATCCATGTTTTATCTAGCGTAACTCCAACTTTCCGTTTTTGAACCATCTCTAACGATGATCTAGTCGAAAACCACCCATCGTCTTTTCCCGACCAATATAAGCGATCACGAATTTGACTTTTGGGGAGGTTATATTCCTTTATTTTTTCTATTATATTATTTGGTAAAATTGTTGTTAGTTGGTTTATTTTTTGGTGGTCCCAATCACTATTACTAATGAAAGAGGAAGTTAGTACAGCTTGGTTAATTGTCGTTTGGTTGACTATTTCGTGTTTTAGTGGCTTATCCAACAACCATACATATGTCCAGAATCTAACCGTTTCTCCATCGCCCACTCTCCATGCCAGGCCTTTAACAAATTCTTCATGAAGCTTATTCAAGTTTTTCCATTGCCACGATACATTCTTTCCACAATCGTAATTCCAGAGTCTTACTCCTTTTAGGTATTTTTCTTCCACGATTTTGACCCAAATGTTATCCGGTTCTGCCAAGATTTTCCACAATAGTTTCATTTGCAATGCTTTGTTCATATCTTCCGCCTTTCTTATCCCCGTTCCCCCTAGGGACCGCGGTTTGCAAATCTTATTCCAACTGATTAAAGGATGGTGATTAGGACCCTTATTCCAAAAGAAATTTCTATTAATTCTATCCAGTTCGTCATGTATGTTTCTTGGCAACATGAATGCCTGCATTAAGTAACTTGGTTTTGCATTAAGATTAGCTTTTATTAACGTTATTCTTCCTTCTTGGGACAAAGAAGATGCTTTCCATTTTGTTAGTTGTTGTTTAGTCTTAATAATTACGGAATTAAAGATGTCCTTATTAACACGTCCATTAATAATTGGACAACCTAAGTATTGCTCTAGATTGGTAGAGCTATTAATTCCTAGGTGGCCTTGGATTCTTCTCCTGTTACTTTGATCAGCATTGCTGGTAGTTTGGAAGCTGGATTTATGATAATTAACGATCTGTCCAGATATGTCACAATAGTCTTTGATTACTAAGAGTACCATTTCACTAGCAGATGTGGATGTTTTGGAAAAAATAATAATATCGTCTGCAAAAGCTAGGAATGGGATTATAGTCCCATTCTTTGAAATAGGGAAACCAATAGATTTAGGGTTTTCATTTGTTATTTTTTGTAAGTTTCTAGCTAACACCTCCGAACACAGATTGAAGAGTAGATAGGAGAGTGGATCGCCTTGTCGGAGTCCCCTTTTTGGAGAAAATAGAGCTGTTGGAGAGTCATTGATTAATATGGAATATGAAACCGTTGATACACACTCAATAATCCAACTCCGAAATTTTTCCCCAAAACCAAATTTGTCCATCACTGCTTTGAGGAATTCCCATTCAATTTTGTCATATGCTTTTTCCATGTCCAATTTAATAGCCATATAGCCTTCCTTTCCTTTTTTTGATTTGAAACCATGGAAGATTTTGTGTGCAATGAGCACATTATCGTGTATTGCTCTATTCTTAACGAAGGCACTTTGTAATGGGTGGATAAGTTTTGGGAGGACTAAACTCAGTCTTTTTGCTAATATTTTCGCGATAATCTTATAAACCATTGATACTAAACTGATTGGTCTGTATTGTGACATTGTCATTGGATTATCAATTTTTGGTATGAGTGCTATGAAGGTATGGTTAAGTTGGCTGAGTATTTTGCCTGTTCTATAGAAACTCTTAACTGCTTTAGTGACTACTGGACCCACTATATGCCAGTATTTGTGGTAGAAACCAGCTGGCATACCATCCGGCCCTGCTGATTTATCAGCACCTATGTTGAAAACTGCTTCTTTAATTTCGCTTGTGGAGAAAGGCATTTCCAGATTCTCATTATCATTATTGGTAATTTCTGGGAGGATAATCTGTAATTGGTTTTGTAGTTTGTTCCTATCAATTATTGTGGATTGGAAACGAGCCTTGTAATCCTTTACAAATTCTTCATCAATGTCCGTGTCTTTCACCAATATTTCTCCATTGCTCTTAGTAATCGTCGCAACTATCTTTTTATTTCTTCGTCCCGTAGCTTTTCTATGAAAGAATTTGGTGTTCTTATCCCCAAATTGTAAATTTCTCGTCTTAGCTCTTTGTGTTCAATATTTATGTTGATAATCTATTAAACACTCTTTTCTTGATTAGTCTAGTAATTTTATTATTAATATCTTGATCAAATTGTAGAAATGTAACTTTTTGTAGATTTTCTAGCTCTTCATCCACTTTAATCAGTTGTTTGTTTATGTTGCCAAACTTTTCTCGACTCCATTGTTTTAGTTTTTGTTTGAGCAGACTAGTCTTCCTCACAAGATTAAACATATTTGTACCTTGGAAGTGGGTTCTCCATGCTTGCTTCACAATATTTTCACAATCTTGTCTAAGCATCCACATTGATTCGAATCTAAAAGGTTTGTTTCTTATACTCGTTTGGTTATTTTGTATGCTAATGGAAATCATACAATGGTCGGAGTTTGTGAACGCATGATTCCTTGTATGTAGAGTGGGATATTGTTGAATGATTTCCAAGGAGGTCATTACTCTATCTAGTTTTTCATACGTATTATTATCACCTTCTCTCTTTTTCTTCCAAGTAAAATCATTTCCTTTTGTTGGTAGGTCCTTTAAATTAAATTGGTTAGACACTTGCAGAAGTCTATCAAACCTATTGTTTGCGGGTAGGGCTCCTCCTTTCTTATCCGCTGGTTCTAGCAAATCATTATAATCTCCCATAATAATCATTGGTGATTCTATTTTTACCATTTCATCCCTTAATTCAGCCCAAAATGATTTTTTCAGTTGTTCGTTTGGCGGTGCATATATGAAAAATATCATTGATTCAAATTGTGTATTAGAATTTGTATGTTTCATTAGGAGAAATCTTTGAGATGCTTTAATAATTTCTACTTTTTCCCCTTTTATTTGGTATTCTTTTCAGAGGAGACATAAACCTTCCGCAAAGCCCATGGAAGGGATAAAAAACATTTTATCAAACCCCGCACTCTTCCATGCACTTTCATCAGGTTCGTCTTTCGATTTTGTTTCTGCTAGCATAATCAGTTGAATATTTTCGCTTTTACATGTCAGATTCAAGTTTGTCCAAAATTTCTTTTTCTTCATACCTCTACAATTCCAAAAGGCGATCTTCATTTTCAAAAAGATTTTTGTATTTGGGTGTTCAATTCCCCTATTCCAGACACGCGTTTCGTTGCTACCATTATCCACCTCACTAAATCCATATATGGTTTAGTATATTGGTCTACTGTCAGGACAAAGTCAAACATTATTTCCAATTTCAAACTTTTTTCTTTCAAACCGTTTAACTTAATATCGTGATTTCGCCCAAAGCTTCGCGACCATGGACTAACCCAAATAATGAGGTGGTTCAAAATTACAAGAATTAGTTTAATCATTAATCGATTATGTTGTGCATAGTGACTTATGTTATCAATCTCCTCACCAGAATTAGTTTTATCATTCCTTGTTCTGTTTCCTGCAAACCAATCAAACTCACAAAAAAGAGTATTTAACGATCCTAGAATCATAGTTAGTCGACTAAATCTGTGAACACCGGATTTCGCATCCGAATCAAACCAAACTGATGTTGTTCTTACAAAGGCACTATAGTTGATTCTTAGTGAAAATGCTTTTATTCTTAATCTGTAAAGTAACTCGGAACTCAGTTTGAACAACAACTTGTTATTCAAATTGAAATAGGATCTTCTTAGACTAACAACAAGCAAAACTTTGAAAAAGAGCCCTTTATGTAGTATGCTTTTCTGGGTTAATTTCCTGCTGAAATAGTTGTTCAATTTCTTCATTAGTCTTAGTTCGTCTTGATTCTTGGAAATCCAGTCCTGCAAAGTTCTTACCCCTAAAGCTTCGGCAACCTGACTTGCGTGATGAACTCTTGTGGATAGGCTATTAGTCCTTAGTTGATCATTATTCTCAAGCAGACATGCACTATCGGCGAGCTTAGTACTTCGATCATCAAATAACAGCAAGCAACAAGTGAGGTAACATAAAAAAGATTCAAGAATAAAATAAATTGTATGATCATGAGATTGCTGCAGAGAGTTATACAAGCAATATTGTACTAAATGCTGAGTAAAATTGGCACTGCCAGAAAAGCAAATTATAATCCAGAGATTGCTGCAGAAACTCAAAACATATAGAAATGTTGCTTCAAATTCAATAATGAAATAACAAATGGTTAGAGAACACCTAGTTACTCTTTTAACTCTTCTCTTTCTTGTTGTTTTTGGGGTTTTGGCATTGTGGTCTGGATCTGCTGTTAAGATCCGTCTTCCACATTGAACGGACAAGAAGCATCGAATCCTGCCATTGAACTTTAGTAGTCTAGAAACATCAAACTGTAGGCACAAAAAGACTTGTTTTGTTGGTTGATTCAAATCCAACTTGTTGTTAGGGTTTTTAGAATTTTTGAGGAGTGGGTTGGGATACCATACCCTTCTAGATCTCCAAAGAGATTTTTTCTGTTGTTCTCGCAGAAACAAGATTAGTGTTTGGGTGGTGGTCATGGACCATAAATTAGAATGAGTGATACCTGAAGGATCTTGACGAAGCTTCACGTCATAGATTCGGCCATTGTTTTGGTACCGCCTTTCACAATGCATCAGGCTTGAAACAGCAATGACATTCAGGGGACGAGAATGCAGAGAGACGTCCGAAGACCCTAGCGAAGATCTCCGTAGAGGCCCCTTATACAACCTCCCTCTAAAATGCCGCCGCCATCCACAGTTGCAGATCCGGCACCAGCAGAGGTTAGCATCACTTCGATTTCCATTGTAGGAGTATTTGAGGTCCGGTTGCAGAAGACGAAAAAGATCGCCTAAGAGGGTGAGTGCGAAGGGCAGCCCAGAAGCAAACCCAAAGCGGAGGAGAGGTGTTGATGAGCGGTTTCTAGGTTTTCTTGTTGACGGTGGTGGCGGCGGCTCCGAGGGTTTTTTTGAACGCGTGGGAAGCGCTTCCCTTTGAAGGGGGCTAGGGTTTTCGGGAGGTTTTATTTTCATACAATATTAAATTTTATGGGTTGTTTGGGTATAGAGGTGGATTAAAAAAAACGTTAAAAGAAAGAAAAGGTAATAAAAAAAGATTATCTTCCTTTCATGTATTAAAAATTTCTAACATTTAATTTTAGTAAAAAAAACAAACACATATTGATAATATTTCTTTTATTGGTACGATTATTAGCAAATCCAAACGAGCTCTTGATTTTTATAATGAGTATTATCGCTTCTTCTAATGTATTCCGTATGATGGAAACATATCAACCATGAAAATTATAGCAATAAATAACTAATTATACGTAAATATCGGTAAGTTGGAATTACAATCGCCGTTTTATTTGATTTTCGATTGATGTTGACTTGTATTTCATGTTTTTAAGTAACAATATTAAATTTTATGTTATAACAATAAAAAATTAACTATTGAATATCTTGTTGATTTGAAAAATGAAAATCATGATACTTAATTTTGTAAAATTTATTATTTAATTAAAATTAAATCAAAATAAATATGATAATTTATAACCTTTTTTTATGTTTCTCTTTTTCTCCTTTATTGAATGTAAATCCTATTTCAAAATAAATCACATCATAATAATTATTTATAAAATAATGTCAAAAATGTTCTAACTAAAATTAAATCAAAAATGTTGCGGAAGGTGACACAAACTTTTAAAGTTGCGGAAAAAATACGAACTATAGGAGGTTTTGCACTTTTTAGCACCGGTAACTAATCCGTTAAAAAAAATGTTGGACATTTTATAATTTGTTATAGTTTGGTAAAATATAAATTTTAAAAAGGAAACCAAATAATGGAATAAAAAGAAAATAAGAAAAAAAATGAGAAACACTTTGGTTTAATAGGATAAATATTAAAAAAGGAAAACAAATTATATAAATTTATAATTTATTTGCAGAAAATTACTTAAATTACATAAACTATAAATTATAAAATGAAAATAGAATTTTTGTGCTTTGCTTCTTTTTTTCTTTTATATGAAACATAAATACCAAACATAAACAAATATTTTTGAACTAAAAAAAAGAAAAGCATAAATTTTTTTTGGGGATATTAAGGGCACGGCGGTCGATTTCGTATACGCATCACGTCTACGTAGATTTATGACCGTTGAGATTCGAACGTTGAAAAGTGACCGTTGTAATTCGAACGTTGTAAAAGTGACCGTTGTAATTTGAACGTTATTGATTTCATTTGGTTATATAAAGATAGTAATAGAAGAGGTGAAAAACGCTCACAACATCTTCGAAAAAACAATACAAAGTTTTCTGGAGAACAGCTGCGAGAATGTCAACACACGAGGATGATGAAGTGATGATTCCGTTCGACGATACAAAATTTAGTGATCCAGACGAGTTTCTTCGGCATTTCGAGGTAAGTACTTTATAACCGAAAATATAGAAAAACTAGAATTGTTGTATATAATGTATTTTTAAGTTAGATATAGTTGCAATTAATTAGGAAACATTTATTATAATTCGTGTTTTTATTATTTGGAGATTAGAAAACCGAAAACTAGAAATTTTATAGTTTTTTTTTCTATGTGAACTAGGATCTTCCGAATTATTCTCGTGCCGAAGGGAGTGATTATTCGCGAATGTTTGAAATTCGCGGTTTTTTCCATGATCGCGAGACGATGGTGGATTGGGCTCGATTCATGGGTGGAACCATGAACATGGTGTTGGTTACTAGTAGGTCGTGGAAGAATTCTTGGGGGTTCGTTACGTTTCGTTTGACATGCGAACGTTTTGGAGCCCCTCGTAAGAATAAAGATGTGGATCCTGATACCGAGTCATCTTCTAGTCGAGTACAGAAATCGAAGAAGGACGGATGTTGTTTTGAGCTTGAGGGCGTACAAAGCGAGGCTGAGAAGTGGACGTTGCATGTTATAAATGGAGTGCACAATCATACACTTCCCGAGCAGTTGAAGGGACACACATATGCTGGGAGATTGACGGAGAAACAATTTCGGAAGGTGGGACGTGAGCTTGGGTCGGGTTTCAAGCCGAGAAATATATTGAAGTCAATAAAGTTAGATGATCCATACAACGTCAGCACAATCGAACAAATATACAATGCTGGAATGAAGATTAGGAAGCTACAAGCCGAAGGACGGAGTCCTCTCCAACAAGCCCTACATATTTTAGAGGAGCGTCGTTATTATGTAAATGTGAGAAGATGCTCGGAATCGGAAGAAATTTCAGATTTTTTCATCATGCATCCGGATTCAAGACATCTCCTCAACCTATTTCCTTATGTCATCATAATGGACACGACGTACAAGACGAACGAGTAAGTTTTAATATACATGTTATTATGATTTTAGTTTAATATAAATGTAAACTCATAATATATCCTATATAGGTACAAGATGCCGTTGTTAGAGATTGTCGGTATCACTAGCACGAGGTTGACGTTTGCAATAGCATTTGTTTTCATGGCCAAGGAAAACGCCAATCATTACCAGTGGGCATTACGGAGACTCCGACATGTGTGCGGAAATGTTACACCGGGGGTGATTGTGACGGACAGAGAGCTAGGACTCATAAGTGCCCTCGGTGTTGTTTTTCCGGATGTGAAGCACATGATTTGCACCTTTCATATAAAGTGCAACATCCAACATAGATCTTGGGCGGTGACTCGGTCAAAGGAATTACAAGCTGTTTTTGAAGCACACTACCATGCTCTTATTGAATCTAGATCTCCTGAGAGTTACGAGCGTCGTTTGGGTGAAATGAAAGTGCATTGGCAAGCTTATCCGAGGTTGATGGAGTATTTGGAAACTACATGGCTAATCCCCTACAAGGAAGCAATTGTTCGATATTGGTGCGACTTGCATCTACACTTTGGCACGAGGACAACGAATGCGTAAGAACTTATTTCTATATTGTTTGCAATTGTTTTCTAATGTTTGTCTTGTAGATTAATTTATTGAATTGATATTGGTTGTTAGGTGTGAGTCAGCACACTCATTGTTGAAGGGTACATTGCGTTCTACCGTTCAAGGATTTCAGTTGGTGATGGAGAACATTGGCTTGATGGTAAATGATCAGATTGATAAGATTCAAGCGTCAATAGAGATGCCACGTGAGAGGATGTTGTTGGCTGTGCGTGTGCCTATATTTGATTTGCTCCGAAACAAAGTAAGCAACGAGTGCTTTTTGGAGTTGTTGGAGATCTACGAGAAGGCAAAGCAAATTAGAAGCTTGACAACATGTAAGGATTCATATTGGAGGGAAGCTCATGGATTGTCTTGTATGCACGAGTTCTATATTGCTATTAGGCATCGGGAGCCAATACGTTTGGATCAGATTCACCCTTATTAGAAGCAAGTACGATGGGAAAAATTGAATCCGATGCATGAAGATGAGGTTGTCCATATTGATCCATACATGGAGTCACTCCATGACTTTAGGGAGCGATTGGACAAGAATTTGCTTCTGAGAGATGTGCTTGAGCGGATGGCTTCATCATATGAAGATATTACAAGTCCGGGAAAATCAACGCTGAGAGTACCAGAGCAGAAAGTCAGAACTAAAGGAAGACCACCAAAGTACGGCATTCTTTCAACAAGGAGAGAACCAAGTCGGTTTGAACATGGTTCTGGATCGGCACGTCCACGTCCTCGAGGTCGTCCACCTAAAGCAAGACAACATGTGGAAGTTAAAGTGGAGGAGCCCGAGCCTGAAGAGGCCAAAGTTGAAGTTAAAGTTGAGGAGGCTGAGCCACGTGGTAAGAAAGGCACCACCAGACGTTCGAAGAACTATCGGTTCAAGGGTGATCAGATGCAGAAGTTCATGAAACCCTTCATCCTTTCAGCCTATGATGTTAAAGGAGATGGGCATTGTGGATTTAGATCTCTTGCCGTGGTTTCGGGATACTCGGAAGAAGATTACTTGATTGTTAGAAGGGAATTGGCTACGGAGTTGTTGATGAGAAAGGACTTGTACGCACGTGTGAGTATTTTTTGTTGATAACCCCCCTTCATCCTTTTCTTTGATTTACTATATTTTGTTGATAAAATGATAAATTTCACTAATATTTGTTTTTTTTGTCAATAGTCGGCGGTAAAATGGACGGTCGATCAAGTTATCGAGGCCACTTGGTGGACTGATCCTATACCTTGTGGGCCGGAGAATTGGATGAAGTGTCCACTTGTTGCAACAGTAGCAGCGACATATTACCGGTGTGCAGTTGTTATACTTGGCTCTACCCCCGAGACATGTTTACCAATTGTTACAACGGTTGAGAACCAAGAACCCCCAACAGAGATTCGTGCAATAGCGTGGGTCAATGGCAATCAGTTTGTAGCCGTAAGTTTTCTTTCTTTCTACACCACTTATATCTCATATATTCTGTTACTTTTATTCAAGGATGACAAAAAAAGGTAATCAATTTTTCATTTGGCAATCATCTTTCGTTAGGTTTGGCTTAAACCAGACTCTCCATTACCACCTTTGACCCTTCCATGGAGGCGTGGACATGATTCTAGCGTTGATGGATGGGATGCACACTTCAGTGATAGATTCAAGATGTTCGACGACCTCGGCGCAAAGAGTGTCCCAGAGAAGTGTGGATCAATCTCGTATCTTATTCAGACATTTCAGATTCAGAGTGATATGTTATATGTGTTTCAGGGTTTCATTTGGTTGATGGATGTTTGTATTGTAAGGCAAGCTTATGAAGTGATAGTCAATCTCTTAGTCTTTTCTTCTTCGTCGATCCTCTGTTCTACATCGGAAATACTAATGGATGATTCGTTGCTACTAGCTATGACTACAATGCTCCACTTGATGAATATTAAGGAATGAATTCATTAAACTTCATAAGCTTCATAAGCTTTAATAAACTTGTAAGATTCAATAAACTTTCAATAAGATTCAATGGATATTAATCTCCATACTACAAAATAAGATTCAATAAACTTTCATTAAACTTCATAAGCTTCATAAACTTGTAAGATTCAATAAACTTTCAATAAGATTCATTAAAATTTCAATAAACTTCATAACTTCAATAAACTTGTATACACCAAAAGTTAAAATACATGACATGTATGTCCACCATACTACAAAATGTAAAGTACATCAATCTCGTCTCGGCTGTGTCGCCCTGACCTGAGATGGTGCAATATGAATGTCCTGGCCAACTGACTCGTCGTACATCGTATGTATGTCCTCCATAGTCACTGAGCCACGACTAATAATATCCCGTAGGCGGGCCTGAATAATGTGTAGCCTCTGCATTGGAAAATAAAGTTGTCAGTTAAAGGTAAAGCATAATACTATAAAACTTTAAATAATATCCCGTACCCGAGTATCTGAAACAGGGACCGGAGGAGGACGATCTACCGGTGGAGACTGCATAGCTGAGCCAGGAAGGAGAAATGGATGGCACCGCTCGCTAAACCAGGACATGTAGTCCTCAGATACTGTCCATGGTAAAGGGGCCCTGGTCTGACCCTGAAGCGCAAATCTGCTCGCCTCCTCGTGTCTAGCAACCCAGCGATCATCTGCGCCATGGAATCTCACCCTATACCCTCTACTGCCAGAAGCGGGGCGCTGCTCCAAATAAGGGACAATCCTCTGAAGTGGGATCGTCTGAATGTACCCAAACTGTCGGAGGACTCGATCCGGCATATATGCCTCGATGATATCTCCTATCTGGATCGTCCCTCGGTACCTCGACACAGCAAACTCGCCCTCAAAATCTAACACTCTATCGCTATATGGCATGAACTTGATGTCCTCCGCTCTCATCTGATCTAACTGTGAGCGCAAGGATCTCAACCTCTCAAGAGTGGGTGCTGGTGTCCTCGGAACAGACAGTCTAGAAGCCCATATGGCAGATCCATGACGTCCTGGATCCTCTGCCGCTGAACAACCCAAGGACGGGAAGTGGGCATAGATCCAGAACTGTAAATATTAAAGTAAATGAAAGATGTTATTAGTAAGATTAACAAATGAAAGTTCTTATCTAAAGTGACTAATTACAATGAAAGT
This sequence comes from Fagopyrum esculentum, assembly GCA_033239045.1. Taxonomy (NCBI): domain Eukaryota; kingdom Viridiplantae; phylum Streptophyta; class Magnoliopsida; order Caryophyllales; family Polygonaceae; genus Fagopyrum; species Fagopyrum esculentum. Next base: position 26,403,742 of record BSUD01000006.1, on the reverse strand, counting down.
TCTTACCTGTAGAAGGGATGTACATCCTCCTATCGTCTTCACCTTCAGTCGTGAGGCATCGCCCAACATACTGTAGGTAAAGTCCAGATTTGTCATTTTATCATAACAGTAACAATAAGAATTTATTAGGTATTGAAGTAGAGTGATAGTTATACGTACGAGTACAAGTACGCTAGGACGCCGGTGCCCCAAGCATAGTCTCCAGTCCGCCCATGGTCTCGCACGAAGTCGATCAAAAAAGGTCGAATCTTGTTCGTCGATTTATCGACGAACAAGGATGACCCTAAAAAGAAAAGAAGAAACACAGATGCCACCTCCTCAGCTGGGGTAGCTGGGTCGCGCCGAATGGCATCATACGCAGTCCTCAACAAGTCCACTGGTAGAGCTGTCTGGTGACTCCTAGCCTCCACCTCTGATATGTGAAATGTATCACTCAGCCACCTAACCCTATCTCGTGCCAGCATAGGTGTGACCATGGCCTCTCCATCAATCCTAATGCCTAGGATGACGGCTACATCGTGCAGGGTGATGGTCATCTCACCCCAAGGTAGATGGAAACTGCTAGTCTCTGGATGCCAGCGCTCCACAAATGCATGTATGAGGGCGTGGTCAACTCCAGCAAAAGAGACATCTAGCAAACCCATCAAGCCACTCTGAGATGCTAAAGCAAACCAGGAAGTGGGGTCCGCTCTATCAGCGTCGGAAATCCATCTACTGAGTGTCTGAATGTGCTCTATCCGCCGTAAAGCTGTCATCGGCCTCCTGTAATCCTCCTTCATAACACAACGAATATTCAATTAAACGTTTTATTAATTTACTTTTTGTAAGATAATGTGTTGTAATTGTGTTTAGTTATCTACCTCTCCCATCCAGACACCTCGAGCACGGTGTCCGGCATAGCAAGTGAGCACATCGCTGATCAATGGTGCCCCTGTATCAGCAACTACACGGCCTCGATCAGCCGGTACAAATGGCTCCTGCTGCGGCGGTACTACAAGATCTGCAGCTGGAGCATCGAAGTCAAAACCTCGCTGCTCGGTATGATCGCCAACAGGTGGCTCTACCTGCTCCTCAGCAGGAATATCTGCAGCTGTCTCCATGTGCTCGTCAGCAGTAATATCAGTAGGTGGCTCAACCTGCTCGTCAGCAGTAGTATCAACGCGCTCGCCAGCTGTGGGATCTATCTCCCCTGCCTGTACAGAAGGACGGGCCACATCCTGGTCCGAGTCAGATCCATACGTCGGTGGTGGAAGAACCTCCCGAGGGAGAGCCGGAGATGCATCTAAGATGCATGGTCTCTGTGGCTGTTGTGGTGGTGGTGTGTCGGCAGCCGAACCAGCTACGTGGGACCTCCTCCCCATCGTAGCCCTCGCGGTGGCGAGACCATCTCTACAAGCCGAGGCCGTGGGACGCCTCCGTCTATGTCTCTGCATGGCCTGTAATATCTATATTTGATATTACAGGCCAATTTAATTAATTTTCTTTTATTTAGTTTCCTTTACTTTCATTTAAATTGAATTTAAAAAAAACTAAAATAAATTAAATAAATTATAATTACATAAATAAAATTAGGGGGAAAAAGTAAAGGTAGAGATTTTAATTTTATATATTTTTAATCTATTTTATTTTATATATTTCTAATCCATCTTATTTTAAAGTATAATGGATAAACTAATTTAATATATTTAATATATTACAATTAAAATTAATTAGATATATTTTTTTCCGTTTATTTTGAATTAATATACATTAATTAAGATTATATAATGTTAATATATTTAATATAATATTTTTAATCCATTTTATTTTAAATTAAATTGGATAAACTAATTTAATATATTTAATATGTTACAATTAAATTAAATAAAACTATTTTTATTTAATTTAATTTGTATTTATTATTCTTTAATTAAATTAAGTTTTTTAAAATTAATTATATATTTAATATATTTTTATTTAATTTAATGCATTGAAATTATAATTCCAATGCATTAAAAGATGAACAGTACTCCCACGGTTTCGCAATGCGTGACCGTGGGAGTACTGTTCATCTTCTTCAACAGTCCGCCTTCAATGGCAGACTGTCGAAGGTCATACGGCCACCATTTCACCAATCTCTTTCCAATCAACCTAAATCTAACTAATTCAACAACAATCTAACCTATTCATGTCCATTTCATGCTCAATTACGAACCGAAAAGTGAAAAACGAAAACCGAGCAAAAACCGAACAAAAACCGAACGATACCTCTCTCGGGTCGTGTTTCCGCTTCTGAAATGGACTTCCTTCGTTACCGTCTTTGTCCATTGCTGATTTTGTGTCGATTGTTGCTTGATTCGTACTTCGCCTTTTCATGCCTCTTCGTCTTCGCCGTCACCTGTTGCAAAATTGGGATTTGAATGTTAGCACTTACGGAATGAGATTCCGTAAGCGCTTTTAGGGCGTGAAAGGGTGACGCATTCGCAATGCGTGACCGTCACGGTCACGCATTGCGAATGCGTGACCCTTTCACTCATTCGCAAAGCGTGAACGTGGTCTTACGTTCACGCTTTGCGAATGAGTCGTGCATTTCGTAAATCCTGAACCGTGCGAATACGAGTTCCGTTTTTTTTTTCATTTTATAATTTGAGTTTATGTACTTTAAGTAATTTGTTGAAAATAAGTATACATTTATATTATATGTTTTCCTATTTTAAATTCGTGCTACCAACTTATAAAATTTATAATATTTTTTTTCCTTATTATCCTTTTTCTTTTTTTTTTCTTATGTAAAACATAAATATCACATAACGCAAATTTTGTTACACATTTCACTTTGTTTTAATTTATATCTTACCAAACTATAACAAATTATAAAATGTCCAACATTTTTTTTAACGGATTAATTATCGGTGCTAAAAAGTGCAACACCCCCTATAGTTCATGTTTTTTTCTTCAACTTTAAAAGTTCGTGTCACCTTCCGCAACATTATCAAAGGTTGTGTTTGTAATATCCGGAAAACTTTTTTTATTTCGAAAACCCGAACCGACTTATAATTTTGGGTCTACTTGGTCATTACGGGACATGGGCCGTTTATCCATCGCTTATTGAGATAGTGTGGTGGGCCAGTGTCTTGTTTCCCTCCTACATGCCTAGTAACTCAATAGCTCTAAGCCCAACCGGGCTGATTGGCCTTTGCCCTTTCCCTTCCTCCAACTGGCTTGTGGGCCTACCTCACTCCTTCCTTCTCTCTCCCACGCCGAATAAGGGGTTCTTTTTTGATAGGTGAGAGTCAGTGACTCCCCGCGCAAATGCGCTTTATTAAGAAACGGAAAGGGATTACAAACGAGTACAACAGGGGAAGGAAGCACCCCTCGTATCATCCATAATCAAAACTCTAACCCCCAAGGGTGGATCATGGATTCGATGAACCCCATAATCAAGAGAAAAGACATAATCCGCAATAGTATCGGCTACACGATTGCCTTCCCTAAAAGTGTGACCAATAGCGATAGCACAATCACGAATGATGAAACCTTGGCAGCGAACCACCAAGCTAGAGAGTGGGTGAGATGAACTCACACCATTCTCGATGAACCCCACCACCAAGAGTGAGTCGATCTCGACCTCCACTCTCTTGTAGTCCAGGTCCCAAGCAAGTTCGAGTCCCGAAATGAAGCCCCAAAGTTTGGCAGCCGGAGCCGAGCATGCCCCAGATTAACTACAACACCCTTGATCCATCCTCCATATTCATCCCTTAGGATTGCACCCGCTGCTGCCTGCTCTTGATTCCCACGTGATGCACCATCTAAGTTTACCTTGATCCATCATGGACTGGGTTTCTGCCAACTGACGAACTTCTCCACCTTATTTGGCAACAAGACTTTAACACCTTTGTATGGGTTATCCTTGTACTCTTTGTTCGCCACTTAGCGTGCGTGCAAATAAACTTTAATTATAAAACTAGAAATCAAGCAAGCGAACCCGCAGTGTACGGATCGATATAGTTGAGCAAGAATTCCAGAGTATCGAACACAGAGATTTGGGGGGTTAAATCCAATTATAGATTATCAAGCGAGTGAATGTAAGAAGCTTTTCAAGTATTGGGAAAACAACAATCCTAAAGATCCAGGAATCCAGCTGTGGCAATCGATTCAAGATATACTAAAGATATAAGGACAGAGTTAAGATATCCAAAGGTATACGAAGGTAAGGTAATCATACGGTGAAGTTCCAGAAACCCTATATGACTCACCTACAAGACACTCTCTATAAAGGTTGTTGAGGCTTCAATATAGAAAGGTTCTAAAGGTAAGAATTAACGTCAAATACCCAAACTTGTAATCCAAGGATCAAGACTAACTAAACCGATTGAGGTTGTGACACTCACAATCGAAGTAGAGGTTGTTGAGGCTTCACTACCACCTAGAAAAGGCAAGCCAAGACTAAGTTAAAGCAAATCTTTAACTTTGGATTAAAGTAAAAGCAAGTTCGTAAACTGACACAAAATTACGGGTAGTTCTTGAATTCCACGGCCGTGGAAGCTCAAGAACAGACCGTGGTTTAAGGTTGTCGGCGATTCTCTCTAACTCTCAAGGTCCAATCTGTTTACGATCGATCTATCATCATCTAAGCCACAACTATCAACCCTTCACCTTAGAATTGCTAAAGGGTTTTAGCCAACAACAGTCATATTGATATCAAATTCAAGGTTTAAAAGAATGAAAGATGAAAACTTCCGAAATCCTTCAATAACTTTCAAATCAATCTCAAGTTCACAAATTAAGAACAATAACGTCAATAGATTTGGAATAATGCAAACAATCACGAATCTAAGATAAGAAGGAAGAACGGGATGTCAATCCGTCTCCTAAATCAAACCTAAATGAGAAGCGAAATCTTCTCACGAACAATCTTCCAAATCTTCAACTCTTCCGTCAATCCAGAAATCTCAATGGTAGAACGCAAATCTCCCAATCACAATCTCCGCAAGATGCGAAATTAGGGCAATTCCAAGCGCAAGCGGGAAATGCGTCTAAGCGTAAGCGAAGGTGACGGAATCTCTCCTTGTCCGTCCTTTTATAGTGTAAGATAAAATATAAGCCCGGCCCGATTGCGTAGAAGATCGTGGCTTAAAGTGTGGCGAAAAAGATCGCCAAGATCACGGTCGTGGAAGGGTTCCACGACCGTAATTTAGAGCGTGGAAAGTGTCACGGTTTGACACAAGCCTTCCACGGCCGTAGAAGTTACTGGAATGAACCACGCTTCCCTTGCCAAGGTTCCACGGCCGTGGACTTGAACGTGGAATGTAGTACAACCGTATTTTAGAGCGTGGTTTAGGGAAAAACCGTGATTATTCCTTTCCTCGTGCATATTCCTCAAGCTAGCACATCCTTAGCTCCTAGAGATGTCCTCAATCCTTGGACATGCTCAATCAAACTCCATTCTCGCACAATCCATTCGGAAATAACTCTTAATTACCTATAATCAACATAAAGCTTGTGTAGATCTCCATATCGACAATATAGACAAACTAGCTCACAATTGAATCAATGCTTAATCAATGACTATCAATATAGATGAAATACACTTAGAAAACGTGCCTAAAATATCACAATATTTCATGCTAACAAATAACCCCATACTTGCCACTTGCTTGTCCCTAAGTAAGGTCTTTCAAAAGGCTTTAAAACACAAGTTAGGATGAAATATGTGTACCTTCTCAAAGCAATACTTCTTTTGGATGAATGTGCCTTGTAATCAATAGATCATTCTCGAATCTTGCTTCATTCGCTTATAAGACTTTCATACACTTAATCAAAGAGTATAGAGTAAAGAAAGCTCATGAATCAATTAAACTTCCATACAAACATCATAACCTTCAAACATTATCAAAATCAATCATAAGAAACTTCAATTTAGATCACCAAGTCATATAACATTCTTTTGATCTTAAGGACTTTCAAAAAGCTTTTAGAATGTGGAAATGGAAGGAATACTTTAAGGAATGTGGTGCATGAATCCGGGAAAGTGGATAACTACTCTTTTCTTCTTCTCTTGTGGTTTCCGCAACACTTTCAACTTAGAGCTTCGCTCTCTTCCTTTCATTTTTCGACTTTTCTTTTGGAGTTATGGATAGAGGTGCACAAAAACCAAAGCCTAGGAGATTGGCGTTTCTCAAATTTTCATGAGATGCCTCAAACCCTTAGCGCACATACCATAATCCGCTAGGAATATCGCTCAATCCGACTTTGGCAAGACACAAACACCCGGCTATGTGAATGGTGCCGAGTTACTCATCGTCATGATTGACTTCCCCAAACCTACAATTTCCTTCTATTCTTTTGATTGCAAATAATTGCTTTCAAGGCCCTCCCACATCAAACATGCCAATATCAATCAACTCCTCCAAATTCCCGGATAGGTAAAGGAGGCCATAATTTCAATGAGGGGCTAAATGATCAAAGAAAGAAGAAAGAGAATCGAATTGCCTTAATCATCTCAACAAGAAGTATAAGAACTTATAGTGTGATTTCAACCTTATTTTCTCAACATGATTTAAGTAACATTCATCACATTATGAAACTTGCAAAAAAAGAAGTGTAATCAACTCATTCAATTTCTTTTCAATTCACTATTCGTTTAAGCATGCAATTGTCATCAAACTCAATTCACAAGTAGCGATTATCATAAAAATCATCTCAATTCCTTAGAAGCACAAAATTTTTAAAATTTTTAAATTTTTATGGACATGCAAGATAGTCTCAATAGAAGCAATCAAAGTGAGTAAGAGTTATTACAACTTTTTAGTCACACCCCACCCCATACTTGGAACAAACATTGTCCCTAATGTTCAAATAAAAGAAAAAGAAGAAAAGAAAGAAAGAAAAAGACTCACAAAATGGCGGTGGAGCGGCTAAACTGTCGGTACTCGAGGTCGTCACTGCGGTGGAGGCGGGAATGGATGGAAGCTAGGGTCGTAGTACCGCCCGAACTGCTGGCGGTAGACGTCTCTCATCATATGGTCGAGGTCGTCCATACGTCCATCCCTAGTGTCAGCTCGGATCTCCAATGCTCCCACTCTATCAAAAAGGCTAGTAGCCCAATCCGGCATCTGCTCATACCAACCCGGAGCCTGGCTGTACCACCCCGGTGCATCTGACGGTGCTGGTGCTGGTGGCGGTGGCTGCTGTGCAGACCATGGTGGTGGAGCTCCGTACCACGCAGGAGGTGTCTCCATCCAAGTGGGTCTCTCGCTCACGCTGGCGCGGCGAGAAGATGAACCTGAAGCTCTGGCGGGACGTGGAGAACGTCTAGGCACATCAGAAGCTATGTCCGGCTGATCCGGAAACGTGCCAAAATCCTGCTCTGCTCCTCCTCCTCCCTCATAAGGATCTCTCATCTCCTCCTCAACTACCGGTGGTGGAACATATGGAGGGGCTGCAATCCTGTTCATGGTAGCAGCTAAGAGGGTGGCGCAGTCATGAAGGCCTGGAGTCCTAGGGGTACGGCAGGAATATGTGTACATGCTGAAAAATCTACCCCCAACATCCTAGCAAGGTGGGTGACTATCCCACCATATCCAATGTTGCCCGCCCTCTTGTTCTTTAGCTTGCTCATGGTAGCAGCTAAGAGGGTGGCGCAGTCAGCAGGGCGCCCATACAACATAGAGTAGAGAAGGAAGAGCTCATCCGTCTTGATCTTCTGAGGTGTCTCCGTCCTAGGGAAGAGACACTCAGAAAGTACCCGGTGAGCAATCTTCAAGGCTAAGTGATACATCAACTTAGCCTTGGTATCAGCTGGTTGCCAGCGGTCCTCGCTGGCATAGATCATGGCGACCTCTTCCCAGAAATCCTTGGCGTGAACGACGCTGGGGAAACGACCATTAAAGGTCTCTTGGAACCCAAAGAAGGCTCCGAACTCCCGGATGGAGAAATCATAGTTCCTTTCCATCAGACGGAAAGAAACTGTCCTATCAACGTGGCTGTGCTCAAAAGATGTCACAACCTCTCTCGTGATCTCCTCATATGCGTCTTCTCGGATAGCCGAGAAGACAACAAGACCGGCTCTATACAAGAGCCAAGTAAGGTCATCTATGATGTGTAGAGGAGCTAAATCCTCCAACAATAGGTACCTAGGTCCTATGACAGCCCTCTTATGGATCCTCTCTAATGCATTGAGATGATTCTCGTGAATGGTAGGTACCTTAGGGCTAGGAGGTGAAGGTGATGAAGGTGATGATGGAGGTGAAGGAGATGGAGGTGGTGGTGCCCTAGAGGATGAAGAGGAAGATGGGTTACCCTTCCTCTTCTTGTTCTTATCCTTCTCATTGTTTTTGTCCTTAATCCTCCCAGAAACTCTCCTCACAAAATCCATTACTATTGAAAACCACGGTCTGTTCTTGGTGTTCCACGGCCGTGGAATTGACAGAGACCGTGGTTCGTCTCGACTTTTCGCAAAACTCAGCAATCAACAACCAAACTCAGCAATCAAGCAGTCCTAGACTAATTTCTTCCAATTTCAATCAGTTCTCCTATAAATGCTAGCAAAAACGAAGCCGAATTGACAAAGATAGAGAAGAGCGGAAAAAACCTAGGTTTCGGATTTTAAAATCCGAATTCTGCGTTCCTTGGTGATTTGCCGCTCGAATCGTTGCTTGGATCTCGTTGGTGGTCGAATTTGCTTCAGTTTGGGTCGAAGAATCGTTGAAAACGATTAAGGAATGAGGATTTGGGGGTAGAGGCGTGATTTTGGCGAAGAGGGCGTGAAATTTGGTTTTGTGGTGTGTTTTTGTGAAGAACGTGGTTTATATAGTGGCCGGCAAGATTTTTGAAAACCACGGTCTATCGGGGGGTTCCACGGCCGTGGAAATGTACGGAACCGTGGTTTTGGTGATTTTTCAAAGGCTTTTGGAAATTACGGTCACTGTATCTGTCACGACCGTGGTTTAGGCCGTGGAACTCTCTGTAATGCTCCAAAGTCCAAGTTTCGTCACTTTTCTTCAAAATTACTCTTCCCCTTTCCTTTTTCATTGTTCCTACATCCAAAAACACGAACATACCGGAAGGAATCGAAGGTAAAACAAAGCAAAAACGTCTATACTAGGCTAAATATGAATCGGAAACAAAAACGTAAATGCAATACCTTGGGTTGCCTCCCAAGAAGCGCTTTGTTTAAGGTCCGTAGCTAGACCAAATTCGCACTTATTTGAGTGCGGTGGGCGCGAACTCTTCAGCTTGGAGTTCCGGCGTATACTTCTTGAGTCGTTGACCGTTCACCTTAAAGCTTCCGCCCGCTTCACCCCATACTTCAACTGCACCATGGGGGAAAATACGTTTGATTAGAAAAGGTCCGGTCCAACGAGATTTAAGCTTACCTGGAAAGAGACGTGATAGCATGAATTATAGTCTATATTTTGGGGTTTGTTTGGACGTTCTATCTTTCATAATCTGCATGTTTGTATGTGCATTATATGATTTTACTACCATTTCATCTACCTTTGCGAGAATCGAGGTCTACACCTAGTTTTGTTGTAATTGTAGGTAATTTGGTACGTTTTGCATCAAAAAGGAGCGAAAGGAGTCATGAGTCAATTGGAGCTACATCCAGGGAGCATAGCCATGGATTAAAGATTTACTTTGGAGCAGATTCGAGAGATTTCACATTCTGTTGTGACTCACCTCGGTTGACCATTGATTCACCTCGACCGAGGTGATCCAGAGACGCCGACTCGACCGAGGCGAACACCTAGGACGCGGCGAGAATATTTTATTCTTGGATGAGATCTTTTTAAATTTGGAAAGTGATCTTATATTTTTGGGCTTGGCTCCTGGAAGGAAGGAGATATGCAGAATCATATATTTTACCTATATTTATGGGAAAATATCTTTCTAAGATTTATTATCTTTGGGGGTTTATTTTCCTATAAAAAAGGGTTGGATTTTCCACAATTTAGAGCGGCGCATAGGAAGCTTGCTTACGAGGAGATCCCGCATACGCAGTAGCAGCGGCATACTCCAGTTGGGAGTTTTGAAGAACCTTTTTGAAGGTTGAAGGAAGATTGAAGTCCATAGCTTTTATAGCTTTTTGGAGGATTTTGTAAGATTGTCTTCAATTCCCTTACTTGTTGTCTTATCTTTTTGGATTATTATCCAAGGAACGCTTTGTTGTGATATTTGATTCAATTATTGAAGTCTTTTCATTAAATTCTTCTTTGTTCAAATATTCACTTTCTTCCCATATATTTTAATATTTTCATTATGATGATGAGTGGCTAATTTCCTTGTGTGATTCTAGGGTGATTGGCTGAAGGTTGTGGGAAAAACAATGATAGAATAATCTTAGATTCCAGTAGGATCCTGAAAGTTCGAGTCTTTAACCTTAACCCTAAGCATCTCGTTCGGTTGATGAACATCTCGGCCGGGGTGGAATTCTTCTGACCAATGTGACTTATCCGATCTAAAACAGAAAGTTAAGTGTTAGAGTTTGCTAAATCCTATTCTTATTACACCTTCCTGGTTCAATGCAAGCTTAGGATGAGACTTACCCGGTAATTCCTTAGTTCGTGTACCAACGATCATAAGTGTAGGTAATAAAGGTTTATCCTTTATTGGGGTTTGAGTGTGCTTCCATCCCATCTTTGTGAGTTAGCCTGAGACTTACCCGGTAAAGTTTGATTCTATTCCCTTAGATGGTATGTTAGTTTGAGGTTATAGTTCTTTATCTTGATTCCTTGAGACTTACCCGGTAATAGGAGTTACGGTTTAGGATTAGTGTGTAGTGAGACTTACCCGGTGATCTACTCCACTTTAGTAACACCTTCCCCACGCAAAAATCTCAGCTTTGTCCGCTTATCTATAGATCTTGAGTTGGAACCACAACTAGATGCTTTAAACCCTAGAATTGCATGTTTGCTTTATTGACTTCTTATTCATCTTTGATTGTGTTAATCGCTCTTGTGGTTAGAATTGACATAAGCACACCGTATTGACTTTGTTTCACCGAGTCCCTGTGATCGACCCCTGAAATTTTCTTGCTTTTACTACGATTGACCCGTACACTGCGGGTTCGCATCCTTGTTTTAAGCTTAAGTCTAGGGTTATAAATTTAAAGCTTGCACACACCGTTTGGAGCGAACAAGACGAAGCCTTGAATTTAAGAGGAGAACTTGATCTCCTTCTTTGAAATCCTTTGGAATGATATGCTTATCATGCCAACGCTTTGCTCTCTCCTTGTAAATCTTGGCGTTTTCATAGGCATTCAAGCGGAGTTCTTCAAGCTCATTAAGGTTCAAGGGACGTTTCTCTCCCGCTTCCTTTATGCTGAAATTCAACCATTTGATAGCCCAAAACACCTTATGCTCCAACTCTACCGGTAAGTGACAAGACTTCCCATACACAAGGTTGTATGGTGTGGTTCCTATGGGAGTCTTGTACGCAGTCCGGTACGCCCACAATGCATCATCAAGCTTCAAGGACCAATCCTTCCTAGTCCTTGAAACCGTCTTCTCTAGGATTCCTTTGATCTCCCGATTTGAGATCTCAACTTGTCCACTAGTTTGTGGATGATAAGGGGTGGAGATCTTGTGAGTAACCCCATACTTAGCTAGAAGAGCTTCAAAGCGCCGGGCAATGAAGTGAGAACCTCCATCACTAATGATAGTCCTTGGTGTCCCAAATCGTGGGAAGATGGTCTTGTTAAAGAACTTAACCACCACCATGGCATCATTGGTGGGAGAGGCAATTGCTTCCACCCATCTAGAAACGTAATCCACCGCGAAGAGTATGTATTGGTTTCCACAAGAGGATGGGAACGGTCCCATAAAGTCTACTCCCCAAACATCGAAAATCTTCACCTCTTGGATGTTATTGAGAGGCATCTCATTCCTCCTAGAGATATTTCCTGTTCTTTGACAAGCATCGCAGCAGGAAACAAAGGATTGCACATCTCTAAATAAAGTAGGCCAAAAAAATCCAGATTGCAATACCTTAGCGCTAGTCTTGTTCGAACTAGCGTGTCCTCCACATGGTAGTGAATGACAATGGCGGATGACACTTTGCATCTCATCTTCCGGCACACATCGCCGAATGATGCCATCCGGACCTCTCTTAAAGAGGAGAGGTTCATTCCAAAAGTATTCCCGGACATCCTTAAAGAACTTCTTTCTTTGTGCGTAGGATAATCCGGGCGGTATCTCCTGACAAACCAAATAATTAACAAAATCAGCAAACCATGGTTTGTTACCTTTGGAGATCACATCGATGCACTCCTCAATGATATGTAGGTGTTCGTCCGGGAAGGAGTCATCTATAGGTAAATGGTCGTCCTCTAGATTTTTTAGGCGACTTAAATGATCCGCAACAGAATTTTCTGAACCTTTCTTGTCGCGGATCTCTAGATTGAATTCTTGTAGGAGAAGAATCCATCTAATTAGCCTTGGCTTCGCATCCTTCTTTGCAAGGAGGTACCGGATCGTAGCATGATCCGTGTAGACAATCACCTTTGCACCTACAAGATAAGAGCGAAATTTGTCAATAGCATAAACAATGGCTAAAAATTCCTTTTCCGTGGTGGCGTAGTTGAGCTGCGCATCATCTAGCGTCTTGCTAGCATAGTATATGGCATGGGTTCGCCCTTCTTTCCTTTGTCCAAGAACAGCTCCTATAGCTACGTCACTAGCATCGCACATAACCTCAAAGGGAAGGTTCTAATCCGGAGGTTGGATAATAGGTGCTGAAATTAGAGCTTCCCGGATCATATTGAACGCATCTAAACATTCCTGCGAAAACTCAAAAACCGCATCCTTCATCAATAGATTTGTAAGAGGTTTTGATATTTTAGAGAAATCCTTTATGAAGCGCCTATAGAATCCAGCATGTCCTAGGAAACTTCTTATCCCTTTCACCGAAGTTGGGGGAGGAAGCTTTTCTATAGTCTCTATTTTCGCCTTATCCACCTCAATCCCTCTACTAGAGATTAAGTGTCCTAAAACAATTCCTTCCTTTACCATAAATTGACACTTCTCCCAATTTAGAACTAGGTTAGTGTCTTCACACCTTTGTAAAACAAGAGAAAGGTTAGAAAGGCAATTGTCAAAAGAGGAACCGTATACGGAGAAGTCATCCATGATTTCCTCAATGTATTCGGAGAAGATGGCCATTATGCACCTTTGAAAGGTGGCTGGGGCGTTGCAAAGCCCGAACGGCATTCTCCTATAAGCGAACGTACCCCACGGGCACGTAAACGTGGTCTTCTCTTGATCATCCGGGTGTATCGGAATTTGAAAGAAACCACTATATCCATCAAGATAACAGAAATGAGAATGTTGTGCTAACCTTTCAAGCATTTGATCAATGAGTGGCAATGGGAAGTGATCCTTCCTCGTCGCATTGTTAAGCTTGCGGTAGTCTATGCACATCCGCCATCCCGTTACGGTTCGGGTAGGAATGAGTTCGTTATTCTTGTTGGTGATGACCGTCATTCCTCCCTTCTTCGGAACTACTTGAACCGGACTCACCCACTTGCTATCGGAGATAGGGTAGATGATACCTGCATCAAGAAATTTAAGAATTTCCTTCTTGACAACCTCCTTCATGGTCGGATTTAACCGCCTTTGAGGTTGTCTTGAAGTCCTAAAGTCCTCTTCCATTAATATTTTATGCATGCATAGGGAAGGTTTGATTCCTACTAAGTCCTCAATAGTATATCCTAAAGCTTTTCTATGTTTCCTAAGGACAACCATGAGCTTATTATGTTCATCTATGCTTAGATCGGAACTAACAATAACCGGAAAGGTAGAATTAGGTCCTAGAAAAGCGTACCTTAGATGAGTAGGAAGTGGCTTTAGTTCCATCGCTTTCGGAGCTTCCAATGGCTCTTGAGGAGCATCCGATGCTTCCTTAGAAGTGTCTAAGGAAGTAGAAGGTGTAGGAGAAGCATCAAAGGAAGTTGAAGAAGAGGTACGATCACCCTCTTCCACGGCCAGAATCACGGTTTCCCTGCATCCTCCACGGCCGTGGTTTAGGGCGTGAAAAGGAAATACGGTTGCTCTGCTTCCTCCACGACCGTGTAACTCTCTGGAGTGAGCCACGCTTTGGTTGGTGAAACCCACGGCCGTGGAATATAGTGTATGGCCGTGGATTCTCACGTTTTCTGCTTCGTCGTGGAGTTTCTCAAACTCCTCTTCACATATTTCCTCTTGTGTCTCTAAGGCTTCAATTACCTTATTGCACTCCTCTTCTTCCCCTACATCCATTAGACTCATAGTAATAACCTTTTGTAAAGGATCTTTGAAGAGAATAGCACTTACCTCCTCTCTAGACAACCCCTCTTCATCTTGGTCATTGAATATATCTTCATCAAAGATTGGTTCCTTCACTAGAGTGGAAAGAACGAACTCTACCTTCTCCTCTCCTATGTCAAAGGCGAGCCTAGCATTCTTGCAATCGACTAGGCAGCCGGAAGTTGCAAGAAACGGTTTTCCGAGTATGATCGGGACCGGACTATCTGCAGGAATGTCAAGCACAACAAAATCAATGGGAACAAAGAATTTACCTAGCTTGACTGGGACGTCTTCTACAATGCCGACGGGACGAGTGATGGATCGATCCGCCATGTACAACGTCATCTTCACCGGTTTAGGGTCGTCTAAACCGATCTTCCTACATAATGCAAGTGGTATGATGCTCACACTTGCTCCCAAGTCACATAAAGCATCATATGTAACATCTCCCACTCCTATGGGAATACAAAATGACCCCGAATCTTTTAGCTTTGGGGGCATTGTCTCCTTCATGGTCTTGATGAGATCCGAAGAATCCGAACTCATCTTAACCTCTCCAAAGTCCTCTAACTTTCTCTTGTTAGAGAGGATCTCCTTTAAGAACTTGCCATAAGCCGGCATACCTACAATAGCATCAATAAAAGGTATATTAATATGCAGCTTGCTCATGAGTTCTATAAACTTACCAAATTGTTTATCTAGGCGCGCTCTCGCTCTAGATTGAGGGAATGGTAGGGGAGGTTTGTAAGCCGGAGGAGGAACGTAGACATCTTCCTTCTCCTTCCCCTTCTCTTTGTCTTTCTCAACGGAGACTTCAACAAACTTAGGCTGCGGATCGGTGGTAGTCACTCCGCTCCTAGTTGTGATTGCCATCACCCTTCCCTTAGGGTTGTCCTCCGTTTTTTCTGGAAGTTTCCCTTGATTCCTAGGAACTTCCTCCGCTTGGCTGAACATTTGGTTTTCTAAAACCTTTTGGGCTTTATCAACCTTAGAAATTTGATCATCAACCTTAATGATGCGGTTCTCCAAACCTTGAAGCTTTCCCAAGATCGTTTCCAACATGGGATCGGGCTTCTCCTTCCCCGAAGTGTTTCCTCCATTAGATGTTTGCCCCTGGCTTTTCAAAGGAGTAGAGGAAGAGGAAGGTGGAGTTAGTGAATTCGAATTGGAAGGATAAGAGTTACCAGAGTTTTGTTGATTGGAGCGCCAATTGTTGTTGTTTGAACTCCTATTGTTGTTCCAATTGTTGTTCCGGTTATTGTTGTTGCCATTCCAATTATTCCGGTTGTTGTTCCGGTTATTGTTGTTGCGGTTTGTATTCTCACCACCATTGTTGTTGTTGCCCAAGTAGCCAACATCCTTTCCTTGTTGCTTTGGAAAGTTGGTCTTGATAGCCTCCTTCAACTCTTTGATCTCATTGTTGAGGGAGAAAATTTGATTTTGAGCTTCATGTGTGAG
The DNA here is from genome assembly GCA_033239045.1 of Fagopyrum esculentum. Taxonomy (NCBI): domain Eukaryota; kingdom Viridiplantae; phylum Streptophyta; class Magnoliopsida; order Caryophyllales; family Polygonaceae; genus Fagopyrum; species Fagopyrum esculentum. Next base: position 26,388,023 of record BSUD01000006.1, on the reverse strand, counting down.
CTTCGCTCCTTGCTCTACACGATTTCCCTCAACTTTCCGGTGGGAATACTTCTCTATGACTCTTGCTTGCTTCTCAATGAAGTCCCAAGCGTCATCTTCCCTCATGTCCATGAATGTACCACATGAGAGGGATTGGAGCTTGAATTGTGTCTCCACATCCAGCCCCTTATAGTATATCTCCGAAAGAGCAAGTTTGGATATGCCATGATTAGGGCAATCCAATAGTAAATCCTGAAATCTTTCCCAAGATTGAAACAAACTTTCGTTAGATCTCATGGAAAATGCGTTAATCTTACCTATAAGTTCCGCCGTTTTGGATGGCGGAAAGAACTTAGTGAGGAACTCCGCGGAAAGGTCTTCCCACGTGTCTAGTTTCCCACTAGGAAGAGCTTGGTACCAAGACAATGCTTTCCCCTTCAAGGAGAAGAAGAAAGGCTTGAGCTTATAGTTGTTGGTAGTCGCGTTCTTCGGCCTCATTGTCTCCATCATACACTCAAAGTTTTGCAAGTGTTGGTGTGGAGATTCAGCGCTTGTTCTGCCAAATTGGTTTTGGCGAACAAGAGTAATAACTTGAGGGTTGAAGCTAAACCCTTACACATCATCAGCATCAAAGTTCACACCTAGACGGCGTGGTTGCTGCGTTGGATCCATCCTTTGGCCAAGAGTTCTTGGCTCCTCATCCACACGTTCGATCCTAGCATTCCTAGGTGGAACACGGCGATTTGCAGCTGCCCGTGGATGGAATGGATTCACATTGATCGTGGGATCAATTTCCTCTAACGGTGGCATGGAGGAGTCGTTATCCTCATTGGATGAGTTGACTCTAACCGATCTTCCCGGTCTCCTCCTTTTCTTTTTCTCCTTAAGGTTGTTTATCTCCAACCTCATTTGGAACATCATGTCCGTTAGATCGTCAACTTTCATTTGATGACGATCCGTTTCTTCTCTACGTGTCTTCTCACTCCATTGGAGTTGAGCTTCTTTCTCCGCTAACTCCGATTGAAGATCACGTTCGTTCTCTTCAGCCATTTTCTTTTCCTTACGCTTTTGCCTTAAAGTCCTCTCAAGCTCTTGATCAAGAGGTAAGAGATCCTCGGTGTTCCTAGACCTGCGCATACACTCAAAGAGATATCAAATAACAAGGGAGAAGCTCCCAAGACTGACAACCGATAACCAAATTCGGCCTAGACCAAATCCCCGGAAACGGCGCCAAAAACTTGTTCGCCACTTAGCGTGCGTGCAAATAAGCTTTAATTATAAAACTAGAAATCAAGCAAGTGAACCCGCAGTGTACAGATCGATATAGTTGAGCAAGAATTCCAGAGTATCGAACACAGGGATATGGGGGGTTAAATCCAATTATAGATTATCAAGCGAGTGAATGTAAGAAGCTTTTCAAGTATTGGGAAAACAACAATCCTAAAGATCCAGGAATCCAGTTGTGGCAATCGATTCAAGATATACTAAAGATATAAGGACAGAGTTAAGATATGCAAAGGTATACAAAGAAGGTAATCGTACGGTGAAGTTCCAAAAACCCTATATGACTCACCTACAAGACACTCTCTATAAAGGTTGTTGAGGCTTCAATATAGAAAGGTTCTAAAGGTAAGAATTAACGTCAAATACCCAAACTTGTAATCCAAGGATCAAGACTAACTAAACCGATTGAGGTTGTGACACTCACAATCAAAGTAGAGGTTGTTGAGGCTTCACTACCACCTAGAAAAGGCAAGCCAAGACTAAGTTAAAGCAAATCTTTAACTTTGGATTAAAGTAAAAGCAAGTTCGTAAACTGACACAAAATTACGGGTAGTTCTTGAATTCCACAGCCGTGGAAGCTCAAGAACAGACCGTGGTTTAAGGTTGTCGGCGATTCTCTCTAACTCTCAGGGTCCAATCTGTTTACGATCGATCTATCATCATCTAAGCCACAACTATCAACCCTTCACCTTAGAATTGCTAAAGGGTTTTAGCCAACAACAGTCATATTGATATCAAATTCAAGGTTTAAAAGAATGAAAGATGAAAAAAACTTCTGAAATCCTTCAATAACTTTCAAATCAATCTCAAGTTCACAAATTAAGAACAATAACGTCAATAGATTTGGAATAATGCAAACAATCACGAATCTAAGATAAGAAGGAAGAACGGGATGTCAATCCGTCTCCTAAATCAAACCTAAATGAGAAGCGAAATCTTCTCACGAACAATCTTCCGAATCTTCAACTCTTCCGTCAATCCGGAAATCTCAATGGTAGAACGCAAATCTCCCAATCACAATCTCCGCAAGATGCAAAATTAGGGCAATTCCAAGCGCAAGCGGGAAATGCGTCTAAGCGTAAGCGAAGGTGACGGAATCTCTCCTTGTCCGTCCTTTTATAGTGTAAGATAAAATATAAGCCCGGCCCGATTGCGTAGAAGATCGTGGCTTTAAGTGTGGCGAAAAAGAACGCCAAGATCACGGTCATGGAAGGGTTCCACGACCGTAATTTAGAGCGTGGAAAGTGTCACGGTTTGACACAAGCCTTCCACGGCCGTAGAAGTTACTGGAATGAACCACGCTTCCCTTGCCAAGGTTCCACGGCCGTGGACTTGAACGTGGAATGTAGTACGGCCGTATTTTAGAGCGTGGTTTAGGGCAAAACCGTGATTCTTCCTTTCCTCGTGCATATTCCTCAAGCTAGCACATCCTTAGCTCCTAGAGATGTCCTCAATCCTTGGACATGCTCAATCAAACTCCATTCTCGCACAATCCATTCGGAAATAACTCTTAATTACCTATAATCAACATAAAGCTTGTGTAGATCTCCATATCGACAATATAGACAAACTAGCTCACAATTGAATCAATGCTTAATCAATGACTATCAATATAGATGAAATACACTTAGAAAACGTGCCTAAAATATCACAATATTTCATGCTAAGACTCTTTATACAAATCAAGTATAAATTGTACCTTGTCCACTACGGCAAGCTCTTCTCTGAAAGTCCTAGTGTTTCTCCAGCACCATAGCCACCATATCGTGATAGCAAAAACCTCACGCCAGCACATTTTAACGCATCAACCATCCCCATACTTAGGTTTGCAAAGAGTTAGTCATCCTAGTTAACCATAAAGAATTCTTCCTGCTTGTTGTTTGGAACGAGCTTTCTCCAGATCCTTGAGGCATGCGGGCAGTCTCGAAATAAATGCAGGAGAGACTCGTCAACATTTGGGTAATCCACACAGTAAGCCATAGTCGACATGTGCATTCGAGTTCGCTCAAGGTTCGTAAGCGGGACCCCCCTAGGCAACCTGCCACATGAAATAATGAATCATTTCCTGTACTTGAAGGCTTCAAACATGTCTGAACAGGCTCTCTCTCACCCCATCTGTCTGGCTATCTTTCATGATTTGTCTATATGCCAAAGCTACAGAGAATTTCCCATCTTTAGTAGGCATCCAACGAACAACATCCGAGCCTTCATTGATCTCCCATATGCTAGTTGCCATCACTTTCAAGAGGTTCGCATTATTTAGGCGACAATTAAGGTAAGTCATGTCCCATAGCCCTTCCTCCTGCCATACTTCTCTAACCGTTAACTCCATCTCAGCCGGCGTAAGCGGCAATTGACAAGATTTCCATAATGGTTTCTGCATTACCCAAGAATCACTCCAAAATCTAGACGTTCTGCCATCTTTAATGGTCCAACCAAGATTACTCGTAATGACTTAGTTATATCCTCTAATAATCCCCCTCCAAACATACGAGCTGCCAACTTTAAACTTGATTTCAACTGGCCAGTCATGACACCCTCTTAAGTACTTGCGTAGTAAGAGCTCAGACCACAAATGACTCTCGGAATCAAACAATCTCCATCCAATCTTTGCAATGGTCGCAAGGTTTACGTCAACCGCTTTCCTAAGGCCCAACCCTCCTTGATCTCTAGGCTTGCACACCTCATTCCACTGTATAAAAATGAATCTTCCTATTCCCCTCAGAACTACCCCAGACAAAGTCTCTGCAAATTTTGTTGAGCTTATCCGTCACACTTGTAGGGAGCAGGATAGTGTTCATATAGTATAACGGTATAGCGTTGAGAACCGATCTAACAAGAGTCGTTCGGCCGGCCAATCTGAGCCTTTGTGCCTTCCATCCGAATAATCACTTAGACATTCTTTCAATCAATGGGTTAAAAATGGTCTTGGAGACTCCTTTATGTATAATGGGTACAACCCTAAGTCACGTGTGTGTGGAATGCCACTGATTACACTGAGGTTAGCCTCCAACTCTCCTCTCATGTTATGTGACACAAATAATCTGAATTTTGCAAGACAAACACTTTGACCTGAAGCCCCACAAAATGCATCCAAGATGTCTTTGATAACTCTGATCTGATCAGATGATGCTTCCGCAAACAAGAGGATATCATCCGCAAATAATAAGTGAGAAAGGGTTGGTCCTCCTCTAGCAATAAACATGGGCTTTCACCTACCATCTGAGATCGCCTTTTCAATAAGGTGGCCCAAACGTTCTAAGTAAAGAACAAAGAGATATGGTGAAATCGGATCCCCTTGCCTAAGCCCCTTTGTCATATTAAACTTTTCCGTGCTTTCTCTATTCCATAGAAGTCTCATGGAGCTTGACGTAAGGCACTTCTTCACTCTACTAATCCATCTTTCCGGCAACCTAAGATCTTGAAGAGTATCAATGATAAACTCCCATCTTAGCTTGTCATAGGCCTTCTCAAGGTCGAGTTTGAGAACCATCCATCCCTTCTTTCCTTTCTTCTTCGTCATTGAGTGAATAGCCTCCTGCGCCATTATCACAATATCGCTAATGGATCGACCTAGGATAAAGCTTTCCTGCACGGGACTCACTAGAAAATTCATCAAAGGTTTAAGACGATTAGCAAGAATTTTCGTAATAATCGTGTAAGAAAAATTACACAGACTTATCGGTCGATACTACTGAATACTTTTCGGGTTAGCCACCTTCCCGATTAACACAATCAAATTTTCGTTAGAAATTGCAGAGATCTCCCCCGTATCAAAGAAATTTTGAATAAAATTCATCAGGTTTGGGCCAACCGTAGACCAATACATTTGGTAAAGGAGGGGTTGAAACTCATCAGGCCCAGGTGCTTTCAACGGTCCCTTACCTTTGACAACATTAAGAATTTCCACTTCAGATCATTCCATATCCAGGTCCGAAAGTTGGTCCCTGGAGAGCATGTGGAATCCTCCTTTCGGAATAGGGGTAAGTTGTTGAAGATGGTTTGGCCCGTAAATCTCTTGGAATTAACAAATGGCATGTCTTTCCAATTCTCCCTGATTAATACTCCATTCTCCATTATCATCCTTAAATAGTAGAGGTTCATCCCAGTAGTAGTGGCGTACATCCTTGAAGAATTTCTTCCTTTGAGCGTACGTCAGTCCGGGCGGTATTTCCTAGCAAACAAGATAATTAACAATATCAGCATACCAAGGTTCTTTTTTATCAGAAGCTTGGTGGAGCCAGTGCTCCACCAACTGTAAATGAGTCTCAAAAAAGGGTGTAGGAAGTTTGTTGTCCTCAGTTGACAACATCTCGCTTGCTGTCTCGGTCGGTGTCCGAGGTGGGTGACCGAGATGTTCTTCAGATAAGAACACCTCGCTTTGTCTAGAAAGTGCCTCGGTCGAGGTATTGGAACTGGGACCGAGACTTGATTTTCTCCTCTCCTAGATCAGTTTCTCGATCTTAGCTTCTGGATCTGCTTCCAGTGCCTTTAAGCTCCGTATATCTGCATCACAAGAAACATCTATACCTTCCTCCATTAAGCTAAAACTAAGAACTCTTTCAAGAGGGTCATTAATAAGGATAAAGCTCACCAATTCTCTTAATTCTTCTTCATCATAGATGTTGAAGATGTCATCTTCTAGCGGCTCTCCTTTCATTGCAGCAAGCAATGCAAACTCCACTTGATCACCACCAATGTTGAATTTCAACTTGGCGTTCTTACAATCCACATTGCAACCCAAAGTTGCTAGAAATGGTCTCCCGAGAATGATAGGGACGGGATAATCTGCGGGTAAATCAAGTACAACAAAGTCTATAGGTAAATAGAAGTTGCCTACTTAACGGGAATGTCTTCCAAGATGCCCACGGGATGGGTAATGGAGCGATCCGCCATGTACAATCTTATCTTAATCGGTTTGGGCTCTCCAAGTCCGATTCTCTTACATAGCTCCAGCGAAATGATGCTCACGCTGGCTCCTAGATCACATAACGCCTCACAAGTTATATCCCCAACTTGAATGGGTGTGCAAAATGAGCCGGGATCTCTCAAATTAGGTGGCATCTAATCCTTCATGTTTTGAATAAGCTCCGAGGATTTAGATGTCATCCTAACTTCTCCAAAGTTTTCCAGCTTCCTCTTCCTTGATAGAATTTCTTTTAAGAACTTCCCATAGACGGGCATCCCTAGAATAGCATTAAGGAAAGGGATGTTAATGTGTAGTTTATTCATCAAGTCAAGGAACTTACCAAAATGCTTGTCTAGATGTGCTCTGACCCTTGACTGAGGGAATGAGAGTGGTGGTTTATAAACTGGAGGTGGGACATAAACTTCATATTTGTCCTTCGCTTTTTGGGGCTCCACCTCGGGTGGCACCTCGACCGAAGTGTTCCTCGTCTGTACCTGGACCGAGGTGTCCTTCGTCTGCACTAGCACCGACCGAGGTACTAGATCTGCAGTTTTTAGTCTACTTCTCGTCGTTATTGCCATGATCTGTCCTTTGGGGGTTGCTCTCTGTCCTTGCTGGGAGCTTCCCTAGATCTCTTGGCGCTTCATTCGCCTTATTAAAGAATTGTTGCTCTAAGGCTTTTTGTGCCTTCGAAAATGAAGTCATAAACGTCTCCATAGCGTTGAGCTTGATCAAGATAGCCTCCAGCATTGCATCTTTCTTCTCTGGCTGGGACGAACTTGATCTAGGCTCCTGGCTCTTCAATAGAGTAGAAGAAGAAGAAGAGGGGTTAAAAGAATTATTAGAATTAGAATTAGAATAAGGGTTACCCGGATTTTGTTGATTAGATCTCCAATTGTTGTTGTTGGAGCCTCTATTGTTGTTGTAATTGTTGTTCCGTGACCCTTGGTTGTTGTTTCTTCCTTGATATCATCCATCTTCCTTCTTCATGTGAGCCACCAAAAGGTCCTTCAATTGCTTCACATCGTTCTTAAGGGAGATGAGTTGATTATCATTTGATGGAGTGTCCTGAAAATTAACTCTCTTAACTCCATTTTCGGCTCCTTGATGGGAGTACTTCTACATATGCAAAGCTTGCTTTTCAATGAACTCCCAAGATTCATCTATCGGCATATCCATGAATGTTCCGACGGAAAGTAGCTGAAGATTGAATTGATTAGCTCCATCCAATCCCTTGAAGTATATCTTCAGCAACTCTATCATTGGAATCCCATGATGTGGGCAATCCAATAGAACATCTTTGAATATCTTCCATGACTTGTACAAACTCTCCTTGTCCTTCATGATGAATGCATTAATCTTCCATCTCATTTCAGCGGTCTTGGAGGGGGGAGGGGAAAGAACTTTGTTAGAAACTCCGTCGTCATCTCTTCCCAAGTGTTGATCTTTCCGGGTGGAAGAGATTGATACCAAGTAAGTGCCCTGTCCTTCAAAGAAAAGTAGAAAGGCCTTAGCTTGTAGTTGTTGTTTTCCAGCCTTGAAGGTCTCAAGGTCTCCATCAGAATCTCGTAGTTTTGCAAATGCTGATGCGGAGACCCCCTCTCTAAACCTCCAAACTGGCATTGGCGGATCATGGATAGAACTTGTGGTCGAAGTTCGTAATTATGCTCAGCTGGATCTCCTAGGTTGACTCCTGGACGCCTCACTTGCTGATTAGGGTCCATCCTCTGTCATAGGGTTTGTGGAACTCCAGCAAAAAGAACATCTCGGACAGGAATCCGAGGTGGATGTATCTCGGCCGCGGCAACTGGGACTGGGTCCTGCCTCGGTCGAGGATCAAGGATCGGTCGATGCTGAATTTGGGCTCTTAGATCGGCCATATCTGCTTCAATCTCTGCAGTTCTTGTGCGAGTCTACTCTCTTTCTCGCTGTAGTTCTTCCTTATTGAGGCGCAGCTGTTCCAGCGCCTCCTTCAATTCGGCCTCAAGATCGCGATTGTCTTGATTGGCCATCTTAGCTTCTTTCAATCGTCGTCTGTATGTCTTTTCTGGTTCGGGATCGTAAAGAAAGATTTCCTTCCCAGCACGGGTTCTTCGCATAAACCTAAGAAAAAGATCCTGCAAAAACACTCAAGTAGAGTGGTTAGTAGCAACAAGGGCAATTGCCCCGAAAGACAACCACAACCGGCTCGGTCTAGACCAAGTCCCCGACAACGGCGCCAAAAACTTGTTCGCTCAAAACGGTGTGTGCAAGCTTTAAGTTTATAACCCAAGAAGTATGCTTTAAACAAGGATGCGAACCCGTAGTGTACGGGTCAATTATAATAAAAAGCAAGAATTCCAGGGGTCGATCTCAGGGACTTAGGTGAAAAAAAGCAAGAATAGTTGTCAAATATTGCAATTAACCAAAAGCAATTAAAGTAATCAAAGATGATGTAAAAGTCAATTAAGGGGAAATGCGGATTCTAGGGATTAAAGCATCTAGTTGTGGTTTCGACTCAAAATCTCAAAGGATAACTCGGACAAAGCTGAGGTTTTTGCAAAGGGAAGGTGTTTCTAAGGTGGGAATAGATTACCGGGTAAGTCTCACTACTCACTATTCCAAACCAAAGCTCCTATTACCAGGTAAGTCTCAAGGTACTAAGGAAAGGAACTATAATCTCAAACCAACACACCACCTAAGGGAATATAATCAACCTTTACCGGGTAAGTCTCAGGCTAACTCACAAATATGGGATGAAGGCACACTCAAACCCCAATAAAGGATAAACCTTTATTACCTACACTTATGATCTTAGGTAAACAAACAAAGGAATCACCGGGTAAGTCTCATCCTAGGCTTGCATTGAACCAGGAAAGGTGTAATAAGGATAGGATTTGGCAAACTAGAACACTTAACTCTCAGTTTCGGATCGGAAAAGGTTCACCTCGTTCAGTCAAGTTCCACCCCGGCAGAGATGTTCATCGACTGAGCGAGGTATCTAGGGTTAAGGTTAATGACTCGAGCTTTCAGGGTCCTGCTGGGATTAAGATCATTCTATCATCGTCTTTCCCACAACTGTCAGCCAATCACCCTAGAATCGCATAAAAAGCTTAGCCAATCATCATCATGATAACACTAATCAAATATATGGGAAATGAATGAATATTCGAACAAGTAAACCTTAAGAAAAAGGTCTCAATAACTGAATCAAATAACAACAAAATCAGCGTTCCTTAGAATCACAAATCGAACAAGACAATAAACCAAAAGAGAATCTAAGAAAGTCTTACAAACTCCCTCTAAAGCTAACTCCAAATTATGAATCCTTCCTTGATTGATCTTCAATCCTTCAATCCTTCCTCCAAAGCTTCCAGAAAATCTCCTAATTGCTGGATGTTCTCAGTCTTCAAGCATGGTTGAACTTGTGGAAAATCCAACCCTTTATATAGGAGAATTATCTTCCAAAAATAATAATATCTTAAAAAGATAATTTCCTATAAAATATATCCAAATCTCTAAAATATATCTCCCAAAAATAATATCTTTCTTCCAGAAATCCAACCCAAAAATATAAGATATCTTCTTTCCAAAAATAAAAGATCTCAGCCAAAAATATGGATCTCGCCGGCGGCAGGGTGTTCGCTTCGGTTGGGACGCTTCTCAAGATCACCTCGGTCGAGATGACACTGTAGCTGACCGAGGTGAATCTAAACTGAATGTAAAATCTCTCGAATCTGGTCCAAAGTAATCTCCTTAATCATTTCCATGCTTCCTGAGTTCTTTTTTAAGCTCCCGAATGTAGCTCTAATGACTCCTTAGCTCCTTAGCTCCATTTTAGTCCAAAGCGTGCCATTTTACCTACAATTACAACGAAACTAGGTGTAAACCTCGATTTCCGTAAAGGTAGATGAAACAACAATATAATCACATAATATACATACATATATGCAGATTATTGAAGATAAAACGTCCAAACTAGTCCCAAAATATAGACTATAATACATGCTATCAATCATCAAATGATAGGAAAGAGATTGGTGTTGCATTCCTACAAACAGAAAAACCAATATGATTATCATAATTATTACAGTCATTTTGAATCATTTGTGTAAGGATTTCAACTCCTAATATGAAAAGGTATGGTGATAATGGGTCTCCTTGTCTAAGTCCTTTTTCGGGAAAAAATTGGTCTGTCGGTCTATTGTTAACAAGAACCGAGAAAGAAACTGTGGAGATGCATTCCTCGATCCATCCCACAAATTTTTTTATTGAATCTAAACTTTTGGAGAATGCGAATGATAAATTTTCAACTAACTTGGTCGTATGCCTTTTCCATATCAAGTTTAATGGTTGTCCAACCTTCCTTGCCTTTTCTACTACGAAAAGAGTGAAAAATCTCGTGTGCAATTAGAATCTTATCATGTATTAATCTTTTAGTAACGAAAGCTCCTTGGAGAGGGTGAATGAGTTTTGGAATGATGGGTTCCGTTCTATTCGTAATGATTTTAGCAATTATTTTGTAAATCGTTGAGCAAAGACTAATAAGTCTAAATTGGTTGATATTAGTAGGATTGCCTACTTTTGGAATTAAAGTTATAAACGTGTGATTTATTTGTTTGAGTAGTTTTCCACTTCTGAAAAAGTTTTTAATTGCTTTTGAAACGTCCGTTCCCACAATGTGCCAGTATTTCTAGTAGAATCCGGTGGGCATACCGTCAGGTCCTGGGGCTTTATCACATCCGATATCAAAGATAGCATTTTTGATTTCCTCATTTGTTGGTGGATTTGTTAGTCTTTCATTGTCTTCGTTGCTGATTTTGTTCTTTATGAGTTGAAGTTTTTCTTCCAATAGGTTTCTATCTAGTGGAGAGCAAGAGAATTTGCTTACAAATTCTTTTTTAACTTCCATTCGGATTATATTTTCACTTGATATAATAGTCCCATTTGAATCAATTAATTCCTTTAGATGTTTCTTATTTCTTCTACCGGTAGCTATCCGGTGAAAGTACTTTGGAGTTTGTGTCGATGTTTCTCAAGTTTTTATTCTTTATTCTTTGTCTCCAATATCTTTGGTGGAAGTTGATAAGACGATTTTGTTTTATAAGAAGATTTCTTTGAAGATTTTCAACTCTTTGGTTTAGGTTAGGCGGTGATAGACCTTGAATGCCCAAGAGTTGGGTTTCAACTTCTTTTAATTGCTTAAAAATATTTCCAAAGTTTAATTTGCTCCATTCTTTAGCTTTTATTATTAAAAGTTGTGTCTTCCTAATGAGGTTAACCATCTCATTCCCCCGGTAGTTAGCACACCAAGTTTGTTTAACAATGTTCTCAAACGCTTTACGTTGAATCCACATCATTTCAAATTTAAATGGTTGTGGTGTGAATGGTATTGAGTCCGCTAGTTCTAGTGAGATTTAACAGTGATCCGATATTGTAAATGCATGATTTTTTGTTTTTAAAGGGGATACCATTGAAAAATTTAATTGTGGACTAGGACACGGTCAAGTTTTTCAAGGATATTGTTTGGGTCGTCATGTTTTTTCATCTAAGTAAATTGATTACCTGTTGTTTGGACGTCATCGAGATTACAAACGTTTTTAAAATTATTGAGTCTATTAAATCTATTGGAATTGATCGTGTCTCCTCCTTGTTTTTCTGAATAATGTTGGATTTCGTTTAGATCTCCCATAATTATACATGATATTAATGATGCTTTGATTAGGTTGGTTATCGAATCCCAAAATAAAATTTTAGATATTTCCTGAGGTGGTGCATAAGCGAAAATAATGTGCATTTTGCGGTTTAGATTGTTACATACCAATTCAATACAAATGAACCGGTTATTTTTTAAGATCAAACGAATCGATTGATTCTTAAGTTGGTAGGCATTCTAGAGTAAGCATAAGCCCCCGCCCTCCCGGATGCGGGACAATAAATAATGTTATCAAAGTCCGCCGATCTCCAAAGACGGTCTTCTGGCGGATTTTCAGATATTGTCTCTGCTAGAGGTATGATATTAGTATTGTGTATTTTGCAGACGGCTTTGAGGTTTGTCCAAAGGTTGCTTCGGCCCATACCTCCAATGTTCCAAAAGCTTATAATCATCTTGGTTTTATAACGGTAATTTCAATTTGGAGGGTATCGTAGGTCTTAGGACCTAATTCTTGTATGATAGGGCTATATGTACATAGTGTTACATTGATTGGTAAACACAGATTTGTATCATTAGATTTGTTTAGCTTGGTACTATGTGGAAAAGAGATGGTGAGAAGACCCCATTTATTTGTTTTACCATAAATCCAGATGGCTGCAATGCTAACATCAAGCAACAAACTGATAATATTATTTTTAGTCCCTTTTGGTTCACACGTCCCGTATGAAAGACGGTTTGAATGTGTAGGTTGTGAGCCAACTTTCCAGTTATAAGGCTGGTTAAATTGAGTACTTTGGGTTGTAGCCCATAACTTTCTATATGTTGCTTTTTGTTTTGTGGTTTCACTAGATGGTATTAGGGAATTTTTTTTGAGTGATTATTTGGTTGTCTGTTAGGTTCCTTGGAATACTCTCCTCTGTTACTATTTATGTGTGAACATGTTTATAGGTTCCTTAATCTTCTCTTTAATTGTTGTCACTATTTTTTGAGTGATGCTTCGGTCGTCTTTTAGTTTTTCCTCCTTAATCTTTTCTCTAATTACCTTTTGATTTCATTTAATGAACCGAATTTGCTAAAATTGGAACTATTTTTCAACCGTTGTTGTTATCCAGGTATATTGACCAGTTCTCTAGTAGTTACTATGTTGAGTACAATAAGATAAAAATTAATGTTGAGTGTCACGTAAAAAGTTCTTCAAAATGCCTAATTGATTGATCATTACCTCTGATTTAGTTTAATTTGGTTTGTATATCTAAAGTTGATTCATACCTAGATGAGAGTAGATAATGGTGACTACCTAAAGTTGAATTGATACATAGTGTTTACAAAGGCAATTTATTGACCTGATCTAATCTGAAATGGTCTCATTCCTAGCAGTACCATTACTATTATGCTTCTATATAGTATATGTATCTACTAGCTTATATCCTTCTAACGAAACATCTTATTGTTGTAATAATCTCTTTATGAACTGATTCATCCTATAACTACTTTGTTATGATACAAAAATTAATAATTAAAATACGCGGATCTAAATTCAATGGATGCTAACATAATTAGTTATAAAACCACCGACAGTAAGCGTCGGCGGCGGATGCGGACGTGCCATGTATCCAAAGCCCCGGCTTAGCAGATTGATTTATATTACACATTTTCTCCTAGCTTCGATGGTGAAATGGATGAAGCATCAAATACCAGACGGTGACGTAAAACCACTCTTATTATTATTACATTAATAATTCTAATTTATTGTCTCATATTTACATTTATCACCTTATGGGCTTATGTTATTGTGGACAAATGCATGTGCTTTAATTTACGTCAAATACTAATCTTCATTTGGGTGGTTCTTAGATTGGAATTTAGTTGACCATTTGGTCAGACCAAAATCACAAGTGGCATTTTAATTACGAGGAAAAGGAAATTTAGATTGAAAAAAGAGGCCTCAAATCTGGCGTATTTGCATTACAAGACATCTTTTTCTTTGCATTTCTGGCTCTAGCTGTCACTGCTCCACCGTCACTGCTACCACTAGCTTTGCTTACTTAAACCACGACTCCTCGCATCCTTGCTTCCCACTCTACACTCCATGGTGCCCTCCTTCCTTGAGATCTCCATCGAATTCTTGCTCTGCTGAAAGGTAAAATGCTTTGCACTTCTTTTTTCATTTGATTTGATTTGATTTGTTAGATCTGTCGATTCTATAGCTTTCTTTGCTTTTCCCCCCTCTTGAATCTTGTCGGTGATCCAATTTTGTATGTTAGCTCGAGTGTTGAGTCCAAGCATCCATGGAATTTGATTGTGCGATCTATTTTTATTTTTTCTTTTTTTCATATGGACCAAATCATGAACGGGATCGATGTTGTTTTTATTTCAGCTGCTTAAGGTCGCAAAAAGAAGTGGATTTGGAGGGTTTTGGGGGTTAGGAAGCTACCATGGCTATGGGGAAGTATAGCCGCGTAGATGGGCGGCGTTCGTCGTCGAATTGTTTAGCGACCACCGTTGTGGTGGTGGTTGGTGTCTGTTTGATTGGGGCTTGGATGATGATGTCTTCTTCCATGGATTTCTCGCGTACTGGACAGTTTGAGGATAAATCAGGCAGATCGGGGGAGGATTCGTTTAAGGGAGATGCTAATGTGGACACTGTAGATGAAAACATATCGATGAAGGAGGTTGAGAGTTCGAATGGGAGTAGCTATGGAGATAAAACTGAGAAGCCTGAATCTGAGGATGATGTGAAGAGTGAGTCTGAACAGGAAAAAGAGCAGGGTGAAGTTGATAAAAAAGTGGAACAAGAAGAATCGAAACCGAGTGAGAGTGGAACTGAATCCGAGGAGAAGAATGAGGAGAGTCCAAGTGAGGATAGGCAGGAGACTAGTGAGGAGAGTTCAAGTGAGGGTAAGCAGGAGACTAGTGAGGAGAGTCAAGGTGAAGTAAAGCAGGAAGGTGAAGAGGAGGAGACCCGTGAGAAGAAGACTGAGGAAGATCAGAGTGAGACTGATCAGAATGGAACCAGTGATCAGGAGGAGAAGACTGAGGAAGATAAGACAGAAAATAGTGGCAAAGATCAGAGTGAACTAGTCAAAGAATCTAGTACTCAAAACGGGGCCTTTTCGACCCAATCAACCAAGTCTGAGAACTCACAAAAATCTAAGAGTCAGAACTTGTACGAGTGGAAAACTTGTAATGCCACTGCAGGTCCTGACTACATACCTTGCCTTGATAACCTTCAAGCTATTGCAAAGCTCACCAGCAGGTCCCACTACCAGCATCGTGAACGACACTGCCCCGAGGAGCCTCCAACTTGTCTTGTTCCACTTCCTGAAGGGTACAAAAACCATGTGAAGTGGCCTAGAAGCAGGGACAAGGTTTGCCTATAGATTTGAAATCTGAAAGTGAAAGGGGCAATGATATAAATTTTTTGTTTTGAGCATTTTTATTGAGTATTTTTTTTTTGGTTTGATGCAGATATGGTTCTACAATGTTCCACATACCAAACTGGCAGAGTACAAGGGGCACCAAAACTGGGTGAAGGTTGAAGGGGAATACCTTAGTTTTCCCGGAGGTGGCACCCAGTTTATACATGGTGCTCTGCATTACATTGATTTTGTACAACAGGTGATTCTCCCAACATTTATGTCTCTTTAACATGTTTTTTCCAGTGATAAATGCTTCTTATATGCCATTAAGAATCCAATACAGGAAGGTGCTGCAACTTACTAGTACTATTTTTTATTTATTTGGATTCTAGACTGTTCCTGATATTGCCTGGGGGAAAAGGAGCCGAGTGATATTGGATGTTGGATGTGGTGTGGCTAGCTTTGGTGGCTTTCTTTTTGAGAGAGACGTTCTTGCTATGTCACTTGCTCCAAAAGACGAGCATGAGGCACAGGTGCAGTTTGCACTTGAAAGGGGAATACCTGCTTTTTCAGCGGTCATGGGAACCAAAAGATTACCCTTCCCCAGCATGGTTTTTGATATTGTCCATTGTGCTCGTTGTCGGGTCCCATGGCATATTGAAGGTGATTTCCAAATCCTGTTAGCCTAAATATTACATTTTTCTGCACCTCCTATTAACTTTTAATTTGGTTTGCTAAACTGAGGATCTACAATACCTTATTGACTGTTTCAGGGGGTAAGCTTCTGTTAGAGCTGAACCGTGTCCTGCGACCTGGTGGTTACTTTGTGTGGTCTGCTACTCCTGTCTATCAAAAGATCGCAGAAGATGTTGGCATTTGGAAAGGTAGAACTAGAGTGGCTTTATTTACTGTGTTCTTTGAGTGCTACTCTTCTATGTATATTGTGGTTTAGATGTTCCATAATCACATTTACTATTGTCTTGTGTGATCCCATTCAGAAATGACCAAGCTAACCAAATCAATGTGCTGGGATCTTGTGAAGATTGGAAAGGATAAAGTGAATGGAGTGGCAGCAGCAGTTTACAGAAAGCCCACTTCTAATAAATGCTATATGGACAGACCTGAAAATTCTCCGCCGCTCTGTGAAGAGTCCGACGACCCAAATGCAGCCTGGTATGTTTTCTTCTACTTGAAATATCCGACTAGTAGGTGTTAGCTATATAGCACTCATTGATCACATAACACAAAAGACTGCCTACAGAATCTCTGATTATTGTTTATCAAGGTGCTCAGACTGAAAGGTTATGTTTTCAAAATATGAAAAGATTTAGAGGATAAGTTAGATAAGATATGGGGCAAAGCTTGCTTTGCACTACTGAGATAAGAAGCTTTTTTGGAATTTGCTGAAAAGACTATTTTGTGTTACGTGGAATGACAACATCATTATAGCATATCATTTTCTTGAATCTTTACAGAAGGAAATAATGTTTACTGATTCATGTTTGGAACTTTTTATCTGGCTTTGCATCTTCAGGAATGTGCCACTTCAGGCATGCATACACAAAGTGCCAGTGGATACATCTGTACGTGGCTCTCAATGGCCACCAAATTGGCCATTGAGGTTGAAGAAACCACCTTACTGGTTGAAGAGCTCAGATGAAGGCGTTTATGGAAAATCAGCCCCACAGGATTTCACTGAGGACTATGAGCACTGGAAGCATGTTGTTGCGAATTCGTATATGAAGGGTATGGGAATTGACTGGTCTAGTGTAAGGAATGTCATGGACATGCGAGCTTTATACGGAGGGTGAGCAATTTTTTCCTTTTCCTGCAGTTGATACCACTGGGAAAATTAATTGATAGACAAACTTTCTCATCTTACTCATGCAACATTAAGCTGGTTACACTTAACGTTCTTGCTGATTCTTTTTCGCTTTCCCTTTTCGAATCTAGATTTGCTGCTGCGCTGAAGGATCTGAAAGTTTGGGTGATGAATATCGTTCCCATTGACTCGCCAGACACTCTACCCATAATATATGAACGTGGCTTGTTTGGAATGTATCATGATTGGTGTGAATCATTCAGCACATACCCAAGAACTTATGACCTTCTTCATGCTGACCATCTCTTCTCCGAAGTTAGGAAAAGGTGCATTGTTTTTATGTACTCCTCCATATCATTAAGGGCTTGTTTGGTGCAATTTCAGGAATGAGGAAAGACAATACCTAAGAATTTGTGGTTGAATTCAGGAATGTAATTTATTCTCATTCCAAGTCACCAAACGACCCTGCATGATTAAAAAAAATACTAGTATAATAATTTTAATAGGTCTTGTATATTGTATTTGGAACTTACAATGGTAATGGTGTTGTGGATGCAGGTGCAACTTGGTGGCATTAGTTGCAGAAGTGGACAGAGTCCTGAGACCTGGAGGGTATCTGATATTGAGGGACAAAACCGAGATGGTAAGCGAGGTAGAGGCTATGGCCAAATCCCTTCACTGGAAGATACAAATGATGTATAACGAAGGGAAAGAGGGAATCCTTTGCGTTCAGAAGACAAAGTGGAGACCCGCAGAGGTCGAAGATCTAAAGTATGCAATTGCTTAAATTTGATGCAGTAATCCTCAGCCAATATGTATATGCTGCTGATCATAGGTGGAGAAAAAGCAGCATTTTTGTTCCAAAAGAAGACAGGATTAGGTGTGGCCAAATCCTTTTTGCTTGCTGATATGTACAATTAGTACCGTTAATTCTGTTATGACACGCCATAGACTCCTTTCCTTTCACAATCTATTTCTCCTCAATAGTCAATTCTTTTGGATTGGGAAGTAGGTTGATATATTCAAATGTAAGGTGAGGATACATGCTTTTGCATTCTTTGTAGTTATAAGTGTTTCCGATTATTATTAAAACCAAGTATTCAAGTTAATATGTGCCCTGATTATTTTGGGTTGTTGTAATTTGACTAGTTTTTCGCAGTTTGTAATAATTGCTAAGAATATTATACTCCCTTGCTAATCCGAGAGCGACACTTTTCCTTTTATAACTAACAAGTGTATGATTGAAGAAGGAAGTCAGATGTGCATGCACCTTTGGCTTAGATGTGAATGATAGAAGAACTTAAATTGTTTCTTCTTGGGCTGTTGGGATCTCCCTTTGCTTCACTCGCGCTTCCCTCTCGAGGTTTGATCCGGTTAGCGTAATTCCAAATATGGTACTTTGTGTACAGGTGCTTTAAATCCGAACCCAACCCATAAGTCTTAACCTCCGGTTACCGTAATCACAAATATGGCTATTTGTGTACACATGCTTTAGATCCGAATCCAACCTATAAGTCTATTCTAAATGACGAGCAGGTTAAAAGCAGTAAGGATCCTTCACATTCTGCGTGAACCGAATCATTGTTAAAACTAATCCCCGAGTATTTACTATAATTATTTCACCTTCATCTGTCCGATTGAACAATCAGTTTCTTCCTTATATTGTATTTATTAACTTTGCATGATTACCATCTAGCCATGATTTGTAAGATGGATTAGAAAAGTGATTAAGAGGGAACAGATTGGTATTAAGACATAATCATTGAGGGACCATGAGTAAAGCATTCAAATGAGATTTAAGCACTAATTACCTCAACTTTACCTGTCACTAACGCCGCTTGCTTCTTTTCCCAACCTTATACATTGATTATTTGTGACCAACTTTTTGCTGCATCAATTTGAATGGCTCATATTTCTTTAGCTTCTTCAACTTCCAAAACAACACAAAGATACCTCCAAATATCGACTTAGGTATAAACAAATCTGCATCACATGTCTGTACTAATGATTTTTTATTCAGGAAAGTATCTTCTGGTCCTGTTTATGTAACTTTTTCCATTAAACTTAGAATTAAGATTCCATATAATGACTGAGAAAACCTAAACGATAACGTTCCTCGTGACTCTTCTAGCAACACAGGGTCCCAAACAGTTGCACTTTTGACAGCACAAGAGTGACAGCTTATGGCTGAAGCGGAAAGGAGAAAACTGCAGCTTCATTACTACATTGGTTCTTGATGTTTTTGTTAAGAATAATTAATATCATGTCCTTTGGTGTGGGTGGAGAGCCGCACGCTCGAATACTTAACTGCTGAATACTGATGTCAAGGAGGATAAAAAAATGAATGTCTCAAGGATTATGAAACTAATTTGGACTTCCATTTATGTTGGATTTGTTTGGCTACTCCATTAAGTTAATCTGACAAGTAAACCAGAAATGAAGTTTCTCTCATACTTTACTGTTTCTAGATTTTAAAAATAAAAGCTGCATGCATTGAGGTGATGGGGGTTTTGTCACTTTGGCTTATGGGTCACAACAACTTACAAGTATATATTGAAAGTAGAGTACTATTTGCTCACCATTCATCCTTGTTTTCTGGGAATTTAATTTATTTTTATGGCATGGATCATGATCTCTAATGGAAAATCGGTAACTGAAATCAGCATCTTCTAATTGAACCTCTAATCTGACATTTATCCATCATTTCCTTGATACTTGCCATTTTTGTCCAATAAAAATAATGCTCCTGCTTAGTTTATACAATTTATAGGCAAAATATTATACAAACTCTAGGGTTTTTCATTGGTCCGAGCTTGACCCGAATCTCGAATTCCTTGAACCTAAAGCCGACCCTTTATACCAAAAAAAAAAACCCTTGTACCATATGTTGAATGCGAAAATTTAATTATGGAATATAAATATATAACTGAAATCGCGCAGCATAACTAAAAGTACATGAATATTACTTCTTGTGCTAATAAATTAAAGTTCATAAACTATATTGAACTTTGAATGATCTAAAGTTTTGCTTTACACCAAGTTTTGAACAAACCCTATTTTAAAGTTTATTTAGCAGTATATAAACTTGATCAAAATTCAAATGTTAAAAAACCAGTAAACTTGATCCGAGGGTATAATTTAGCAAGTTACTATAGATGAGTGGGGGCACGGGGAAGACCCATAACTTTAGTGTGAATTTTAAAATGAAACACAAACTCTTAGGAAAATAGAGGATGGGCAAAGTTAGGATGAATAATCAAATGGACTATTGTCTGCCACTGTCTCATCTTTCCTCAAACACACACCTTGGCAACTTTCACACATTGCTCTTCATTGTCTGTTGCCATTACACTTTTTGGAGCTCCCCATAAAGAGATGATTCTTCAAAGGACAAATCCTCTAAAAATTTCTTCGAGAACTCGAAAATGTCAGGAGGCTCAGGCTCATGGAAACACAAATGTTTTATCTTCAGCCTTCTTCTTTCTCTTATTGTCCTTTCAGAATCATCAAGATTGCCCAAGGCTGTATTTGAGCAGATGCTTCCTAAAAGGTCTCATCGCCATTCTTCCGCTCCCTCCAAGGGCATTAACTCCATCTCGACGTCTGCTAGAACATCATCTTCTTCGTATTCAGCTGTGCAGAATCATCCTTCTTCTGATGGGAAAGTATAGTGTGTGGGAGTTTTGCTCATACTTGTAGAATATAGTTTTAGGTTTTTCACAGTTTCAGATGAAATACTCTTTGTAAATGAAAGCTGAGAAGATAGTCGTTGATGATCTGGCTGGTGTTGTTGGTGAACCTCTATAGGCTAGAGGCATTCAATAATCCTGCCGAGATCCTTTTTTTGTCACCAGCATAAACCATTTGCATTGCTGCAAATGAACGAGCTTCTATATACAATCAAGCAAGTTACACTATCTCCTTGTATTTTCTACACAGAAATCAAGTACCTTTCATTCTATGCTTTGCTTTCTTTGAATATTTGTTAATTTTCAGACAAAAAACTAAACGCGGTTCAGCACCAAAAAACCAAACACATTGAGCTTGATGTTCACTTCGTCCGTGATAAGGTCGCTCTTGCTCATGTTCGAGTCCTTCTTCCTTCTGCGTTTCAATATGCAGACATCTTTACAAAGGATTACCGAGACAATTATTTTAGATTTTAGATTCAGTCTCTGTACAACCTCCTCCCGTTTCGACTGCGGGTATATTAGTTATGTAAATATAGGTCTAGTTTCGTAATTAGTTATCCTTGTATTTCCTATATATACATGACATATAATCCTATGCAAATCCCCAAGGGGAATTTATCCAGTCTCTCAAATTCTCACAGGTCTGTCAAAAGACAGTACCATTTCCCCCGTGAATAGCTATAAGATGACTACTCTAAATCTGTAAATATCACTTGGTTCAGTTAACGGACTAGAATGAATGAGTCGGGTCTTGAGTATCCTAAAGTACCCTTCTACCTTTGTGTATCAACATGTGATGACATATAAATTCTTGAAACTTTTTTTTGAAAAAACTCATGAAAATAATAGGTGATGATATCACGTAAAGCATGCAGTTTAATTGTATATCTTTTCAAGGGGTTATACTCCATATACGTAGTTTATTTTGTTCAAACACAAGCAATTGTTGGAAAAAATGCGCAACTTACCAACCTACCCAGTTTTTATGATATCTTATTTGTATACTCACTCGAAACCTCACCGACACAAATACACAGGCGTAAGATATCACCTAATGCCCATCTTCCCAGAAAGATAATTCGATGTTAGATTTGGGGTGAGAATATTTGCTTGTTGTATATATAAACACGCCTCAATTGCCAAGGTAATACAAATGTTTAAATATAAGTAATATGAGTGTGTTCTGAGAAGGTTGAGTCAATCTTGAAATATCATTTCTCGACTCCAATATTATTTCATTCTACTGTTGAATGATTCTTACAGCTTTGTAATAGTATAACGAATGCTTCTGAAACATATTTCAATTGATAAAACCCTAAGGGCTGCTGATTAAGTACTCGAAGAAGCACTTGCTGTTTTTCTAACCGAGAAGTACAACGATTTTAGATGATTCAGATTCATTCTGGGTTTCTTTTGCACGACTCCAGATCCGCTGAACAGTTCTTATTGGAACATCGAACAACAACGAAACGTCTGTAGTTGAACCACGCGGTAGTTTCCCGTTCACACTCCTCTCAAGCAACGCATTAGAGATCTTCAATCTATCTTCATCTGAAACATGCTTGTTTTTCTTTCGCGGTTTCTCGGTGCTTGCATGGTTAACATTCTCTGCTACAACAAAACAAATTTTGTAAGTTACGTCAAACAAAATAAAATAAAATGTCTTATAGATTCAGAAGGATTATACCAGCGGAAGATGCCGATTTCCCGAGTTCACTGCCTTCAACGACCTTAGGCACATCGATTTCTTCATCTGGAAGAGAATTCAGATCGAACTTGACTAAAGCCATGGAATGGATCGATTGGTATGTTTTTATCTTTCTTAACCCTGAATGGCTGAACCTATATATAATCAGCGACACCCTATGTTTTCAAGTTTCAAATTGGGCTCCAAGTTGTTTTGGATCTAAATTTTGGTGTAATTTCATGAAGACGACGAATGGGTCGGGTTCAGAATGAGTATTGTACACAGTATTCATTGATTTCATTCACTATATGAAAATTCAGTGAACTGTAAATGATGACTAATGAACGTGTATCAGAGCCACATTTATTACCGTTTTAAGGTAATAAATCAAGGGCGTTTTAGTCAATTAAAGAATTTTCAAAATAGTTATTACGTACATATTAAATTTGACAAAGTTTAAAATGACGTTCAAAGAAAGACATACAAAATGCTTCAAAATAGACTTCCACCATCTAAATGTACCAGGAGTACATGATCGATCTGTGCTGAAACTACGCCCATACGAACTACTCGTATTCCTGTGCTCAGCATGCAATCCATGATATGATTGATGCGTCTGTTCTTTATTTGTATCCACAAGTTTCCTAGCTCCATGGCCACCTCTTTCATAGTAGGCCGTTCATCGGCTTTTACGCTTCTGCATCTGCTTGCTATCTTAAGCTCCTCGACATTTCCTTCATTTGTAATCCGTTCATCCAGAATTTGCAGTAAACTGCCTTCACTCACTAAAGTTTTAAGAGAACAACTCCAAACTGTAAACGTCGCTCTTATCGGTTAACTGACTAGACTGAATGAACTCCGGGTCTAAGTATTCTAACGTACCCTTTACCTTGGTGTACAACTCAGGTCTTATTTTGAGGCGCTAGCTATGAAATGCCGAAGTCAGATACTCTTGCATTAAAATCATCATCTAACAAAATATTGTGTGGGCTAATGTCACTATGAATGATTGGTGGCCGATGATCTTGTCGTCGTTGTCTTCGTTGTACAAAAGTGATCAACTAGAGTTCCATTTGTGATGAACTCGTACACAACTACAAGTAACGGCTCATAGTTCCATTTTATCAACTGACTTGGACTTCTTGATGGAAAATTCCCTGCCATCTAATAAGTAAACTTTGTAAAGAACACCAAATCCTCCTCGCCCAACGATTCTCTCCTCGTCGAAATTGTTGGTTGCTGTCTTCATCTCTTCTGCTGTGAATATTTTGAATGCACTCTGGGCATTAGTAGAGATAGATTCTCTTGACAGAATGTTGAAGATAATAAGTTACCCGTTGAAAGTTGTGACATTCCGATGGTTTTATAATGGAACCTGACCGGATTTATGTGTTGGGTTTGCGCCTAATGCGCATGTGCTCGTATGTACACGACCCCCGCTCTACCGGTCCGTCTGTATCGGACTTTACATAAGTTTCCCAATCGAAAGTTGTGGACTTGAGCCTAATGCGCATGTGTGCTCGTATGCACACGAACTCCCCCTCTACCGATCCGTCTGTATTGGACTTTGACAAAGAAGAAGAATTGGAGTTAGGACTCACGAATACTTGCGAGCTTAACTATCTTTGATTTGAGAATGAAACCGAAAGCAGCTGCTGTGTAGCGTTTACACGACCGGACTTTTTGTAACATGCAGTGGATACAGGTGTGTAGACAACGAGTTCATGGCTGTCTACTGATATGCTTTGTATCTCTTTTTAATGGATCTGAACCAACCAGAAATGAAGTTCCTGATTCACAACTATTGTTGAAATCTGAACTCATAGAACAATCTTCTTGTAATCCAAATAGGTATGGGATAGACACATTCCCACATTTTTGTTCACAGCTTGAGCTGATCACTTGAGATTTCGCGGTTTCGGCTGCTAGAAATGCTACTGCAATGAAGCAAAGCATGGCTTTGTTGTTAAGCATGCAGCACAAAGTCATCATAAAGAGTAGTGTTTATTTTGTTTGTGATAAAGAATGCAGGGAAGGTTTCACGACATTTATATGGATATTTGTAGTTCCATGCAATGATTCTTGATTGATTGATTGGTTAAAATTTGACCAAGTTGCTGATTATTTTTCTAAGAGAGAAGAGATCAATTATTGATCATCACATGAGAAATGCAAATTTTTTGTTTTTGTATATTATAGGTGAAGTGGTCAATTAGAAGATTTCTATGGCGATATAGGGAAATTTTTATTTGGTATTTACTTTAGTAGTTTATTTTATTATTGATATTAATTCGTTTTGATTAGAACTAGTCTTCTATAAAGTTTAACTTTTGTAGTTTATATTGATATTTTAATTTATTTATATATACTATTATTATTAAAGGTAATCAGGTAAACTTGAATCAAGAATGGGTTTTTCTTCAACTTTTTTAATTAAAATTTGTTTTCATATTTTTAAGGTAATGTTAGTCGATGCAGCCGAAAAACGCCAACAAGACAGGGCATTTCGGTGCATGCACCACCTGGGGCGCATGCGGAATGCACATGGATACTGTTGGAGATAATAAAGTCCCACATCGAAAGATGGGGACACTCCGAGCCTGGTATATAAGGTCGGTGGGCTACTCCTCCTATTGCCAATTGGTTTTAGGATGGAACCTCGCCGGGTTTATGTGTTGGGCTTGGGCCTAACGCGCATGTGCGCTCGTATGCACACGACCCCCGCTCAACCGGTCCGTCTGTATCGGACTTTGACATGGTATCAGAGCGGTTAGCCTCAATTCGGCTCGCGATCCTAACCTGTGAACAAGTGCAACTCGGTCTATATCCTCTAGTTGCACTTGCGGGGGCGTGTTGGAGATAATAAAGTCCCACATCGAAAGATGGGGACACTCCGAGCCTGATATATAAGGTCGGTGGGCTACTCCTCCTATTGCCAATTGGTTTTAGGATGGAACCTCGCCGGGTTTATGTGTTGGGCTTGGGCCTAACGCGCATGTGCGCTCGTATGCACACGACCCCCGCTCAACCGGTCCGTCTGTATCGGACTTTGACAGATACCTAGCCCATTTATTAAGGCGCCGCGCGGGGCGCCCCTTCTTCTTTCCTTCTTCTTCAGCGCGCTGCACCCCAATTGTGCGCCTCATGCACAAGGGAAACTGGGGCGTATCCGGAGTCCGCATGCGCCCCAGACCACGCACATGTGGAGTCTGCATGCTCGTGGCCTGAGACTGAGACGCATGCAAAATCCGCATTTGTGGCCCCTTTGTCCGTGGAAATAGTAAGCCGGAGCTACACACTTCATATATCTCCACAACTTCAACTGTTGAATAGTTTATCCCACTTTCTGCACTTCAGATGAATTTTCATTCCTTTCACCCCATGAACTCTTCGATTTGGTCCATCTTTGAGAAGATGTCAAGAACGGTGGAGGTAGGGAAAGGGAGTGAGGAATTTGGTCCATCTTGAGATGATATCGAGAACGGTGGAGGTATATTGGTAGTTAGTCCAAAAATATAGTTCGTCTTTACGGTGGTGCTGGCAGAGCTTGTAGATGTTGCTAGGGACTAAGTGCCAACTGTGGAGTTTTGAGTGGGCTGTTCGCTCCAAACGGTGTGTGCAAGCTTTAAATTTATAACCCAAGAAGTATGCTTGAACAAAGATGCGAACCCGCATCGTACGGGTCAATTGTAATAAAAAACAAGAATTCCAGGTCGGTCACAGGGACTTAGGTGAAACAAAGCACAGAATTGGTTGTCAAGTATTGCAATTAACCAAGAGCAATTAAAGTAATCAAAGATGATGTAAAAGTCAAGTAATGGGAAATGCGGATTCTAGGGATTAAAGCGTCTAGTTGTGGTTCAAACTCAAGATCTCAAAGGATAACGCGGACAAGAGAATTGCAAAGGGAAGGTATTTCTAAGGTGAGAATAGATTACCGGGTAAGTCTCACTACTCACTATCCCAAACCAAAGCTCCTATCACCGGGTAAGTCTCAAGGTACTAAGGAAAGGAACTATAATCTCAAACCAACACACCACCCAAGGGAATAGAAACAACCTTTACCGGGTAAGTCTCAGGCTAACTCACAAAGATGGGATGAAGGCATACTCAAACCTTAATAAAGGATAAACCTTTATTACCTATACTCATGATCATGGGTAAACAAGCAAAGGAATTACCGGGTAAGTCTCATCCTAGGCTTGCATTGAACCAAGAAAGGTATAATAAGGATAGGATTTGGCAAACTAGAACTCTTAACTCTCAGTTTCGGACCAAAAAAGGTTCACCTCGTTCAGTCAAGTTCCACCCCGGCCGAGATGTTCATCGACTGAGCGAGGTATTCTAGGGTCAAGGTTAACGACTCGAGCTTTCAGGGTCCTGCTGGGATTAAGATCATTCTATCATCGTCTTTCCCACAACTTTCAGCCAATCACCCTAGAATCGCATAAGAAACTTAGCCAACAATCATCATGATAACAATAATCAAATATATGGAAAGGGAATCAATATTTGAACAAGAAAACCTTAAGGAAAAGGTCTCAATAACTGAATCAAATAATCAACAAATCAGCGTTCCTTAAATCACAAATCAACTAAGACAACAAACCAAAAGGGAATCTAAGAAAGTCTTACAAACTCCCTTAAAAGCTAACTCCAAACTATGAATCCTTCCTTCCTTGATCTTCAATACTTCAATCCTTCCTTCAAAACTTCCAGAAAATCCCTCAATTGCTGGATGCTCCAAGCATGCCTGGACTCGTGGAAAATCCAACCCTTTATATTTATCTTCCAAAGATAATAATATCTTAAAAATATATTTTCCTATAAAATATATCCATATCTCTAAAATAGATCTCCCAAAAACAATATCTTCCTTCCATAAATCCAGCCCAAAAATATAAGATATTTTCTTTCCAAAATTAAAAGATCTCAGCCAAAAATATATATCTCGCCGGCTGCAAGGTGTTCGCCTCGGTCGGGATGCTCCTCAAGATCACCTCGGTCGAGGTGACACTGTAGCTGACCGAGTTGAATCTCATATGAATGTGAAATCTCTCAAATCTGGTTCAAAGTACTTCTTCATTAATTCCATGCTTCTTGAGTTCTTCCTTAAGCTCTAGAATGTAGCTCCAATGACTCCTTAGCTCCTTAGCTCCTTTTTAGTCCAAAACGTGCCATTTTACCTACAATTACAACGAAACTAGGTGTAGAACTCGATTCCCATAAAGGTAGATGAAACAACAATATAATCACATAATATACATCCATACATGCAGATTATTGAAGATAAAACGTCTAAACCAGCCCCAAAATATAGACTATAATACATGCTATCAAAATACCTCATACTTGTCCCTTGCTTGTCCCCAAGCAAGTTCTAAATCTTAGATACAAGATAGAATGAATTATAAGTCGTAAAGATCAATGAAAAGCAATTTCAAATCATTTTTGGTGGTGTGCTCCACTCATAGATCACTCTAAGAGAATGCTTCATGGTAAATAAAATCAAAATATGATCAAAACATTTTATAAATATAAGAAAGTTGTTCATCTTTGCATAAAATCATAGAATGCATAATAAATCATATTTATCGAAATCAATCATGTATAATCCAGTTTAAACCACCAAGTCAATTAACAAGCTCGAGGTCTCAAAGGCTTCCAAAAGAGGTCAAGAAACGTGTCAGGGTGGGATGTATATAGGGAATGTGGTTCTAGAATCCGGGAAAAGGATCTTACTTCACTTTCTTTGAAACTCAACATCTTCCTCCAATAAGCTTTGCTTATTTTTACTTTACTTTTTGGGATGCATGAACAGAGGTGCACAATAATCGAAGCCTAGGAAATCAACAATCATCAATTTCTCGAGATGCCTCAAACCCTTGATGCACATACCATGACCCGTTAGGAATATCGCTCAATCCGACTTTGGCAAGACACAAACACCCGGCTATGTGAATGGTGCCGAGTTACTCATCATCATGATTGACTTCCCCAAACCTATTCGTTTCTTTCTAACACTTTCAGCCAACATCTCAACTTCACTTCCACTTGCTTTTCACTTGCTTGCTTACAAATTTCCGGATAGGTAAAGGGAGGTAAATATGTATATGAGGGGCTAAAGCATGAATAAGAAGAAGAAGAGAAGAGAATGAATTGCCTTAATCATCCCAAGAAGAATGTGATAGAACTCATCATGTGGTGTCAACCTTCAAATTCAACATAATTTTGATAAAAAAACAAAGTATTTGATAACGTGATTTATGACGTTAGTTTAGGCATTCATTTAGATAGTTTTTCCCATTATTCATGCATGTTTGGCATTAGTTCATGACGTTTACGCTTAATTCATGCATATTTCTACAAAAGACATCTACACGAGCTTTTGTCGGTTTTGTAGGTATTTCGGGGATCTTTTGGACATTAATCGATATATTCGAGGGTCAAGCCTCATGGTGGTACATATCCAAGGCTTTGAAGGAAAATTAATTGGAGCAATGAAGGACACAAGGACCCTTATTGGTGCAAGCAATGGAGCAACTCATGGCTAGAAGATCATAACAAGCCCCTGTTGAAGAAAATTGACCTAACACTCAGGAAAATCGGACGATTTTTCTGTCTGGGTCGATTTTTGGGCTTTTGACAGCTTGTGCCACGTGTCCCACGATCTCTTTGCCCGGCCCTTGCTCTTGATGGAGAATATAAGTGGTCCTGTAGGCTGTTGCTAAAGGACACCTCCCACATTCTCTCACACACACCTCATTCCATTGGAGGATAGACTTGGAGGAGAAGAAAAACTCTCTCATTTTGGGGAAGAAGAAGAACATCAAAACTTAGAGTGATAGTGAGTTTTTGAGTGATTTTTAGAGTCTTTGGTTGAAGAACTTTTGGAAGCATTGTTAGAAACGTTTTGGAACTTCTTTTGAAGGGTTGTAAGTCTTGCTTAAACTTATATTCAGCTGAGATTTCTTGTTTTTATTTGCTTTTCTTTCATCATCTAGTTATGAAAACCATGTATGCTTGTGTGATGATTTTAGATCTTGAAATGCATGTTATTGGCTAGTTTATTGTGATTCTGGAGTGATGGATTGATGGTTATGGCTTGGGTGATGATGGAATGGACTTGTATGTTAGTTTAGGATGATTCGTATGCAAAAAACCTAACCCAGAAGGAAAAATGGACCTGTTCATAGGTTAGATCGTCCGATTTTCTTATGATCCACCCGATTTTTCTCTCTGTTGTTCTTTAATTGATGAATCTGTATGTTAGGGCGTTAGGTTGTTGAAATCCTAGTGTTTGTTAAGCATAATATAGCTTAGGGTGACCTAATGCTAGCAAACTAAGTGAGGAAAGAGACCTACCCGGTGATTTTCGATCTTAGATACCTAAGATGATGAACTCTAGGTAGTAGTGAGCCTCATAAGCCGCTATTGGACTGAGTGTGCTAGGATTGCTGCTTGAGACTTGCCTTTTCCGAAACTTACCCGGTAAGGAGAGGTTTGCCCCTTAAGTAGAGTCCGGTTTGTGTAGAATTCCCAACTTTAACCCCTTGAGACCTACCCGGTAATAGGAGTTTGGTGCGGGATTAGTGAAGCATGAGACTTACCCGGTAATTGCTTCCATTAGAGAAACACCCTTTCCCAACACCGCATCCTTGTCCTTAGAATCTTTAGAATCTTGAGTCCAATGCCATAACCGGAAATCTTGACCTCTAGAATCCGCTTTTCTCTCTTTGATCACATATCTTGTGTTTGTGTTGCTTGTTTGTTTTGCTAGCTTGAGTTGTTAGTTTGATTTATAACATTGCATGATTTGTGATCTTTGCTTGATCACCACAAAAACCCAAACAAAAATATCATGATTTTCATTTTATTATTTCTTTCTCTTTTCTTAGACTAGATTCAGACTATCTATGATCACTTGTTTGATTTAATTTCACCTTAGTCTTCGTGTTCGATCTCGGAATACTATCCTTGGTACAAAACGACCCATACATTGTGGGTTCGCTAGGAGTTAGGAAATTATATCGAGTTACAAATTATAAGACTTTTGTGTTATACATTTCTAGCGTAATAGTATTAAACATGCCAAAATTTCAAACAAAGCATTTTGCGACTTAAACATATCATAAAACTCATCGAGTATATAAAGATTTCAAAACCAATCTGCAAACAGAATCATCAGTGAGGTCATATCCAGAAAAGAAGCACAAAATGGTTCAAAAAATCTCTCAGTTAAGCCACCTCGGTCGAGGTGAATAAAGTCATCCGAGGTGCTTTACCTCGTCTGGCCAGAACCATCACGGTCGAGGTTAAATTTTTTTTCTTCTTAAACCAGTTTTTGACGTTTTTCTCAAATAAAAACCTGTATGCATGCATGTAATGGCAGATAAACTCATGAAGCATAAATAAGAGCATAAATATCCAAATAGAGTCATACAATCATACACACATAGTCAAATAAGTACATCCACATACCCCATACATGGGACACATTGTCCCAATGGGTCAAATAAGAGTCAAGTAAAACAGGAAACTCACCGGACCTAGCCGAACTGCATAATAAATAAAGAAAACAAATCCATGCAAGCTCTAGTCCTGATCTGCTGGTGGTGGTGGATATGGGATGAAGGGATGCTGAGATGGGTCAAATGGATAACCCATCGTGTGCTGAAACTGGATCTCCATCATCCTCTGATGGTAGTGCTGGCTCTCTCTAAGCTCCATAACCTCCACTGTCAGGGCTGCGTAAGAGTCGATCATCTAGTTTGTCAGCTCATCAATCCGTCGGTGAGCTACTGGATCTCTCTATCTGCGGACTCTACGCTCGGCGGGTCGTGATGGTGCTGATGCGTCCTCCTCTGTAGCCTCGTCATCTAGATCGAAAACTGGCACACTAGGACCGGCGGTATCTGTACCGGTCTCCATGGCAGCTCCGCCATCATCATACTCCTCTTCATCCTCCGTCGGTGAAGCATCTCTAGCATCCTGTAAGTAGGGAAGCCAAGCAAAAGACCAGTACTGTGAATCAAAAACTGTGAACTGAGCTGACCATAGGATACCCTAAGGAGCAGTCTGCTCCCAAGGCATAGCAACGTATGGTGTAGTAAGGCCATGAGGAACCAAAATCCGCCTCATGATCATCTCCTGAAGTCCTAGCGGCTTTGCGGCTGCTACCAAGGTACAATCACTCAAATCTAGACCCATGGCTGTAGCAATATGGGTCACCAGCCCTCTACAACAGATGTCTCCCTTGGCCTTGCCCTTTATCCTATGTAAGTCCTCAGCCAGCATGCCTCCAAAGTCAGGCATTCCACCAGTCACCATGCAAAACAAGCTCAACAACTCTCCCTGTCTGATCTTCTGGGGCGTCTCAGTACGTGCCAAAAGAGTCTCACTGAAAATATGGTGGGTAAGACGGAAAGCTAAGTGAAAAATAATGCGCTCCATGGAGTCTCCAGGTCTCCATCTGTCACTGTGCTCCACCACATGGGCTATCTGCCCCCAGAACTGTCGAGCCACTGCTCGGGATGGAAAGTCAGTCACGGTGGGAGTCGGGAAACCAAACACCTCTCGGATTTGGTCCATCGGCACAATATAGTTCCGGTTCAGCAACCGGTACTTGGTGATGTTCCTCTCTGGCATGTGAGTGACGGAACTCACAAACTCCATGGTCGGCTCTAGGTAGGCTGGAGCTCGGATCTCCATAAAATCCTCCAGCCCTACTGATGCGCTCTTCGTCAGTTGAACGCGAGGATCTACCGATGTTGTCCCTCCGACCACTTCTTTTGTTTATTTTCGATTTATATGGGATATTCAAAGCAAGGAATCGTCCAACCTCGCACCTTGGATCTCCTTGGCTCGAGATCTTCTTTCCTCGGAATCTCACTTCGGAAATTGGATCTCCTTTGTCCTCATAGCCTCGCACCGTAAGGACACCATTCGGCCTCTCACCTTGTGGGTTTCAAAACTTTGGCCTCTCACCTTAGTCTCTAGGATTGTTTTTCTCAAAGCGAAAACACAACTTTTTGATTGAACTCAACTCTATTTTCTGATTAAAAACGTATGTGGGAGATGCCTTATATGGGCTGAAAATTCAGCACCAACTCCCAACATTAATAGCTTACAAGTTCAAGAGTTGCAATATTGGATAAAGGCAAACATATAGGGACTTTCAACCAACAACTTAAAGCAAATAAATGGCCTAAAAACCATACATATGGCCGGCCAATTAGAGCTCCAAGAGTCCAAAAATGTGGCTGAAAATAAATCCCAGAATAATGTGGTTTTAATCCCTTGAAAAGGTTGGCTTAAGTACAAGTGCATACTTGTATTAATCAACCTTCATTATTCCACAATATCATGCATTAGTGGGCATTATATCATGAAATAAAATCAAGCATAACCACATAATATAAAAATAAAATTGTTATATCTAAGGTTCAAGTTTTAAAGTGATCCGGAATCCTCAATCGCCTCAAGCATGTTCACCAAGTGATAGTCATGGACGTCCTCAAATGTTGGAGCTCCGAAAGGATGGTAGGTCAAAGTGGTTTGGCCTAGCATGCGGGCTTTAGCTCGAGTGAGAGGTGGTGCTGATCTCGGTGCAGTCACATCAGTCTCGTTGCTTAAGTCCGGCGGGCTCACATCACCTACCATAGATATCATCTTCTTCAAGTCCTCCGCCACTAGGAGGCACTCGAAGGCTGAGACGTCCAAGAAACGCGGGGCAACTATGGGGCACCCGCAAATGCGATCGAAGTCCGCCTAGTGACGCTCATGAATCACCGGTATAGAAGGGAGAGAAGAAGGGGAAGAACCACTAGGAGCATCTCTCAAAACAAGCTAACGATCATAATGGGTACTCATTGCTGCTGACAGAAGGTCACCTCGGTCTGTCTGACAAGCTGAAGAACACCTCGGCCGAGACATAGCTCGACTGGACCGAGGCAAAGTGCTATGCGATTTCCACTCTATGATTTTCAGTTCTTTTCCCTCCAAAATCACTACCAATTGCTTCCTATGGGGTACTTATACTCTTTTCAGCAAAAATAAATGGAAACCAAAGCCAAATTTCTCCTAAATCAGCAAAGAGATGGAAGTTAGGGTTTTCGGATATATACCCCAAATTACGCAGATTCGAGGCGTTTATCTCGCAGTTTGTTGCTTGCAATATGATCCTCTTGCTTTTCTTGGTGTAATCGGAGCAGAAATCGTGGAAAACGAGTGAAAAACGAAGAAACGAGGTGAATGGTGCGCCGCGGTCGAGAAGAAGTTGAGAGGGAAAATGAGAAATCCGTTTCGCCTTTTATACCCCTCGCTGAATCTGGTATCACCTCGGTCGAGGTGGTCCCGACCGGACCGAGGTGGCTGACTGGATTGTCAGACCTAGTCGCCTCGGTTGTCCAAGGACATCTCGGTTGAGGTGCTGTGACAGCAACCGAGATATTTCTCAGTCAAACTCAGTCTTCTCAATTTCTCGAACTTCTGTCCTTCTAGTGGAGCTCCTGAGTTGTAATCCTTCCTTAGAGAGTACCTGGTTTCTGTCTAGGACGCCAAAGACAAAACAAAGAAAAGCAAAAGCAAACTATCTAAAACTAAACTAGAAAAGGGGAAAAGAAAGCAATACCTTTGGTTGCCTCCCAAGAAGCGCTTGATTTAAGGTCGCTAGCTGGACCGTACGGTATTCCTAAACAAGGTATAGTGGTGCAATCTCCTCAACCTGGACTTCCGGTTGGTACTTCTTAAGCCTATGACCATTGACCTTAAAGTTTCCGCTTGTTTCACCCCAAATCTCAACTGCACCATAAGGAAAAACATGTTTCACAACGTAAGGTCCTGTCCATCTAGATTTCAACTTACTTGGAAAGAGGCGAAGGCGGGAGTTGAAGAGTAGAACTAAATCTTCTTCTTTGAATTCCTTAGGAATGATTTGCTTGTCATGCCATCTCTTTGTTCTCTCCTTGTAGATCTTGGAATTCTCATAAGTGTTTAAACGCAACTCTTCCAACTCATTGATATCCAATAGCCTCTTTTCTCCGGCTTCTTTGATATCGAAATTCAACCATTTGATTGCCCAATATGCCTTGTGTTCGTGCTCAACGGGTAGGTGACAAGAATTCCCATATACCAAATTGTAAGGGGTGGTACCAATGGGAGTCTTGAATGCGGTCCTATATGCCCAAAGAGCATCGTCCAACTTCATGGACCAATCCTTCCTCGTCCTAGAGACGGTCTTCTACAAAATTGCCTTGATTTCTCTATTTGAGATTTTGACCTGTCCACTAGTTTGAGGGTGATAAGGGGTTGCTACCTTGTGGGTTATCCCATACTTCGATAGAAGTGCTTTAAACTTCCGGTTGATAAAATGTGTCCCTCCATCGCTAATGATGATGCGTGGCATCCCAAAGCGTGGAAAGATAGTTCGATTAAAGAACTTCACCACCACCATGGCGTCATTAGTGGGGGAAGCAATGGCTTCAACCCATCTAGAGACGTAATCAACAGGTAGGAGAATGTAGAGGTTGCCTGCGGATGATGGGAAAGGTCCCATGAAATCGACTCCCCATACATCAAAAATCTCAACCTCCTGAATATTGTTGAGTGGCATCTCATTCCTTCTAGTAAAATTCCCTGTTCTTTGGCATGCATCACAAGAAACAACAAACGTTTGCACATCCTTAACTAATGTAGGCCAAAAGAAACCAGAATGCAATACCTTAGCGCACGTTTTGTGAGAGCTAGCGTGTCCTCCACAAGGAAGCGAGTGACAATGCCGTATAACTCTAGCAACTTCATCTTCTGGAATGCATCGTCGAAGCATCCCATCCGGACCTCTCTTAAACAGTAGAGGTTCATCCCAGTAGTAGTGGCGTACATCCTTGAAGAATTTCTTCCTCTGAGCGTACGTCAATCCGGGCGGTATTTCCTGGCAAACAAGATAATTAACAATATCAGCATACCACGGTTCTTTTTTTATCAGAAGCTTGGTGGAGCCAATGCTCCACCAACTGCAAATGAGTCTCAGAAAAGGGTGTAGGAAGTTTTTGTCCTCAGTTGACAACATCTCGCTTGCTGTCTCGGTCAGTGTCCGAGGTGGTTGACCGAGATGTTCTTCAGATAAGAACACCTCGCTTGGTCTAGAAAGCGTCTCGGTTGAGGTACTGGAACTGGGACTGAAACTCGAATTTCTCCTCTCCTGGATCATTTTCTCAATTTTAGCTCCTGGATCTGCTTCCAGTGCCTTTAAGCTCCGTATATCTGCATCACAAAAATTATCTATACCTTCCTCCATTAAGTTAAAACTAAGAACTCTTTCAAGAGGGTCATAAATAAGGATAGAGCTCACCAATTCTCTTGATTCTTCTTCATCATAGATGTTGAATATATCATCCTCCAGCGACTCTCCTTTCATTACAGCAAGCAATGCAAATTCCACTTGATCACCGCCAATGTTGAATTTCAACTTGGCATTCTTACAATCCACATTGCAACCCAAAGTTGCTTGAAATGGTCTCCCGAGAATGATAGGAACGGGATAACCTGCGGGTATGTCAAGTACAACAAAATCTATAGGTAAATAGAAGTTACCTGACTTGACGGGAATGTCTTCCAAGATGCCCACCGCCATGTACAACCTTATCTTCACCGGCTTGGGCTCTCCAAGTCCGATTCTCTCACATAACTCCAGCGGGATGATACTCACGCTGGCTCCTAGATCACACAAAGCCTCACAAGTTACATCCCCAACTTGAATGGGAATGCAAAATGAGCCGGGATCTCTCAACTTAGGTGGCATCTTTTCCTTCATGATTTGAATGAGCTCCGAGGACTTAGATGTCATCCTTACTTCTCCAAAGTCTTCCAACTTCCTCTTCCTTGATAGAATCTCTTTTAAGAACTTCTCATAGGCGGGCATCCCTAGAATAACATCAAGGAAAGGGATGTTAATGTATAGTTTATTCATCAAGTCGAGGAACTTACCAAAATGCTTGTCTAGATGTGCTCTGGCCCTTGACTGGGGGAATGAAAGTGGTGGTTTATAAGCAGGAGGTGGGACATAAACTTCAGATTTGTCCTTTGCTTTCTGGGACTCCACCTCGGATGGCACCTCGACCGAAGTGTTCCTCGTCTGGTTCTAGACCGAGGTGTTCTTTGTCTGCACTGGCACCGACCGAGGTATTAGATCTGCAGTTTTTAGTCCAATTCTCGTCATTATTGCCATAATATGTCCTTTAGGGTTGCTCTCTGTCCTTGCTGGGAGCTTCCCTAGATCTCTTGGTGCTTTATTCGCCTTATTACAGAATAGTTGCTCTAAGGTTTTTTGTGCCTTTGAAAATGAAGTCATAGACGTCTCCATAGCGTTGAGCTTGATCAAGATGGCCTCCAACACGCATCTTTCTTCTCTGGCTGGGATGAACTTGATCTAGGCTCTTGGCTCTTCAATGGTGTAGAAGAAGAAGAAGAGGGGTTAAAAGAATTATTAGAATTAGAATGAGGGTTACCCGGATTTTGTTGATTAGATCTCCAATTGTTGCTGTTGGAGCCTCTATTGTTATTGTAATTATTGTTCCGTGACCCTTGGTTGTTGTTTCTTCCATGATATCCTCCATCCGAGGTGTGAGCCACCAAAAGGTCCTTCAATTGCTTCACATCATTTTTAAGGGAGATAAGTTGATTATCATTTGATGGAGTGTCTTGGAAACTAACTCTCTTAGCTCCATTTCCGGCTCCTTGATGTGAGTACTTCTCCGTATGCAAAGCTTGCTTTTCAATGAACTCCCAAGCTTCGTCTATCGGCATATCCATGAATGTGCCGGCGGAAAGTAGTTGAAGATTGAATTGAGTAGCTCCATCCAATCCCTTGAAGTATATCTCCAGCAACTCTATCTTTGGAATCCCATGATGTGGGCAATCCAATAGAACATCCTTGAATCTCTCCCATGACTTGGACAAACTCTCTTTGTCCTTCATGATAAATGCACTAATCTTCCCTCTCATTTCAGCGGTCTTGGAGGGAGGAAAGAACTTCGTTAGAAACTCCGTCGTCATCTCTTCTCAAGTGTTGATCTTTCCGGGTGGAAGAGATTGATACCAAGTAAGCGCCCTGTCTTTTAAAGAAAAGTAGAAAGGTCTTAGCTTGTAGATGTTGGCAGAGCTTGTAGATGTTGCTAGGGACGAAGTGTCAACTGTGGAGTTTTGAGTGGGCTGTTCACCCCAAACGGTGTGTGCAAGCTTTAAATTTATAACCCAAGAAGTATGCTTGAACAAAGATGCGAACCCGCAGTGTACGGGTCAATTGCAATAAAAAACAAGAATTCCAGGTCGGTCACAGGGACTTAGGTGAAACAAAGCACATAATTGGTTATCAAGTATTGCAATTAACCAAGAGCAATTAAAGTAATCAAAGATGATGTAAAAGTCAAGTAAGGGGAAATGCGGATTCTAGGGATTAAAGCGTCTAGTTGTGGTTCCGACTTAAGATCTCAAAGGATAATGCGGACAAAGCTGAGATTTGCAAAGGGAAGGTGTTTCTAAGGTGAGAATAGATTACCGGGTAAGTCTCACTACTCACTATCCCAAACCAAAACTCCTACCACCGGATAAGTCTCAAGGTACTAAGGAAATGAACTATAATCTCAAACCAACACACCACCCAAGAGAATAGAATCAACCTTTACCGGGTAAGTCTCAGGCTAACTCACAAAGATGGGATGAAGGCACACTCAAACCTTAATAAAGGATAAACCTTTATTACCTATACTCATGATCATGGGTAAACAAGCAAAGGAATTACCGGGTAAGTCTCATCCTAGGCTTGCATTGAACCAGGAAAGGTATAATAAGGATAGGGTTTGGGAAACTAGAACTCTTAACTCTCAGTTTCGGATCAGAAAAGGTTCACCTCGTTCAGTCAAGTTCCACCCCGGTTGAGATGTTCATTGACTGAGCGAGGATATACTAGGGTTAAGGTTAAAGACTCGAGCTTTCAGGGTCCTGCTGGGATTAAGATCATTCTATCATCGCCTTTCCCACAACTTTCATCCAATCACCCTAGAATCGCATAAGAAACTTAGCCAACAATCATCATGATAACAATAATCAAATATATGGAAAGGGAATCAATATTTGAACAAGAAAACCTTAAGGAAAAGGTCTCAATAACTTAATCAAATAATCAACAAATCAGCGTTCCTTAAATCACAAATCAACTAAGACAACAAACCAAAAGGGAATCTAAGAAAGTCTAACAAACTCCCTCAAAAGCTAACTCCAAACTATGAATCCTTCCTTCCTTGATCTTCGATCCTTCCTTCAAAACTTCCAGAAAATCCCTCAATTGTTGGATGCTCCAAGCATGCCTGGACTTGTGGAAAATCCAACCCTTTATATAGGAGAATTATCTTCCAAAGATAATAATATCTTAAAAAGATATTTCCTATAAAATATATTCATATCTCTAAAATAGATCTCCCAAAAATAATATCTTCTTTCCAGAAATCCAGCCCAAAAATATAAGATATCTTCTTTCTAAAATTAAAAGATCCCAGCCAAAAATATATTTCTCGCCGGCGGCAGGGTGTTCGCCTCGTTCGGGACGCTCCTCAAGATCACCTCGGTCGAGGTGACATTGGAGCTGACCGAGGTGAATCTCAACTGAATGTGAAATCTCTCAAATCTGGTCCAAAGTAGATCTTCTTCATTAATTTCATGCTTCCTGAGTTCTTTCTTAAGCTCCAGAATGTAGCTCCAATGACTCCTTAGCTCCTTATCTCCTTTTTAGTCCAAAACGTGCCATTTTACCTACAATTACAACGAAACTAGGTGTATACCTCGATTCCCGCAAAGGTAGATGAAACAACAATATAATCACATAATATACATCCATACATGCAGATTATTAAATATAAAACGTCTAAACCAGCCTCAAAATATAGACTATAATACATGCTATCATGGGCAGTCGTTGGTGTCTTGCAAGCCAAGTGATGAAACTACATTTAGATGCATTGAGCAAATTCCAAATGGGTTGACACTAAG
Source organism: Fagopyrum esculentum (assembly GCA_033239045.1). Lineage (NCBI taxonomy): Eukaryota > Viridiplantae > Streptophyta > Magnoliopsida > Caryophyllales > Polygonaceae > Fagopyrum > Fagopyrum esculentum. The sequence continues at coordinate 26,348,613 of BSUD01000006.1, read as the reverse complement.
GGTTGGCAGGGTTGGGATTATGCAATAAATTGTAGGTTATGGTTGTCAGAAGAAGCCATTATGATTGGTAATAGAGTCAATGATTCTACTTGGTGAGCTGCTAGCAATGAGGTCGTCTCTAGTTTTGATAATTATCTTCCAAGAGTGGCTATTGGAGGCTTTCAGATAGTACTTCCAAATGGTATAATTTTTGAGGATATTGTTGGTGATCCACGAGCACCAAATACTTTGCTTGTTCATGACAATCTCGAAGATGAATCTTGTGATGTTGGCTTTATTACAAGAGAGAAGCTCCATGAAGCCCATACCACCTTGGTTGAGGGGAGTGTAACCATCTTTCACGCAACAAGAGAGCGATTGTTGCAATCTTTATCAGACCAAAAGAAGGAGCGAAGGATGCTTTGAATCTTGTCAATGATAGTGGAAAGGAGGAGAAAATTTGACCTCTAATAGACATGCATAGACATGAGAATAGAAGAGATGAGTTGCTTCCAATGGGAAGCAACTCACGGGAAATTGAGCTCCAGTAGGAGAGGAGTTTGACACTCCAAGAGTGGATTCGTTTGATGATGTTGTTGATGAGTGGTGGAAGTCGGAGATGTTAAGCCTTTTGTTTCAACGGGAATGCGAAGGTAATGGAAGGGAAGGTGACCTCTAAGGATGCCAAGTTTGCGAGTGATGTTATTTTGGACAGTAATAGAAAGACCACCCAAGAATATGTTTGATTTTGAGAGGTTGATTCTTATCGCAGAGAGGTCACCAAACTCATCAAGAGTGTTCTTCAAAGTGAGGATAGAGGTAAGGTCACCTCTGTAGAAGAGCATCAAGTCGTCGGGAAAGCATATGTGTGTGATATGAGGGTTGGAACATTTGGGGTGGTGGTTAATGTTAGGGTTGAAAGTGTTATTATGGATCATGGTGGAAAGGTACTCCATTGCAATGACAAAGAGGGAGGGGGAGAGGGGGCAACCTTGTCTAAGCCCTCTAGTGCCATTGAAGTAACACACAAGGTTGCCATTGAGGTTGATTAGATAAGATAGTGGTGGTGATGCAAGCTCTGACCAGGTTAATGAAGTTGGTGGAGAAGCCACATAGTCTAAGGAAGAAGAGGATGAAGTTGTGATCAATAAAGTCAAAAGCCTTACGGGATGTCCACTTTGATGGCACATCTAGGGAAAATGTGCTTCCTATTATAACTTTTGAGGAGCTCTTGACATATGAGGATATTGTGTTTGATCGAGCGGCCTTTTACAAATGCGCTTTGGTGGGAACCAATGATATGGGAGAGGATAATTTGGAGGCGGTTGGATAGGATTTTAGCAATGGTTTTGTGGATGGTACTAAACAAGAAATGGGGAGGAAGTTGGCCGGGTTGGTAGGATTATCTGTTTTGGCAATAAGGGTAAGGCTTGTATGATTAATTTGCCTCAAGATTTTGCTCGTGGCAAATAAATCAAGGATAGCGCTAGTGAGGTCCTCTTTGACAATGTGCCAACTAAATGCTTTACAGAAATGGGCATTGTAGCCATCGGGTCCAAGAGCTTTGTCATCACCAACAGAAAAAATGGCTTCTTTGATATTATCCAACACTAGTGCATAGCCCGCAACTTGTGCGGGTATAATCCATATTTTATATATTTTACTAAAGTAGGCGACGCTGATGCTGACGTGGCGGCCTCACGTTTTATCTCGGATTAATTGTTTTTTACTAAATCACTAATCAACCAAATTTTTTTACAAAACCTATATCTAAATTATAATTGTTGTTTTTAAAATTTTATGTCACATCTAAATATTTCTTTTTTTATGAAATTTTACAGCCGTTGCATATATACCTGAAAAAAGACGTAATTTTTCCAATAAAGCGAGTAAATTAAATCTTCAACTGAATAATCTTTATAGACAAATATCTAAACTAGTGTATTACCCGCACAAAGTGCGGGTTGAGTTTTAATAAATATTTAATACTTAAAAATTTATATGTATATTTTTGTAAAATAAAAATCCGGAGAATGAAATTATAATATATATTATGATTTTAATTCTCTTTTTAGTATTTATCTATTCTAATTAATTAAAATTTTTAAATTGATTTGTTAAGATATGCTTGTAAAAAAAATCCGTAAAATTTTAAAACCTATTTTTATAAAAATATATATTTAAATATTTTTTAAAAAATTTAGAAATCAATTTCCAATTTATATTAACATTTAAAAATCACTTTTAAAAATAATTTTTTAGGTTTCGAGAAACATGGCGTTGACACGTGACAATAGAGGCTTATGCTTTAATAGATATAAGATAAGATAAGATTATTATTGTTGTTTTTTAAATTTTACTTCATATCTAAATATTTCGTGTGGATAACAAATCTCCGAATAACCTTTTTTCTTCTATTTAATAAAAGTGTGTTTTTTAATTAAGTTGTTTTTTATTTACAATTTTAATTTTACTAATTTTAAAATATATTTAAATTTTAAATTTTATGACTAATGTTTATTTATAATAATATTAGTAATATTAATTTAATGATAAACTAGTCTAATACCTGCACCTTGTGCGGGATTGAGTTTGAATAAATTGTAAAAACAATTTTAATTATTAATGAAAAAATTATTATCTAAAAAAATTTTAAAAATTTAAAAAAAACGCTAAATGTTAAGAAGAATATATTAATATCAATATGATTAGATCGTGTAACTAAAAAATTATTTATTAAATTTATAATAATTGCGAAAGTGTTAAATAAAATAAATTAAGTAAAAAATTTCTAATTAATTTTTCTAATATTATCACCTACAACTAAAAAATGAAAGTTTTTTTTTTTAAAAATCATTTTTTAAAATTGATTATTTTTAAAAAAAATTGATTTAATAAAACGATTAAAAATGAAAGTTTTTCACTTCATCGATTAAGATCGTAGTTGATAATCACGTTTAGGGCTCTTGTGTATGTAACAGTCAAAAATCGAAGATGACCTAATCGAGTAATTTAGGAAATTAAATCCGTTTTAACACGAGATACCTCTCGAAGTAACCAGCTCCTAGATGATATTACACCCCGGTATTATTTGGAGCATTTGGGAGCTTCAATTAATAAAAATGCAGTTGAGAGAAATGATCAGGACATCGGACATGTCCTAGATATGAAAAAACATGAAAAGGCAAAATGGCTAAAAGAGTCGCTATTTCGTTTCTTAGCGGCTAAGAAAGACGGCTTAGGAATACGCGTTTTTCGAAACAATTGCGGAATAATTATCCATACAATATTCCAGATCTACTATTCCAATTTCGAGAAGTTTGGAGAAGGGGGCTTAAACCGCTTTCGGATCGGTAAAAGGATAATTATCGACTCCGCTAAAGGATAATTATCGTCTTCGCTATAAATAGCTGAAATATCGTTTATTAATTCATTTTCTTTCACGTTTCCTCGTAAAAGCTCTGATTTCTCTCAACCTTCAAACTCAGATCTACTCTTCGTTTCTAATCCGATTTCAAATCCGTTTGAGTTTTTGGATTCCTCTCTTCATTCTCTTCATTTTGGTACCGAGTTTCTGCATTTCCGAGCAAGGGAAGGTCTGGTCGAGCATATATGATACTAGGGAGGTTCAGCCGCTCAGATTCCGGTGAATTTGATGGTGTCCGAGCGTAGCCTGCGTCGTTGTGATTCCGAATCTTCTTTCGGATCGTCAATCGGGTTAGTAACGAATAAGTTATGAATTTATTCGTTTTCCGTATTGCGATTTGGCCTAAGTTGACCTTAGGCTTGTCAAAATGGATAATTGGAAATTCCATTATGCTCGTTACTTTATTCTGGTGATTATGGGTTGTTTGTTTGTTAAGATTTAATGACAGGTGGGTTCAGAAATTGCCTGCGGGCAAAACGTTGTTCTGGCGAAATATAATTAATTAATTAAAGGTTAATTAATTAAATTGGGATTCTAGAAAATGCTATAAGCTAATTAAATTCAAAGGAATGAATTTAACTGGTGTTTGAAGCGAGAAGTTTAATACGAGGAATATGATATTCTCAACAGGTGTTGTTGAAGGGTTCGGTTTAATTATAGCTTACTTCTTTGTGAGCGTATCCAAATACGAGAAAGGAGGATAGTCCGAGTGGGAAACGGACTCAATAGTTGGTTTGCGAGGTTTTATTGTTCTTACCTGCGAGGTAAGTGTATATGAATTACACTTGCTTAATATATGTTATGTATTTAATATGCTATGATTTTATGCATGCTTGAGTGTATATATATGTTTGTTATGATTGTATGCATGCTTATATGTATATGAGTGAGACGATGATGATGACTTGATATTCCTTATGAAAGCATGCATGAGATACATGAGATGATAGTGGAAAGAATATGATGAAAGAATATGATGAAAGCATGAATTTGAGTTATGATATGAAAGTGATAATATAGGATGGTAATTGATTAATTAGCCCAACTGGGTCCCGCACGGGTTTCCGGGGGACGAGGTCGCTACCTGATCTACAGGGGGCCTCAGAGGTCGCTACCTGATCTACAGGGGGCCTCGAGATAAGAAAAACAGCCAGGGGTCGCTACCTGATCTACAGGGGGCCTCAAGATAAGAAAAATAGTCCAAGATCGCGACCTGATCTACAGGGGGTCTTAGGACTAGATGGCCGAGGTCGCTACCTGATCTACAGGGGGCCTATGACGCTATCGGGTTGGCCAACCGAAAAGAAAAAAAAAGAAAGAAAGAAAAGAAATACGAAAGCAATGAGAAAATATATCGTACGATCAGTTGGGGCTAGTTAGTTAATTATCACCTATGCATCGATGCAATCGAGTCTAGCATGTTATATGTTATGTTATGATTATTTATATGTGATGAGATCATATGAGATGTTTATATGAGATGATATGTTTATATGTGATGTGTGATAACATGCTTGAATGTTTATGTGAAATGTGATGTGAATGGTTGTGGAATTATATGTGAATGTGGATATGTATGCATTGATCGACTTTGAAATGTGAGGAAGGGTATAGAGTGTCCTTTGGGGACGGGATATTAGATACTTATATATATTGGGAGAGTGCGATTTGTATACCCTTACTGAGCGTGTGGCTCATTGTTGTTATATCCACATATTTTTCAGCTACTCAGACTCGGCCTGATCAAGGCAAGGACATTGGACCCAACACCTGGATTTGAGATCATATCAGGTGGGCTGTTATGGGATGCTACCGCCTAGGATGTTTTGTGTGGTTTTAAAACAATTGTGTTTTGGTTAAACGGAGTTTATGACGTATGTTAGTATGTATGTATATATGTTGTGAATATGGTTGTAAGATAAAGTTTTAAAAATTTATGTTTTCCGCTTTTCCGCTTATTGTTTTAAACAGGGTTAATTAATTGGTAATCAACTAGAAATAAAATAGGTGGTGTCACAGTGTAACACCCCGAATTCTCAGAACTCGGTACATTACTGGTTAGGACCTCACAATGGGTCCCGACCTCAGTTTGACAACAATATTACTAGGATCTTGCAACAAGACACAAATAAGGAAATGAAATAGTATTTTGAAGGTAATGAATGCAACACGGTCTAGCAGCCTATAGTACTTAAACAAAGGAAAAACGAACAACTGTCTTAACAAAAGGAACCACAACAACCAACAACCCCCACCCCACTCTAAGGAGTACGGCGACCCGGCTGACCACTACTTCCGGATCACTCAGCTGCTGATCTAACCTGCGGTAAAACTAAAACCACAACAAGAGAAACCATTAGCTAGTTATCTAAACATTAGGAGAAATAATAATAGCACATACACACATAAAATAATAAACACTCATCATGCTATCAAACAATCCATTTATTATCTTCGTTTAAGTCATTCACTCTAATGATACTTATTTTGTGACACGAGGGATTCCTAAACCTCGCCTCCGCCCCTGTGTACCCATCAGGAGTGGATCCGATGCATCTCACCGTGTACCTATATGGTCTGGGTATAGAGAACCTCCCAGTCTCCTGGCAGAGCTGGGCAGTGATGTCACGGCCCGTTATACATACACTTGGACCTTAAAACGTAATATCCACGGTCGTCCTAACAAGTTGTTATTTATTATAACACACATTGCACACACACCACCATTATCACTCAACTAATATCCAGAAACTGGCTAAGTAAGTCGCAAGGACTTACCTGAGTCAAAACACACTCTAACACGTCTCAAAACAGTCCGTACTCGTGGTAACTCAAACGCCTGTCAAATAAGGCATGTGGATCAAAATCACATCTAGATGTCCAACCTCATGCGAAGGAATTACGGAAAAAGCTCTCTTATGGTAAAAGACCATTTTACCCTTAATCTCGACTTTCTCAAAGTTTATTCTTGAAATTTATTAATTCCCTTTTGACTAGTTTCCCATATATTGTTTCTTCCGGGTAGCTACTTATAATTATAAGTTCACAACTCGAGTTAACCCGAAAAGGATAACACTCTTCCTTCCCGGATACTATCTAATCTTATATCTATATATATATATATACTTACGTGCATACTTTAACTTTCCTTCCAATTCTATAAAATCCGTACCTATTAGGTATTTATATATATATAGCTACATACTTTATATTTTCCCCAACTCACACTCATATGAGTAGATCTATATATCTATCTACATGTATAAACTTTAAACTCACTTATATGTATACTTTTATTTCATATAATATATATATACGTATATTTATATACTCGGCATACCCAACTCCTATATAAGCTCACACCTGCCCTTACTAACCTACCGTACTGCATACCCGTACCACCTCCAATCTACTGTTTATATTCGTATTCAATCACAAATATATATGTATTCCAACTCAAATATATATACGTACAAAATCTCACATATATATGTATGCCACCTCAAATATGTACATAAACAAACTCGCTATTATACTTGCAGGGGACCGGAGGGAGAAGGACCTGCGTTGCAGTCCAGCGGCTGAGGTACGACGTTCTGGCGGCGATGGGCTGGCGTTCCGGCGGCGATGGGCTGGCGTTCCAGCGGCCCCCCTTGGTGGTCGATTGCTACTGCTGCGGGAAAGCTGAAGGCTGCGGTGAGTCTCGATCAACAGAGGTGAGGAGGGAATAACGACGAGGGAAGGAGAGCAGCGTTTACCGGAGTCGACGGAAGGCGTTGGCTCGTGCGGTTGCTGTAGGACGACGACCGGCTCGGCGGTAGCACGGCGGTCAGCGACGAAGGAAGGCGGCGTCGTCTTCGGACCGGAGTCGACGGTAGGCAGCGCAGAGATCGGTGGCGGTTCCGTAATGGCTGGTGGTGCCTCGGAGGTCGCAGCGACGGCGGTTGCAGGATTAAGTCCGGCGGCAGCATGGTTTGCTATTTGTTCGATCGTGTTGCGAGAGGGAAGAGGCAGGAGCGGCAATCAGACGTGATTAGAGGGATCATTAGGTAGAATTAGGGTTAAGAGGGAATTAGGGTTAGATTATGAGGTGGGCTGATGGGCTGACAATTGGGCCTCGTAGTGGGCCACATCCGGCCTGCTTTCTCATTAACACGGATACGTCTCTCGTTACTCGTTTTATCTAATACGGAACTAAATTACATAATATATAAATTAGTATTTTTGTAAAGGTGCGTAACAATTATTTCCGGTTATATAATTTCATCATTTTATGTGACTTAAAATCACATAAAATGATAACATTTAAACTCGTTTTATTTTATTTATTTATTTATTTAAGATTGACGTATCGGGATTTGGGTTAATTTCGGTTTATCGGAAATTTAAAATTTTCGGTTATTACATCAGTACCCCCTTAAAAGAAGTTTCGTCCCGAAACTTAGAATGTTCTTCTTACTCACACATTTCCTTTGGTAGATTTTAGTTTTCTCGACATTTTCATTTGCTACCAAGCAACTACTCAACCATCAAAATAGACAAGTATCACATAAAACAGAAACATCCAATCCCATATAGAAACCTGAAAGGTCAAATAATACAACATCCGAGTACTAACTCGTCGGTACAAGAGTAAACTCTAACCCCGCAAAGAACTCGGGATAGTTACGTCTAACGCTCTCCTCAGTCTCCCAAGTGGCCTCATCAGCTCCTCTTCTAGACCACTGGATCCGCAGCATAGGTATCTCCTTGGACCGCAGACGTCTAGTGCTGCGTTCCAAGACAGCTACGGGGTACTCTACAAATGTATGATCAGGCTCAACTATCAGATCCTCATGGCTGATGACGTGTCTCGGATCCGGAATGTACTCTCTCAACTGAGATACATGAAAGACCGGATGGACACCCTCTAGTCTCGGCGGTAGTGCTAATCTGTAGGCCACCTCCCCAACTCTCTCCAAGATCTTAAAACATCCGACATATCGGGGACTCAGCTTCCCCTTAATGCCAAAACGCCTGACTCCTCTCGTAGGTGACACTCTCAGCCACACCTGAGCACCCACTCTAAACTCCAAAGGTCGACGCCTTTTGTCGGCGTAGGAATTCTGACGGCTCTGAGCTGCTAACATCCGCTCTCGGACTAGAGCAATCCGAGCGATGTCATCCTGTATCTGATCTGGAGCTACTCCATCAACTCTGTTGGGCTCATCCCAACATAATGGTGTACGACATCTCCGCCCGTACAAAGCCTCATAAGGAGCCATCCCAATAGACGCGTGCCAGCTATTATTATACGAAAACTCTACCAGTGGAAAATGATCTGGCCATACCTGTCCCCAATCTAGGACACACGCCCGAAGCATGTCCTCTAAGGTCTGAATGGTCCTCTCAGACTGTCTGTCTGTCTGTGGGTGATAGGCAACTAGTAAAGTGGAGACTCGTCCCCAAAACAGTATGTACCTGCTGCCAAAATCTCGAGGTAAAATGTCCATCTCTGTCAGAGACGATAGTCCTCGGTACTCCATGAAGTCTCACAATGTGTCTGGTGAACTCCTCAGCCAGACGACTCACCGGCCACATTTCCTTGATCGGAATGAAACGTGCGGTCTTCATCAGGCGGTCTACCACTACCCAAATAGCATCAAATCCTCTGCTGAGTCTCAAACCTGTGACAAAATCCATAGATATATCCTCCCACTTCCATTGAGGTACTGGAAGTGGATGGAGCTCTCCTCCAGACCTACGATGCTCAATCTTGACCTGTTGGCAGGTCGCGCACTGAGCTACATACCGAGTCACATCGGGCTTCAAACCACCCCACCAGAAGGACCGTCTCACATCCTTGTACATCTTACTCGCTCCAGGATGTACTGAGTATGGGGTAGCATGAGCCTCACCTAGTATCCTCTGTCTCAGGTCACTGTCTGACGGCACACAAACACGATCCTGACGTCTCATCACTCCATCTGCACCAATAGTAAACTGTGGGGCCTCATCTCGAGACATCCTGTCTCGGATCCTGATCAAAGTCGGGCAAGTCTCCTGCTCCTGTCAGATCTCCTCCAACAGATCAGGGAGTAACTCCATGGTAGCCAACTGACCATCAGTATCGGGAAACTGAGTCTCTATCTCCAACCAAGCCAAGTCCCTCTGCAACTGTGGCTGTACCGTCAACCGGGTTATCGCCCTCTCCCTAGGCGTCTTCCGGCTCAAAGCATCAGCTACCACATTCGCCTTCCCGGGGTGGTAAAGAATCTCAAGGTCGAAGTCCTTGATCAACTATAACCACCGCCTCTGGCGGTTATTCAACTCCCGCTGAGTGAATATATACTTCAGACTCTTATGGTCTGTGAAGATCTGACATGTCGCCCCATAGAGATAGTGACGCCAAATCTTAAGAGCATGGACTACTACAGCCAGCTCTAGATCATGTGTGGGGTAGTTCTCCTCATACGTCTTCAACTGTCGAGACGCATAGGCTATGACCTTACCCCTCTGCATCAAAACACACCCCAAGCCCAGCTTGGATGCATCATTGTATACCACAAAGTCATCAGTACCCTCAGGCTGTGCCAAAATCGGAGTGGATGTCAATCTCCTCTTCAGCTCCCCAAAACTCTGCTGACACGGCTCAGACCAAACAAATCGAGTGGTCTTCCTCAAGAGACAAGTAAGTGGTCGGGCAATCAAAGAGAACCCTTCCACAAACCGGCGGTAGTAACCTGCTAAACCTAGAAAGCTGCGAACCTCCTTAACATTCTTAGGAGGTTGCCAAGAAGATACTGGCTCGATCTTCGCCGGATCGACCTTAATACCCTCAGCTGTCACCACGTGATCTAAGAAAGCCACCTCTGACATCCAAAACTCACACGTGGATAGCTTAGCATATAGCTGGCTATCTTGTAGAATCTGCAATACTGTCCTCAAGTGTCCGGCATGCTCCTCTCGACTCCTAGAGTAGACTAGGATGTCGTCAATGAAGACCACTACAAACTGGTCTAAGAAGTCAATGAATATCCTATTCATCAACTCCATGAACACCGCGGTGCATTAGTGAGCCCAAATAGCATCACTACGAACTCATAATGACCATACCTAGTCCGGAATGCAGTCTTAGGTATGTCTTGATCTCTCACCCTCAACTGGTGGTAACCTGATCTCAAGTCTATCCTC